>CM053793.1:672440762-673145762 GCA_028749045.1 Cupressus sempervirens | reverse complement strand
TTTAAGAGCTTAGAACTAGAGTTTTATGGTGATTATATCCACTGGGTTTTGTGTGTAAATTGGCAATCGAATTTTGTTTCATTGTTACATTTGGGTGTGCTATAGTTCAATCGATTCTTGCCGAATGTATGAGATTTGGATTTTCTGGGCACAGTTGGCTATTAGGATTATAAAAATTAGGAACATGAAAGTCGACAGGTAGATTTAGGATAGTATAAACATCTGGTAATAGCAAGTTGGGTGTTTTTAATAAAACTTGTTTTCTTGTTGTATTCTCTGTCAAGAAAATTATTATGGAGAAGTTAATAGGTTTCGGTAAATGATGGGACTATTGGGTAATTAAGATGGTTAATTTACTTTTATAGTATCATTCAACTCGTTATTCTATGATGGATTGTTAGATTAAAACTGTGGAAGAACTTTACATCTATTTTACATCTGATTTGTATCTATAAAGTATTATATATATGTTTATATAAAATAATTTATATATATATATATATATGTATGTATGTATGTATGTATGTATGTATGTATGTATGTATGTATGTATGTATGTACGTACGTACGTACGTACGTACGTATGTATGTATGTATGTATGTATGTATGTATTTATATGTTTCCATGTATATATATGTATGTATGAAGTTATATTTGTAAGCATATATATTTCCTTATGAATTAAATGGTTAGTATTGAAGTAGTTTTGTAAGCTAGAATTTACATTTGGTACTAGTCAATACTTTATTGACTGAGCATGTTATTTTGAATTTCATGTTTATAAATGCATAAATATTTATATGATATTTCTAACAGAAATTCATTAAATTTTACCGTAGAAAGATTATTCATCTATTTTAATTCTGATTTTTTTTTAATTTATGAGGTTTAATGTATATATTGGTGTATGTAACTAAGTACGTGTATGTATATGCATATGCTGTGAATATATTTATGTACATGTATTTATTTATATGTATCAACATGTACGTTGATCCTTGTGAATTGCAATATTAGAATTTCCATAGATATGTAATCTTGAAATTTTGTGACGATTAGTTTGGAAATAGAAGCTGATTAATTTTTATATTCTGATGTTTAAAAGTGTTAGTATATGTGGATAGTTTTATTATTGGTATTTTAAAATGAAACGTAAATTTAGAGAATTTGGAGAAATTAATTCTTTATTATTTAATTTAGATTATGGTTGATTACTTGGGAAGAGTGAAAGGAACAAGGATGTTTTGGAAATGTGAAATGTGGTTCGTATGAAAGGTTATAAATATGGTTTCAGTTGGAACTTTTGAAAGATTATTTTGAAAGATTGGAAGTTGGTTTCATTTATTATTTCTATTTTTCTGATTCAATTGTTAAAATTGAAGCAAATGGAATAAGCGTACTAGTTTGAATTGGAAAATTAATTTATGTTTTCTTCCAATTAGAATAGCTAATTATAATGTGTGTGTTAGATTATGCAAGCATGATCCTTTAGATTGGGTGGCTATCATAAAGTAACTTGTGGTGATGTAAATATGTTGCCAAATGCCCTCCGACACTAGTCTAGATCCTTATTGGAAAGTTTATGATAGTTACTTAATCAAGTGGTAACATTTAAAATTTCATGGGTTGGGAATCATATAATAAGATAAGAATATTATGGTTTCATCTGACATAGTGAGTTCTACAAGTGGCTGAACGTAGATTCTTATGTTGACACCCATGGACTACTGGATCATTACCTTGTCATATTCTATGCGAGTTTATTTCTACATATCTGTGTGTAAGAAATTATGTACTTGCATAACAATTTTAATGTGAAAAGAAAATTGTATTTTAGGTATATCTTTTATTTGGATTTAATAATGATAAGCTTGTTATAAATTCTAACATGCAGGTTTACTAGAGGTTTTGTTGTCTTTATTTATGTACTAAGCCCTGTTTGGTGTGTTGTGTTTGTGTTGATCTGATTTTAAGTTCAAGATATGTTAAATTACGGACCTAGAAGAATTGGTTGTTTAGCTTCTAGATTTAATGATTAACTTGAATGCATTTCAAAACATGTTGTATTCTTATAAGAGAGTACAAATATATTATATACTCTGATGTAATAAATAGTATTGTTTCATTGCTGATTAAGAATATTTTTCTGTACCTATTGAATCAAGGTTATTTCGTAATGGAGTTTTATTAGAAAAAAAAATTGCTTGGGTTCTATCTTTTATGTATGTTTGGATTCTATTGTATGGTGTTTTTTTTTGGTTGAGTTGATTATGGGTATTACATTTTGTATCAGAGCCCAAGGTTTAAACAGTCGAGACTCGATAGTTTTAATTAGGGGTTTCATTTTGCTTCCTATGAGATTTTAATTAAATCTCTTTTATAGGAATTCTAGTATGCCTCCTGTTACACGAGGAGCGCAGGGATGAAGTATCACTATTGCTGATGCCGAAGCAGGCAGAGGCAGAGGTGGATGTAGAGGCCGTGGTTGAGGCCTAGGTAGAGGTTGTGGCCTTGGTAGGGGTCAAGATCGTCAAGAAAGGCTTGATGCTAAAATTCCTCATGATGAAGAGCAAGAGGGATTCCAAGCTGAGATTCTTCAGCAGATTCTTGGACATTTGGATGGGATTGAAGCTAGGAATAACATTCCTGGTGGGGAAGCAAATGATCAAAATTTGTAGATTCCCAATGCCAATTAGGCTGTGGTAATAAATCCTGTTATCAGGACTTAGCTTAAAGACATATCTAAGCTCAAAGGTCCATATTTTAATGGAATTGAAGCTGGTAATGAAGCTTAAGCCTAGCTTCTAAACATCGAAAGATGTTTTATTCTACATGATTATCACACTAATGTGAAGGTTCACTGGACTGCAATGCAGTTAAGCTCTTTTGCATCAATTTGGTGGAATATGGAGTTAGAGCACCTTAGACTACATATTTCTCAAGTCACTTGGGAATTATTCATTGAAAGGTTTCAAGAAAGGTTTATGTCTGAGTACTGGTAGCAAACCAGGTCTGAGGAATTCTTTAACATTTCTCAAGGAAACTCAATAGTGGAAATGTATGAAAGAAAATTCTTTTAGCTTAAGAAGTTTTTGGGTTGGAATGAAGGTGATAAAACTTTAGTGCAGCACTTTATCCGGGGTTTAAATTCTAGGATTGGTGAGGAAGTGAGAACTTTCAAACCTAAATCTATTAAGGAAGCTGCTAATCAGGCTAAGCTTGCTGAAATGAAATTTGGTTTTTCAACCAAGAGTGATGTTAACCCATCTATTCCTAGCAGTAGTAAAAATCAGAAATCCTTCAAGGATGATTCTAAGGTAGCACTTGGTGGCTATGGTAGTAAATCCGAAAAGAGGAAGTTCAATAAGTTTACCAAATCAAACAAGGGGTATAAGGTCCTTGAACTACCTAAATCCAATAAGCTTGCTGAGAGTGTAAAACAGAGTTTTGCACCGCCACAAGAAAATTCCTCATAGGATAAGAGTACCAAAAGAGGAGAAAAATGTTGGCATGGTGGGCAGTTGGGTCATTTACAGTAGAATTGTCCTCTTAAGGGAAATAATCAGGGTAAGCCAAGAGTGTCAGGTTCTGAAGCTACTATTCATGATTTTGGAAGGAACCACTATATTTTTGCTACTATAGACCATAATCAAGTAGAACATCAGAACACGGTAATCAAGGCTAAAGGTACTTATCAAGGTACAAAAATTTCCATTTTATTTGACTCAGGTGCCACTGATTCTTTCATTTCTGCAAACTTGGTTAAGCATTGTAGTATTCCTATGAGAAAGGCTGAGATGGCATGGCAAGTTGAGTTAGCTTCTAGATCTAAGGTAGAAACTGGGCTGATTGTGGTAGATTGTGAAATTCATCTTAAGGCATTTACCACTTTAGCAAACCTCAGAGTTATTCCTTTAGGTACCTATGATATAATTCTAGGAATGGACTGGTTAGATCAGCACCAAGCTATAATTGATTGCAGCGAAAAGATTATCAAATGCATTGATGATTTTGGAACAAATAATATCATAACAGGTATTAAAAGGCCTATTTCTATTAGAACCATTTCCGCTAAACAACTTCAAAGTTGTTTACAGAAAGGCTGCAAGTTGTTTGTTGTTTCTATAAATGATTTTTTTGAAACCTTGGAAAAGCAAACCAATTTAGATCATCCTTTGTTAAAGGAATTTTCTAACATCTTTGTAATGGAAATTTTGGGTATTCCACCCAAGAGAGAAATAGATTTTAGGGTTGATCTTGTGCCTAGAACTGAACCTATTTCTAAGACTCCTTATTGCATGACAACACAAGAATTAGTGGAACTCAAAGTTCAACTTGAAGAACTTCTTGAGAAAAGGTTGATTAGACCTAGTGTCTCTCCTTGGGCAGCACCTGTTATCTTCGTTAAGAAGAAAGATGGATCTCTTAGACTGTGTATCGATTACAGACAATTGAATAAAGTTACTATCAAGAATAGGTATCTGTTACCTAGAATTGATGATTTATTTGATCAAGTTAAGGGTGCTAAAGTATTTTCTAAAATTGATCTTAAATTTGGGTACCATCAGCTTAGAATTCAGGAAGCTGATATTCATAAAATAGCGTTCTGAACTAGGTATGGGCATTATGAATTCATCATTGTACCTTTTGGTTTAACAAATGCACCATCGGTATTTATGAGTCTGATGCAAGGATTTTTTAGAATCTTCCTTGATAAATTTGTAGTTGTCTTTCTGGATGACATACTGATTTATTCTAACTCCTTGGAGGAGGATGAAAAAATATTTGAGACAAGTTTTTGAATGTCTCCAAAGGAATAAGCTATATGCTAATCCTGAAAAGTGTGACTTTTTCAAATTAGAAATTAGTTACCTTGGACACATTATTATGAGAGATGGAATAGCTGTGGATCTAGCTAAAATTAGAGCTATTGTAGAATGGCTAGCACCTTCTAGCATGTCTGAAGTGAGAAGTTTTATGGGTCTAGCTAGTTATTATCGAAGGTTTGTGGCTAATTTCTCAAAAATAGCACATCCTATCACTTCTCTTTAGAGAAAAGGTAAGAAATATGTTTGGTCAGATAAGTGTGAAGAGGCTTTTCACCAACTTAAAGAACATCTGACTAGCGCACCTGTATTGGTTGTACCTAATCCTTGCAAAGAATTTGTAGTTTGCACAGATGCTTCTTTGGATGGATTAGGAGCAGTTTTAATGCAGGATGGCAAGGTTATAGCTTATGAACCCAGGAAACTCAAGGATCATGAGATAAACTATCCTACTCACGATTTGGAACTTGTTGCAGTAATGCATGCTTTGACCAAATGATGACATTTTCTCCTTGGACAACATTTTGAGTTACGTACTGATCATAGAAGTCTTCAATATATTTTCACACAACCAAATCTGAATGCATGACAACGCAGATGGATGGAATTTTTGTGTGAATATAACTTTGAAGTTAAATATGTACAAGGAAAAGAGAATAAGGTGGCTGATGCACTTAGCAGAAGACGTCACGAACTCTCTTTTTTAACTCTCACAGTGGATTTGAAGGACAAAATATTGCAAAATCTGATTACCAATCCTTGGTTTTTAGATGTGAAGGCTGTTATAGATAGTGGCAACACGTTAGAGGGCAGATTTGAAGGTTACTCTATCAGCCCTGATGGGTTGTTGATTTACAGAGGTAGTATCTATGTTCCTAAAGTTGGAGAAATGCGAATTTTGGTTATGTCTGAAGCTCATAAAGTGCCCTATTTAGCACATCCTAGTGTTAAGAAAATGAATATTGATCTTAAATAGCATTATTATTGGCCAGGTATGAAGAGGGATATTGCTGATTTTGTCGCTAGATGTTTAGAATGTCAAAGGGTGAAAGCTGAACATCAGCATCCTATTGGTTTACTTCAATCTCATAATGTGCCTGGATGGAAATGGGATACCATCTCCATTGATTTTATCATGGGATTACCTTTATCTATTAGACAAAATGATTCAATCATGGTTGTAGTGGACAGATTAACCAAAGTTGCACATTTTATTCCAATAAGATCTTCATATAATGTTGCATTTGTAGCACGTATTTATATGGAATAGATAGTAAGACTACATGGGATTCTGAAAAAGATTATATTAAATAGGGACCTAGTTCTCACATCTTCACTTTGGAGGTCTATGCAATGTGAACTTGGTACTCACCTGAATTTCAATTATGCATATCATCCCTAGACTGATGGGTAAATTGAGCGTGTAAATCAAATTTTGGAAGACATGCTTAGGATGTACGTTATGGATAGGTAGAACAAATGGAAAGAATTCTTGCATTTAGTTGAATTTTCATATAATAACGGTTATCACAGCTCTATAGGTATGGCTCCTTTTCAAGCTTTGTATGGACAACCTTGTAGAACACCCTTAAGCTAGGATAATTTGGAAGATAGAGTTCTCCTAGGTTCTGAAATGCTTCAAGATATGGAACAGCAAGTGAAACAAATCAGGGAACACCTTGTTATAGCATAGGATAGACAAAAAAATAATGAAGATTTGCATAGGATTGAGCATCAGTTTGTGGTTGGTGACAAAGTATTTCTGCAGGTCAGACCCAGGAAAAGTCATATTAGATATGGTAAAGGTTCCAAATTGTCTCCACATTTTGTGGGACCATTTGAAGTATTGGAACGTGTTGGTCCGGTTGCCTACATACTTGCTTTGCCTCCTAGTCTATCTTGAATCCATGATGTCTTTCATGTGTCTATATTAAGGAAACACATACCTAATATCACTCATGTTCTGAATTGGAAAGCATTACAGGTAGTGGATGGCCAATTGATGCTGGAACCAGTGCAGATCATTCAACAAAGAGAGCTAAACCTCAGAGGTCACAAGGTGGAATAAGTAAAGGTATTATGGGATCATAATGATGATAACTCTGCTACTTGGGATGATACAGGAGCAATGAAAGCTTCATATCCTCATTTGTTTTCAGGCTTCCAGGAGTAAGCCTAAGCTAGTGTGGTAGGGTGTCATGGCTCTGACAATTTTACATTTGTTACCTTAGAATCTGAGGATAGTTTACTTTTCTGGTTAGTCTGGTCTTGATGTAGTTGTGTTATCTCAAGACATCAATATGTTAACTCTACAAGATTCAGAGGATATTCAATCTTCTTTTCAGATCAGATGTTTGAATACTTACAATATTGAGTTTTATTAAGAATCTTTTTACATGTATTTATCTTGATTCAGGAATCAGATTATATATAAGCGATGTTGGTATGGTTTTTGTTTTGTTATTTGTTTGGTTCGTATTTTCAAACTTGCATTTGAGGTGATAGTAAATCTTAACAGTACCTCAAACCTTTTGTTTGCAGGATTTAATTATATGTATATATGTGTGTGTATATATATATATATATATATATATGTTTATATAATAGTATTGTATAAATATATATGTATATATATACATATAAGTATATTAGTATAAAATAATTATATATATATATATATGTATATATATTTATATATATTGGTTATATTTATATACGTGTATGTATATGTAGTTGTTTATATACTAGTATGCTTTTATTTGTATATATATATATATATATATGTGTGTGTGTGTACTTATCAATTAGTAACTTTATTATGTTAGTAGGATTAATATTAATATTATCAATGTTAATGCCTAAGCTATCCTATCAATAGTTATTAAGCTAAGTCTTAAACTAAACTTATGCTAAGCCTAAGTAATAATGCCTAACTACACTTGGCTTAATGCTGGACTTGGCAAGGGGTTTTTGGTTTTGGTGAAAGGCGGCAATGCAGTGGCAATTAATTCTTACAGGTCGTATCTGGTACTTCATTTGCCATGTGTTGATAGATTCTTAGGAAGTTGGGGAAAGAGATAAGCTTGCTGTTAAGAGTTTTTGTTTCTTTTGAAATGGTCTAGATATTGTTCAAAATGTACTCTGTTCTCCATTATGAAACTTCAATTGAAATGCATGAAATCTTGGATGAACGGGTTTCTCTGCACTATTTTGGGGAAACTGGTGATCATGGAGAATAGTTTTGATTCTCGTCGGTGCTATAAACCTTCATGGTTTTGTATTTTGCATTCTTCTATCATTCTTTGGTTGCATTTTCGATTTTGGATGTTGTGAGGTTTATTTGGCTTCACTGTGAGCATGGTTGGGTTTTGGTCTGCGAAGATACTCTAGGCATTTTCATTGTGTGTTACCCCGCATTTTTCATAGGCAGGGGCAATTTCTAACCTTATTTCTTTTTTTCTCTAGTTTATTTTTTTGGTTTAAATCATTTGCATATGTTGGTTACATGGGATGTATCTTGCATGAATGAAATTTGAAACATGTTTTAGGGGTTTTATCAAATAACCCAAATTACTGTTTATTCAATTTATGTGATTTTCATTATGTGAACTTGAATTATGTGATGGTTTAACTCGCAAAGTTGAAAACCCAATTCTGGGTGTATGCTAGAATTGGTAATGAACTATGTATGAACCAAAATGGAGTGAGGGAACATGGTCATTGCATGAACTTATGTTTATTCTATTTATCTTGCAAATAGGGTTTGGAGGTCGTAATGTTTTGTAGTTTGTTTTAATAGTGGAATGCGAGTGAGTTGCATTGTGAAATGAATTGAGGTTTATAAACTTAAATTTGATTATGGGTGTCTATAAATTCAATGTTATGATGTTTAGTTGTGTAAAATCTATTATATTTCCTTATGTGTTAACATGCATTCTGGGATTGTTGATATGAAGCTTTCATGTGAATCTAAACATGGAATTGACATTTTGTATTATGGAACAGGGATGCATTTAGATTTAATATTGTAGATTCTTATCGATGAAGATTTAAGAGCTTGGAACTAGATTTTTATGGTGATTATATCCATTGGGTTTTGTGTGTAAATTGGCAATCAAATTTTGTTTCATTGTTACATTTAGGTGTGCTACAGTTCAATCGATTCCTGCCGAATGTATGGGATTTGGATTTTCTGGGCACAGTCGGCTATTAGGATTATAAAAATTAGGAACATGAAAGTCGACATGTAGATTTAGGATAGTATAAACATCTGGCAATAGCAAGTTGGGTGTTCTTAATAAAACTTATTTTTTTTCTATATTCTCTGTCAAGAAAATTATTATGGAGAAGTTAATAGGTTTCGGTAAATGATGGGACCATTGGGTAATTAAGATGGTTAATTCACTTTTATAGTATCATTCAACTCGTTATTCTATGATGGATTGTTAGATTAAAACCATGGAAGAACTTTACATCTATTTTACATCTGATTTTAATCTATAAGGTATTATATATATGTTTATATACAATAATTTATATATATAAATGTATATATATGTAAGTATGAAGTTATATGTGTAAGGATATATATATTTCCTTATGAATTAAATGGTTAGTATTGAAGTAGTTTTGTAAGCTAGAAGTTACATTTGTTACCAGTCGATACTTTATTGACTAAGCATATTATTTTGAATTTCGTGTTTAGAAATGCATAAAGCTTTATATGATATTTGTAACAGCAATTCATTAAATTTTACCGTAGAAAGATTATTCATCTATTTTAATTCTGATTTTTTAAAAAATTTATGAGGTTTAATGTATATATTGGTGTATGTAAGTAAGTACATGTATGTATATGTATATGCTGTGAATATATTTATGTACACGTATTTATTTATATGTATCAACATGTGCATTGATCATTGTGAAATGCAATATTAGAATTTCCATAGATATGTAATCTTGAAATTCTGTAATGATTAGTTTGGAAATAGAAGCTGATTAATTTTTATATTCTGATGTTTAAAAGTGTTAGTATATGTGGATAGTTTTATTATTGGTATTTTAAAATGAAAATTAAATTTAGAGAATTTGGAGAAATCAATTCTTTATTATTTAATTTAGATTATGGTTGATTACTTGGGAAGAGTGAAAGGAACAAGGATGTTTTGGAAATGTGAAATGTGATTCGTATGAAAGGTTATAAATATGGTTTCAGTTGGAACTTTTGAAAGATTAGTTTGGAAGATTGGAAGTTGGTTTCATTTATTATTTCTATTTTGCTGATTCAATTGTTAGAATTGAAGCAAATGGAATAAGCGTATTAGTTGGAATTTGGAAATTAATTTATGTTTTCTTCCAATTAGAATAGCTAATTATAATGTGTGTGTTAGATTATGCAAGTGTGATCCTTTAGATTGGGTGGCTGTCGTAAAGCGAGTAACTTGTGGTGATGGAAATATGTTGTTGGATGCCCTCTGACTCTAGTCCAGATCCTTATGGGAAAGTTTATGATAGTTAGTTAATCAAGTGGTAACATTTAAAATTTTATGGGTTGGGAATCATATAATAAGATAAGAATATTATGGTTTCATCTGACATAGTGAGTTCTACAAGTGGTTGAACATAGATTCTTATGTTGACACCCATGGACTACTGGATCATTACCTTGTCATATTCTATGCGCGGTGTTTTTTGCATATCTGCATGCAAGAAATTATGTACTTGCATAACAATTTTAATGTGAAAAGAAAATTGTATTTTCGGTATATTTGTTATTTGGATTTAATAATGATAAGCTTGTTATAAATTCTAACGTGCAGGTTTACTAGAGGTTTTATCATCTTTATTTATGTACTAAGCCCTGTTTGGTGTGTTGTGTTTGTGCTGATCTGATTTTAGGTTCGAGATATGTTTGACTACGGACCTAGAAGAATTGGCTATTTAGCTTCTAGATTTAGTGATTAACTTGAATGTATTTCAAAAGATGTTGTATTCTTATGAGAGTATAAATATATTATATACTCTGATGTAATAAATAGTATTGTTTCATTGCTGATTAAGAATATTTTTCTATACCTGTTGAATTAAGATTTTTTCATAATGGAGTTTTATTATAAAAAAAGATTGCATGGGTTCTATCTTTTATGTATGTTTGGATTCTTTTGTATGGTGATTTTTTTGGTTGAGTTGATTATGGGTATTACACTTGCAACAAGTAAGCTTTTCTTGTAGTTGAAATTACATGTTTGGGCAGTGGGCTCTTCTTGCATACATTACACCACAACTCCTAACATGGAACTCATTGTACTAAATATTCTAATAGACTCCTAATAGGGTCTATCCTCTAACAAGGAATATTTATAATAATACATCATCTTATGGGCATCATTCACATTTGGGTTTTCCCTCTAATTAAAGGTTTCTCTAGTCAACATATCTAATGTAATTGTCTATGTGCATCTTTGTATGGTTGTTGTTTATTTTGATTGAATGTTTAAGTTTTTTTAATGAAAATAAGTGGTTTAATTATGGATAACTAAATCACACCCCCTACTCTCAGCTATCTTGGTAGACTATTGTTTATAATATTCTTCCAAGATGGGTTAGAGACGAGGATCTTGTATCTTAATAAACTACAAGAAGAGAGGGAAGAGATGGTTGATAAGATTACTAAACATTAGGCAAGGATGAAAAACTATTGATAGAAGAGAAAGGCTTAGAAAATTTATGGAAGGTAACTTTGTGCTCTTATGAGATAAGAGACATGAACCAAGAGGTATGCATTCCAAGTTTTAATCCTTGTGGAAGGGGACCTTTTAGATTATTTATATAAATCAAAATAATTCCTTTATGTTGGTATACTCCACAAGGGAAACCCTATCATGTTCTTATAATGGGCAAGATATAAAGTTATATCAAATGCAAAATTGAAGAAAGGTAACCCCAGTATAGTAGATAGCTAGGTAGGTTTTCCTTTTCATGCATTGTGCTTAGTTTAGTTGCTTGTTTTACTTAGTTAGTTCCTTGTTGTCTTAGTTTAGCATATTATTTTTGTTTCCAAGTTGTCAACTTTGTACAGAACTAGAGATTGCTTAGATTCCTTCAAGAATTAGCATGCTTAAATCCCTAGGCAAAGCTAGTTGTTTCCCAAGTTTCAGTGGATAACTTTTTCCTTAAGATTTAAAGTCAAGTCAAGTGTCAAAAGTAATGAGTATGAGTCTAGATTTCCTATAGGATGATCTTGCTTCTCATCATTCCTTTGTGTTAACTAATACAAGAATCCTATGAGTAATGCATCAGTCCAAACCTAGGTGATTAGGGTTTTGGAGGGTTTTTGTTATGCTTTATCCCGATGAAAAGAAGGTATGCGTATTCTATTTATTTATTTTTTCTTGTTCCTAATAATGTTGAATGCAAGGAACAATGTTAAGAAGTAATTTTTCATGAAAGCATTCCTACAGATTTCTAAGAAACCCTAATTCTATAATCAAGTGTTACATTAAAGACATAACACAAGTAGAGTGAAGGTATCACAAACATATTCAGAGAAAAATATGATAGAAAATATCGAGAACTAAGGATTAAAGAAAAAATGCATATTGTAACAATGAGAAAGAAACAAAATTAGTTGAATTTGATGCAAAATGAACATTCAAAAAATGCAAAAATGTTGAAAGAATGCAGTCAAAGGTGGTGAAGACCAAAGTTAAAAATTAATTCAACAAATCAAAACATGTCTAATCATCCACATCACCAAGATGAAAAGTTAGATGCTTATCTATCATATTGGGTCCCCTTAAAGTGAAAAGTTAAATGCATCTTGTTGATCATTAGATCAAATAGGATCTATAGAGGTCATTATGTCACTATGTAGTGTTGCTCAACTATTATTCATAGAAACATAATGAGGGAACAACATGTGTCTAGTGGGCCATCACCTTTCATACAGTAGAGTCAAAACTCAGCCACAAACTAAAACAAGTCGATGCTAGATCCTTCACACAATGAAATGACATCACCTATTCACCATGGTGTGCCTAGCTAAAAAGAGATACCTATGCCACAAAGTAAAAAGACCTAACATCATTTTGTTATCACTACTAGATGAGAAAAAGATCCATGTATGTCATTATCTTTCCATGGGAAATTTCTCGATCATTATTCTATGTGACATAATGACAAGAGGGACCCACTGAGGAAATGTAAAGGAAAGACATAAAGAGGTTTCTCATGATATAATCTTGATCATAGGTTCTAAGATCAATGATGGAATTTTAAACTAGTAGGGAACATTAAAATATGATTCATGCATATTTGGTGTGAAATGATAGAAGATGAAGAAAATAGTGTTATCACAGGGTTATTTGAAGATTGCAAGAAGCTGAAAAGTCATGCAATGTTTTCAAGAATATCTCTGATTCAGAATCATTGATGGAGAAGATGCCACTTGGTCATATTATTGGATAACATCATATGTCATCCTAATTTTATTTTCTATTTATGACTATTTCTCTACTAGAATTAGAAAGGATAACAACTAGCTATAAATGTAACCTCATTTGATAATACAAAGATCAAAAAACTGGAGATGGAATGGTTCTGTAATTCCATTTATAGTATTTTCTTTTTCATGTTTTGTAGTCCATGCATTTAACAGCTTTTCACTTAGATTTGATAGATAATTGTGTATGATCTTATAAATAATCAGATGGATTCCACTTTATTTTGATATTTGCAGTACATCAATTCCATTTGCTACTTCATATATGGTTATGTTTCTTCTCTTGATAGTTTCATACATGTTATGCACTTCATTAGGAATTAAAGAATAATGTATGTGAATCTATTGGATACTTATTGAATTCCATTTTAGTCAAGGCTAATAGCCAAAGCAATTCCACTTGCCCTCATATGTATAATTTCTTCTTTCCCAATTCTACATTTAGATGAGTAATTTTCTTTTAGAATTGAATTAGGAACCAAAAAATATCAAGATAATCTACTACAATCATTCCATTGAGTGTGATAGGTTATCCATATACATCTTGCCTAATTTTTTTGTGCCTACAAACAACTTGAATATCCTTTACTACTCTCAGGTTAGGAGTTTATAATATCAATAATGTTTTATCACATTAAGACATATTCATTGTATATTATTGCAAGGATCATAGGGAGTTGTACCTAATAAATTTAGAGGGTAGTGATAAAGTATAAACACTAACCAAGTTTTCGGTAAAAATCCTTTTGTTTCTCCAAACATTAGGTATCAAAGAGTCAAGATTATCATATCTAATAGGAGGACAAATTGTTAACCAATAAGAAGTAAGGTTGGTAAATGTTCAAGAACCTAAGCTAGACAAAAGGTCTAAGGTATTTCTTCATTTAGTGATTGAATAGAGAGACTACTATTGGAAAGTAAAGAAAGAAGGCTTAAGAGTATGAATGCTTGAAGGGTGAACAAGCTATAAGAGATGAAGTGTGTGAAAGCCAAGTAGAATGGAGGATTGAAATAGAGATCTATAATCTACAAGTGAGTTTTAAATTGTTATTAGATCAAGCCTTACCATTACTTCCTAATCATTGTACCAATCTAAGGTAATTCCTTTGGATTAAGTTGACCTAATAGTCATTTGTAAATCCTTTAATTGGTGGACATTCCAAGTGAATGATCTAAAGTCCTCTAACAAAGTGATTGAAATCCTCTAACTAGGTCATATTTAATAGTGTGTATTGTAACCTTTAATAGGGTTGTCCTTTCATAGGGAATCTCTTCAAAAGAGTGAGAATGAGTAGCATGTTACTAGTGGTTTTTCCCAAATTGGGTTCCAACATAAAATTATAGTGGAAAATGTATTACTGAATATGTTATGTTTCATGTTTACATTTGTACAAAGTTGTTTTGACCTAGAATAATAATCTACAAGTTTAAGTGATTATTTGATTTAATAGATGCATGCATGAATATGTTTTATGGATATGGGTTCAATATGCTATGAAAAGTTTTATTTGAACATGTGGACCTTGGATAACTGATTCACCCCCTCTCAATTATTCTAAAGGTTTCTAAAAAATTGAACTAGTGTCTTCTCACCATTTGTTTCTCATTCCAATTTTGTGTCTTTTCCAAAGATAGAAACAACCTTAAAAAGACACATGTATATGATAAAAGAATACCAACCAAAGTATTTATAAAATGTACCCTTACTTATGCTCATTAACCCATTATTTAGCCAAGTGGGAACCAAAATAAAAAATGGAACTCATCCCATACTACAAGATTTGGGTCATCATGAACACTAGGGGCACTAGAACATGATCTTTCTTGTCCATGCCAAAAACCTTACAATGATAAAAATATAAATCCAGTGCCCTAGGGTTGAAATACTTCTTTTATAAAAGCTCTAGGGTAGATAGTGATACTAATTTTAGGTTCCCTGCCCTAGCAAAATTATCTTGTAAAGGTCTACCTTGAAGATATACCCTTTGTGGATCATATCTCCCCAATAAATCATCAAAGTCAATTTTCTAATGTAGAGCAGTCTTGGGGTTTAGAATAAAAACTTCTTTGATTTTCTTGACTATAACCCTATATAGGTTATCCCCAGAGTGGTTCTTCACCACACATAGTACAAGGTCATACCTCTTGGCCAAAGTAGTGAACCAATCAACATCCATAAATATGACTGATAGAAAAATCTTCCTAACATCAAATTCCCAAGCATAACTGAGAATTTTATCATTATTCCTCTGTAAAAAACATCCTTTAAAAAATTCTAAGATGCCAATTGATGTCTCTACATCTCTTCAAAAATTACCCTTGTAATAAAGGTGTTCATCTATTTTTAATCTAGGGATCTTCAAAACTAATTATTTTCCCTTCATAGCTTCATTAATTGACGTGGTCAATTTATCCATGAAGTCATCATGAACATTTCTAAGTTGGTACTCTATCATTCTAGAGAAATCCCTTTCTGGAGGTTGCTTTCACAAACTTTGCTAATTATAAGACAAAATATATTTACTAAAAAGGGTAAAAATGTTGCCTACACTTCACAGATTGTAACTTGTAACAAACTTCACTCTAAACACAACAAAGCACAATTGAAGAATACTAAAAGTTTGGATCTATTCACTATGCTCAAATGATCACACATTGCGCAAAATAAAGAAAATACATTTATGTTTCACTTTGAATTCATTCACACGAAGAGAGTTTAATTCATCAATAGTGTCTACAATAATCAAATATGCATGCAATACTAAAGAGATTGAAAACTAGTCATTAATATATATTACATCTAACAGATCGAATTGAATCTTACAACTAACTTAGAATTATTCACATCAACCTATTATTCAAACCAATCATGTCTTGCAAGTTGGAAATCATATGTCCCATTTTCATCCTCTATGTATTAGTAGTCATGTTCTGATACATGGGTCATCCTATTGCTATCTCAGTATATTTAAAATCCTTGCAACTTTGAAAACTAAAATAGAGAGACATTGATCTATTCAAGATCAACATTTAGGAAATTGACATGTTTTTACTTTAGGGTGAGGCTCACCTATTATACATGGCTTTTCCTTTCTATATCAAATATTTTATCTACTAAGAATTTTTTTATTGTGAAAAAATGACATCCATAGAACCATCTTTGATTGAACAGTCCAAAAGTATTATCTTTGTTCCTCCTCTATGGCCCACTAGGACATGTGTCACCATGTCTCATAATTTCTATGAGTAATGGCCTCATTACTTCTCATGGAACCATAGAGATGACTATTGATTTCCAATATGATCAATGAATGGGAACAATATTACGAGAAAACCACAATTTGACACTTGTTGTTTCCTAATGACACCATTTTCCTTTTGAGTCTTATGAATACTGTGGTCCCACCTTATCCACAAGGCTTCATCTCACTATGTCAAGATGGTTAAAAATGATGCACCTTGCTTTGGCAACTATGTGACCATTATGGATTTGGTCTGCATCCAACAACTTATATTTCAAACAATGAAATCTATATATTCATGTGGACCCACTAGATATTTGTCAAATGGTCACTTTGTCACATTGTTTATGAAACATGCAGCTTAAAATAATGATAATGCCACCATTTTTTATCATCTTTCAAATCAATGACTGAAAAATTGGCATACTTTACTCTCTTTGGGACCCACTAAAAAAAGTGGCAACTTTTCACATTCTTGCACTATTTAAAATATGAGCACTTCTCCATAGTGATAATATGGTGTCCATAGATCTTCATCTTGATCAATGATCTGACATACATTCTAGAACATGGTTATCATGAGCTGAAAACTAAACACATCATGATAATTTTTCTATGATGACATAAGTCCCTTCAAAAGTTTATGGACCCACCACATCTATGTGTCACACTCTCACTATGTCACCATAGTTAAAATGAGCACATGTTCCCATAGTGAAAAAGAAAAAAATGTTGATTCTTTTCACATTTGAGGGCTGAGGTCAATTGTTGGACTTATTGTATTTCCTTGGTCCCACTAGACAAGTTCCACAAGCTCTCTTTGTAACAAAACTTAAAGAATATGCACCTTTGCATAGAAAGAACATGAGAATGATAGATCTAGGATGAATCCACTAGTTTCCAAATATCCTATGCCTTTCATTAATGAAAATGTATTAAACAATACTAGACAAATGAAAAATAAATGACGAGGAAAAATAAAACCAAGGATATATAACAAAGTAACCCCACATTTTAAAAATTAAAACCTAGGTAAAGTAAAAAACTTAACAAAGGGATTAATAAAAAGAAAGGGGTTTAAACAATTTTTTCATGCCTAGGGTTTATTCTAAAAGTCTCATGCTAGAAGTAAATAACAAGACCATTAAAATTCAAAATTTGAAAATCCTTTTGAAAACAAAATCACTCAAAGAGGTTCTAACAGTGGCTCTATCTGGGGATAATGAATGACTTCCATTCATACAAGGGCTCATAAATTTTGGATTTTGAGGACCACATACTTGAAAACACTATAGAAACCAATGTGCACACAATAGGAAAAATACACCTATATACATAGAAAAAAATATACAACCTCTAACTACTAATCATGGAGAAGATAATTACATTTTAGGAGAATTACCTTTTCAGGAACTATCCATGGACTGACAACTCCAAAATATCTCAACTCAAATCATTCAATATGTATGAGTCTTCTCCCCACTATGAGTCTATTAAATAAGGGTCAAACTATATAGGGTCAAACCTACCATCCTTTCCCTTATCCTCCATTATTACATTCCACACTAACACCAGCTCTTCATGCCCAAATATTTTCTCCACTACCTTTTTATCAAATCTATGTTTCATATGCAACTGTGGTTTTGAATTTATAGTAGAGGCTTATCTTTTGTGCTTATTTAACCCAACAAGTTCATCCATCCTTTCCTACATATCATCTATAATTTCCTCATCATACTTTTGGAAAAAGTTATATAGACCAATCAAGTTTTTTTTAAGCATTCTTTCTTGAATCCTTTATAACAAATAAAAAAGTTACACTCCTATGCCTTCTTAATTGTGACTCTATCATCCAAAACTACTAGAGGTAACTTAGAATCCCATGCCTTTTTATTATTATTCAAAGTCCTTTTAATGATCTTCAATGAACTTTTATTTGTTGATTCAGCCTCCCGATTTCCTTGTGGATGATATGGAGATGAAGTTGATCTAGTGATCCCATATTTGTCATAGAATTTTATAAATGCATCTGATCTGAAGCACATGGCATTATTAGTTATAATTCTTTCTAGGAATCCAAATCTAGTGATTATATTATTCAATGGAAAATTGGTTACAACCTTTCTAGTTGCTTTTCTAGTGGGGATAACTTCTACCCACTTTATAATATAGTTAGTTGCTACAAATATCCATGAATAGCTAGTACTAGATTTATTTACTATCTCTCCTATGAAATCCATTCCCCACTGATGAAAACATTCTTGGACATTCACTAATTTTAATTGGGTGTCCCCAAATTTTTTTAAACTTTCCATCAAACCTCTAACAAGGGTTACATTTTCTAACTAAACAATGAGCGTGCTTGAATAAGCTTGGCAACCAAAAACTAGCTCTCATCACATTGTGGGGTTTTGGCTTGGCTATGTAATGTCTTCCATAAACTCCTAAGTGTACTTTAGTTAATACATGATTTGATTCCTCATGGTTTACCAATTTTAATAACAATATCCCTTCAAAGTTTTTCACCATATTTTTTTGTCAACAATGATATATTTGATTGCCTACAACTTTATAGATCTACTTTCATTGTAAGTCAAATTAGGTGGAGTTTCCATATGTTGCAAATAATAAATGACATTTTTATACCACTCACAATAATCCATATCACAAGTCTAGGGATGGTGGTCTTTGTTAACAAGATTTATTTGGTTGGAATCAAAATTAAATTTAGCCAATAGCTTTGCCAATCCTTGACCTCTTAAAATTTTTGTAATTTGGATATGTCTGTTTAAATATTGGATCCTATTTATCAATCTACATCTTCTACTAGATACCTCTTACTGAGAAAATATGTATTTCATGGTAGTAGTAGGAATAAAGGCTATAACAATAGCACTAACTAGATAACATTTGAAATCTTTGACTTATTTTACTAGAGCATGGGCTTGCTTCTCATTTATATCATACTTTAGCTCTATAGCTTACAATGATTTACTAAGGAATGTAATAGGTTGATCAAAACCCTCTTCATTTTTTTGGAGCAAGACTGTTGCAATTGTGTAAAAAGATGCAAATAAAAAAATATTTATTGACTTGGTATAATCTAGAGTTCTAAGTATAGAGGCATTCTTGATTGAATTCTTTATTTCTTGGAAGGCATCTAAAGGTTCTCCATCCCATTTGATTATTGCTCCTTTTTTGAGCATCTTGTAAATTGGATTGCTAATCTTTACAAAATTTGTTATAAATATCCTTAGGAAATTTACTTGGCCAAAGAGTGATTGGATACGTTTGATATTTTTTGGTTTGGGGACTTTGTCAATAGATGCAACCCTTTTTGACCCCATTCTTAGACATCATGTGGCCAAGAAGCTTCCCCTTTATGACTCCAAAAGAAGATTCCTTGGATTTAAGGAAACTCTATATTCGAAGGATTTCAAGAAGATTTTATGCAAGTGTTTGTAGTGATCCTCTTATTTCTTAGAGTAGGTTGTCAAAGCATCCTGGTAAACCAGCATAAAATTTTCCATGTATTCAGGAAAAGCAACACCCATGTCTCTTTGGAAAGTGGCCCCTACATTAATTAAGCCAAAAAGAATTCTAACATAGACATAGGTTCCCCATGTTGTGGTAAAAGTAGTTTTCTATTGTTATACTTCATCAACTTGTACTTGTTTGTAATCATAAAATCCATCCATCATAGACATTAGCTCAAAGCCAGTAACCTATTGCAACATAGCCTCCATGTTTAGCAACCCATAGTTATCCTTTACAAAAGCAATATTAGGATTGCTAAAATCCACACACAATCTAATATCGTCATTTTTCTTTCTGACTGGGACTAAATTAGATACCAAATTGAAATGTCTTTTAGGCTTGATGATTCCCCCATCCCTAATATTCATGAACTCTTCTAGTATCTTTTGAGGTAGTCTAGGATTAATAGGCCTTTGGTTCAGCCTAAATGGTTTAACATTCACTTTTAGTTGGATAACATGTTCAAACAAATCTTCCCTATAAGCCATTAGATCATCATAAGGCCATGCAAATACATGTATAAGCTTTCTTAATAAGTGAAATAAGGATTTTCTTATAGTAAGGAATAAAGCCTTCCCTATGTAAACCTTTTTTGGGAGATTCATTAGTTGCAAGATTAATTTTTTCTAGCTCTTTTGCCTTCTTATATTTGAATTCTATGTAGACCCTTTCTTGATTGTCAAAATGAATTTCCAATACTACTAACCCCTTTGGTACTTTATTTATTTTTTACTACAAGATTTCCTAACCAAAAATGATGTTCTTCCCATTTTTATTTTTAGTAAAGGCACTACAGTCTAATTCTTGACCATGGAATTTGTCTTCATTCAAAAGGAATCTCATAAAGTATTTTTTAATCTTACAACACCTTCCAATTTTCTATGTTATTAGGAATTGAGGGTCTATTTTGCACTTCAATCTTTGGGACCCCAACAAAAGACATTTTATCAGGCTTGATAGCCACATTTGCAAGTAGATTTATCATTTTATTGTTTTTCCTATCCATCCAAGTTATCCCAAATGAATCAAATGGTTCAATTCAATCCCATATAACATTCCTATATTTTTTTCAATCTCTTATTGTTGGGTGCATATGTTGCGATGTGGAGGCTAATCAGACTCAAAGGTTTATTTAGCAAAATTTTCTCCCCATATTATTTCTATGAGGTTTTGGGAGTAGCACCCCCAAGACAGCATCAAAAGGCAACACCCCAGGTGCACTCCCTATCACAGTACAAGGTGGGGTCAAGGGGTAATGCCCCCGTAGGGGTTTTTGGGGGGCAGCACCTCTGAAGCCAAAAATGATCTTATATTGTAAAATATGTTAGTTACTATTTTATTATTATTATAGCTCTAATTTTGTAAGTGAGAAAAGGTTGTATAAAAAGGCTCAGGGTTAGGGATTTTTATAATGTGTGATGCAAAAATTGGTTCTTGTGGTAATATTGAGTTGTAAGGGATTATGGATTGTAATCAGGTTGTAATCAATGGATAATAATAATATTGGGCTTTTTGTTGGTGAATGTAACCCAAGGATTAGGTGAACCATATTGAATCTTGGTCTCTTGTGTTCTTTTATGTGTAATCTATTATTTTCTAATACTAGTTATATTTGTATGTAACTGTTATTTATGTTTAAGGTTAATCGTAACAAGTGGTATCAAAGCTAGGTCATATTTTTTTAGCTACAGTGACATCATTTTTTTTAGGGTTCCTTTGTAGGAATGTCTCATGGTTGAGTAGGAGTCTCACAATTGAGTGGGAGTGATGGTAGACAAGGGTAAGTTGAGGGTTGACAAGCTTAATGGGCAAAACTTTTAGTTATAGAAGATGCCAAGGGAGGACTACCTCTATCGGAATGATTTATGGAAGTTGTTGGAAGGAAAAACTAAAAATGAGGAATGGGAGATTTTAGATAGAAAAGAACTTGGAAGCATTTGGTTATGCTTGGAATCATTAGTGATATTTAACATTACAAAATCAAAGATGATGGAAGAGTTGATTGAAACCTAAGAGATATTGTATGAAAATCCCTTTGCTTCAAATAAGGTATTTCTCATGAAGCATTTATTTAATATTAAAATGATAGAAGGTGGATATGTTGTAGATCATTAAATGAGTTTAGTACTATTACTAGTCATTCATCTTCTATTGGTATTAATTTTGATAAAGTAATTAGGGCTCTCTTGATTTTGTGTTCTTTACCTAAAAGTTGGAATGGCTTGGTAATGGCTATGAGTAATTCAATTTTTGGATCTAATACCCTAAAATATGATGATGTGATTGGTGTTATTTTGAGTGAAGAAAATCGTAGGAAAAAATCAAGTGGGTCTATGTCAAGAAGTGCTTTGAATGCACAAAGTAGAGTTAGAATGACTGAGAGAGGAAATAATTCCAAAAATCGTGGGAAGTCAAGAGGAAATTCAAAGCGGGAGAGGTATCAATATAGAGGACTGAGAGATTGTTGGTACTATGGTAATATAGGTCATAAGAAGAAATATTGCTGGACTCAAAAGAACAATGAAGGAGATAAACTAGAAGTGAACAAGGAGGAAAATGTGGTAAGTAAAAAATCTAAAGAGGATGCTTTTCTTATGCCTTTAGAAAGTATTGATGATTCATGGGTGTTAGATTATGGTGCTTCATTTCATGCTACACCTCATAGAGGTTATTTAATTAATTATGTCTGTTGGTCTAATTTTTCATAGTATAGAAAAAGTCTAAAATTTTGGTGAAAAATAATTTAAGTCATTGAATTATGCAAATTAGGGTTTTATTCCTTTTAAATTTTCAAATTTTTGGTTACCCTAGTCATTCCCTGATTCATGTGTTGTTTGAATTCTATGAATTCTCAAGCTTTGTCTCTAAAATAGTCATTAAAATACCCTAAGCATGTGAAAACCCTAGGCCTCTTTTCAAATTTTCAAAAGGGTTTGTAGAGTGCTTAAGTCTTTCCCTTTATGGTCTTACAGTGTAGGATTTCACGTAAGAATGAAAGGCCTTCTTCCTCATGTTTTCGTGGTCATGTTTTATCATACAACATAAAAGTGTAAAGAAGTTTTTGTTTTATAGATACATGCTTTTTCTTTTCATAGTAGAAGAATAGTTCATTTTAAGGTTCCCTAATCATATGTTTGGTCTTTGGACAAAGAAGCATAAAGGCGTTTTATGCTTTGAAAGTGGTTTTACAGTTTTACGGTGAATAGTTGAGCAAAGGGGCAAAAGAAACTTGAAGAGGTATTCCTAGTCATACGATAGTGTTAAGCAAGTGATCGTAAAAGGTTTTAAAGGACATGTGTCATGTTGCTTTATGGGACTACAAGTAAATAGTTGAGTAGAGGGGCAGAGAGGTGTTGAGTTTTGATCTACACATCTATGTTCTAATGAATGGTGTAAGAGCATAATACCCTGGCATGGCATAAAGCATGGTTTGTAAGAATGCATAAAGTGATTTACAGTTCTACAGGCAAAAGGAATTTGTAAGAGTGAAAGTGAGGTTTAGTTGTGTTTATGTGCATATGCTTTCTAGACTTGCGAACAACCATAAATTCATATTATAATAGTGATCATTTTAAGTGGGACATGTTGAGTTGTTAGATGGGCCTTGATGCGAGTGAATCAAGTGGTGACACATCATACATATTAGATGGGCCCAGCCTGTGTGGTAGACAACTTAAGTTCTAAATTTTTCATGTGCTTAAAATCAATGGCGACGTTCTTTCCCTCACTACACCTTTATGGTTACAAGGCAAGCATACGAACAAAGATTTTTTTCATCCCTTTGTCTATGGTTACAAGTTCAGCTTGAGCGTATAAGCATAAAGGGATAGATGAAGGAATGAAGACAAAGATTTACACTTCTATGAGAAAGGAGAAACATAAGAGCAGGATGCCATTTGTAAAGGACTTACGATGTTACGAGGTTAGGAGAACTCGTACAAGCATAAAGGGTAAATAAAGAAAAGATAAGAGGCATTATGATGCCACGAGTAAAGCTTTAAGTGTATGAACAGAGGATGGATAGGTAAAGAGTTACAACATCTTCGGTAATGAAGTAAGTGTAGCATCGTAAAGAAATTTTTGAGGTTTTTGCTGATATGTGTGAGTGTGAGCATAAAGGGTAAAGGGAAGGTTATAACAAAGGCTTTATGCTCATATGAGGAAGGCTTGAAACATAAAAACAAAGGTATCAATTGAGAAGGCTTGAGATTCTACAGTGTAAGGGGTCATGTAAGGGTGTAAAGGAAATTTCAATGCAGTGTTTTAGAAGCCCTAATGCTTCTACACTTGGGGTATCTTGAAGCCTCACCAAGGGTCTTTCTAGGGTTACGAAGATTGAAAGATCTTGACTCATTGTAAAAGAAAAAGACTAGAATTTGAAAAGAAAGTTGCTAAAGTGTCATGCCAGTTCAAAAAAGGACAAATTCACCATGGCCAAGTAAAATAAAACATTGAAATGGACATCAGGATTGAATTTCATGGTTGATATTCCTTGTTGTCAATCTATGTGGGTGTTATTAAATGCTCATGCATGTAGAATTAATTAAAGAGCTAGTAGACTGTATGATTAAAACATAAATATTTGATTGAACATTCAGAATATTGTCATTCTAAGAGTTTGTGTTCATGCTCTAAAAATTTCTCTGAGTATCCATAGCATTGAGATTTATGTGCCAAAGTTTAAAATATAATTGCAGAGAAGATGGCTGACAAGGAGGTTAAGGAGGTGTCTGTGGAAGATGTAGAGGTCAAAGATGAAGGTGATGATGTCATAGAAGTCATACCTAAAGGCAAAAGGAAGAAGGGTGCTACCAAAATTGAGAAAAAGTTGAGGGTTAGAAAACCAAATAAGCATGTAGAGTATTGCCTAAAACTTCTTCCAGGGTCATCAAATGCTATTTCAGCAAATGACCACATCTTTAAAGACCCTTATATCATGGTTAGCAATGCACAATGCCCTAGAATTGATGGCTTCAATCTATTTCTATATTTATTTCAGAGTAGAACTAAAAGCATATCAGTCTGTAACCCATGGAACAAGAATATGGAAAAATTGATATTTCTAGAAGTTTTTGTTGATGTGGACCTACTAAAAGCATTGATAAATTCCTACAATCCAGTCACTAGGACATTTCAAAGGCATAATGGGATTTTTTTTGTGCACACTAGATAGAACTTCTTTCATAGAATCTTTTGGATTAGAAGGGAAAATGGATGTACCTATTGATATTGAAGACTTGTAGAGGAAATTTGGGAGAAATAAGACCTATTTTGTGAACAATGTCATGATGCCCCACATCCCTTATAGTGTGAAAAAGGCCAGGATGATTCCAAAGAAGGTGGAGGGATTTTTTCCCTTGAGTAGATTCAAGAATTATTTCAAAAATATAGTATATGAGCTACACAAAGTGTTGGGAAGTGATGGTGCAAAGGATTGTGTCTCTAGTTCCTTATTCCTGATGGCTTGTGATATATACAAGACCGCTTCCACCATAAAGAGTATGACTATGTGGCCTTTATCATGGATAGCATGCACAATCAGCTTGTCAATGCAAAGAAGGGAGAAATGAAAGATTTCAAGTTCCACCATTACTCACTATTGATGCACCTTGTCATGTATTACAACATTGGTTACATCAGCAAGAACTTCATTAATCTGACTTCTAATGAATTTAGTGAGTTACCTGTACAAGTATGGACTCGTATTTGGGATAAGAATTTCCATTATTCAAATGCACTTGTATTCTTTAATTTGTTTAGTTCTATTATTATGAGGCAGTTGGACCACACTTTCTTTAGGGCACCAAATATTTTTAAGACTTTTCTTAGACCCTCATTTTTAGATGAGAAGACCAAATTAGATCATAATTGGGGGAGCATCTTTTTGTTCAAGGAGTGCACATTAATGAGAATATATGCATGCCCACAACCTCCTCATATTCTACCTAAATATTTACCCCTCAGATTGGCCATTATTGAATTCTTGTAGCAATTTTTATTGATGAATAAAGAAATGATTCCTCCTATGTACAAGGCTATGTTTGTTTGTAGAAATTTTAAAGTGGGAGATTTTGAAATAGGAAAAAATGCATATGAAGAGTTGTGTGAGTACCTAGGCTAGTACAAATTTGCTACTGGGCCTTACAGGATGTATGACCTTGACAACTATATTACCAATGAGGTCAAGGCCATTAGGGGATACATCCTGCCTCCAAGAAAGCCAATCCCTATGGAGGATTTAATTGCTAACATAGTAGCAACAGGGGAGGCTAATGAGCTACTAATAAAATATGGTGAAATAAGAAAGGTAGAGGAGGCCATGAAAAGAAAAAATCCTAATTTTAAAGGTTTTTATACAGAAATACCCTACCCTAGCAACTTGAGAAAAATGGCTAATAATTTTGAACACATCATGTCTCAAATGCCACATGAGCCAAAGTGAGAGGAAGACACTATAAATAAAGAATCCCCTGAACCAGATATATAGTAGGAGGTTGAGTCAGAGGAAGAACAACCATCAACTTCAACATGGGTGCAAAAGGGCAATAAAAGGCAGAAGACAATGCACATCCCAGAGAGGGTGGTAAGTAGAGCCTTACAAGTAATGCCTAGGAATGATGAGTATTTTTTTGATACTAGGAAAAATTAGCTACAACAAAGGGCTATAGAGGCAAGAAAAGCCTCAATTGATCTTCAAAATGCAGCATCAAGATTGGATGATAGGCTCATTCAATCTGAAAATTTCATGGAAGATAATGATTTCATCAAATCTTTAGAGTTTAAAAGCTTTCTTTACAAAATAAAATAGAATGAGCTCACATTGAGCCTTATGCCAAGGGAGGATCTAGAGAAGAACAAAGATTTAGTTGAAAAACTGTTAGCCTATGATCTTGAGAGTGAGACAATGACCCCTGTAGAAGCCAAGGAGTTGGTGCATAGGAGTGGTATGATTCTATTACCACATTGGGATATTGAGAAGGCTTTTGTTTTGGAACAAATGAGAATACAAGATAAATCCATTAGTTATGAAGCCAGTAGCAGTGAGGAACTGAAGAGGGGGTCAAGATTTAATGTAGATAAAAAAACCCTAGCAGTGTGGAGTGTTGACCCTAAAACCAAAAAGCCTAGAATGATGGATATATAGGAAACTACATAGGGCAACATGATTGTATGGACATTAGAAAATACTACTAGGAAAGAAATTTCTAGCCTATTCAAACACTTTGCAATCATGAATGAGGTAAAGGTAGATGAAATTTAGGATAAGCTAGCTGCTATCTACAATGAATGTATAGATATCAAAAAAATGTATGAAGAAGAGCACAAGATGAGCTATGTGCAAAAGAAGAGAATAGAAGAGTTGGAGGGGAAAATTAAAAATTTAGAAGCATAAATAGAATCCCTCAAAGATCAACTCAAGGCTGCAACAGAGGTAGAACATGCACCTAAGCAGGTAGAGGAAGAAAGGCACATAGTAGAAGCAGAGGCCCAAATAGAGGAGATACTCATAGGGGTAACAGTGTCAGTGCCTATGGTAAATGTGGAAACAGAGGCTCCTCAACTTGACATTGGAAAAAAAAAGAATGTTATGATGAATATAATAAGTCATAAGATAAGTATTTTGAATAGAATATCTCAATATGTGTATAGTGCATTCATCAATCTACAATCTACAGAATAGGTATGCAAGGATGCAATAGGATGGGTTGATCTAATCTTCCAACAATGGGGACCATATATGCAATTTTTTGATAGATTCATACCATTTTTAGAAAATAAGCTAGATCTACAAGATAAATTTATTGTTTTGAAAGAAGGCATCAACAAATTGAAAGATCTTTTACAATTTTTCATAGGAAAACTGGCAGCAGTGTAAAATAAAATGAAAGTATTAACAAGTGGCTTTCATTCTTTAATTCTTTATGTTCTTAGTTTTGATAACAAAGTGAAAGATTTCAATGAATGGTCTAATTATTTTGACCATATTGTAGACTTTCCATAGGTGGCATTTATTTTCTAGGGTGATATTGATGAATGTGTTTTCAATGAGCTGATTGATACCCTATTCAAGATAGAAACTAAAATGAATAGGTTTACTACAGAGGGGACATTGATTATTGATGCCTAGTGGCAGAAGTCTATTAATGAATTAGCAACAACCAAGACATGAAAATGGCCCATGAAGAGAGAATTTATTATCTAGGAAGAAATCACAAAAATAAAAGCTTTACCAACAAGGATCAGTTAGAGAAAAAGACAAAGTTAAAGATTTTATGATCTAGCTATCATCTGCAACTGCTTTTTATTGTTTCATTTTGAATTAAGGTGTCTAGATATTTTGAAAAAAGTTTTTATACTCATGTTTGTAAAAGGACACCTATCAATCACAATTGACCTTTTCTTGTTGCAACTCATGTTATATAAATGAGTTTTCAAGGCATTGTGGTGGTCTAAAATTTTGAATGTTTTCAGTTTTCAAGAAAGTGCATTTGATCTAGTCATGTGTAGTTATTTTTTCAGTTTACTTCTTGTCATGTAATTTTATAATGACAAATAGAAATGAGAGAATCAGTATGAATTTTTGGGTTCCTTACTGAGTTTCTATTGGTTATCATATTGATCAGCAAAAAGGATAATGCAAAAGGGGTATTGACACTAGATCTACATCATTATTTTCTATCTCCATTTCATGGATTTTCTAATTTTGAGATCTAGACTAGAAGAGGATACCATATAAGAATTGAAATAGGTAATTATAGCTAATAGTTTCAATTACAAGTTAATTGAACAAGATCTCTTGCCAATAGTTGACTCTTTCTTCTCAATGGATAAGGCACTGGTCATATAAATCCAAGATGATTGATAGTAAATTTTTCTTCTACATGTCAAAACAATTATAAATTCAAAGTCATTTTATTCCATTTTGTTCAAGGTTATAATGCTGGTTACCACTCATCTATATTTAATTTTTGAGTCTTAGTTAGTCGCTATTTCTAGGAATACTTGTAAACTCTAGGAGAATTATGACTAGATCTACTTATGAGGGATGCATATGAACTTGAAAGCATTAAGAAAAATGGTGAATTGTGTATGTGCCTGAGGGTAGAAGATGAAAATCAAAATGAAACTAAGATAATTTTCATACAATAGTTTGCATTAGAATCATCCCTAGGTATACCCACCTTGGTTTTGCATAGCCTAAAGAGTAGGAAACCATCCGTTTTTTTTTTGAAGTTGGGTCCAAATGGTTTACTTATGAAATTCATTATAGGAAATGGCTAATCCTTAGGTTATATTAGTGTTATCATTTTGATATTGAGCATTTTGTTGTTCAATAGTTTCAAACACCAACAATTTTGAAGGGATTTTCGGCTTGTTTATTTGGGGGATAATGAACCCTATTAGATTGTTGGAAAGGGAAAAGTTAATATTAAGTTGTAGAATGGGAATCATTGGCTACCTACTAAGGTAAGACATGTTCTAAGGCTGAGTAGAAATTTATGTTTAGTAGGGAAACTCAGTGATGAGGGTAGTGTAGTTACTTTTAATGATAAAAATTGGAAGGTTTCAAAAGTTTCTCTTGTAGTAGAAAAAGGTGTGAAAGTAGACACCTTATATCTTTGTACAAGTCATATTGTTCCTTCTACTTTGATTGTTTCAGAGAAAAATTAGTGCTCATGAATAGTTGGTATAGTTAACCAGGGAGAACAAATAACTATTGTAGATTCTTATATAGCATTGTGGAACAATAGACTTGGACAATGAGTGATAAAGGTATGAAAGTACTTCACTCAAAGAAAGTTTTACCAAGTCTGAAATGTGTCAATATGGATTTTTGTGAAAGTTGTGTGTATGAAAAATTTAAGAGAGTAAGTTTTGTGAATAATAGGAAGGAGAAAGAAAAGTGAGAGATTAGAGCTTGTGCATATAGATTTATGGGGACTAGCTTAGGTATCTTCCCTTAGTGGCTCTCAATATTATGTTACATTTATTGATGATGCAACTAGAAAAGTATGGTTTTATTTCCTCAGATAGAAATCTGATGTATTTCAAACTTTTTAAGAAATGGAAATGCTTGGTTGAAAATTAGACTAGAAAGAAATTAAAATATCTTAGATCTGATAATGGTGGTGAGTATTGTAGTCATGAATTTGAATATTACCGCTTTGCTAATGGTATTCATAGGCAAAAAAATGTTCCAAGGACTCCATAAGAAAATGGAGTGGTTGAAGGCATGAATAGGACTATAATGGAGCATGCAAGAAGTATGGGGTTACATGAAGGATTTCCCTTAAACAAGTGGACAAAGGCTATCAATATGACTATATATCTGATTAATAGAGGCCCCTCTACTCCTTTGGGTTGTGGTATTTCAAAGAAAGCATGGACTGGTAAGAAAGTGAGTTATTATTTTCTCAAAAGGTTTGATTTTTGAAGCATTTTCTCATATAGATTTTGAAAATAGAACCAAGATGGATGCAAAGTCAAAGAAATGTTTATTTGTTGGATATGGAATTTATGAAGTTGGTTATAGGCTTTGGAATTTTGAAAATTGTAAAATTTTTAGAAGTAAGAATGTCATATTCAATGAGAAAGTGTTGCACAAAGATTTGTTGCAACAACATGAAAAGAAAGAATATTATTATGTAGTGTTGGATGATACTCCAAAAGCTGATGTTCCAACAATTCCTCATGATTTGCAACAACAACAACATATACCCACATGCTAGTGAATGTTACAAGGTGAACAAGGCTAAGTAGACCTATAGAAATATTTTTTCCTTGTACTCTATTTTACTTACTGATGTTGGTGAACCTAAATTTTTTTGATGAAGCTATGTAGGTGGATACTAAGATTCAATGGGAGTTTGTAATGAAAGATGAAATGGACTCTTTACTAAAAAATAAGATTTGAGATTTATGCAAGTTTCCTACAAGTAAAAGGGCTTTACAAAATAAGTGGGATTATATGTTTAAAGAAGATGATGGAGGTAAGAAAAGATTTAAAGCTAGGTTAGTTGTAAAAGGATTTGCATAAAAAAAAGGCATTGATTTTGATGAGATGTTTTATCCTTTTATTAAAATGACTTGTATTTGCACTCTTTTAAGTATTGTGGCTGCTAAAAATTTGCATTTGGAGTAGCTTGATGTTAAAAAAAAACCCTCATTCATGGTGATTTTGTTTAAGAGATATATGTGGCTCAACCATAGAGATTTGAGGTCAAAGATAAGGAGAATGTAGTGTGTAGATTGAAGAAAAGATTATATGGCTTGAAGCAAGCACCTGAGCAATGGTATCTAAAATTTGATAGGTTTATGCATGAGGATTGATATAGTAGGTGTCACCCAGATCATTGTGTTTATTTTAAGAGTTTGGATGATGAAAGCTACATTATTTTATATTTATATATCAATGATATGATTGTAGCTAGGTCTAACATGGATCACAATAAGGGGCTGAAATGCCAGTGAGCACATGCAATTTTTATGAAGAATTTGGGGGTAAAAAAACAAATCCTTGGTATGAATATTTGTAGAGATAGGAAGAAAATGAAATTGACTTTATCTTAGGTTGATTATATTGAGAAGGTGTTGCAACATTTCACTATGGAGAATGCTAAAGCTATCAACACACCTTTACTTGGTCATTTGAAGTTGACTAAGGAGATGTGTCCCAAGACATAAGAAGAGGAGGAAAAGATGTCTAAGGTACCTTATTCTTGATTGTTTAGAAGCTTTATGTATGCTATGGTATGTACAAGGCCAGATATTGCACACATAGTAGGAGTTGTTAGCTAGTATATGAGTCATCTAGGGCTTGAGAATTGGAATTTAGTTAAATGGATTCTTAGACATTTGAGAGGAACATCTAGTAATCATCTACATTTTGAGGGAACTACTACTAATTTCCAAGGATATGTTGACTCAAATTTTTTAGACGATATTGATACTAAGTGGAGTACTATAGGTTATGTATTTACTATTAGTGGGGCAACAGTGAGCTAGGTTTTTAGGTTATAGAAGTTTAATGGTATATCCACTATAGAGCTAGAGTATGTTGCTTCTATAGAGGCAACCAAGGAGATGATGTCACGTTAGTTCTTCCTAGAAGAATTGGGACACCCTTAGAAGGATAATTATTTGTTTACATATAGTTAGAGTATCATTCATCTTGCAAAGAATTTAGCTCTGCATTCAAAGATAAAACACGTACAATTAAGGTACCATTTCATTTTTTCACGTTTGGATGATGGATAGCTAAAGCTAGAGAAGATACATACAAATGATAATCTAGTAGATATGTTTACAAAGGTAATGACAAGGGAGAAGCTGAACTCCTCTTCAATTTTTGTTTGTCTTCTAGACTAAATAGAATAAATGGATAATAGAGTCTAGGGTGGTTTGATTATTCCAGTCAGAGCTACAGGTTTACCAATGCTATGATCAGTCTCTAAATGGGAGGTTACAGTTGTAGAGCTTGATTAGTATCCAAGTGGGAGATTATTGTTATGTGGAGCCTAATTAGACTTAGAAGTTTATTCAGTGCAATTTTCTCCCCATATTAGTTCTATAGGGGTTTTGGGGTAGTGCTCCCAAGATGGGTTCAAGGGGTAGCACCCCAAGTGCACACCTTATCATAGTATAGGGTGGGGTCGAGGGGCAATGCCCCTATGGGGATTTTGGGGGTAGGGCCTCCAAAGCCAAAAATGACCTTATGTTGTAAAAGGCATCAGCTATTATTCTTTTATTATTCTATAATTAATTTTGTAAGAAGCAAAAATATTGTATAAAAAGGCTTAGGGTTATTGATTTTCATAATGTGTGATGTGAAATTTGGTTCTTGTAGTGGTATTGAGATGTAAGGGATTACCGATTTTAATCAGGTTATAATTACTAAATAATAATAATATTGGACTTGTTGTTGGTGGACGTAGCCTAGGGATTGGGTGAACCATGTTAAATCTTGGTGTCTTGTATTCTCTTATGTGCGACCTATTATTTTCTAATATTGGTTATATATTTATGTAACTATTATTTTTTTGAGGGTAATCTGAATAGCATAAGCCTATCTAATTTGAGATAATACTAACTTAGAATCAGCAATGACATGGAATTTTTTAATTCCATGACTAGCATCTACTTTTAATTTGAGTAAAAATGCTTCATATTCTACTATATTGTTCATGTAAGTGAAGTTCAAGGTGAAAGAATATCTAAATATGTTCTTTTTTGGTGAAATAAAAACTACTCAAGCCCTTGACCCTTCTTTAGAAACAACCCAATTAAAATACATTGTCCAACGTTTTTGTCAATCAATACATCTTGTTGCTTCTTGTGAAATCAACCAGACTATTTTTTAAGTCTCTAGAATAGTAATTTCAACCCTAAAGGAATTTATCTCTATGTCCAAGAAGCATGTAGCATCAATATCAATACATCTTTAATCATATGAATAAAGCTAGGCTCTCTCTTGATCTTTATATCTTTGTCATTTATGTAAAATGTAATGAAAGACAAGTCACATTGTAGGTTCACTCCCATTGTAGGGCTCAATTTTATTAATACTAACATACCATAATGAGGGGGATTATCAACTACCAATACACTCATGGTCAGATCAATTTCAAGATAGAGAACTAGCTTATATGGTAATGCATTGATGGTACCTATAATAGGGACCTCCCTTGCATCTATGTCGTAAAATCTACCCTATTTTTTGTCTACAATTAGCCCAAGGGACTCCATGATCTTAAAGGTTATGACAATATTTGAGGCTCCTGAATCACTCATACAGTTCTTAGAAATTTTCCATTTATGATTAGACATAGGAAAAAAGGATCAATATTTTCTATATATGATGTTGATGAACTATCCAAGTACATTTAGGGTATCTAATATATCACTCCTTTATCTTCCTTTCCTTTGGTATGGCATGTAGAGCTTGTCCTAATGATAATTTTCCCTTAATGAAAATAATGTTCCTAGTTTTTTCTAACCAAGAGAGGTCTTTTCTTTTATGTTCTTCTATCCTAAACATTTTAGACAAAGGAACCTTCATAGTAATATGTGACAAAATAGTTATCATATCAACATGGTTATAAATAAGAGGCTTACCTGAATTACCTTTAGTTTCTTGTACTTAAGTAGTAGGATTATCAATTTTTGTGACAACATCAAGTCTTAGCTTTGTTTCTTCTGCATTTTTCTTGGTTACATCTACATTTTGAGTTTGCACCTTCTTCTTCGGTTCCCATTTTTTAGCTTTAATATTGTTGATCTTGACAACCATTTGATCCTCTTCTTTATTGTCATTATTCATTTTGTGTGTTATATCTTTAATGAAGATGCCTGAAACTTTTCCAACAATGTGATTTACTATTCCATTCTTTAGGTTATAAGTACTATGAACTTCCTATTGACATCCAAGTCATGTTTGTTATTAGTGACATACACTTATTCAAATTGTAAGTATCTACTAAGCTTCTTGTATAGTTAATAGTGTTAGCCAAGCATTTTAGTTGTTACTGAGTTCTACAGTTGCTACTAAGTCCTTTGGAAAAACTCTAGTGTATGCTGAGTAGTTACAACTATTGTGAAGATTAGTAGTGTAAACCAAGCACCTTAGTGTATGCCAAGTTTACTAGTGTAAACCAAGTTGTGGAGTATTTATCAAATTTATGGTTGATGTCATCTGAGGTAATTATTGATTAAGCTACTCAGTGCTAACCAAAGGACTCAATTTATATCAAGCTCAAGGTGATAGTGTTTACCGAACTATGCAGTGGTAAAAAAGTGATTCATTTTATATGATGAGTTTCATAGTATTCATTGAGTTACTAGTGTAGACTAAGTTGAAGACTACTTGGAAGTGATCAGTATGGACCAAGCTTCTACATCTACTAAGTGCATGACAATGCCAAGCAATTGTAGTGGATGCTAAGTATCAAAACCTCACCAAGTCAGTCTTCAAAGCCTAATTTTCTACACTTTGGCCAACTTTGTAATATTTTTTAAAAACTTGTATTGTGCTTGACATTGTAATTATGTAATTGGATATATATATATGTATGTATGTATGTATGTATGTATGTATGTATGTATGTATGTATGTATGTATATGTGATGTATTGTATCACATCCAATGTATATATGGAATCAAAAAGGAAGTAATGTAATCATTATAAAAGAATAGAAGTATGAATTACAAAGGCTACAAAAGTATAAGGAGAAACAAAGATTCATCTATCATAGTAAGGTGATTTGTACACTTAGAGGAATCTCATTCAATAAACCAAGTTATAAATCAGAGATCAACTACTGCTACATCTTTACAAGTGGATTAGTCAAACCCTTTAACAAAGTAGACCTAACAATCTTATGTAAACCTCTTTACCAAGTGCATACTTCATTGTATGTTTATAAATCCTTTTTTAAGGTGGACCTAGTAGTCCTTATTGCTCCTAAGAAGGAAAATCATCACAAGTGATCAATGTAAGCCTTAATTAGCCAACTTTATTCTACAATACTAAAGCTTGTGGGTATCATCCCCACCCTAGTTTTACTTTCTATTTGGAAGGTTTTTGGGTCACCAAATCTATGTGTCAAAGTGTTATGTATGCTTTCATGTTTTTAGTTTCTCATGCATGAAGTTAGATCATAATTCATATAAAGGATTAATTGTTGATCGGGTTGAAAGTTTTAGAAGTTATTGATTCACTCTTCCCCTCTTAATAACTTAGCTTGTCATAATATTTCCAACAATTGGTATCACAACATTGTTCTTCTTAGAGATAAGTTTAACAACTTAAGAAAAGATCAACGGCCATGGAGATATTCAAACTTGTCAAGGCTATTGACAATGAGAAGCTAGATATTCAAACTTGACAAGGCTATTGGAAATCGCTATTGCCCAACTCAAGAAAGCAAAGGAGCAACTCTCTCAATCCCTGAAAATAAGAAAAGACCTTGCAATTCAAATGAATTATCTTCTCTATAATTAAGAAAGAATTGAAGACCTTCATTCAAGCAGCCCAGATGAAGCCAATGAAGCAATCAAGTAACTCCTAGAAAAGAATGGTTCACTGCAAGAAGAAGTAGAAAAACTAAGAAGAGAACAAGGAATTTAGTCAATAAGACTATGTGAAGTTAAGGAAGACAAAAACAAGATAAAAGAAGAAATAGAAGGAAAAGACAATGAGATTCAATATTTATCCCTTCAACAAGCTAACTTCATAAATAACCTCACCAACTACCAATGTAAATGAAAAAATCTTAATGTTGGCTCCTAATTTAACAGTTTTAAAATCAACCAAGAAACTAGACCAATGCATCTAAGGCTAGCAACTTCCTATGACAGGTACACTTGACTACAATCTTGGACCATATGTCAGGCATAACTCCTTCACTTCAAGCTCTACAAGACCTAGGCAAGTTAACCTTGAGGTTCTAAGATATGGTACTAGTGCAATTAAACATAAATCTAAACCTAATAATAGCAAATGAAAACCCCTTATATCTCCTAATAACTCATGCAATAACACATATCAATAGTAGTTAAATGCAAATCTATGAAACTCATAAGCTGAGTGAGGGTTAAAATTTTTAGCTCTTCAATATGAAAGGGAAAAAAGTTTGATTAATAATGTTGAATTCAACAAAAATGCTAATATGTAGCACCATGAACAAGTGATCTTGGAACCAATCATTGCCTTATCGATTGGGAAATTCCATGAATCAATCACATACATATAGATACTTGATACTTATTCATATATTCAAATATACAATTTATCCATTCACCTTGTAAATAGACATCCATGTTCAATCTAAATCTCTTTCTTACATGATATCCCCCTCAATAAACTTGCAACCCTCCTAATTTCTCTGAAGCATTTACATAACCCCTTGAGTTATAGGCAACAATGACTACAACTATGACCTAGGCTCTTTGTTGAAAGATCATAAAACATTGGAAATTCATTGAGATGGGAGACATGAATTAGAATGAAACTAATGAAATTCTTGCTCATTTGTATTCATTTCCTTGAAAAAATACAATCAAATGCATGAAATCAGAACATGAAAATACCTAGCATATCAGAACTAGTTGTATTTATCTTCCTACTATTGTTCATACAAGAGAAATTGCTGAAAGAAGTGTGGTATCATAGTATGGGAATACGTCAAAACTAAATCCAAAACATGGTATCACAATAATGACTAGTTTTTCTCCAAAGACTGGAACCAACCTTACAAAAGATGAGAGAAAGAAAGATATAGGAGAAGACTTAATTCTTGAATCTGATCAAAACATGACATCTGTACACTTGGACAACCTTCTCAATAGGTTTAAAACATCTCTCTAATCTCTCCCCTCGACTAGTGAATCAAATCTTCGTCATTTGGCCTTTCTAAATGCAAAAATATCTCAAATATTTTGGTTGAAAAGATAATTGATTTTGATGCCCGATCTAGAACTAAAAGCCAAAGCAAAAATCAATTAAATGACTTCAAAAATGCAATATAATCTTTTAAAACTTGTTTTTTCCACATTCAGGCTTCAAATAGCCTTTCTATCTGCCTCCAAACTGATTTTGACATCCCATGATGAGTTCTACCCATTCGACTGAGAAGGCCTCAAAAATAACAAAATTGCTTATAGACTAAACTAGTGAATTGATGTGAAAAATCTAACCTCAAAAATGGAAAACTCGTTTCCTCACCGTTCCAATGGTATACTGTATTGCCTATTTTAGACAAAAAAATGCCACCTTGGTAGCAGTTTGAGAAATAGGCTCCCAAACTATGAATAGCCATTAAAATTCAAAAAATTAAAAATTTACATAGTATAAACTATATAAATTATTTAAATTTCTTCATATCCTTCATTTGAACAAGTCATATGTTTGAAGTTTGAATTTGATTCTATCTTTATTTTCCATTTTTAATACCCCCCCTCACCACTTGTCAATTCCTTATTCACCACAACTCCTTGAAACATTTGAGACATTTTATATTAATATTTTATTAATGTTTCAAATCTTATTCCCCATTCAATTTTTCTTTATGCTCATATGCGAAATCACCTTTACGACCATATGAAAACTCCATTTTTGAACAATTGGAGACTTCTAAATTTGTGTATCCCTGGAAGCATTCAAAAATTGGTTTATGCTCTTACATTCACACCTTTATGAGTGTATCATCAGGAAGCCTTCAATTTTCAACTTCCACTCATACGCTTGAGCGTAACGTTGCAATACCTCCATGCTAAGCCTTCTGCTCACATGGTGGGGTGCCATGTGTTTTTCACTTATTTCCTCCATTCAAAACTTATTCACTTTGCATGTTGACCAGCGGCCCCACCACACATGGGTGTTGCCTTTAATAGGTAGTGTCCTTAAGGCAAAACTCAATATGAATGGGATACAATTTAAAACCATGAGAATCCAACCTCATAAGCAATGCAGAATAAAAGGTTTTCAAACTACTCTGATCTTCCTTTTATTGCATGGATTCCTCTTTAATCTACTTTGGTGTGTGATTTTTCCTTTTTTTGGCTTGTGCATGTGAATTCCTCTACCATGGGTGCTCTTTGCTTCTTGCTACCTTTGCATTCTGCACTTTGAAATGGTGTAGGTGACATCCTATTTTAACAACATGGGTTTGGAGCTTTTTATTTCATTTCCTATATACCTTCAATAGCGCAAGTCTCTACTCTTTGAAGCTTTCATCGACTTGGCTAATTCCTCTCACATGTTGCATGGTGTCTTCTCTAGCTCTCTTCTTGCATCTTTCCTTGGATGAGTTCCTTTTTATATGGATGTGTTGTTTTCTCCATACATGGGATGAGGGTGAGCTACTTCCTCTCTTAACGCTCCCCTCTTAATCTTACCTACTACCTCCCTCAACTAAATGCTATTTAATCTAAAAACAACCCACTTGAGAATCCTGCATTGGCTTGGTTTCTAGTGCTACCTCTGATCCTTCCAATATTTTTTATATGAGCTTCTTCCTTGACTAAATGCTCCTTGCCTTTGACTAGTGACTACTCCTTATGTTGTCATGTGATTTTGCTAAAATTGTATCATGCAATTCGTTATCATGTGTTTTGTTGTAAGAGGATTTGCAACTTTCATGCTCAACCTAGATAATCCACATCCCTTCAAATCTATATTAGTTATCACTATTTCATTATGATAGCTTCTTGTTTCATCCTGCAACATCACATTACTTCACTCAAGTGACCCTTGTTGTAATGCACTTTCCTACATAATCCGTAGATGTCTTTCTGTCGTGGTCTCTCTTTTTTAAATGTGGCTTCTCTTTTAAAAGGTGAGAGGCCTCTAGTGACTATGCCATATAGCTCCCCTCATATTTCATGTTGGGTCTCTCTTTGTTATGCATGGGCTACTTAGCAACTTGCATGTTTTCCTTTTTTACTTATCTTGCCTTAACCATGTATCCCGAGCAACAATAAACTTATCTTTTCATGTAAGTAAAACAAGGTTGATTGCAACCTTCTTAAATTAATTTTTATCCTATTGACATTTTTTTCAAACTCATATATCCTATTATGTAGCAATGCCTTAGACTCTCCACTATCATCTTCTTACATTACTAAATTGAACATGGAAAAGAGGAGATGTAGCCACATGGCACATAGTAAGCCTTATCATCAATGGTCCTGTAGAACCGGCTAGGTACCTAACACATTTGCACCACTTAACAAAGAGGATTCAAAATTGACAAACTTTTCCCTAAGAAACTTCACTTGTGTTTCCAAACTGACATGCAATTTAGATTTTTTTTATACTCCTTGAACAAGTGTGGACACCTTAATGTCAAGTCAGCTTTCTCCTTAGTTGCCTTCTTTGTAACACCTCAAATGAAATTACATTCTCACCACTCTGGACTATAGCTTCATTTATAGAAGTGTCACCAAATCTTTTTAGGATGCCATTTCCCTTTTGACCATTATTTACATCAGATCACTCCTAAAGGATTGGAGAAAACTTCCCATTTAACTTGGTTTGTTATTCCTCAAATCAAATTATTAATCTTAGAAATAGGGCACTTTGACTCATAGTCTGGTAAGCTGTCTATCTTTCTAACAATTATGCATCTTCAAACATCATGTAGATGGATACACCGTAGAAGTACTGTGTTCTGAATGTGCTCACTCTACCAAGGAAAACAATATGGAAAAATCATTTACTCCATGCATAATTTTATCACTCTAATGTAATCAGTCGAACCCCAAAGTGGGTCTGACTAAAAAAAAATTGTTACTAATCAACTGACATGTAGAATGATCCATTAATCATCTTGAACTAACATGGAAATAAATTAAAACACAAATTCACCACTAAGTATTTATTTTAAAACATTTTTGCAACACTGTGACTTTTGTGTCAAGAGGCCTATTGCCTAGCTTTAAAAACTGATCCAAACACCTGATCGGGCTCTGAAATCAGACGTGCTAATTCTTTTTTCCACATTCTTGCACCTTGTTCAATCTTTTCTCATGAGGAATCTAGGGTCAAAAGATATTGACTATCAAAGTTGACCTCTCAGAACTGCCTGCAAGCAAACATGTCAGAGAACAATAAAAAATGTTCAGATTGGCTTTGAAAATTTGGTAAATGGACACTTAGGGAAACAAAAATTGGGTCATTGGTTTATTGTCATGAGGAGAGTATAAATATGTGATTTGGTCTCATGAAAAATCACAATACATTGGTGAATGGTTAAAGTGGGCCACTCAAATTTGCAAACTAGAAATAATGGCAGAAAACACTTTTTTGTGAATGGAATTGACTTGGGAAAGTGTGGAAATGGATTCATCAAGATGTAAAAATTGGCACACTTAAAGAATTTTTGGAGTACAAGATAGTGGTACAATCCATTTGATCTCACCTATCATGGATTTTGAGATATGACATCATGAACAGGGGTACAAATAGATTTGCATATGCTGACACCAGTAAAAAGTTAGAAATTGCATTTGGAATCTCGTTAGAAAATTGGTCAAACGGATTTGTCATAAGCTCAAGCTTGAAACATATAATTTCTCTAACCTCTAGAATATAATGAAAAATTAATTTCATCATTTTGGTCAATTGGTCAAAAGTTATAAGTTTTCAAACAGGGCCTCCCAGAATTTAAAACTATTCATATCAGCATGACATCAGTAAATGACCAATTTTGAGGAATTCAAAACCTAGTCAAACTGACTCAAAATGACTTGAAATCTGAAACATAGGCTCTTGAGCATGGATACTAGACACTCCCAAAGTGGTGAGTCATGAAATATTTTTGGGCATGAGATATTCACATGCAAACATGCCCTACTATCATTGTTTGACATTGTGAAAATGCAGATTTGACAATTACTCAAAATGGGACTTCACGGAATGACTCAGAATGGCATTTTAACTTCATGAAACAAGTACACACACTTAATGGAAGGTGTTAGAAACATTAAACACCTCATAAGCTTCTCAAGTACAACCAAGTACATAGGCATCAAAAAGCATTTATAGGGCTTAATCTCTCAATGGAACTCAAAATTAGGGCTAGAATTTTGAGTGCTAATAGTGGCTTTGTCTAGGGATGCATGTACCTTGTAGGCATGTAAAGGATTCAAATCTTTGGGAGAATTAGAAGACACACCTAACAACAAAAAATTCTTATGCATAGCTTTATTGAAAGCAAGAAATCTACTCCTAATATGCACAAACGATGGCCCCAGGACACCATAAAGTTTTCAAATATCTTTACCTTTGTCATATACCTGATTCTCATTGACATGTTCTTGAGGTAAACTAAAATTATTTGTCTTCTTTTTTTCACTCGAAACATCAGCATTTTCAATCACTTCGTTAGGCAAAACAAAACTATTATCATCATCTTCATAGTGCATATAAAAATTAGACATACTTGCTTCATCTTGCTCACTATGAAAATATGAATCAACATGATCATAACAACTAATAGAAAACTGAAACTGATCACCACTAACTAAATCATGGATTCCTTCAACAAGAAATGCAAAAGCTTGGTACTCTACTCCATTCAACAAGTTACATGAATCAATTTGTAACTCACCTTGTGCCTCCAGATGTGAAGAGTATGTAAAATCTGATTTCTCCTCATTTGTCATATCAATACACCATTAATTAGATTGAACATTCACTGCAACCTCTTCACACTCAAAAAAATGATTAGATACAAAATCACAAGAATCATCATGAAATTTCCTTCTTAGAATATGCTGATCAGTATCAATTTTTTCCTCAAATAGCTCACTAGAATAAATCACTTTATTAGTTTTACTTTCCTCATCACATGAGCAATCTGAATGTATTTTTGCCTCATGAAAACAAGAAGACAATGAACCAACAAAATACCTTATCTCTACATTCTTATTCTCAACATATATGTCATCATGTGCATTCATGTAGGAACTACCATCACATACACCTCCCCAACTTGATAGAGCATATTCTCAAACTCTATCTTCTTCAACATCGAATTTAGGAGAAAGGACTTCATAATATAAAAAGGTAGAATGTGACAAAGCACAAACATCCTTAGATAAATGAGCATACCTTTCAAAATCATGAGCCAAAAAATCAAAAATTCTTGAACACTTAATAAAACTTCATTACTATTTTCTTTTCCCTGGCTATGATTGTTATCTACATGATTTGACATATTTATAATAGTAGACTTATTAGCAATACATTATGAAAAATCAAAATTCTAATTATCCCATAGATATTCTTCTTTAGATAATACCTCAACAACTAGTATCTTGACATATTCACATTTATCATTAGAAGAACTACTATTATTGTTGTTACACTTTTTCTCTTCTTTACAATCATCATCATAACAAGGTCAATCCACATTATGCATGTCATCAAATTGCTGATTACTAGCCTCTAATTTATAAAACTGAGACTCTTCATTTTTAACATCACTTTCAATGAATTTTTTGCATTCATTATCATTATATTAATTTCCATTTAAAGAACTTTCAATCTCCATGATAAAATCTTGGATTTCAGTAATCTTTTCTAACCTTGATTTGGCTGACCAATCAACTGAATGCGGCATAAAAACTTCTAAGAGTATCATTGGATAGGAAGACTCCTCAAGTCTAAAAAACTCATCAAGATTCATAACTACTGATTTGAAATTCATGTAAATTTGAAATCCACTAAGACCCTTAATATCACCAATTGTATTTCTTATCATTATGACTGTCTTATCATGAATCTTTCTTTTCAAACTAGCAATATTTTCACAAACACCTTCAAGGGTTAGCATATCACTTTAAGACCTAGACTCAAAATCCATCTTATAAACTATCACACACCTACCTCTATTTTCTTAGTGTTGAAACCACTAGACAGAAGCAACCATTTCATTCATTCAACTTTCATGAAGGACAGATACATGAAAATTGTAAATACCTTTATGTGTTGTTGCATTGAAACCTTTGATCTACTGATTGGCACTAGTGCAAATATGAAATCCTTCACACTATAGATAAAATACTTCTACAACCACCACCTCCTTGCAAGGAAAATGAAATGACAATAGTGACTCACCTTTTGAGATCATCTACTTCAGTAGATACAAACAAACATATAAACCATTAATCAAGAAACCATACTTCATACCTCTCAAAAAACAAGATCTACCCATGAATACTAAAAGCCTTTGATATTTTAAAATAAACCATGCACTAGTACAGAGACTTAGATCAGAGTCACCACTCATACTTAGTGAGAAAATATTTAAAACAATTTTACCACTTGTACATTCTAAACCAGACTTTCAAAATGGAAAATCTTACATATTCACAATTTGTAGCAGATCTATACAACCTTCTACTAAATAATTCTCTTCAAGTGCACTTCACAAACTTAAATACAATAGTTTTAACTCAATCCAATTAACTGTATGAAAATTTTTAAACTATTCTCCTTCCCTTAGTGCTAAAACTCACTTGATGGAGATCACTGCCTCTTAACAACCAATTTTCATGAAAAGATAACACATGAAAATAAAATACCTCAAGATCCAGATGGTCGAAAGTTCCATGTCCACCATTTACAACAATAGACCCAAAATCTCATCAATTCTTTACTAAACCTTTTGAACCAACACATCACAAATCTTACCAAGCTTCTGAATTTTTCAACCTCTTCGAATTTTCTCTTCTCCTACATCAACTAATCATAATTCATGTTTAGAACTGCATTGGTATAGAGATTAACTTTGAGTCACCACTCACACTTAAGTGATAGATGGATTGCATTATTCTTGAAAATAGCATAAATAGATTTGAAACAATATTAGACAAGAGACACCTCTTCAGATTTATCTTGAATTTGAAACTTCTACACAAAGCTGAAACAAAAGTTTCTTGACTCTAAAATTACAACAGTAACTCACACCAAATTGAACCGACAAGGTATGCTCATTTCTCAACAAATTTTGCATCCAATTTAAGAACTACTACTGTAAGAGAACAAAGCTTATTGGGGAACATGAAATTCAGCAAGGATATGGAAAACACCTCACAACCCCACTACTGTAACAAAATCTTTCTAATGTATTGAATCTTCTTCAAATTCTCAAGGTTTGTTCATCACACAAATTCAATACATTCCCCAGGAAAGTTGCCATTTTTTTGGCTCCTAATTTAATAGTTTTAAAATTAGCCAAGAAACTAGTCCAATGCATCTAAGGCAAGTAACTTCCTATGATGGGTACACTTGACTGCAATCTTGGGCCAACTATAAGGCATAACTCCTTCTTCACTTCAGGCTCTGCAAGACCTAGGTAGGTTAACCTTAAGGTTTTGAGATATAGTACCAGTACAATTAAACATAAATCTAAACCTAATAATAGCATATTAAAAATCCTTATATCTCCTAATAACTCATGCAATAACATAGAACAACAGTAGTTAAATGCAAATCTATGAAACTCGTAAGCTAAGTGAGGGTTAGACTTTTCAGCTCTTCAACATGAAAGGGAAGAATGTTTGATTAATAATGTTGAATTCAACAAAACTCCTAATATGCATTAGCATGAAAAAGTGATCCTAGAACTAATCACTGCCTTATCTATTGGGCAATTCCATGAATCAATCACATACATATAAATACCTGGTACTTATTCATATATTCAGATATATGATATATCCATTCACCTTGTAAATAGACATACATGTTCAATCCAAATCTCATTCTTACATGATATTCCCCCTCAATAAAATTGCAACCCTACTGATTTCTCTGAAGCATTTACATAACCCCTTGAGTTATAGGCAACAATGTAACAACATACAAACTTAAGGGACTGCAACTATGGCATAGGCTCTTTGTTCAAAGATCATAAAACATTAAAAATTCACTAAGATGGGAGACAAGAATCAAAATGAAACTAATGAAATTCTTGCTCATTTGTATTCATTTCCTTGAAACAATACAATCAAATGCATGAAAATACCTAACATATTAGAAGTAGTTGTATTTATCTTCCTACTATTGTTCATACAAGAGAAATTGCTAAAAAAAATGTGGTATCACGGTATGGGAACACATCGAACCTAGATCCAAAACATGGTATCATAGAAATGACTAGTTTTTCTCCAAAGACTAGAACCAACCTTACAAAAGATGAGAGAAAGAAAGATATAAGAGAAGAGTTAATTCCTGAATCTGATCAAAACATGACATTTGTCCAGTTGGGAAACCTTCTCAACAAGTTAAAAACATCTCTCTAATCTCTCCCCTCAACTAGTGAATCAAATCTTCATTATTTGGCCTTCCTAAATGCAAAAATATCTCAGATATTTTGGTTGAAAAGATAACTGATTTTAATGTTCAATCTGAAACTAAAAACCAAAGAAAAAATCAATTAAATGACTTAAAAAATGCAATATAATCTTTTCAAATTTATTTTTTCTACATTTAGGCTTCAAAAAGCCTTTATATCTACCTCCAAACTGATTTTGACATCACATGATGAGTTCTGCCTGTTCCACTAAGAAAGCCCCAAAAATCACAAAATTTCTTATAGACTAAACTAGTAAATTTTTGTGCAAAATCTAACCTCAAAAATGGAAACATTTTTTCCTCCCAGTTCCAATGGTATACTGCACTGCCTATTTCAAACAAAAAATAACCCACCGGTAGCAGTTTGAAAAATAGGCTCCTAGACTATGAATAGGCATTAAAATTCAAAAATTCAAAAATTTACATAGTATAAACTATATAAACTATTTAAATTTTTTCATATCCTCCATTTGAACAAGTCATACGTTTGAAGTTTGAATTTGATTCTATCTTTATTTTCAATTTTTAATACTCCCCCTCACCACTTGTCAATTCCTTATTCTCCATGACTCCTTGCAACATTTGAGACATTTTATATTAATATTTTATTAATGTTTCAAATCTTATTCCCCCTTCAATTTTCCTTTACACTCATACGCAAACTCACCTTTACGCGCATATGCAAACTCAATTTTTGAACCACTAGAGACTTCTAAATTTTTGTATCATTGGAAGCATTCAAAATTTGGTTTATGCTCTTACATTCACATGTTTATGAGTGTATCATCAGGAACCCTTCAATTTTCAACTTCTGCTCATATGCTTGAGCATAACATCACACTACCTCCATGCTAAGCCCTCTACTCACACAATGGGGTACCAAATATCTTTCACTTATTTCCTCTATTCAAAACTTATTCGCTTTGCACGTCAACCATTGGCCCCACCATACATGGGCACTGCCTTTAATAGGCAGTGTCCTTAAGACAACACCCAAAATGAGTGGGATACAATTTAAAACCAAGAGAAGCCAACCTCATAAGCAATGTGGGATAAAACATTTTAAAACTACTCTGCTCTTCCTTTTATTGCACAAATTCCTCTTTGATCTCCTTTGGTGCATGAGTTTTCCATTCTTGGCCTATGTGTGTGAATCCCTTTTCCATGGGCACTCTTTGCTTCATGTTGCCTTTTCATTCTACACTTCCAAATGGTGTAGACAACTTCCTTCTTTAATAGCATGGGTTGGAGCTTTTTATTTCATTTCCTGTATGCCTTCAACAAAGCGAGTCTCTGCTCTTTGAAGCTTTCATTGACTTGGTTGCTTCCTCTCATGTGTTGCATGGTGTCTTCTCTAGCTCTCTTGCCACATCTTACCTTGGATGGGTTCCTTTTTTATGTGGATGCGTTGTTTTCTCCATACATGTGATATGGGTGAGTTGTTTCCTCTCTTAACTCTCCCCTCTTAATCTTACCTGCTACCTCCCTCAACTTAATGCACTTTAATTTGAAAATAACCCGCTTGAAAATCTTGCATTGACTTGCTTTCAGGCACTACCTTTGACCCTTCCCCTGCTTTTTATATGAGTTGCTTCCTTGAGCGAATGCTCCCTATCTTTGACTAGTGAGTGCTCCTTATGTTGTCATGTGACATTACTAAAATTGTATCATGCAATTTGTTATCCCTATTTTTTTTGTAAGAGGTTCTGCAACTTTCATGCTTAACCCAAATAACCCACATCCCTTCAAATCTATATCAGTTTTCAATATGTCATTATGATAGCTTCTTGTTTCATCTTGCAACATCACATTACTTTTCTCAAGTGACCCTTGTTGTAATCTACTTTCCTACTCAATGCGTAGATGTCTTTCTGTCATGGTCTCTCTTTTTAAACCATGGCTTCTCTTTTAAAAGGCAAGAGGCCTTTAGCAACTATGCATCTAGGTCCCTTCATCTTTGATGTTGGGTCTCTCTTTGTTGTGCATGGGCTCCTTAGCTACTTGCATGCTTTCCCTTTTTACTTGCCCTACCTTAACCATGTGTCCTGAGAAATGACAAACTTATCTTTTCATGTAAGAGAAACAAGGTTGATTGCAACCTTCTTAAATTCATTTTTATCCTATTGACATTGTTTTCAAACTCATATATGCTATGATGGAGCAATGCCTTAGACTCTACACTATCATCTTCTTACATTACTAAATTGAACATGGAAAAGAGGAGATGTAGCCACATTGCACATAGTGGGCCTTATCATCAATGGTCCTATAGAACTAGCTGGGTACCTGACACATTTGCACCATTTGATAAAGACAATTCTAATTTGACAACCTTTTCACTAAGAAACTTCAATTGTGTTTCCAAACTGACATGCAATTTAGATTTTTTTATACTCCTGAACAAGGGTTGATACCTTAATGTTAAGTTAGCTTTCTCCTTGGTTTCCTTCTTTGTAACACCTTGAATGAAATTAAATTCGCAACACTCTGGATTGTAGCTTCATTTATAGAAGTGTCACCAACTCTTTGTAGGATGTCATTCCCTTTTCAACCATTATTTACATCAGATCACTCCTAAAGGATTGGAGAAAACTTCACATTTAACCTAGTTTGTTGTTCCTCAAATCAGGTTATTAATCTCAGAAATAGGGCACTTTCACTTAGAGTCTGGTAAGCTATCTATCTTTTTAACAATTATGCATCCTCAAAAATCATGTGGATGGATACACCTCAAAAGTACTATGTTTTGAATGTGCTCACTCTACCAAGGAAAATAATATGGAAAAATCATTTAATCCATGCATAATTTTATCACTCTGATGTAATCAGTCAGACCCCAAAGTGGGTCCAACTAATTTTATTTTTTGATACTGAAAGACTAACATGGAAATAAATTGAAACACAAATTCACTACTGAGTATTTATTTTAAAACATTTCTACACCATTGTGGATTCTGTATCAAGAGGCCTATTGCCTAGCTTTAAAAACTGATCTAGATACTTGATAGGGCTCTAAAATTAGACATGTTAATTATTTTTTCCACATTCTTGCACCATGTCAAATCTCATTTCATGATGAATCTAGGGTCAAAAGATATTGACCATCAAAGTTGACCTCTCAGAACTGCATGCAAGCAAACATGTCAGAGAACAATAAAACATGTTTGAATTTGGCTTTGAAAATTGGGTAAATGGACACTTAGGGAATCAAAAATTGGGGCATTGGTTTACTATCATGAGGAGAGTATAAATCTATGATTTGGGCTCATGAAAAGTCATAGAACACATTTGGAAAATGATTAAAGTGTGCCACTCAAATTTGCAGACTGGAAATAATTGAAGAAAAGCATTTTTTGCGAATGGAATTGACCTAGGAAAGTGTGCAAATGGATTCATCAAGATGTGAAAACTGGCACACTTAAATTATTTTTTGAGTACAACATAGTGGTACTATCTATTTGATCTCACCTATCATGGATTTTGAGATATGACATCATGAATAAGGGTACTAACAAATTTGCATATGCTAACACCAGTAGAAAGTTAGAAATTACATTTGGAATCTCATTCAAAAACTTCTCAAATGGATTTGTCATAAGATCAAACTTGAAACATAGAATATATCTAACCTCTAGAATGTAATTCAAAAGTAATTTCATCATTTTGGTCAACTGGTCAAAAGTTATAACTCATGAAATAGGGCCTCCCAGAATTTCAAACTATTCATATCAACATGACATTAGTAAATGGCCAAATTTGAGGAATTCAAAACCTAGTCAAATAGACTCAAAATGACTCAAAATATAAAACATAGGCTCTTAGGTGTGGATACTAGACACTCCCAAAGTGGTGAGTCTTGAAATATTTTCAGGTTTGAGATATTCGCATGCAAACATGCCCTCTTGTCACTGTTTGACACTTAGGTGAAAATGCAGATTTGACAATTACTCAAAATGAAACTTCACAGATGGTTCAGAATGGCATTTTTACTTCATGAAATAAGTAAACACACTGAATGGAAGGTGTTAGAAACATTAAAAACCTCATAAGCTTCTCAAGTACAATTGGGTACATAGGCATCAAAAAGCATTTATAGGGCTTAATCTCTTAATGGAACTCAAAATTGGGGCTACAATTTTGAGCTCCAACACTTACATCTAAGGTCACAAAATGAAAGATTACAAAATGATCTAAACACTAAAAGGAAAACCAATGAAAGAATGATGAAATCCCAAGTAGACATAAATCAGTTGAATGAGAAAAATTTGTCTAGACAAAAAGGAAAAGCATGAATTGGATATATAGAGGAAGATGAAACATCCAAGCAAGGAGCTCAAAAAAATCAAAGACCTACTTGCAATCACTATGGTCAGATATGTCATATATTAAACAAATTTTAGAGAAATGGGAAAGAAAAATTTAATGGAAAGTGCTACAATTGGATTCAGCATGGTCATAAGGCTAATGAATGAAAAGAAAAGTCAAAATTTGAAGGCAAATGTCACAAATGTAAGAAATATGGACACAAGTCATCAGAATGCAAAACCAAGATATTGAATCCAATAGAATACATTTTAAAAGCTATATTTGGTGTGGACTACAACATCTAGTGCAGATGTCATTAGTGTAGAGAATTTGGACACACTAGATTGAATTGTGTAAAGCATCATTTGAGGAAAAGAGATACTACTAAAAGATGTTTCATTTGTACCAAACTTGGTCATCTTTCCAAGAACTGCATGAATACTAAAAGAATTGAAGATGAAAAGAAGGAAAAGGTTGATAACATCATAAAATAGATGAGATAGCAATGGGTTCCAAAGTCTACTAAGAATGCAAAATGAAGCAATGATGAACAAGTCACTCAAGAATTGAGTAATTCCACCATTTCTACTAGATCTCTCAAAGGAGTGCTAGAATTATGATATGAAATGAGACATCAAATATCAATTCTAGTCAATAGGATGAAAGATCCAAACTAGAATTTAAGATGCAAAATGGATCATCAAGTAACAAATGAAAGATATCACTGAGAAAGGGTGGGTTACTATCTTACCAAGAAAGGTTAGGATTAATTAAGATGCATATGGTTACCAAGTCATGAAAACTTCACTAAGTGTTCAATAAAAGGAAGTGGATGACAGTCTATCAAACTGATCTAACATTTGTACCAAGAATTTATGACAAAATTTGATAAAAGGAATGAAATAAAAGTCATTTTCACCATGAAATTTCATGAGCTATTATGCAATGTGATCTTCAAGAGAACTCAAGTGATTTGAGTCAATTGTTGTCAAAACCTTCAAATTCTCTCAAACCCTATTGAGTGAAGATGGCATCTAGTAGCAACAAGGCAAAAAAAGGTTCAAATATGCTAGTTCATGGTGTAGAATGGAAGGCACTAGACTTCAAGCTCACTCCTACAATCATTAAAGCCCTAGACTTGAGTGGAGTGCAATCTCAAATCCATTCCAAGGTATTATTATTAATCAATGACATCCATTCTCATTTTAAAAGTGTGATTCAAGAAATTGGAACACTAGAAATGGATGAAACCCTAGAAAGGTTATGTGTGAATGACATTTTGAAACCAAAACATCAACATCTCAAGGCAAAAGGATTAACCCATATTCCTTACATGCCCTATGAATTCTAAGCAAAATGGATTAGGTTTATTCTTAGCGAAATGCACAATGGATAGCTATGGTTGGAGCAACCAATTTTGATCATGAAGAAGATGATTCATAGGATCACTAATCTCCCCATGCTGGCAAAAGCTAAGATGACCAAAACCCTAGGTCAGGTTGAACTAGAGAAGAAAACCCTAGCAAAGTGGGATGGAAGAGGTATGAAAATAAGAAATGTAACTGATATAAGTTTGGCATCCATATCATTGTGCTCAAGATCTATATTTCAAGTAGGTTGAATAGTGTACCATGTGAGGTAGTAGACTTGGCCTACAAGATAATCAAGAACAACCTTTCTTTTGACCTTGTCGAGCTACTGTTGAAACAATTCAACAAAAACATGGAGAGCATCAGAACATCAAAGAAAAATCCATGTAAGTTTAGCTCTCTATTTACATGCTTATTCTTTTGTGTTCATAAATTCTTTCCATCAAAAGGCACTATTGCATAGAGAAAAGATGTGTCTATACTTTATCAAATTAAAGAGTACATTGCTGAGATGGGTGAAAATTGTTATGGATAATTATTTTGATGCATTCAAGGAGAAAATGAATAATAGATTTTGAATCCCCAAGGAACTAATTAAGGATTATAAGGATGATATATGTTTTATGGAAGATAGTTATAAAGTATACATTCAGACAGTTAGGCCTAGAATTGCATGGGTGAAACCTCTTGGATATGAGGTTAATATTGATAAAATGAAAGATATTATTTAGGAATTGATTAATGAACTAGTTGATCCTAAGGTAGCCTATTTTGGTACATATGATGTGTATCACCTAATCTAGTTGTGTAATATTGAATACTAATACTAACAAAAGCATTTGCAATAACCAAATAAGTAAACACTTTTGGTAGGACAAGGTTATCACAAAAAAGAAGACAAACTAAGAATAGTAATCTCCTTGGGAATAACCTATGATGACAAAACTATGTCCCTGATTGATAGCAAATGTATGCTCACTGTATGCTCAAGCTTCCAGTAGATTGGTGTTTATCAAATGTGTATGTGGATGAGGGTTTCAACAATGGGGGTAAGGATGGATTTCAACATTATGATGGTATTTTGGTAGTGTTTAGGCTCTCAAAATATCATTATAAGCTTTCATAAAAGTGGATTGATGGATTGTGAAAGGGAAGGGCTTTATTTATATGCCAAGAGGTAGATAAATGGAGGGTCATGGTGCAAAGATGGAAGAATGGTGAGATAGAGCTAGGATGCTTTGAATTGGGAGCACATAGATTGTGCTTGTTTGGAGCCAATGGGGGAGTGACACTTGTCACAAGGAGGATGAGTGTGAGAGGATGGGATAAGAGTTGGTGAAAGGGAGTAATGAGAGAGGATGAATGTGTAAGAGGTATGTAAGAGACATAAAGAGGGATGTAAGTGTCATTAATGGCATGTAAAAGGTATTAATGGCATGTAAGAGCCATAAATGCTCTTGGATAGGGACTAAAGGGGATAAATGTGACTTGTTGACTTTGGCTTGGGTTAGCAAGTCTTAACCCTTGCTCAAAGTTGTGCACATATTTAGGAGGGGGACTAGACTTGGCTTGGGAAAGGGATTAGGGGGCAAGTGGCTTAGCTTTGATGGGATGGGTTAGTTAGGTGGCCAAGTGAGGTTAGTATGGGTGAATGGGTTGGATTAGGGGTGAAGGTTGGGTTTAGGGATGTGGATAATTTATTAAATAAATTATTTAATAAATAAGGGATGTGGGATTAAATTAAATAGATTTGAAGATTTATTTAATTTAATAGAGAAATGAGGGTTTAATTGATAATTCAATTTTGGGTTATCATTTGATTTCATCATTTGGACTATAGTTAATTAAATTAATTAATTAACTAGGGGATGATGATTAGTTAAATAAATAATAAATATTTAATCAATAATGTCTTAGGAGATGACTAAATACAATTATCTAATGGTGTAATCAGATTTAGGTGTCTACATGATGAAGTCAAGGCTAGGATAGAACTGGAGATCAAACTCCCTCGGGTGGTAAATAAAGGCAAGAAAAGGATTGCCAAGTTAAAAACAAGCTCAACTCTTTTGTTGACTGAGGGAAAAGGTGAGGATGAAGAAAAATCAGAGGAAGAAGAGCCACTAAAGAAAAAGGGCAAGGTAATCATTACCAAGCCTACTAAGCCATCTGCTGCAGTTTTCACTAGGAGATCCTCCAGGAAAAAATTAGACAAGGAAGGAGAAGACATAATATTCAAGAAACCTCCACTAACCTTCTTGATAGATTGAAAGATTTACAGTCAAGGACCAACATAACCAACTTCAAGGCATTGAAGTATGAGATCAGGACTAAAGTAGACAATAAGCATATTGAATATTCAGTGATGGATAAAATGGGTAAGTAGAAATACTCGCCTGATTAGCTTGCACTTTAGATTCCTAGTGGTTTGATGGATAATATCAAGCCAAGATGGTAATTTTAAAATCAAACTACTAAATATATATATGATCAAACCCTAAGGTGGCTTATGCCAAGCGTAACTGATAAGGAGGTGAAGAAATCCATGAAAAAGAATGAAGAAAAACTAACCTTGAAATTCAACACTTGCCTTGTACTAATGAAAGACATAGAGCATGTTGAAGAATGCAACAAATACATGGAAGAATGTATATCTTCTTCATAAATTAGGTGATTTTCTAGTCACCATAAGTGACAAATATGGTGATGATGATGATAAAGAAGAGAAATATGAAGAGGAAAATGATGAAGAGAAAACACATTTTGATAACATTGATAATGAAGAGGAATAGGTGCAAGAGGCTATGGAGGAAGAAACTAAGGATATAGAGGAAACCAACCAAGTTAAGATTTCTATAGTTCTTATAGCCTTACTTCCTCATTCTCCAAGCAAAGTATTAACAACATCAAGCATGGAGATAGCCTCTGCAGGATTGATTATGTCTAGCACTCCAAGCACAACCATCCAATCAAGCTCTGAACCAATTTAGATCATTAAATTATTGAAGTACCAAGTACTTCCTCTATCAAGATGTAGACTCTTCCCTCTTCAATAGTTTTGGATACAACAATTTTGGTTTTAAACGGTACTTCTACTAGTATTTCTACAATAAGTGCAATATCAATTTTTGTAGCAAGCCTCACTATTTCTACTATTCTTTCCATTTAAAGTACACAAGAAATAAGTGTAAGGAATGTTGAGACCAAGCCTCAACTAAGCACAAAATTTTTGGGTAAAGGTAAAGAAATGGAGGAGGATGTTGATCTTAATGAGGAAATTATGATTCCAAATTGGGATATTTAAAAACTTATTCCTGATCAAGTGCAAACCTTTGGAGAGTTACTCCAAAAGAAATCCAAGCAATGGAGACTAAGAGAAGAAAGAGACAAATAATTTAAAATCATTATGGATGCCAAGAATATTTTGGTAAAGGCTATAGGTATAGAGATTGATTCTTCTAAGCCAATTTTGTTTCAGTTAAGAGAAGCAGTCCTGAAGTATAATGAAGATCAAGATGGACGAGATAAATTATTTTAGAAAGTAGAGAAAAAGTTTGAAAATAAAGTGTTAGAGAACATTGCTGAACAAATTTCCATTTACAAAGTAGAATTATCTACTATTTTAGGTTCTTTGGAAAGTTCTTGTACAAATGTAACTTTACTTTTTGGTAAACTATGTGATATTCCAAGCTTTACTATAGAAATAAAGGACAAATTGTCCAAGATTGATGAAGATCTCAAAGCAATTGCTCAACAATTTCATCTTGACCCAAGTTCAAGCTCTATATATTTCAAGAAGATCAAATTTTTGACAGATATGTAGGCTAAATTGTTTAGAGAAGAAGAAAGAATTATGTCTACATTTGTAGATATTCAAAATATGATACTCCCCAACATGGATGCACTACAAAAGTAGATTTCATATTTGAAAACCCTCATCCATGACAATAATTTATCTACTGCAAACTAGATGATTGAACTTTTAGCAAAATTGTAGATTGCACTACACACATGCAAGGTCATGCAAGAGGAGTAGGACAAGAACTTGGTGCTTATTGAAGATACATTCATATTTCTTGTCTCACTTTGGCATTACTATGTAAATACATATAGCATAATTCTTTGGTATTAATGTCAAAAAAGGGGAGAAGTTATAAGGAGATAAAAATGGGGAGAAGATATAAGATGATATAAAGAGGAGAAAGATGTAAAAGTTATGGGGGAGAAAATGTATTGTAGAAGAATGTAAAAACCCTTACCATGTACAAAAAATAATAAAAAATGGGGGAGATAGATGTGATGTAAATATGAAAAGAAGAGTGTAAAAAAAGTATATAGAAAGGAGATGTATTTAGATGTATAGTATACTATATATTATACTGTGGAGGAGCCTTAACATGAACAAGAATATATCTTACAAAAATAATTTTGAAAAATCTCAAAAATAGTACACTCTACTGAGTTGGAGACACAAGGTAGTGGATAAAGGTACTTAGGAATGTTTTAAATTCAATTTTGACTAACAAGTATTTTTTTCACTAATGCCAAAGGGGGAGATTGTTGATATCCCAATCATGTTTGTTATTTGACATACACTTATTTAGATTGTAAGTATCTACTAAGCTTATTGTATAGTTAATAGTGCTAAACAAGAATTTTAGTTGTTACAAATTCTATAGTTGCTAGTAAGTCCTTTGGAAAAACTCCAGTGTATGTTGAGCAGTTACAACTATTGTGAAGATTAGCAGTGTAACTATGCCAATTTTACTAGTGTAAACCAAGTTGTGCAACAATTATTGAGCTCGTAGTTGATGTGATGTGAGTTTAGTGTTGACTAAGCTACTCAGTGTTAAACAAGAGGCTTAGTTTATACTAAGCTTGAGGTGATAGTGTTTACCAAGCTATGCAGTGGTAATCAAGTGATTCAGCTTATATGAAAAGTTTTATAGTATTTTTTGAGTCACCAGTGTAGAATGAGTTCAAGACTACTTGAAAGTGATCAGTATGGACTTAGCTTCTATATCTACCAAGTGGATGATGATGCTGAGTAGTGATAGTGGATGCCAAGTATTAGAACCTCACCGAGTCAATCTTTAGAGCTTAAGTTTCTACACTTTTGCTGACTTTGTAATATTTTACATAAACTTGTATTGTGGTCAACTTTGTAATTGTGTAAGTGGATTGATATATATGTAATGTATTGTATCACATCCCATGTATGTATGGAATCAAAAAGGAAATAATGTAATATTATAAAAGAATAGAATTGTGAATTAAAAAGGCTACAATAGTGTAAGGAGTATCAAAGATTCATCTATCACAACAAGCTGATTTGTACACTCAAAGGAATCTCATTCAGCAAACCAAGTTGCAAATTAGAGATCAGCTACTACTTCATCCTAATAGGTGGATTAGTCAAACCATTTAACAAGGTAAGCCTAACAATCTTATGTAAATTTCTTTACTAAGTGCATACTTCCTTGTATGTTTATAAATCCTTTTGCAAGGTGGACCTAGTAGTCCTTATTGCTCCTAATAGGGCAGATCATCAGAAGTAATCAATGTAAGCCTTAACTGACCAACTTTATACTAGAATACTAAAGTGTGTGGGTATCATCTCCACCCTAGTCTTACTTTCTATTTGAAAGGTTTTTGGGTCACCAAATCTATGTGTCAAGTGTTATGTATGCTTTCATGTTTTTAGTTTCTCATACATGAAGTTAGACCAGAATCCATATAAACAATTAATTGCTAATTGGGTTGAAAGTTTTAGAAGCTATTGATTCACCCCTCCCCTCTCAGTCACTTAGCTTGTCATAATATTTCCAACACTTCTGCAACCATCTTAGTAGTTATCTTTTTAATTTATTCCTTGGAAGGTTTTATCAAATTCATGTGTTCAAGCATTGATATCATGTTGCATGTTTTGTGATTAATTTCATTCTCATAATTTGAAAAGATCTTCTGATGGTAGATCTAATACATATCTCATTGATTTCTCACATTCACTTTAGGTTCTTCACTATTATATTCTTCATAGTAATCACATGAATCAATCATATTGTAAGCTACATAATCATGACTTTTTTATTCATCCCCTCTTCAAGTTCCATATATTGTAGTTTGGAAAAGGATTGGGCAACTACATAGTAATTAAGTGAATGGAGAGATTGACAAACAACGCACCAATGCATTTCTTCTACCATATTTATAGAATTTTTATATAGTAGATCTTGTATATTCTTTTCATTTTTACCTTGCACTGAGTTATTAATCAGCTTTCCATCTTTCCCTTGTGTGTTGTAGGGGTAGTTCTAGAATATAGTTTTCCTATTGTAATTATTGTTGAACTGTGGCTTGTCATCTTTACATTTTTAACTCGAGGTTTCAAGTACTTTAGTAAGTTCAACATCTAATCCATTTTTTCTTCCTCAAGCCTTTTGGTTGTGATAGGCTTATCTCCCTCTTTCTCATTTCCCCTAGGATTAAATAACTTAGAATCATCTATCCTTCCAAGCTGAAATTGTCTTCTATTATTTTCAATTTTAGAACCTATCTTATAAAGCATCCCTTAGTGTCTCAGGATCTTTATCTCTTGAAACATAAGCCATTTGAATTGAGAGTTTCTCTCTACTAGAGTTTCATGCATCTCTTGAGTTTCTTTGCATATGACTCTCTATCTAAGATTTCCTTCTATGTTCTCCATCCATCAAACTGCATTTATGTTGGGAGTTTCTAGGGCTACTTTATAATTAATTTGGCTAGTTGTGACCAAGTAATTGATTAGGTGCACAATATTGCTTTAGAATGCCATGACACCACCTTTAAAAAAATTTTCTTGCAAGCTCATCCTAAAGGTCTTTAACGAGGTAATCCTGATATTATCCTTCCTATGCAAGAAGTTAATTCTACATATGAATGGTTAGAAAAACATACTTTGATAGGGTATTTTTTCAGTATGACTCCTCCTAAAGCCATTCACTAAGAATGGGTTAACAATACCTAGAATCCTCATAAAATCTACCTTGACACTATGCAAAATCTTACCAAATTTTTTTTAAATTTTGCTTCGTTAACTCATCCTAGGCTAATGCAAGTTTTGATAGTTGCCCTTGGTCAATTCATTTCTCCTTCCTTCTATTCCAAAAATAGTTGTGAGACTTTATAGTCTTTAATGACAAAGAGATTAAGGTGCCTATTTATGTTGAGTTCCCTAGTCTACCCTTGCCTTTCTTGTCATTTATTGAGTCCATTGCCAATACTCTTGGAAAATTTGTTACTAAGGAACATGTGAAATATTTCAATGCTCACCCTTAGAAACTGATTTGTGAAGAGGTTGATCTCTCTAAGGGTCTCAAGTATTATGTAGAGATTTAAGTTGATTCCCACACTTTCTCTTAGAAGGTTCCCTATTTGAACCTTCCCAACTACTATTATAGGTTTTAGTCAACCAAACACAAGATTAAGGATTGCCCTTTTGTAGTACTTAGGGTTAAAACCTTGCCTAAGAATTCTCTTGCTAAACCAGTAGAAGGAAAACAAAAGAAGGAATGGACCACTATTGGACAAAAAGGAAAGGCTTCCTCAACTCCTAATAAGATATATGTTGCTATAATTTTCATGCCTCCTATGTAGACAAGAGTGCAAGCCCTAGTCATTATAGTGTCAATGGTAGTTTCACTGAAGTCAAATCCTATTGTTTCATAGGTTTCACACCCTATTTTTTGTAGGGGATCAAGGTGGCTATGAGGGATACCACTCCTATATGATTAGCACTCCACTCACCACATCTTCTATTGCAACACAGAATGGGTGGTGTTCTTATAGTTCTCCTGGATGAGGTAAGAAAACAAAAGAAAAATGATAGGCTATCATTCTAGGAGAGTTTCTTTCTAGTTTTACCCCAGCTTCTACATTTTTTGGAAAATAGACACTCCTCTCTTGAGGAAGAAGAAGATATGGAGGATTTTTCATGATTTTTTTCATGGAATGTATGAGGTCTCACAAACCTCTCGAGAAGGTACTATGTTAGGGTTACCCATCACATACTTGGAATTTTAGATTTTTGTTGCATGCAAGAGGTTAAAGGCTCTCGTTTCATGCCTTCTTTTGCATGTCATGTCATTTGGTTAGACACCATTATGTTTGAGTCTTAGCACAAAACTAGTGGATGTTTTGTAGTTACTCTCATGTCACCTCATCTTCATTCTAATATTATTTTGCATGGTTCTAACCCCATGCACATAATTGTTTGGATTTTCCTTTCTCTCAATAATCATTCCTTTTGTATAGTTAACGTTTATGCTTCCAATGATGTTGTGGAAATATCTAAACTTTGGTGTTGGATGTTTGACAACTTGCCTCTAGCTACTTGGGTGATGTGTGACTATTTTAATATGGTTGAGCTAGATTTTGACAAAGAGGGTATTTTTCCTTTTTACTAGATAACTGGAGAAAGGGAAGCATGATACTACAACCAAAAATATATTGGATCTATTAGATCCCAATACTAAGCACCACTAACAAAAGTGGGGTCTGGCACACTTTGTCTTATTTTCAAGCTAGCTCTGACCTCATATTGAAATGTCTCAATTGTGGTGTGATTACTACACAATTTTTTACCTTTCTTGAGGATCAAGAGATACCTATCATTCCTCTACTAGATGTGACATTGTTAGACCACTGTCCTATTTATTTTTCTATTTCTTGGGAAATAGTTGTCCAACGAGCTATCAAAATGTACTTTTTCCTCTACACATCAATGTTGATGCATTCCTCCACTATTGCTCACATCCTACATGTCTAGAATTTAGAGCCACATCCTCACTCTCAAACTAGTTGGATTCAATGGTGGAATGATGTTGTTACTAGAACCGCTATAGTTGTTTCCATCTATGGGTAGCAGTTGGTAGTTTTAAGAAAAAAGTCTTATAAAGCCAATAAAAAGCCCTTAGAACATCTTCTGAAGCTCTTACCCTTCACTCATTTGATGTTAGTTTACAAATCCAACTTGCCAAGCTTCACCATGATAGACAGGTTATGGATAACTATGTTGCTTGAGGCTGCCAAATCAAAGCTCACCTCCATTGGTTGGAGGTTGGTGATAAAGCTTCTAAAGAGTTCTTTGAGGCTTTTAGATCCCACCATACTAAAGTTGGGATTAAAAATATTAAACATGGAAATACTATTTTCTCCAATCTTCTTGACATTCTACAAGCTTTTGTGTGTCTTTATGAATTTTTTTCTATTTGTAGTGAAATTTGGTTGCTTGGGAAGAAGTTCTAAATAAGTGTATTTTTGTTACTCCAAACCACCTAGCAGTTGACCAATGAGCATTTTGTGAGTAGCTTCTCACCATTAGGGACCTCAAAGAGGCTTTCTTTTCTATGTTAGATGACAAGTTCACAGGGTGTGATGAGTTCCATTATAAATTTTACAAAAACCTTTAGGATTCTATAGGTCAAGACTTGCACAAAGTCTATCTAGAAGCTTACCAATCTAAGATTCTAGGAGCCATTATTAACAAATGAACTATTAAATTCATACCTAAAGCTAGAAACCTTGATAATATCTTTAACTACTGGCCCATCACCTTGTCGAATGCATCATACAAGATCATTTCTAAGGCGTTATCTCTTAAGATTAGACATATCCTTCCTTTAATTGTGAAGTAGAGAAAATTGGATCTATTAAGTATAGGTATATTCTTGACAACATTATTGTTGTTTAGGAATGCATAGAATGGGATTGCAAATCTAATAAGAAAACATTTTTTTTTAAAATTGATTTTTCCAAAATTTATGATCAAATTGAATGGCCCTTTATTTTTCCAATGCTTCAAGCTTTGCAGTTCAACCTTTAACCTCTTTTGATCTATCTGACAAGCTTTCCCTTTAGCTCTAACATTGTATGTTCTTATTATTGAAGGATTTGATTACTTACTGTCTCACTTTATTTCATTTAGTTTGGTTCATGGCATTTCCTTTCCTAAATCTTCTTCCCATCTTGTCAATGGGAAGTTTGTTGATGATTCTATTCTCACTCTTTTGAAGGATGATGAGAACATTGTTCATGTTGCGCAATGCTTGGATATTGTCAAGCTTGTGGTTTGGCTATTGAATGGCACAAGACACTCTATTATAGGGAATCTTTTCTTCTATCCCCACCTTAGCTTACTCAATTTTAATAGGAATGGGTTACTGATAGGCATATTTTCCACTTTCTAGGCATTCCCTTTGCTTTTCAAGCTCCACCGATGGACTTGTGAAATGTTGTGCTCATGAAAATTTAAAAAAAGCTTGAATATTGGCTTACTAAACCCCTTTCTCTTGCAGGGAAATTCTAGATTTTCTCAAAGGTGTTGGTGACTACTCATGTTTAATACTCCTCATGTGGGGCTCTTTCCAAAGCCTCTTACTTAAGTAGGGACATTTGCTCCATGACTTTCTTTAGGAGTCTAGTTATGATCACCATGGCTTTCACCAAGTAGGATTCTTTTGGTCTTCCCAAAGAGTCTAGTGGTCTTGACCTTCTTTCCACTTAGAAAAAAGGCCTCATATTCTGTGTAAAGTGGATTATTGGTGTTATCATTATTGGTGCTATCACTAGTGATGAAGCTCATAAGGTGTTAGTTCAACACTACATCACTTCTAGATTTCCTACCAATAGGCTTGCATGGAAGGGGATTGGGTTTCAAACCTTTCTTTTCATGAAGTAACCTACTCATATCCAAGGCTCTTTTGTTATCAAGAACATATGAAATTCTTTGGAAGTTGTCAAGCCTTGGCTTCACTAGGCTACTGATGGGTTTCATGATAGGCTTTCTCTGAATTAGAAGAACCTTTCATGGTCCTCGTTGTTTTTCATTTAGGGCATTTCTCTGGCCAAGACTCAAGGTACTAGCACTATACATTATTCCAAATGTGGCATCAAGACTACTAAAGATCTCTTTTCAAAGGTCTTTATGTGTCTTAGATCTTGGGAAGATGTGCAAGACTAGTTTCATATTTCTCATCCAGATTGCCAGAATTTTGATTTTTTGCTCTCTGCAATTCTAGATCATTTAATTCACAAAGTTGGAACTTAGTTTGTTTGACCTTTTTGGAATGCATAGAATTGGTATTTAGCAACTCCCTTTTCTAGTTACAAGCCAAGCTTAGGATATTGATGGCTCTCTATCCATCTTCCCATGGTGGACACTCTCAACTAGTGATGGCATCTATAGTCTTCTCTTTATCACTAGAGGATGTGTTTTGATACTATTTGGAGTGTTATATTTGAGCCCAATATTACCCATTTTGCATATGCCTTCTTTTTCAAGGGCATCCTCTTGGGTCGTGGTTTAAGCATATTGGGGTTCTCAATCCTTAGTATCCTTTTCATGGTCAACCAAAATCTTTTCTACATATTTTTGGGCTCTATAGTCATCCTCAAAATTACTAGCTTTGGATACATGATTTCTTGAAGCCTTTTGGGCCAAAACCCTTTTCTTGGCATATGGTTGTGTTGGGTGATTCCCCTAGGATCCCTAGGAAATTTACCCAGATCTAGCATACCTTTAGGATGGAGATTTTGTTTACTTTACAAATAGATAGGAATGTGGTTCTTTTAACTCATAGCTTTCTTGGTATCAATCTTTCTATCTACACTAAAACATTCTTTTGTAATAATGCCATGATGCAGGTTCATGTTTAGGCTAACAAAGTGGCTGTGGAGGTGGCCCATGTTTAGGAGTCACTCAATTATTTGGTTAACACACCATGTATGGTGACCAAAGTGCCTCTCAATGCCTTGGCTAACCATACTCTACTTAGGGACCACTGTCAAGGGCACAAATCCTCTTCTCGCACATCCCACACTCATAGGTTCCCCACCACCAATCTCCTAGTGGTGGTGATGGTGGTTGGCAGCATCACCATTCATCATCTCTAGCTTGATGTGGTTTTGGTTGGTCCCTAAGTTTGGTGGCTCCCCCTCTTGGTGTTCTTCACGTTGCTTCTAGCAAGTGGCATTTCTACTTGAATTTGGCTATCTCTCTACCTTAGGTAGAGAGAAAGATAAAGACAAGGTTCTTGATGATGTTATTAATGGTTGGTCCATTCTTAGACTTCCTGCTAATCCCATAGATGATTAGGGTTTTAATGATCGAGATGAACCACCTCCCTTAGCTAGCACTACTTTGGCATTCTAAGGGGTTGCTTAATATTTTTTTGATGTATAGTTGTTGATTCTGACTATGGCCATGTGAACACTTGTGAGGTGATCTTACATCCCCAAACCCTTTTTTTGTGAATCTAGAACAAGTATATTAATTTATTAATACAAGTCCACTAGGTGTGATGAGTTCTCTTATGAATTTTACAAACACCTCTACGAGTCTATAGGTCAAGACCTACACAAAGTCTATCAAGAAGCTTAGCATTCTAATATCCTAGGAGCCTTTATTAACAAATGAAATATTAAATTCTTACCTAAAGCTAGCAACCTTGAGGATATCTTTAAGTGGTGACCCATCACCTTGCTGAATGTGTCATACAAGATCATTGCTAAGGCATTATCTCTTAAGAATAGATATATCCTTCCATTAATTGTGTAGCCAGATAAAATTGGATTTATTAAGTATAGCCATATTCTTGACAACATCATTTTTGTTTGGGAAGGTATATAATGGGCTCGCAAATTCAATAAGTAGACATAGTTTTTTAAAATTGATTTTGCCAAAGCTTATGATCAAATTGAATGGCCCTTTATTATGGTTATACTTCAAGCTTTTAGGTTTACCCCTAACTTTCTTCAATCTATGGAGATGCTCTTTGGACATGGTAATGCTTGAATTACCATTAACAATTCTCAATCTGAAGCCTTTGGTCTCTTTTGATCTATTTGACAAGGTTGCCCTCTTGCTCTAACATTGCATGTTCTTTCTACCAAAGAATTTGGTTACTTACATGCCCACTTTATTTGGTTTGGTTTGGTTTGTGGCATTTCCTTTCCTGAATCTTCTTCCCATCTTGTCAATGGGTTGTTTGTTGATGATTCTATTCTCACTCTTTTGGAGGATGAGGAGAACATTGCAAATGTCATGCAATGCTTGGATACTTTTTGTCTAGCTTCTATTTTAGTTATTCAATGGCACAAGACACTCTATTATAGGGAATCTTTTCTTCTATTCCCACCTTGGGTTACTCAATTTTAATGGGAATGGGTTATTGATGGGGATTTTTTCCACTTTCTAGGCATTCCCTTTGCTTTCCATGCTTCACCTATGGACTTGTGGAATGCTATGCTCGTGATAATTGGAAAAAAGCTTGACTATTGGCTTACTAAACCCCTTTCTCTTACGAGGAAATTCTAGATTTTCTCAAAGGTGTATGTAGCTACTCATGTTCATTAATCCTCTTGTTGGGATCCTTCCAAAGCCTTTTACCTTAAGTAGGAACACTTGCTCCATGACTTTCTTTGGGAAAATGGTTCTAATCACCATGGCTTTCACCAAGTTGCCTAAGATTTTCCATTGCACCAAAATCCATGACTATTAGTGAACATGGAACACCACATAATTAACCACTTATGGGTAGGGGAGCACGTCGCATCACCCAACAATCTCCCCCTCAACGCGCATACTAGGTGCTTACACGGGTTGGGAAGGCATCGGGGAGATTTGAACCCATGACCGGGCCAAAACCAAGCTCTGATACCAATTGTAGGGCCCATTTTTTGTTGCACCAAAAGCCATGACTATTGGTGAACATGGAACACCACATAATTAACCACCTGTGGGCAGGGGAGCGCGTCGTATCACCCAACAGGGCTACGCCCACCAAACAACAAGTTCGATCTTTATTACAATCCAGTGATTACAACCTGATTACAATCTGTAATCCCTTACAGCTCAATACCGCCACAAGAACCAATTTCGTATCACCACATATGAAAAATACCCAACCCTAAGCCCTTTTTATACAAGTATTAAACCGCTTTAGGGTTATAACATGTCGGCCATATGTCAGCCATAATATGTCGGCTACTTCCCAAAAAAAAAAAATTCGGGGTGATGCCCTGAACCCCACTATTTATGAAGTATGTACAGTACTTTCCTAATCAATCACCACAATCTAACAGGATTTTTTTGTTTACCCAAAGAGTGTATCAGTCTTAGCCTTCTTTCCACTCAGAAACAAGGCCTCACATTCTATGTGAAGTGAATTATTCGTGCTATCACTAGTGATGAAGCCTGGAAAGTGTTAGTTCAGCACTACATAACTTTTAGATTTCTTGTCAATAGCCCTACATGGAAGGCGATTGGATTTTAAACCTTTCTTGTCATGTAGGAACCTACTCATATCCATGGCTCTTTCATTATCAAGAGCATATGAAAGGCTCGGAAAGTTGTCAAGCCCTGGCTTCACTAGGCTACTGATGGGTTTCATGATGGGCTTTCTCTAAATTAGAAGAACCTTTCATGGTCCCCACTACTTGTCATTTAAAATGTTCCTCTAGCCATTAATCAAGGTGCTAGTGCTCTACATTTTTTCAAACATGGCATCAAGACTACTAAATATCTCTTTTCTAGGGTCGCTATGACTCTTAGGTATTGGCAGGATAAGCAAGTCCAGTTTTAGATTTCTCATCCAGACTGATAGACTTTTGATTTTCTACTCTTTGTAATTCTAGATCATTTAATTCACAAAGTGGGAATTTAGTCTGTTTGACCTTTGTGGAAAACTAGTTACAAGTGAAGCTTATGATATTGATGGCTCTCTCCCCATATTCCCTTGAGGGATACTCTTAACTAGTGATGGCATCTATAGTCTTCTCTTTATCACTAGAGGATGTGTTTTTATACTATTTGGAGTGTTATCTCTAAGCCCAAGATTACCCATTTTTCCTAATGACTTCTTTTCCAAGGGTTTCCCCTTGGGTTGTAGCTCAAGCATATTGGGGTTCCTAATCATCAAGGTCCTTTTTCTAGGCAACCAAAATTGTTTCTACATCTTTTTTGGTTTTATATTAATGCTCAGAATTACTAGCTTTGGATACATGATTTATTTAAGCCATTTGGGCTGAAACCCTTTTCTTGGCATATGGTTGAGTTGGGTGATTCCCCTAGGATCCTTATGAAATTTACCCAAATCTAGCATACCTTCAAGATGGAGATTTTCTTTAATTTATGGATAGATAGAAATGTTTTTCTTTTCACTCATTGCTTCTTGATATCAATGTTTTTTTCCACACTAAGATGGAGATTTTTTTTACTTTATGGATAGATAGGAATGTTATTTTTTTCACTCATAGCTTTCTTGATATCAATGTTTTTATCTATACTAAAGTATTGTTTTTTAATAATTCATGATGTAGATTTAGGTATAGGCTAACCAAGTGGCTTTGGAGGTGGCCCACCTTTAGGAGTTATTCAATTGTTGGGGTAACACACCATGTATGGTCACCAAAGTGCCTCTTGATGCCTTGGCTAACCATACTCTACTTAGTGTCCATTGTCAGGGGCGCAAGTCCTCTTCTTGCACATCCCATGCTCACAGGCTCCCCACCACCACTCTCCTAGTTGTGGTGATGCTGGTTGGTAGTGTCAGTACTTGGCATCTCTAAATTGATGTTGTTCAAGATGGTCCTTCAGTTTGGTGGCTCCCCCTCCTAGTCCTCTTCATGTTGCTTCTAGCAAGTGGCCTTTCCACCTAAATTTGGCTACCTCTCCACCCTAGGTCGAGAGGAAAGATAAAGACAAGTTTCCTTATAATGTTGTTGATGGTTGGACCATTCCTAGTCTTCCTCCTAATCCCATAGATGACTAGGGTTTTAATGATCAAGATGAACCACCTCCCTCAGCTAGCACTACTTTTGATTCTAGCTATGGCTGTGTGAATTCTTGTGAGGTGATCTTGCATCCTCCAACCCCTTTTTTGTAAATTTGGGAAAATTATATTAATATATTAATAGAAGAGGACTTTTCATCAAAAAAATATAAGCCATCTTACTATCATAAGCATTGAAATAGGTAGTCAAGCATACATTATCACCTAATCTCATGACTTCAAATAAATTATGCATTCCCTTTTAGAACCTAACATTAAAATCAAAAGTAGATTCATTTTTATTTTTCTTTATATTGTTAAACTTGTTCAAAGTAAACCTGGCATTACTGTTGTCTCCATATCGTTCCTTGAAAATTTTCTCCAAATCATCCCATGAACCAATGATATCATCAGGGAGTCCCCTAAACCAATCTCGTATATCATTTTAATGCACAAATAAATTAATGAAAACATATTCATGTTCAATCTCATAATCATTCAACATATTAGTAAATTTTCTAAGATGTTCTTCACCACTAATGACATTATTTCTAGATAATTTCATGACCTTATCTCTCAATTCATTGGGAATAGGATGAGGAAATACATGTATACCTATAAAAGACATATTCTTATATTGTTCAATATAGATGGTCCTTTTCTAATATCCTAAGACATTCGAAGAACTAGGTCCAGTAACTTGGGTTTGCATGGATGTTTTTCCTTGTTGGGTTGTAGCTAATTGACAAGTTGTAGTAGAAGAGGTCACTGGTACTAATTAGGAAAACCCTTGAATATTTATCTCTAGACCACATATTGGGATAGAAGATACACCCTGTGAATTTTGGTTCTTCCACTTTGTTAACAAAGATGTGGATTTAAGAAATTGAATTTTTCTTATTGTTTATTCTACTTTAGGTTTTCAACCTTCTCTAATTCTTTTTCCAAATATTTTCTTTATTTCTTATCACTTTCCAACTCTAAGTCAATATTGATGATAACAATATTCTCTAGGGGGAATAGGAGGTTCATTGATTTGAATACTAACAACCTTCTACTTTCCTTTATCAATATTCTTAGAAGTGAGATCCATCACATTCTCTTCAATGGATTTATAAGATTGAACCTAAGAAATAAACGGTCCTTCATTTTCACGTAGAGAATGTTTTTGGTCTTGGATCTTAGATATTAGTTCTCCCATATCTCCAAATATATCTAAGTGTATAGTTGAATATTTATCTTCCAACTTCCTATTTTGTTTTTTAAGTGCTTCAATTTTTCTTAGAAAACTTTCCCTCTCTATGAGGGCATTCATAGTGATTACTTTTTTCTCTTTCTCCAAATCTATAGGATCAACTAAATCTATAAGATTTCTCTCAACATATGGAGTATGCCTGAGGTTTTTCCTATTATCTAGGTTGTTCCTATATCTCTATCATTGATCTACCTCTGTATAAATATTTGGTCTGAAAGCAATATCTCCTATGGAAGAGACAATTTTATCTTGGTACACTCTTTCTTTAGGTAATGAAAATTTGAAAATTTAACCAAAAGCCTAGTATTTTTAGATTTAGAGTTGAAAGATGAGGACACTCTCTCTATTACATGATAAAACTATAAATGGGATAAGGTATTATCTCGGGCCTTCCATGTATGGCCAAACTCTCCTTTTTTCCAAGAATGGTTCTTCCTACCAACCTAAGGTATTTTTGTGTATAAGGAGCCTCTAGGTTTTCTTTCATATATGATCTCATGATCCCCCTTTTATCATCCATTTCAAGCAATATTAAAATATAGCACTAGATACTAAACTTTTGACTAATTTGCCACCCACTAAGGGAAACAACTTTAGTATGACTAAAAATAAGAGACTATCACAAGAATGAGATGTTGACCATATATTTGACATAGGGGCCCATACACAATAGAATTATATCACAAAACACTTTGGGAAATGAAAATTTCTAACATGGAGAAGGCATTCTTTAGACAAATGACCTACCATGCTTTAAGATACAAATTGTTTCATATGTGTCCCAAGCAAAGTCTCTATTTTGTTAGCTCTTGATTTGATTAGATTTAAAATATCTCTTAATATGACAAGGATAACCTAGAAGTTATAAAAAAAAACATAGTTGGTTTTCCAATAAACAAATCAAAACAACCAACTAAAAAGACTACTCAAATCTTCTATTCTTTGAACACTATAGGATTTAGGCAGGTGCACCTAGGAATTTATGGCTCTTTGTAGTAGACAGTCCTGCAATATAAATTCCATTTGGGAAAATAAATATGCCTTGTCTTCTTCTAATTCAAGAATTCTTAAAAAAAGAGATGGCTACTTATCATCATCTCTAAAACTTTGAATCAAGTGTGTGCTTAAGCATTAAACTTATAATACTGAAAAGTAAAGGATTTGATTGATTAACTTTTTACGGTATCAAATTCTTCCAAGATCCATCAACTTCTAAAATATCCTTATTTATTGGGTTATTTCTCATAGGAAATTGACATATATGACTACATCTATCCTATCACTTTATGAAAAATTGGTAACAATACTCAATCTAGATCTCATTCTTATAACAATCTTCTTTAGACAACTTTCTATCCATCCATATTCATATCAAGTATTTACATAACAATTAGATTATCAGAAAAATATGAATAGATATATAATTTGAATTAATTATAATGAGGACTTAGTAGACATTATGATGAAGTTTCAAAAAACTTAGAGTAACATGAGAAGAGACAAGATCATAATTAAATACTTAGATTGCAAATACTTCAAGTGTATTATTTCCTTTGAAAATATATAATTTGGTGTTAAATTTTTCAAGAAAAGATTCAATACTAACTAAGTAATGTATGTTTATATATTTTATTAATGACTTATTTCAGAAAAAATATAAATATATAGCTTCGGACCAAAAAATAAAAGTATGTGTTCATTTACTAATGAAAACTCGAACCCTTATCTAGCCTTGGGAACTCATTTATATAGCATGAATTGCAACAAGCTTCAAGTGTAGAGGTAAAAGGACAATTCTTTTAATAGAAATTTATAGAAAAAATAAAATGTTATTGACCTTACAACATGGGAAACTAAGATGAACATATGTTGTATCTTTTACTTGATATAAAAGTAGTTTCTCAAGTTTTTAAGTAGGTATACCCATAGTGAAGTATCTTATTATGATAAGTATTTTTGTTTAATAGTCATTCACTAGGTGCTCTATGGTGGGCCAAGGGCTTCTTCTATTTTGTATGTATCTTGTTCGTCAATAATTTGTTATGATTTGTATTCATCCTTCTATATTGGTTGTGGCTCCACCCCTTTTGTCTCTTCAATTGTTACTTGGACATCTTTGTCAACAAATTCTAACTCATCCTTGGCAATTGATTTATCGTATGATTTTCTTTCTGATGCTATTTGAAATATTTTTGAAGCTGAAGATTATTTTTCCATCCACTCATTGAAACTGGTATCATCAGGCTAATTGAAATTAAGAATTTTGTTTTCACTATTCAAACTATTTCTTCCAAGGTTCTTTAATTTTTCAAAATCTTTATAAAAGGAATCAAAAAATGTATAGACAGTTACTATCTCCTTTATAGTTGTAGAAAACCAAATATTATTATCTTTTTTGACAACTTTATTCATCCTTACCCTCATAATCTCTTTTAATTCATTTCCCCATTCCTCTTTACTTTTAATATTACCAAGGCCTCTCAGCACATAAGGAAAAAGATAAAAGCTTCTACTAAGATACCTAGAAACACATGTATTCAACCTTTTCTAAAGAATTTCCCTCTTAAGATCAAAATCCAAAAAAATAGTAGCTTCGTCATAGATATTTTTAATTAGATCATCAACTTCATCAAGAATAGTGACACATAAGGTAGTGATCTCATGCTCTCTATTGATCCATCTATCTAAAAAAAATCTCAACACACCTTGATTATGCTTGAGTTCACTCAAAAATTTTACTATCGATGACATTTCTAAATGGAAAAATGGCCAATTTAATCTATTAGCTAAGAACAAAATTGTGTTGCTAACTCTATCCTCATATTTCAACTACACCTTGTTGGCAGTGGGCTAGTGTCCCTTGTAGGGTTTGCAACATGGCTTATGTTGGAAGATTCAAGAGATTGTTAGAAGATTGGTTGGAATCGTAAATGATGATGATATTCCTATGGGGGAGTATTGTATATATGCTACTATGATGATATGTTACATTCATGAGTGAGTTTTTCATTGATGTCAACATAGCCATTTTCTATGGTATTTGACAAAAGAACAACAGAAAGGTTAGGTGGTATGGATGACTAGTTGATTATTATAGCCACCCAAGGTTATAGAAGATACTTTTAAGTATCTGGTATATGTAATTAGCATCAGAAGGAGAAATGATAAGTCTAGAAGAAGTTATGTAAGTTTTGGTGATGTATGTTCTAAGATAGAGTTTATATAGGCATGTTCTAGTAAACTTGTTATATCTCTTAGCATAGTTGATATCTTGAGGAAAGAGGTTGAGGACATGAAGAAATTTTGAGGATGGAGCTCACTCATCATAATATTTCATGTACATAAAGTTATTCAAGTTGCAATCGATAAAATTAATGTTATCACTAAGTGTAACATATTCTTAATGTGGTCCTATAATAATTAATTGAGAAGGTCTAACAGTTGACTCAAGGAATTCTTGTATGGACTTGATATAAAGGAAGGAAATTTTCCTTTATCATGTACAATTGATGACATGATTTGATTATTAATAATAAGTAGTAGAGAATGCAGAATGTGAAGTTGAGCAAAGTAGTGCAAAAGTGAAGGAAACTTCATTGCCAAAGTTTTGTTGAGTAATCCATTATTTTGTATTTGGATCTAAGGTTCATGACCTAGTCTACAAGGTCTAATAGTGATTGGTCTAAAATCACTTGCTACTTCACATTTTATTTGGAAATATTTGGAAAATAGTTTTGAAGGTGGTGCACATTCAAGGAAATTGAGGCTACAAAGTTACATTTGTGCATTTCAAGATGCTAAAATTATGGAAGATAAATCTATAAGAACATATATAGGTAGGATATCAAAAATCACTATAGGTATTAAAACTCAAGGAGGAACCACAGAGGATGATGAAGTTATATGGAAAATATTAAAGACTCTAACACCACCATTTAAGATAGTAGTTCAGATGATACAATTATTAATATCTAGTACTAAAGATTTCACAAAGCAAACATTTCTTGGAAAACTTGAAGTAGTTGAGAATTAACTTAGATAGTTTGCATAATTAACCAAAACAAAGATGAATTTTAGTGCCTTGAATATTTGACCTAATTTATCAAAGAGCACAAGTACTAGAGGAGATTTTTCTAGCAGCAACAGATTAGAGGAAGATAGAATGATTGAAGATGGAGTAGCCCTTCTGGTAAGAAGAGAAAAAGGAGGTAAGAAAATATTTAAATGTTAGACTTGTGATGAATATGGTTATTATGCATCTAAATGTCCCAAAAGAGAGAAAAAGTATAAGGGAAATCACAAACATGGAAAAGATAGATAATGTTTGTATACAAATGAAGATAATGATTATGATGAACAAGCATTAAGTGCTAGTGATGATGAAATTGGATTTGTGGCAATTAAAGAAAAAATTCTAGAGAAGGTAGCTTTGGTGTCACAGGTTGAGAAGAAATCTAATTTTATAATTGACAATGATTTTTTAAATCATATGACTGGTGACATGAACAAGTTTGTTGACTCCAAAAGTTAGGATAGAGGAATTGTCAGAAATGGAAAAAATGCATTGTCTCAAGTTAAAGGTATTGGATCTATAACTCTTGATGGTAAAACTAACACTAAATATGTATACATTTTTGATGGTTTAAAGCACAATCTTTTGAGTGTTGGACAACTAGTAGACAAAGCTTATCATTTTAGTTCACAGAAAAGACACACATGAATAGAGATAAATATGGAAAGGTAATTGGAATAGGAACCAGATATAGAGGTAATGTTTTTTTGTTCAATCCTATTCAAATGAAATGTTTGGTTGAAAATTTTGGTGTCAATTGGTTATGGAATAAGAGATTTTTTCATATAAACTTTGATAGTATTATGAGGACTAGAAAATTTTTTGTGGTTAGAGATTTTCCAAAGATTGTAAAGCCTACTAACACAATTTTCAAGGAATGTGATTTGGCTAAGCATAACAAAACTTCTTTTCCTAGCAAGAAGTTCACCACTATAAAGAAATTGTAGATTGCACACATAGATCTTAGTGGTCCAACAAAGACTAAAGGATTCTATGGTGAAAGGTATTTTATGATTATAGTTGATGATTTTTCTAGAATGATGTGGGTTACATTTCTTAAAGAGAAATCTGAGGCATTTGACAAATTTAAGATATTAAAGAATAAATTTGAGTATCAATTTGGTATGAAGATTAAATGTTTAAGATCATATAGAGGAGGAGAATTTCTTTAGAATGAGTTTAACATGTTTTGTGAAGAAAATGGAATTAAAATATAGCTATCAGCTGCAAGAACCCTTGAATAGAATGATGTTGTAGAGAGAAGGTCATTTACAGAAGCAACTAGAACTATGTTAGTAGAGAATGATATATCCAAAACATTTTGGAGAGAATCTATGAATACAAAAGTCTACACTATGAATAGAGTGCAAGTCAGAAAAGACAAAAACAAGACACCTTATGAATTGTGGATTGGTCACTCACCTACAGTTAAGTATTTTAGAATTTTTGGGAGTAAGTGTTATATCAAAAGAGATGATGGTATTGGAAAATTTGATGCTAGAAGTTATGAAGGTATCTTTATTGGTTATTCATTGAAAATAAAATCTTATAGATGTTATAGTCAGCAAACTAAGAGTATTATAGAAAGTGCAAATGTGAGAATTGATCAGAAATTTAGGATATAAGAGAGGATAGCTGATTACAATTCAAACGATTATGTTGTTACTAAGCCAAGGAATGATGAGGTATTTCTTGAGACTAACAATAATTTTCAAAATGAAGGAGAGCCAAGGAAGGAACAAAGCTCTAAACCCTCGGTAGATCCAAGAGTTGAGATAGCAACTCCTACTTTAGGAAAGAATATGATAAAGAATCACCCATCTAAGAAGATCATTGGAAGAAAAGATAAAGGTGTAATGACAAGAAGCAAAGTAAATGAAGAACTATGCTTGATATCTCAAGTTGAGCCTAAGAATGTAGATGAAGCATGTAAAGATGACTATTGGAAACAAGCTATGAAAGAGAAACATGGATTAGATAGTAAAGAATGAGACATGGGAATTGGTCCCTAGACTAGTAGACAAGAATCTGATAGGAACTAAATTGGTAAGAAACAAAGAAAGATTGGTATGTAAAGGTTACTCACTGCAAGAATGAATAGATTATGAAGAGACTTATGCTCCAGTAGCTAGAATAGAAGCACTAAGATTATCCTTAGCCTACACAACATAGAAGAAATTCAAAGTATATCAGATTGATGTCAAGCTAGAATTTATGAATGGAGAACTTGAAGAAGAAATGTACATTGAGCATCCTAAATCATGTAATTTAAAAGATGACAAGGACATAGTATGCAAACTAAGGAAAGCATTGTATGGATTGAAAGTAATCACCAAGAACTGGGTATGCAAGGTTGGACAAATATTTGACAAAACCTGGTTATAGAAGAGGTATGATAGATAGTAATCTATATTCAAAAGAAACTAATGATGGTTTAATAATTTTAAAAATATTTGTTGATGACATCATATTTGGAAGAAATAATGAAGAAAATGAGAAGTTTGTAGAAGAGATGAAGAAAGAATTTGAAATGAGTATGATAGGAGAAATGAAATATTTTCTAGGATTGTAGATTGTGTAGAATAAAGAAGGAATCTTTATTTCTCAGACTAAGTAATTGAAGGATGTACTAAAAAGGTTTGGTTTGGAAACATGTAAACCCATTGGAACACCTATGGTAAATGGGAACAAGTTATCTACAAAGGATGAGACACCTATTTTTGAGTAGACAAAGTACAAATTTATGGTAGAAGGTTTGTAATATTTGACTCACATAAGGCTATATATAGAAAATGTAGTTGGAATTGTTGCAAGATTCTAGGTTGATCCTAGAGAAGCACATTATGTATTAGTAAAAATGATATTTAGATATCTAAAGGGAACATCTAAGTTTGGATTATGGTATGATAGATCTAATGATTTTACTCTAAGTTCTTATACTGATGCAATTTGGGTAGGCAATATGGATGACATAAAAAGCACCAATGGTGGAGCTTTCTATCTTGGAGGAAGATTGGTTTCTTGTTTAAGAAAGAAGCAGGATTGTGCATCACAAACTATAGCAGAAGCAGAGTATGTTGCAGTAGCAAATAATTGCAATCAAGTAATTTGGAAGAAGCAGATGTTGAAGGATATAAGGATAGAAATCAATGAATCTATTGTTATACATTGTGACAACACAAGCATGGTAAATTAGTCTAATAATCTACTGCAACATTTGAGGACTAAGCATAATTCTATTAAGTATTATATGTTGAGAGAAAAAGTTGTAGAAATGGAAATCAGATTGGAGTATGTGAGGACTAAAGAGAAGATTGAAAATATATTCACTAAGCCTCTTCCAAAGAGACTTTTGAGTATTTTTGAGGTATGCTTGGGGTTATGCCCCTTCCTACATCATAGTAGAAGATGCAAGAGTGTATTAGCTTAGGGTAACATAGTGCCATTGTTTGTCTAGATTGAATGTTGATGCTTCATGTATGGAAGAGTATCTGTGATGGACAAAGTCATCTAGGATTCTTGTTGATTTTTTTTAACTTTGAATAGTGTGTTTAGACACTCGAGCTAGTAAGTATCAATTGTTGCATAGTTTTATGAAGTGATGTTGGTTTTTGAAACCTTTGACATTGATGTCAATGGGGAGAAGTTTGGCATGAAAGACATTATGATAAGGAAGATGTCTTGAATAAACACAATATATGTTTGGTATAGAGAACATTGAGGTATATCAATGAGGGAGAATGATTGATGAAATAGATTTGAGAATGAATAATCTTTTGTTGGTATTCTTGGAATTACATGTTGTTTATCTATGTTGCCATCAACGCCAAAGGGGGAGATTGTTGGAAGATTTAGGATATTGTAAGAAGATTGGTTGGAAGCATGGATGATGATATTCCTATGGTGGAGTATTGTGGATATGCTACTATGATGATATGCTACATTCACGTTTGAGTTTTTTGTTGATGTCAACATAGCAATTTTCTATGGTATCTGATAAAAGAACAACAAAAAGATCAAGTGGTATAGATGACCAGTTGAGTATTATAACCACCCAAGGTTATGGAAGATACTTCTGAGTATCTAATATATGCAGTTAACATCTGAAGGAGAAAGGATAACTCCAAAAGAAGTTATGTAAGCTTGTGATGTCTATTTTGAGATAGAGTTTATAGAGGCATGTTTAGATAAACTTGTTATATTTCTTAGTAGAGTTGATATCCCGAGGATCAAGGTTGTGTACATGAAGAAGAAATATTGACGATGACATGGCTAAGATCTCTCATCATAATATTTTGTTTATGGAATGTTAATCAAGTTGCAAGGTGCAAGATTAATGTTATCGCTAAGTATAACATGTTCTTAACATGTTCCTATAATAATTAATTGAGAAGGTCTAAGAACCAACTCAAGAAATTGTTTTATGGACCTAGTATAAAGGAAGGAAATTTTCCTTTATCATGTATAAGTGATGATATAATTTGATGATTAATAATAAGCAGCAGAGAGTGCAGACTGCAAAATTGAGAAGAGCAGTGCATAAGTGAAGGAAACTTCATTTTGTAGGTTTTGTTGAGTGATCCAAGGATTGGTATTTGGATCTAAGGTTCATTACCTAGCCTACAAGGTTTGATAGTGATTAGTTTAGTTGATAGGATAGATGAAAGGAGAATAATAGCATATATTACTTGTTTGAGTAGTGAGCTCTTCTTGTAATTGAAATTACATGTTTGGGTAGCAGGCCCTTCTTGCATAGATTGTACTATAACTCCTAATAGGGTTGGAATCTCCTAATAGGGATTCAAAGTCTCCTAATAGGGACTCATTGCACCAAATGTTGTAATAGACTCCTAACAGGGTCTATCCTCTAACAAGGAATATTTATATTAGTACATCATCTTGTGGGCATCATTCCCATTGAGATTTTCCCTCTAATCAAGGGTTTCTCTAGTCAACATTTCTAGTGTAATTGTCTATGTGCACTTTATTATGGTTGTTATTTACTTTGGTTGAATGGTTAAGTTTGGTTAATGAAGATATATTTTTTAATTATTAGATAACTAATTTGATAATTGATTCACTCCCCCCCAACTCTTAGTTATCTTGGTGGACTATTATTTCTAATACCTTAATAGCCTCCTATGGTTCTATAAGACTATTGGTTGTATTGGGTGTTAAAAGGTCAACCTTTTGGTGCAGTGAAAACCCTATCCTTTCTAATAATTGGTATCAGAACTTGGTCGCAGGTTTGAATCTCCCAGGCCACAATAAGTGACGCTGGGATTGGGATTGTTGGTAGTTGGCTAGCATCCCTCATAGGGTTCATGTCATGGCTTAACCACTTCATGTCATTTAATAAGACTCTAGGTTGTATCAGGCATTAAAAGTTCAATCTTTTGGTGCAACAACAACCCTGTCCTTTCTAACACACTTCTATCTAGGTTACCTTAATTTGAGCCTTTTCCTCACCCAATTCTTCTATGCTATAGAGCTCTTGATGTCGGGGTGTGTCTTGAATGTTGATGATAGGTCTACTAGGAGAAAGTAGACCAAGGGATACTTTAGTCATAGGTTGTCTAGGCTTTTCCATCATTTTCGTCTTTTCTTTCCTTTTCTCCAAATTTACAATAATTCATTGCCTTTCATATACATTTCTAGCACCTTTTCAAACCTGGTGTTCAACTCAATGAATTTTTTCTTGTTGTTTCTTGCAACATCTAGGTGGAAGTCAACAACTTCTTTACTCATGAGAGCATATTTTCCATTGTCTATATCAGGGACTCTACACTCTACAAGACTCCCTATATGCTTTGAGTCTGAGACTTCTTGGAGTTTGGATTCATCACTTTTCTAAATTGACCACGTTAAAAGGGCTTTATGGTCTCTATTTTACTTCACCACTTTGTGGGTTTCCTTAACCTCCTCCTCTATTTTAAATTTAGGATCCTTTTCCTTCCTAATTGTATAAAAAATTATTGTATTCACAATCTCCCATCTAGCAATACTAGAACACTAACATCCTTGGAAGTTTCCTTCTCCCTTTAGGAGTTACTTGACCAAAACTTTGCATCAGCTAACTTTTAATCTTTTCCTCAATATTAGAGTCATATCTACTACATTGCTCTAATTTTAGTTTCTTACACTTTTCCTCAAAATTGGAAATATCAGTCCTCCAAAAAATTTGAATCAAGGTCCTACACTTGACAAATGTATCATTAGACATAATTTTTTTGTCAACTTGTTCTAGGATAGGATCCACTTCCCTTCCATTATAATGTTTAACTATGAGGTCTAAAAGTGGTATTAGGGGTTCTTGAGGCATTCCTTCTTCTAATTTTGATGTTATTATTAAAACATCATCCTAGACTTCCAATTGTTTTAATTGCTCCCGTAATGTATCCTCACTTTCAAAATGTACGAGAGTTTGGGAAGGCAAGTACTCCTCCATCCTTGACAAAGATCCCACTTCTAATTTCTCCTTCCTAGTTATTGGTTCTAATGGTGGGCTTTTAGAGTACTCCCTTTGATAGAATGACACAAGATGTGCTTCCACATTTCTAGAAACTACATATCCATCCTTTCTTTGGATTGTGTATTTTCCTATACTAATGATAGTTCTTCTTAATAATCTTCTTTCCACCTACTTAGCTTGATCTGGATATGTCTTTATTAATGCCTCTTTTTTATCATTCAATGTTTTCATAGTTCCAGCAAAATGTGTCATCAACTTATTTAGTTTGTCTCTCCAAAATCTCATATTTGTCAAATGATCATATTGACTATCAAAGCATTAATGAATTCAATAACTTTACTAAATACTCTCCATTTTTCCTTTTTGACTTCCTTTTCTTATAGAGAAAATCCATTTCTAGTTATATCGTGAGGATAGTAAAACACATGATTATAAGTTTTAGCCTTAATTCTTTCTTTAAGCATTTCATAAAATCCTTCTAGGTCTATAAACCTACGATGAGATTGAGCCATCTGATATTTATCTAGGAACTTACCCAGATGTCTCCATCCTCCCTTTGTATCACAAAATAATGAGCCATTGTAAAGCTTGGAAAAACTGTCCCTTTGGATCTTCCTACCATCTCTTTCTCTTTGAACCCTTCAATTTTCCACAAAACATTAGCAAAACCTATCTTTAATGATAGTTGGTTAGGTAGGACATGAGCCTTCCCTTAGAATCCATATACTTTAAAAATAGAAGAGATAGAGTATGGGATAATATCTCCCCAAATGTGACTAACCTTCAAACCCTTAGCATGATCATTAGGTCTTATCAACTTGAACAAGGGTTTGAGGATATGAGGGTTGTCTTGAACCCAAAATGCCACTATCTTTGATGGAAAATATTGATCAAATCAAATAAATCTAGCATCAATGACCTCTAAAGTCATATCACTCCATAATTGAACTAGTAGCTTCTAACCATCTCTTTCTTGTTCCAATTTCACATCTTTTCAATAGATAGAAACACCTTTAAAAGGACACATGTGCATGATAAATGAATACTAATTTAAGTATTTATCAACCTTACCCTTACTTATACCCATTAACCCATTATGTATTTATTTAGCCAAGTGGGAAACAAAGTAAAAAAATGGAACTCATCCCATACAACAATATTTGGGCCATCATGAACACTTGGAGCATTGGGATATGCTCTTGCTCATCCATGCAAAAAATATTACAAAGAGAAAAATAAAAATCTTGTGCCCTAGGTTTAAAATATTTCTTCAATAGAGGATCTAGGGTATATGGCATTACTAATGTCAGATTCTCCACTCTAGAAAAATGTTGGCATGAATGTTGATGCTATGGGGGAGCATTGCTGAACATTAATATGATGTATTCATGACTATGTTTAACATTGATGACAACATAATAATAAGTTTGTAAGGACTGAGAAACTAGTAGACTATGATTTTTGTATTAAGAACATTGTATAATTATCTGATAATGCACATTTTCCAACACATACTATATTATGTCTTTGTTACAAGGGTAAGTGCAAAAAACCTAATTTGACAGTGTATAGAAGATATGATTGATCTATAGAGAACCATATGGAAACAAAGTATTAGGAAAGAAATTCCTATTGTGTGATTTCTATAGTTCATCACAAATATAGTGAAAGGTTGCATAGTTAACTTGAGATAGTATACTGGCCATTGATGATGTTAGAGAGTGCATATGTATAGAAGTTGCATGTGTGAATTTTTGTTTATAACTATGAGTAGAAAACATTAATTAAATGTGTACTCATTTAATTGAAATATTATAATTAAGTGGGAAGCCAACTCAAAGACTTATTATTGAGCATGGTATAAAGGAAAGATGTTTTCCATGTTTAACATATAGAGATTAGATCAGACTTGTGAATTATTGAGCACTAGAGTGTTATAGAAGGAAAGTGACTTACCAATGCGTGTAAGTGACCTTAAGCATTATTGTTATTGAGTACAGAGTTCCAAATCTAATTTCATGGTTTGAAGGAGAGGATGTCTGACATACTAGATAGAGGAAGAAGTAAAAGCTTGTTTCACATATATTATTTTGAAATGAATAGCATCGAGGTCAATTAGACAGTGGGTTCATTGATCTAATCTAAAGCTATTTGAACATTGGGTTTAGCTATCTTCCACAACTCCTAATAGGTTTTGAAACTCCTAATAGGTATTCAATGTCTCCTAACAGGGAATCTTTGTACTAAATATTGTAATAGACTCCTAATAGGGTCAATCATCTAATAAGAAATATTTATTTTAGTACATCATCTTCTAGGCATCATTCCCACTGGGGTTTTCCCTCTGATCAATGGTTTCCCTAGTCAACATATTTGGTGTAATTATTTATGTTCATCTTTATGGTTGCTGATTACTTTGGTTGAATGGTTCTGTTTTCTTAAAGAGGATAAATGGTTTATTTTTTGAATAACTAATTCTCCCCCCCCCCATAGTTATCTTGGTGGACTTTTGTTTCTAACAATTGGTATCAAAGCATCAGATCCTTCAAGAAAAATTTTAACAACTTTGGGAGATATATGGTGAAAATGTTTAAAAAGGAATGTTTGAGATTTGATGGCACCAATTATGACAACTGGAAGGATAAGATGAAGAATCATCTTTTGTGCATGGGTCTACCATATTGGATTTTAACCAAGGCATCTAGGAATATTACGAAAGAAGACAATCTTGAAAGTTGTATGAAGGAGTAGAGAGAGGTATTTATGTGTAACATAAGGACAAGTGAAGCAATATTGTTAGCTTTACCTGAAACTAAGCATAGTCAGATAAAAGTACTCAAAAAATCTCATGAAATTTTGAAAACTTTAGAAGGTAATTACGAGGGTGATACACATGAAAAAATAGTTAGATAACATAATTTGTATTCTGCATTTCAAGATGCTAGAATGATTGAAGATGAATCTATAAGAAGCTATATTGGCAGAGTATCTAAGATTGTTGTAAGAATCACATTTCATGGTGGAAGGAAATCAGATCATGAAGTAATATGGAAGATCTTGAAAAGTCTGACACCAACTTTCAAGATAGTAACATAGATGATTTTGCTGATGATACTCTGTACTAAAAATTTCACCAAAGAAACATTTCTTTGTACATTGGAAGCTATAGACTTTGACTTGAAATAATCTGGAGAATTAGTAAAAGTTGAGACAACATTCAGTGCATTAAGTGTTAAACCGAGTCTAGCAAAGAATTCAAAAGTGCAAGGAGACATTGCTAGTAGTAGCAAGTTTATTGAGGAAAAGATCAAGGAAGGAGTGGCTCTTCTTTTGGAAAGAGAGAAAGATGGTAAGAATATCTTTAAGTGTTGGACATGTAATAATATGGTCATTATGCATCTAAGTGTCATAAAAGAGAAAGGAAGAATAAGGGAAGATTCAAACCAAGAAGACCTAGGAACAAATAATTTAGACAAGAAAGCACACTAATTTCACAAGTTGAAAGGAAAGATTGGATCATTGATAGTGGTTTTTCACATCACATGATTAAGGATATGAGAAAATTTGTCAAATTCAAAAGCCATGATGGAGGGATTGTTAGAGTAGGGAACAATGCATCCTGTCACATTATAGGAATTGGATCTATCACACTTGATGGTAAAACAAATATCAATGATGTTTACTTTGTTGATAGACTAAAAAAAACTTGTTAAGTGTTGGACAACTTATCGACACAGGTTAGTAATTACAATTTGGTAATGACACATGCATCATCAAGGACAAAGAAGGAAAATTGCTTGGTACTAGCACAAGAACCAAAGCTAATGTATTTCAACTGAACATATTAAAAGAAGAAAATCCTACATCTGACAAAAGAAAATTTCACACATAAGTTATGGAAATTCTTGGTGAGTTATTGGATTTGTGTAAAGAATAGAATATTGTATTTATAGATCAAAAATCCTTTTGTTGCATACAAAGAAACAAGAACACAAGAAAAGATAGATCCAAAATAGATGATGATACAAAGATAAAAGAAGATATTGATCTACTTACAAAGAGAGAACCTAAAAATATGAAGTTTCTTATTTGTTGGACATGTAAAGAGTTTGGTCACTTTTCAAGTAAATGTCCTAAGAGCTTGCGAAAAACTAGAAAGAGGTTTCTTTCTAATAAAGATGAATAATTCTTGAGTGATTGTGATAAGATTAAGGAAAAAGTAGTTGAAGAGATAGCTTTGGTAACTTTTGTAGATCTAAATATGGAAGTCATCACTAACAATGACTTGCACAACATTATGTTGAGAGAAAAAGTTGTAGAGAAAGAAATCAGACTAGAGTATGCTAACACTAAGGAATAGATTGCAAACATTTTCACTAAGGCCTTATGAAAGGATACATTTTAGTACTTAAGAGGTATGCTTGGGGTTATGCCCCTGGCTAATTTAGAATAGAAGATGCAAGAGTGCATTAGTCTAGGGAATAGAGCACCATTGTTAGATTGGATTGAATGTTGATGCTTCATCAATGGGGGACTATCTATGATGAATAGAGTTAGCAAAGGACTATTGGTATTTAGTAATTGGTATGCAACAATGTCTCTAGACCTTTGGATTTACATACAAAATTTGTAAAGAAATAGATCAACTTGTGGTTGTGCTGGTAAATTATTGTATCTTTGAGTAATTGAACCATTTGTGTATTACCTTTGACATCGATGTCAAAGGGGGAGAGAGTGACATGAAAAACATTCTATGTAGTTTAATTTGGAAGAAATTATAACATGACGATGAAGAAGATGTATATTTGGTATTCTTGGAACTTAGATGCTTTTCATCTATGTTGTCATGAATGCCAAAGGGGGAGATTGTTAGCATGAATGTTGATGCTATGGGGGAGCATTGCAGAATATTGATATGATGTATTCATGAATATGTTTGTAATTAATGATACATAGTAATAAGTTTGTAAAGACTAATAGAGAAATAGATTGTGATTTTTGTATTAAGAACATTATATTACTTATCTGATAATGTGTAGTTTCCAGTACATACTATAGTATGTCTATGTTACAATGGTAAGTGTGCAAAACCTAATTTGATAGTGTATGGAAGATATGATTGACCTACATAGAACATATGGAAACAAAGTATTAGTAAAGTAGTTTCCATTGTGTGATTGCTATAGTTCATCACAAATATAGTGAAAGGTTGTGCAGTTAACTAAAGATAATATACTAGCCATTGATGATGTCAGAGAGTCCACATGTACAAAAGTTGCATGTGTGAAAGTTTGTTTATAATTATAAGCTAACAACATTGATTAAATGTGTATTCATTTAATTAACATATTATAATTAAGTGGGAACCTGCCTCAAGGATTTATTATTGAGCATGGTATAAAGGAAAGATGTTTTCCATGTTTAACATATAGAGAGAAAATAAGACTTATGAATTATTGAGCAGTAGAGTGCTATAGAAGCAATGTGACTTGCCAATGCATGTAAGTGACCTTAAAGGTTATTTTTACTAAGTATAGAGTTATAGATTTGATTACATGGTCCAAAGGAGAAGAAGTTTGACATATTGGATAGAGGAAGAAGTAAAAGCTTGTTTTACATCTATTATTCTAAAATAATAGTACTAAGGTCAATTAAATAGTGGGATCATTGATCTGATTTTGAAGCTATTTGAATAGTGGGTTCAACTATCTTCCACAACTCCTAACAAGGTTGGCACAACTCCTAATAGGGTTGGAATCTCCTAACAGGGATTCAAAGTCTCCTAATAGGGACTCTTTGTACTAAATATTGTAAAAGACTCCTAAAAAGGGTCCATCCTCTAACAAGGAATATTTATATTACTAATTCTTGTGGGCACCATTCCCACTAGTGTTTTCCATCTAATTAAGGTTTTCCCTAGTGAACATATTGAGTGTAATTATTTATGTGCATATTTATGGTTGTTTTTTACTTTGGTTGAATGGTTAAGTTTATTTAAAGAGGATAAATATTTTGATTTTTCAATACCTATTTCAGCCCCCCTCTCAATTATCTTGGTGGACTATTTTTTCAAACAAAAATGCTCATGTAGTGGCCCACCTCGAAGATATACCCTTTGTGTATCATATCTCACCTATAAATATTTGAAGTCAATTTTCTCATCTAGAAAGGTGTTGGGGTTCAGTATAAAAACTCCTTTGATTTCCTTAGCTACAACCTTAAATAGGTTATCCCTAGAATGGTTCTTCACTGTATGTAGTATAGGGTCATACCTCTTAGCCATTGTGGTTATCTAGTCAACATCCATAAACACATTTGGCACAATAGCATCCCAACATCAAATTCACAAGCATTACTAAGTGGTGTATGATGGTCCCTCCATGAAAACCATATTTCAAACAATTCTAAGTTGCCAATTGATGTCTCTGCATCTCTTAACAAATTACCCCTATCATAAAGGGCTCTATCTATTAAAAATCTAGGACTCTTCAAAACTAATTCTTTGCCCTTTACAATTTCATTAGTTGAGGTGATTAGTTTCGCCAAGATGTCATCATGTATGTTCCTATGCTAGTACTCTATCTTTCTAGAGAAATAACTTCATGGAGGCATCCTTCTCAAACTCTCATAATTTTAGGATAAAATATTTTTTACATAGAAGGGTAAATATCATATTGACACTTCATAGATTATAATTATAACAAACTTTTCTATGATCACAACATTCCACAATTCAAAAATACTTAAAATATAGATCTTTGTTGCTATGCTCAAATGATCACACTCTCTGCAAACTAAAGAAAATCCATGTACATTGAATTTGATTTTATTTACACGAGGAGAGTTAAATTTTCCATTAATATATGCAAAAATCAAATGTGCATGCAATGTAGAAGAGTTTGAAAACTAGTCATTGACCTATATTACATCTAATAGATTGGATTGAATCTTACTGCTAAATTAGAATTTTGCACATCAATATGGTAGTCAAAAAATCATGCCTTACCATTTGGAAATCATATGTTCTATTTTCATCCTTATTGTATTGATAGTGAAGTTTTGGGACATGTGTCATCCTATGGCTATGTCACTATGTTTAAAATCCTTGCAACTTTGAAAGGTGGCATAGAAAAAAACATCGATATATTCAAGATCAACGGTAAAGAAAAAGTGCATTTTCTTCTCAAGGTGAGGCTTGCCTAGGAAACATGTCTTATCCTCACTATATCACATATTTAATATACTAGGCATCTTTTTGTTGCACTAAAATAATATTCATAGATCTATCTTTGATCTGACAGTCTAGAAGTCCTTTTTCTTATTCCTTCTCTATGTTCCACTAGGACATGGGTCACTATGTTTTGTAGTTGCTATGATTAATGGCCTCATTACTTCTTATGGTGCCATAGTGATGATCATTGATTTCCAACCCAATCAATGACTAGGAGAAATATTAGGAGTGAACCAAAATCTAACACTTGTTATCTCCTAATGTTGTCTTTTTCATTTTGAGGCTTGTGAATATTGTGGTCCCACCTTATCCATGTTTCTTCACATCACTATCTCGTGATGGTTAAAAATCTCACACATTTCATTGGTGACTATGTAGCCACCATGGACTTGGTCTACATCCAATGATTGTCACTTCAAACATTAACATCACTATATTCATTTAGATACACTAGACATGTGTCAAACAGTCACTTTGTCACTTTGTGTAAGTAACATGTAGCTTAAAATTGTGATAATGCATCCATCTTTGATCATCTTTTAGATCAATGGCTGAAAAAATGGCATACTTTACTATCTCTTTGGGAACCACTGATAAAAAGTGGCAACTTCTTGCACTATTGCACTATTTAAAACCTAAGCACTTCTCCATATCAATAATGTGATGTCCATAGATTGAAGATCTAACTTACATTTTAAAACATGCTTATCATGAGTTGTGAACCAAACACATCATGAGAAAAATCTTATGATGACATGACTCCCTTCAAGAGTTTAGAGATGCACAACATCCTTTTGTCATGCTCTCACTATGTCACCAGAGTTAAAACCAAAACATATTCCCATAGCAAAAAAGTGATAACTATTGATTATTTTGGCATCTGAGGGATGGTATCAATTGTTGGAGCTACTATATTTCCTTGGTCCCAGTAGGAAGGTATCACAAGATCACTTTGTCACAAAAATTAAAGAATCTACACCTTTGCATAATGACAACATGAGAACCGTAGATCTGGGATGAATTCACTGGTTTCCAAATAGCTCAACCCTTTCATTAAACAAAAGCAATTCAATAATACTAGATAAAGAAAAAATGTAAGTGCAAGGAAAAATAAAACCAAAGATATATAAGAAAGTGTTGGTAGTGGGCCAACATCCCTCATAGGGTTTGTGACATGGCTTAACCACCACCTATGGTTGTATAACACTATTGGATATATTGGGCATTAATAGGTCAATCTTTTGGTACAATGACAACTCTGGCCTTTTTAACAATTGGTATTAGAGCTTGGTCATATGTATGAATCCTATTGGCCATGGCAAGTGACACTAGGAGGGGGATTGTTGGCATAGGGCTAGCATCCTTTGCAAGATTTGTGACATAGCTTAACTGCATCTTATGATTCTATAAGACTACTGGTTGTATCAGGCATTAACAGGTCAATCTTTTGGTCCAATGAAAACTCTAGCCTTTTAGTTAGAAAGTAACCCCACATTTTGAAAATTAAAACCTAGATAAAGTAAATACCTTAACGAAGGGATCAATAAAAAAAAGGGGGTTTAGATGATTTTATCACACCTAGGGTTTATTCTAAATTTCCCACCTTGGAAGAAAATAACAAGACCATTATGATTCTAAATTTGAAAATCCTTTTGAAAACAAAGGAACCTAGAGAGGGCCCAACAAGCTTTTCTACAATTTGATCCATTCTTAATTGTAGCATTAATTCGAAAGGTTTTTAGATTCTTTCTTTTTATGGACTAAGATTTTTCCAACAAGAAGAGACTAAAATACTTCTCATATCTCTTATGAAATTAGATACCCTATTCATTACCCTTAAATATTCAAGATCAATGGTTAAGAAAAACACATTTTTTACTTCAGCATGAGGCCCACTTGGGACATGTGGCTTGTCCTCTCTATATCACTTGTTTAATCTACTAAGAATCCTTTTATTATGATAAAATGATGTTCATAGATCCATATTTGATCATAAAGTCTAGACTTATTTTGTGTTGTTCCTTCTCTATGGCATACCAAGACATGCATCACTATGATTAATGGCTTTATTACTGCTTGTGGTTCCATAGTGATAATTGTTGATTTCCAATCTAGTCAATGATTAGGAACAATGTTATGAAAAAAACACAATCTAATATATTATACCTCTTGATGATGCCATTTTCCTTTTGAGGCTTTTTAATACTCTAGCCCTATCTTATTCACATGTTTTTACATCACTATGTCACGATGGTTAAAACACATGCACCTTCCTTTGTGACTATGTGACCACCATAGATTTTCTCTACATCCAATAATTGATATTTCAAACATTGGCATCACTATATTCATGTGGACCCACTAGATACATGTCAAATGGTTGCTTTTTCACATTGTTTAAGAAACATGTAACTTGAAATAGCGATAATGTCACCATTACTGATCTTCTTTCATCTCAACAACTAAAAAATTGGCATACTTTAGTACCTCTTTGGGAGCCACCAAAAAAAAGTCACAACTTCTTGTATTATTACACTATTTAGTACCTTATAACTTCTCCATAGCAATAATGTGATGTGCACAGATCTTCACCTTGATCAACAATACTACATACATTTTCAAATATGCTTGTCATGAGATGTGAACCAAACACATTGTGAGAACTATCTTATCACGAAACTATTGAGAACAATTATGCAATTGTATGTTATCTTTGATGTTACACAAACTATCAAGCCTCACCAAGAAAGTTAGTGATTGCCAAGCTCCCTTGGCCATTGAAGATAGTTTCTTATGTATGTCGAGCATTCTAGTTATAACCAAGTTCAGAGTTAGTTCTTACCAAGCTTACTAGATCATCGAAGGAAGATCTTGTGTTAATCGAGTTCACTTGGTTACCAAAGGAAAGTTGGTACAGATCCTATGTTGATCAAGATAACTTAGTTACCAAAGAAAAGATAGTTGAGAATCAGTAGTTATCAAGTTGTGCCAGTTAACAAAGAGTTTTTCTAAGTTGACCGAGTAGTCAATTCTATATTAGCCAAATAATAGGATATTAAGTGTGTTTGATTTATTGGTTAATTATATCTAACTTAATGGATGAAAATTGTTTTTATTAAAGGTATATTCAAGACAACTTGAAGAAATTATTCATATAAGTATAAGGTCAAGTTGAAGATTGAAGTGTGAGAAACATGACATTAAAGAAGATGAATTAAGGAGGAAATTGGAAAGATATTGGGGTATTTGAGATGATCAAGGTGCAAATAACATCCTGATCAAAGAAGGTCAAGTAATTAAGCCAGAATAGAGATCCAAAATTAGAAAATATAGTTGCATCTGCAATTAGGTTAAGTCATTGTTAATCTCTAATAATTGTAGCAATGAATAAAATCTCCTAACATAGTTATCCTAATAGTTATTTGGTAAATCCTCTAACAAGGTAGCATTTCTAGATTGAAGTGTCTAAAGACCTCTAACAAGGCCACTCATAATAGGTTGAATTAAATCCTTTAATAGGTCACACCTAACTATATGTTTTGTAACCTTTAACAAGGTTGGCTCCTAATAGGGATCAATTCAGAAAAGTGAAAAACAATAACTAGTTGCAATTGGTGGTTTTCCCAAATTGCGTTTCTATGCTAAATCTTGATGTCTCATGTGTTCATATTATTAATTTTTTTTTTGCAACTAATTTAAGTAGGTTTAATCACATTTAAATATCTTAATATCTACATGTTCAATGTTAACCAAGTTACAATAGAGTATTCAATGATAACCGAGTTACAAAAAGTTATTGGTTTTATTTTGTGTTGACATCTTAAAGAGATTGTTGGATATTTTTTTGTGTTAATTGATTTACCCCTCCCCTCTTACTCACTGTTTTCCATTTTTAGAAATTGGTATCAAAGAATTTGTTGCTTGCAAATAAGGTTTCAAGGACCTAAGCTAAAGATGAAAATGTCTTACAAAAGGGAGATTCATAAGTTGAACAGAGATAACTTCCAAGCATGGTAGGAATTCATGAAGCTACATTTTCCAAGCATTGGAGACATCAACCTGAAATATATGGATAACAAATATGTGGCACCTGTTGGACCTTTATCTGTGAATCAAATTATTTGAAAGAAGAATCATAACATAATGATGATTGGCATTGCCTCTAGTCTTAATTATGATGAATTTGATGAAGTCAAAGATTGTCCTATTGCTCATGAAATATGGAACAAGCTGAAAGATATCTATAGAGGAGATGAAAATGTGCTGAGAGATAAGATAGAAAGTCTAAGAGGTCAATTTGATCAGATGAAGATGAGAGAAGATGAAAACATTGCACAACACAATGAAATAATCAAAGAAAGTGTAAGTGAAATTAGAGCCTCAGGATGGAAAATAGATGATGCGGTAGTAGTCAGGAACGTAATTATAACTCATCTTCATGCTTATGATATCTAATCCTAAAAATGATATAACTTTAGATGCACTAGTAGGAAGGTTGACAACCTTTGAGTTAGATAACTTTGATAATCATGTTCCTAACTCTAGTAGCATTGAGTTTGCATTTCAAGCTAAACCATCATTCAAGAAGAAAGGTGGAAAATCTAAAAGAAAAAAGTCTGACAATGAAGATGAAGCCAATTTTGATGATGACCTTGAAGTCATTGAATCCCTTTTTGCAAGAAGATTCCCTAAAGGAAAAGGAAAGTACAAAGGTAAAATACCTCTAATCTATTTTTTTTTGTGAAGAAATTGGTCACATTGTTGCAAGGTGTCCAAACAAAGCAGGCAAAGAAGAAAAGAATCATGAAAAGTAAAAAGGAAATAAATATTTAAAAAACTACAAAGACTACAAGGATAAAGGTAAGAAATCTTGTTACATGTTAAATATTCTTATAATACCAATGAAGATGAGATGGTTTACATTGTTGTAAAAGATGAATCAGATGATGAAAATGCTAAGATGGGCCTCATTTCTCATATTAGAAAAAATGATACATGGACTATTGATAGTGGTTTTTCTCACCAGATGACTCGCAATAAATCTAAATTTGAGCACTTGGAAAACTATGGTGTTGTAAGTGTCAGATTTGGAAATGATGAACCTTGTTATGTAAAAGGAAAATGTTGCATTACATTAACTGATGAATTTAGATGTGACAATGCTTATTGGGTTGAAGGACTAAAACACACTGTACTTACTGTGGCATAGTTGAACAAAATTGGATTCAAGGTAGAATTCATGAATGGCAAGGCCAAGCTACTAGATGGGAAAGGAAATCTTGTTGGGATAGGAAATCAAACAAATGAAAATATATTTTATCTAGATCTAATTGAAAGTTCATGTTTCCTACCTCAAGTAGAGAAAAGTTGATTGTGGCATAAAAGGTTATGTCATGTGAATTTTGATAACTTGGTCAATATAAGCAAGAACAAAAGAGTGAGATGTATTCCTAGTCTAAAGAAATCTTATATGGGCGGGCATATGCAAAAATTGTCAAATTGGAAAGATAGGAAAGACAAGTTTCAAAAGCAAGAATTATCATTTTGAAGAAGTTCTAGAGTTGGTTCATACAAATATTTGTGGACCCATTGGTATCAAAAGCTACTATGTAGATAAGTACTTTATTTTATTTGTTGATGATTATTTTAGGATGGTTATAGTGATGTACCTAAAATATAAATCAAAAGAATTTCAAAAATTCAAGTGGTATCTAGCTAGAGTGGAGAAAGAAATTAAAGTGTTTAAGGTCAGATAGAGGAGGAAAATTCATCTCAAATCAATTTAATGAATTTTGCAATGAAAAAGGAATCAAAAGATAGGTATATGTAGTTGGAACACCTCAAAAAAATGGCATAGAAGAAAGAATAAATAGATCCATTATGGATTTTGCAAGGACACTAATGACAAATAAAAATTTTGTAATCAAATACTAGAAGGAAGCAATTAGCACAACAACTCATACCTTGAACTGAGTTCAGCTGAATGACTTAGATCAAACACCTTATGAATTATGGTATGGCTATAAAGCTAATATCTATTATTTCAAAATACTTGGAAGCAAATGGTATATTTTAAAAGTATCTATTAAAGGAAAATTTGATTTTAAAAGTGATGAAGAAATGTTCTTGGGATACTCCAACAAGAGCAAAGCATATAAGTGTCTCAATCTTACTACTCACAAAGTCATAAAAAGTACACCTATAAAAATTGATAAGTCTATAGAAATGAGTTAAGAAAAAGGTAAAAAAGAACTTAATAACTGTAGAAACTTTTTCTACTTTGAACTTGATACTTTACCTGAAGATCAAGCAAATATAATTAGAAATTAGTAGAATTCACCACCTAATTCCCCAGAATCTCTAGTTCAACTTGAGTTGTAGCTAGTGCAACATGAGTAAAAATATAAAGGACTTGAGTTATAGTTAAAATGACCTAAGTTTCAGCAAAAGGAAACCAGATCACAGCTTGAAGGACTAAAGTCATAGATAGTGGGACTTGGGCATGATTTAGAAGATCATTTTGAGCATGGTGAACCAAGTGAATTCAAATAAAAAGGTACCTATACTTTCTAGATATGTTAAAATGAATCATGTACTTGAGAAAATTATTGGAGATTGGTCAAAATGATCAATGACAAGGAACAAATTAAAAGGTACATGTTTTCTTACTGTGTTTGAAGCTAGAATTATTAAAGATGCACTAGAAAATGAAAGCTAGATTGAAGAAATGAATGAAGAGATTGATTAGATTGAAAGGAAAAAAGCTTGGACTCTTGTTCCTAGATCAAATGACAAAAATCTAATTGGCACAAAATGGGTATTCAAAAAAAAGTTGAATAAGAATGGAGAAGTTTCAAGAAACAAGGCAAGATTAGTATTCAAAGGTTATGCTCAAGAAGAAGATATTTATTATGGAGAGACTTTTAGTCTTGTTGCAATACTATAAGGTGTTAGAACACTACTTTCTTAATATGCATGTAAAGGATTCAAAGCATATCAAAGGGATGTAAATTCAACATTAGATTGAATGGAATCATAGAAGAAGAAGTTTACATTGAGCAACCTAAAGATTTCATTGATCCTAACAAAAAGGATATGGTTTATAGACTACACAAAGCTATATATGGTCTCAAACAAGCCCCTAGGGCCTATCATGAAAGATTACATTGTCATCTACTAAAGATTTCTTTTCAATGGACAAATGGCAAAAATAAACTATACATCAAGGAAGGACCAAGTAAGAAGATATTACTAGCAGAAATCTTTGTGGATGATACATTACTCGCTAGACGTGATGATTTATGAAAATCATTTTATGAGGAAATGAGTAAAGAATTTGAAATATCAATGCTTGAAGAGATTAAGTTCTTTGTTGTCTTGAAAATTTAACGCAAAAAAAAATGGTATCCACATCACTCAATCAAAGTATATTAAGAATATATTGAAGAAATTTGGAATGGAATAATCCAAACTAGTTGGAACACATATGTCTACTAGACATAAGCTTTCCAAAAATGATGATTCCAAAGATCTAGATCAAACTACAAACAAATCAATGATTAGAAAAAATTTATATGTGATACACACAAGACCTAATATTGCATTAGTAGTTGGTATGGTGGCAAGACTCTCTGCTAATCCAATGGAAAACCATGTGATGGAAATAAAAAGAAATATCAGGTTTCTATAAGGTATTGAAGATTATGGTTTGTGATATAAGAAATGAGGCAACTTTGAATTGAAAACCTTCACTAATGCTAATTGGATAGGAATTATTGATGATAGGAAAAGCACTAGTAGTGGAGCATTCTTTCTTGGAAAGAGGCTATGGTCCTGGACAAGCTAGAAACAAAAGTTCATCTCTTAATCTATAGTAGAATCAGAATATGTTGTAGTAGTAGTTAATTATTCTAACATCATTTGGTTCAAGAAACTATTGTTAGTTATGAAGGAAGAAATCAAAGATCCAATAGTTATCTTCTATGATAACAACAATGCAATCAACATTTTTAAGAATCCTGTGATGCATACCAAGAGTAAGCACAATGCAATAAAAATTATTTTCTGAGAGAATTAGTGCAAGAAAAGGAGGTGAGATTAGAATATGTGAATAAAAAAGAAAAATAAATTGACATATTCACCAAGCCATAACCTAAGGACACATTCTTGTATCTAAGAGGAAAGCTATGGGTAATTCCCTTATCTGAAGGTCACTTATCAAATTTTTGTGATGCATCAACCAAGAACTTGAAGATTAGACAAGTTGATGTAGTATTGTCAAAGTAGATTGCATATGAGTTAGTACATAAATTACATGAAAAGTAAATTGATTATTATCTTTGGCATGGGATGTTAAAGAGGGAGAGTTTTCTACCATAACAATGAAATTTTGTATCAATAAAGAAGGAGAGTTTGTTGTTAGAGGGAGAAATTGTTGTTAGAAAAATTAGAGAATCATTCTGTATGAGCAATATAATTAGAAACCACAACAAGATACTCAAACATAATGAAACCAGATATGTTAACTAGGGAAACCCTTGATCCAAGGGAAAACCCCAGTAGGGATGGTACTCACAAGATAGCATATTAATATAAATATTCCTTGTTAGAGGATGGACCCCATTATGAGTCTATGAATGCATTTAGTAAATATGAGTCTCTATTAGGAGACTTCCAATCCCTATTAGGAGATTTCAACCCTATTAGGACTTGTGCCAACCTTGTTAAGAGTTGTGGAAGATAGCTGGACCCATTGCCCAAACAACTTCAAGGATAATACTAATAAACCCACTGTCCAAATGATCTTCGTATTATTCCTTCCCATATAATAGAAATGTAATGTACTTCCTTTGTCTTCCTCTATCCTATCAACTAGACCTCTACTCCTTTTGACCTTCTAAGTAGATCAAAAACTTGTACCAAATAATCCCTTGGATTGCTTACACATATTTACAAAACAATCTGCTCATTTTCATACCTTGCACTTCATACAACAACAGATACTTTACAAACAAGGAAAACATCTTTCCTTTATACCATAGCTTCAAAATAATTCCTTGAATCAACCTTGAGGCTTTCAAAATTAATTATAATAATGTTGGTAAATATATTCTTTACTTTAGTTAACTCTTTAAATGCCCAAATCTGAACAATGACTGATTACAACAATTGGGAAATTATAGTTAAATGACTAATTTCCCATTGAATTTTATAGGTACAAATCCTTTATGATTATTATTTGTGATGAATTTTTTTTTTCCTAATCCTAAAAGGAGGTTTTTTCTTGACCTAAGAATAGAAGAGTTAATCCAAGCCTAAAAAGGAACTAACCTAGGCAAAGATTTAGGTGTAAATGCTAATCAAATCTATGAACTCATACATCTTATGAACCAATAGAATTTGACAATATAGTAATGAATTCCATATATGAATTATCTATTTAACAAAATGATTTTGACTCTAACATGAAAGGGACTAACCTAAAAAATTATGCAAGAGAAAATATCTTTTAACCTTTAGTAACACTATTGTTATCCTTAGCTCATTGCACTGAATAGGGGAACAAAGCTTTGTTTATTCCTTAACTCAATTCAACTAGAAAAGATATATTAAACTATTTTAAACAATAGAATAGTAAATAATTGATATAAACACATTCAACTTGTCTCTATGACATGAAGTATTTCACACCAAAATTTAAATGACCTTTCATTAATCTTTCAATTAGGTACATATAGGATTCTGAGATGACTGTTACAAGAAGGAACTCAATCAATTCATCTCCTCAAAAAAATAAAATGACAAGGAAAAAATTATCAATTATAATTTCTCATCAAAATAAAAAAGAGTGGTAGAGATGTCACTTCATCTTCTTCCCTTTTTCTAATCTCACCTTATAGGTCTTGCTGGTGAAAATGATTGAAATAAGATCTTTGTGTTGGTGAACATGAATATTGGTGTATCTCAAGAGCCACTTAGAGTTTTCTCAATCCATGTCTTTGATATAATTCAATAGTTTTAGTGATTCCTCCATTGCCACATGTATACACCCATTGGGTCATTGGAGATCCACACTCTATCCTAATGATTGGTAGATTTCTCTGATAGGTTATCTAGATAACTAGAGAAATTATTTTGCATGATGGCAGCTCCTACTATCCCCTTCCCTTGTCTACTAATTTGGAATTAGTGTGTACACCTTTTATTAATTTTTTTTTTTTTATCTTGTTCCTCCTTAAATTTGCTCTCTATTTCTATTAGTCCTTCTTTTTCTACTAAAATCATTTCATCCTTGAATTGCATACTTTGTTTCCATTCAAATAAGGGCTCATCTCCCTTTGGTATAATATTTTCTTCCACTAGTTCATTATCCTTAATTTAGATGATCATCTTCAATAATGAGATGCACACCTCACTATTTTCCTTTTATGTTGACAAGGTAGCCTAGTTAGTCAAGATGTTATCTTTTTTTGGTTTCAAGCCTCGGAACTACATTTCTAAGTATTTATACTACTGCAAATCTTTTAGACTTGAAATTTAAAATCCAATTCCTCAAAATTTTCCCAAAGTACTTATCTTCTTGTAGCTAGGAAATAGTAGCTTGAATGTCTATGGTTGTAGGGTTACTAGTGGTTGACACTCCCAAAGTACATGCTAGCAAGGTAACTAGTTGTCTAATGAAGCTATTAGCTCATGAATCTCCACCTACATTCTAAATTTGGCCAATTTGAGACCTTTGAGTTGTCCTTTTATCACTTCAAGTTTTGATTTCCATAGGCCTAATTTGGTGTCATGTCTAACTTCTCCAACTTCTACAAACTACAATGTGATGTCTTCTACAGTTAGTTCTTCATTTTTTCTCTCCTTTATGGGCTTATCAATATTGATTGTTAAGTTTCCTATATTAGGGTCTTGGGCGATAATTGATAGAGTCTTCTACTTCTTAACTTTACTCAAAGTTGACCTAGAATGGATAGCTAGAGATAAAGTCCCTTTGTTTGGGGCTCCCTCTTCTTTCCTTTTCCTCTTTCTCTCCAAGGTATCTTTTAGCCATGACTCAATGCCAATTACCTTAGATGTTGTTCCTAATGTATCTAAACTAAACATCTTCCTCTTAACAAGAGTTAATTTCTTTGAAGATGAAGAGAAAGGATCCTTTGGAGATGGAGAAATGAGTTTTGTAACTTCGAGCACTTTCACTACTTTAGATTCTTTCTTAGCTCCAAATGCTTCTTTTGTTGCTTCATTTGACTCTATAGATTCACCTTCACCACTCTCTCCATCTCCAAGGTCAACCACCTGAATTTGGGAGCTATGTAGAAGGATTAATGTGGCGCTTATAGATGGAATTGGACTACTATGGGGTGAGAGAGCCAACATGAGTACACTGTTCTTCAATTCTTCCAACTTCTTCTTCTCAAACTCTATTTCTATTCCAATTATAGGTATTGAACCATCTTGAAAAGCTTTATCAAGTGTTATGTTCTTGTTAGGAAGTTGATCGCCTCCTCTAGTTGGCTAAGCAGCTCCATGAGTAAGAGGTAGGATTGTACCTGAAGAACCACTTTGAGAAGATGAAGGTGCAATCACATTTAGGGAGGACTAAGTGGGTGTGCCTTTGCTTTTACTTCACCATGTTGTGTTCCACTCAACCCACTTTCTAGTTCTCTTATAGATTCTAGCCATCATCATATGTAGATCCTCTACAACATCTTCATAATGCTCCAAACTTATGGGAGTGTTCCTTAGCTTGGTCAAATAAGTATTTCTATACATATTTTGACCATTTTCTTCAACTCCATCTACATCAATGATTACCTTATAAATCTATAGTTGGTCAACTGTCATCCTCACAAAGGCTCGATCATGGATCTTGAACTCATCTTTACAAGTGGGCTAATAATCCTCAATGTTAGTGATGTATTTTTTTATGCTCCCAATCTATAGAACATCTCTGGCATACTATTTCATGTTGAATATAGGCCTCAAGACCTCACACATGTCTAGTTTATATTTCCTTCTCAACACCTTCATCATGTTCTTGGCATTAGACTGAGTATCATAGCTGAAGGATCCAACTTTTATGGGGAATTCATAGCCTTTATTCTTTAGGCTCCTATTCAAAATATTCACTAGTAGTGCTTCCCATATAATCTTGATCAAAATGATCATGTCACTTGGACACCTTGGTAGTTTTAAGTGAAATCCATCAAATGTTGCAAGACACAAATAAGAAAATGATAATAACTTAATAAAGTAGCATTTGTTAGAAATACTTTAGAATAACTAAGAGAGAGGGTGAATTAGTTATTCAAGGTCCAAATGTCCAATTCCAACTTTTTCACTAAGTTTATTGAGCCCATTCAACCATTCATTCATCCAAGCTTTAACTTTCCTATTCAACAAGTTACTGTAAATCAACATGCATGCACAACACATAAAATGATCAACACATAACATAGTGATTTACATGGAAACCCAATTTGGGAAAAACCACCAGTAACATGCTGCTCAATTCTCACTCTTTTTAAGTGATGCCCTGTGAAAGGCCTACACAGTTAAAGGCTTACAACACACTATTAAATGTGACCTTGTTAGAGGATTTATCCACCCTATAAGAAGTGTACCTAGTTAGAGGACTTTAGAACATTCACTTGGAATGCCACCCTATTAAAAGAGCTACAAATTGTTATAAAACCAACCTAAGTCCATAGGATTTTCATGTCTAATACAATTTCTAGAGAGTATTAGAAAATCTTTCACCTGATTACAACATACAACTTAACTTACAGATCTTAGATCATTCTTTAGCTCTTCACATTGCCTAGCCTTGAATCTCTGCAACTCTATCAACTTGACCTCCTTTCAAGATTTTTTCTCCTTGAGTCTCCATGGTCAATGTATCAGTGCAATCATCTTTCTCTAACCACTTTAGCAAAGTAGAGCCTCTATTCTCTTCCTTCTCCTAGATGCCTTCTATTTAATACCCTTCTAATCACTTCACAATTTTGGCACTTCAGCAGCACCACTTGCTTCTTGGTCTATGACTCCTTAAATAGAATTTTAGATCTTCTTTTTCCCACTCGATTCTTCCTTCCTTTGATTTTAGTTCATATGGATTAGGTAGGATTCATTGTATCTAACCCATATTATGTTTCCTATAGAAATTTCTTGAATAATTTTTTGAATTCGCTAAAAAATGATTTACATAGAATTTGGTGCCACCAGCTCATTATCCTTATCCTCCAACTACTTCATAAAATTCAAGGTAACAACTATGTCAACTTAGATTTGGTGAATCTTTGAAATTTCCAATAATGTAACAGCTCAACACTATTAAAATACTGGTGCTCAGCACATACTGTGTTACTTAGCATCAACTACATTTTACTAATTCTTGACACCTAAAGTTTACTTAGCACCTACTAATATTTTATGGTGCTCAACACCTATTTCTTTGCTTTGCACCTAAAGATTACTTGGCACCTATTACTTTTCTTTGCACCTAAAGATTACTTAGCACACACTATATTTGTTCATTTACTCAGCTCCAACTAAAATTTTTCTCTATTTAAACTAGCTTGCTCAGCACCCACTAATGAACTTAGTTTAAGCTTTGTAGTCAACCTTATTTCAACTTATTTGTCCAATGTTTCTAACTGTATCCAACCTTTGTATCTTTTCATATGTTATCAATACATCATTTAACAATTGTCTTAACTAATCGTTGCACTTCATTACAATATCATAACTCAACCTTTCCCTTAGGTGCTCTTGTTACATCTTGTTGGTCAAATCCTCTTCATCAATCTACTAAGTGATAGTACTTGGATCCTATAAGAAAATTTCATTCCTACAAATAGTAGTATTGACATCAATGACAAAACAATGATTGAAAAGATTCTTTTAACAAAAATTTTCCTCTTTGATTCAATATTCTTGATCAATGATCTTTTCAATCAGATTTCCAACAATCTCCCTCTTTGACATTGATGGAAAACCAAACCAATGAACCATCAGACTAAACTATTTAACCAAATTAACTAGGTTAGAATATTAAGTCAAATACCAAAAAGTAGTTGTGTTACCATCAGTTTTCACATCTCCCTCTTAGTGCTAACTTCTCCCTCCTAGCTATTGTATCTTTTTTTTTGTCTTCTTCCTTCTTACAATTTCTCTCCCTCTATATGCATTGGTCATCTTCTCCTATTGTCAGTTTTGATCAATTTTTTTGTCTTCTTCCTTCTTACGATTTCTCTCCCTCTATATGCATTGGTCATCTTCTCCTATTGTCAGTTTTGATCAAATTTTTTATCTTCTCCCTCAATCTATTGATCAAAGCTTTTATTCATTGAATGTTGTTAATCGTTTGTTTCTCTTTCTCTTGTTGTTGATTAGTTTCTCTATGCTTTCTCCCTCTTTGACAACAATGCAAAAGACATACTATTACATCATCTTAATATGCAAGTGTAGCTTTTGCACATTCTTTCACTTTCTCCCTCTGTCATTCTTCTTGTGATTGATTTGGAACTACATTATTTCAATTACTTTAGACATGAATCCTAAAGTAAGTATCCTCTACATCAATGTGTAGTATTTCAACAATCAATTCATTTGATGTAGAGTAGCCTTGCTTTTACTTCAAGTAGCCCTGGCTAGGGGTATCACCCCTAACTTACCTCTAAGATACTCAAAAGCATCTTTAGGTAGTGCTTTTGTGAAGATGTAAGCAATTTGTTCCTTTGAGCTAACATATCCATCTTTACTTGTTTGTCTTCCACCAATTCTCTTACATAGTGATACTTAATTGTAATGTGCTTGGTTTTGGCATGCATTATAGGGTTTTTTGATATGTTGATAGCACTTTATTATCACAATAAAGTATCACAAGCTCATTTACCTCTTCCTACATACCTTGCAACAAATGTTTGATCCATACAATATTGGTGTAATTGATAGCAATAGCAACATATCAAACTTATGTTGTGGACTATGAGGTACAACTTTGATTTTTACTAGTTCATGTAATCAATCTCTTTCCCAAGAAAAGTGCTCCTCCAATGGTGCTTTTTCTATCATCAATATTACCTCCCCAATCTGCATCAGTGTAGGCTCTTAGCTCAAAATTTTCACTTCTCTTATCATACAAACCAAAGTCATTAGTTCCTTTTAGGTACCTTAGTATTCTCTTTACTACAATCAGGTGATTTTCTCTTGGATCTATAGAAAATATTGCCACTATCCCAATAGCTAATGCAATGTTTGGTCTTCTATGTAAAACATACTGCAACTTTTCAATCATTGATCTATACATTGTCTGATATACTTCAGCTGATTCATCATTTTTGGATAACTTATGTCCTATTGTCATTGATACTCTTCTGAATCCAAATGTCTTGAGTATCTTCTTTATTTATTTTTATTAGGTCACAAATATGATATGCTTCAATTGTTTACTTGTAATCCAAAAATAAACTTAATTTCTCCAAACATTGACACCTCAAACTCATGTTTCATTTGATCAAAAAAATCTTTGCATAGAGCATCTTTTCCTCCAAATATTATATCATCAACAAAGATTTCTAATATCAAAATGTCTTTACCTTTTTCAGCATTGATGTACAAGTTGTTGTTGTTGTCATTTGTTCTCTCAAATCCTATCTTCACAAGATATTTGTGCAATCTCTCATACCATGTTCTAGGTTCTTGCTTTAGAACATGGAGTGCCTTATATGGTTTGTAGACCACATCCTTTTTGTTGTCATCAACAAATCCCTCTAGTTGTTCTATGTAGACTTCCTCTTCTAGTATACCATTTAGAAAAGCAGACTTCACATCCATTTGGTAGACTTTGAAACCTTTGTATGCAACATATGCAAGTAGTGTTCTTACTCCTTCCATTCTTGCAACAGGGGAAAATATTTCCCCATAATCCAATCCTTCTTCTTGTGCATAGCCTTTGCAAACTAGTCTGAATTTGTTTCTTTTTATCTCACCATTCTCATCAAGTTTGTTCCTAAACACCCATTTGGTACCAATTACATTCTGATCAGCTAGTCTAGGAACTAGGGTCTTGGTTTTGTTCTTCTCATTTTGATCTATCTCCTCTTCCATAGCTTTATACCAGCCGTCATCTTGTAGTGCATCTATCACTATTTTAGGCTCATCCTTGCCCAGTAAGCATGGCTCATTCCTAATTCTATTCCTTTTCATTGGTCTTGCATCCTTGTCACCAATGATTTGATCTACAAGGTGATGTCTCTTTACATATTTCGATAATCTTGTTTCTATACTTCTTTCCATGTTTGATCCTTTTGTTTTAGAGTCATTTTGCTCTTCTTCTTCTGTTATTTCATCATCTCTTTCATGTGTACTATTTTTAGAATCAGAATGTGCATTTCCTTCATTCTACAACACGGCTTCTGAATGCAGCTTGACATTCACTAGTTGTGACTCAGCTAATACTAAAATTTGTTGTTGATTCCCAACTTTATTTGCACCATTGTCTTCAATATTCATTCCTTCATAGAAGTATATAAAGGATCTATAATCCTCTAATTATTTAGTTCCATCAACCTTAACTTTTGCATGCTCATCAAAATTTACATTTGCACTCTCCAAAATCTTGTTAGTGTTAGTATTCAAACACTTATATGCCTTACTTCTAGTGGAGTAGCCAAGAGATATGCCTTCATCACTATTTTCATCAAACTTGCCATTTCTAGTATTTATAGGAATGTAGCATTTACAACCAAATACTTTGAAATGCTTTGCATTAGGTGAGTGACCATACCATAGTTCAAAATGTGTTGCATTTTCACCTTTCTTGACTTGGACTCTGTTGGGATTGAAAATTGCATGCTTTATTTTTAGTCACATTTTGAAAATTTTGGAAAATCATGTCCTAAAGTGCCTTTTATGCATGTGGTCAGTTGGTAGCTTGAGGCCTAGATGGTGTTTGAGTGGCTTAACACCTTTCATTTGACATATGCATATGATCCACAATGTTATTTTGCCATCCCGAATCATTCTATGAAGTCCCATTTTGAGCTAGTGTCAAAATTTGCAATTCTACCAAGTGTCAAATAGCGATCAGAGGCCCAGTTTGTATCTGAATATCTTTTACCCAGGACTGTGTCATGACTAGTCAATTTGGGGATGTTTAGTGTGTAAAAAAAAGAACCTATGTTTCAATTTTCAAGTCTTTTTGAATCCATTTGACTAGGTTTTGCACCCCGCAAAGTTGGTCATTTACAGTTTTGTGCATTTAACTAGTTGATCACAATTCTAGGAAGCCCTGTTCGACCAATCATATCTTTGACCCAGTTGACCCAAATGAAAAAATTATTTTTGCATTGTGTTCTAGGGGTAAGACACTTCATATGTTCCAATTTTTAGATCATGTCGAATCCATTTGATCAGTTTGCTAACATGATCAAAAACCCAGTTTGCATTGTTTTGTTACGACTAAGGTATCCAGATTGATCCGTAGCCCTGTTCGGCATGTTATAACTTTGATCCTCTGATTGGTGAGCCTAAATGGATTATATCATTGTGTTGTCTCCTAAAAATCCTTGAAGTATGCCAGTTCCCAAGTCATGACAAATCCATTTGCATACTTTCTTATGTCCGTACATTTGCCAAAAATTCCTTTTTGACACATTTTCCAGTTAAAATTTCCAAGTGCCTATTTTCGGAAATTCGCCAAACGTGCCCTGTGATTCATCATGAGCCTAAACCATAGAATTATATTCTCCTCATGGCAAAGAACCTATATCCAGGTTTTCAGAAGCCCAAGCGATCAATAGCCCAGTTTTATAACGCCAAACTCGAGCCGAGTTTACATTTTTTTAACACTATTTGCCTGCAGGGTAATTGAAGTATCAATGTTCGGCAATTAAAATCTCTTGACTGGGAATTTGTTATTGGCTGAAAATTTACAGTATGGTAGAGTGTTTAGGTTTGAACACTCATGCCAATTTTCATAGCCCGATTACTTGATTGGATCAGTTTTTACGGCCACCTGGTGGGCCTCCCAACAGAGATTTCATAGTGGAGTCGACTATGTGCAAAGGATTGTTTGTCTTGATCAAGAGTGTGTTTTAAAAAAAAAAAACATTTGAGATACTGGATGATTGGAATGTTTTAAGAAATATGTGGTAATAAAAGGATGACATTGGTGTTCAAATAAAAAATAATAATACAATGTGGGAGATTTATGGATGTGTGTTTTTTATGGGCAACATTCATCAGCTGAACACCCACGAGCCAAAAGAAAGAAGCGGCTGCCCACTTTCTAAAATGGTTGCATCATTAAGGGTGAATGATTCACGTTTTTGCAACAGGCAATGAAAAGAGGATGATCCATACATAAAGGGAAGCATTAATCCATGTTTTTAAAGCTCACGGTTTCTCCCAGCAAGAGTCTCACGTTTTTAGAAGGGGGAAACTCCATTATAAATGCCCATGAGCTTAAAAACGACCAGCACTATGGGGAGTCTGCAGATTCATGGCAAAAATGACCAAAGAAGGGAGATCCACGTTTTGCAGCTGAAGAACTTCATATGGGACAGCAAGTTAACACCCAGGTTTTGAAATAAACATTCACAATGGGCAATGAAATGCTCTACACAGCAGATATGCCAAGCCATAGCACAAGAAGAGCATCTGCAGGTGTGTTGATCTAATATTCATTAAGTTTCATTTGTCCCACATTGGAGCTGTGGGGAGTTAAAATAATGTTTAAATACATTTGCAGTCCAATGCTTAGTGTCAGCAAGACAAAGGCTTTTGTAAAGCCAAAGCTAGTGCAGGTGGGTCTGTGGTTGGTTGGAGACAAGTAAACTTTTGAAGAAAAACGTGCAGACAAAAGGATGACGTCAGCAAATCCGACCGGAAAAGTCAAAAATCCGGCAGGTCGCTATGTCGCTTGCCGGAAAATCTCAAAAATCCGGCTAGCGATATAGCGAGGTTGCCGGAAAACTCAAGAATCCGGCAAGAGTCAAATCAGCGAATCAGCACGTGACACATGGCGATATGGTCAAACCAAGTTTGACCCGAGTGAAACATATGGTGGAATTTTCAAAGGTTAAAAAAAAAAATTTTTAATTTTTTTTTTTTTAAAAGATCATGTGGGGTAGATTTTTTTAAATAAATTTTCACTTATCATATAGTTTGAAACTATATAAAAGTTGAAATTTTTGCAAAACTACATGGAAGTCATGAACAAGACTAAGATTTTCAAAAGGCAATATCTGGGGCAATTTTTAACCAAATTGGGCACTCCAATATACCATTGGAACCGGGAAGATCTGAATTTTCCGAATTTGAGGTTGTTTCTTGCACAGGTGCTCACCAGTTCGAGTTATAGGTCAATTTGTGTTTCTTGGGCCATTAGCGACAGAATGAGCAAACTTGATTCTAGAGCATCAAAATTGGTTAGAGGGCAATTTTAAAAGCTTGTCGGGATCTGAATATGGAGAAAAATCAACTCTCAGCAATTTTCTTGCATTTTGGAGGTCACTGTGAACTGATTTTCACTTTTTACATTGAGTTCTTTTTTTATATCAAAATCAGTTACATTATTTCATCATTAGGTTGCTGAGATATTTGAGGCTCTTGAGAGGTAAAATGAAAAGATTTGATTCACCAGTTGAGGGGAAAGATTAAAGAGTTGTTTTAACCTGTTAAGAAGGTTTTTCAGATAGACAAGTGTCAATTGCAAATCAAATCCGGGAATTTCCTTCTCCATACATATTCTGTCTTCTTCCCTGAAAAAAGGTTGTTGGTTGGTTTTCTATTTCTAGTTCTTGGAGCTCTGCTCAGGTTGTGAAAGCCACACACCCAGCATTTCTCTTTTGTATTGAGCAACATTCATGTTTTATGCAGATAGTTCTGGTCTGTTAGGTGATTTATGAGTTGTTTCCTGTACATTTCATGTATTTGGTTTCAAGGAAAGCAAATAAAGAGCAGCAAAGGTTTGAAGTTTAGTCTGAATCTTGTCTCCTGATTATGGCTTTGTTAATTCTTCTAATTTGTGATCAAAGAGCATGAATTAGGTTGCATTTCGTTTTGAAATGTATGTGGTTAAAATGTCTTGCTTATGGAACAAAGAACCATGTAATTGCTTGATATTTGTCACAGGGTTTGCAGATTTCATGATAGGATTTTCTGAGTATGAGATTCATTCTGTAGCAGATGTCTATTCACAAGGTGAAAGATAGATCAAGGATCTTGATGTAGAGATACATCTGAGGTTTCCAGGAGATGTATGGTTATGATTCATTTAATTGCCCAATAAATAAGGCACTGGTCAGAGATAGGATCATTAAGTTCTGTTGTTCATACTTGGGTCTTGCTGTTATCAACATATTAAATCAATTTTCTCTTTTATGTTGAAAGCTATTCAATGTTAACCCGCACTTAGCTTGCCAGTTTCATGAGTTATGTTCTTAGCTTTTTCATGCTTATGATTCCTGGTTGAGTATAGAAGATTTAGGGGTTTTTATCTGCTTCATATTAGATTCAGTGTATGCTTTGACAACTGGTACCATATAAAGAATCTATAGGTCCACCCGCCTAGGTTTTGCAGAGCCTGAAGAGCAGAAGGAGTATAGCCTTATAGTTGGCCTGGTGTCTGAATGGATGTGTTGATAATGGGAGTTAGCTGCCCCTAGATGCATCTTGTTCTCATCAGGGTAATTGGAAATAGGAAACATTTTCAAACACCAACAAAATGGCGACTCTACTGGGGAGTTGCATATAGAAAGAATAAAAATCTCTGCCATGAAACAGATTGGATATAGAAAATCTATAGCAAGAGGCATTTCTTATTTTCCTTGCTGAAGTTTCATGTTCCCCAGTTAAGCTTTATTCATGGACATCAGTATGTTGTAAAAATTGGATGAAAATTGTGTTCTATGACTGTCATAGGTCCATCTTCAATCAGTTCAGTTTGCAAGTGTTGTTGAGAAAGTCCAGAGTCAAGAATTGATTTATAAAGTATATTTTCTTTTCAAGATGTCAGTGATCTGCAAGTTTCTCCTACATTGAAGGTCTAGTTCAGATTTGTCAAGTGACAAATTATGTTTTATTTCTCACCAAGTGTGAGTGGCGACTCTCAAATCTCCGTACCAGTTTGTTCCTAGTTGATTTCATTGCAAAATTTTGAAGGACTTTCAGTTGTATGGGCAGATCTGAAACTGTTGATAGATCTTGGAAAAGAAGTTTTAATTTCTTGATAAGTTTTAAAGTGCTGTTTGAAATCTGTTTTTATAAAGAAATTGAAATGTAAAAGTGAATCACATCAGTGATTGTTATATTCCTCTTGTAAAGAGGTGGCGGCTCTACAAAGTTTTGACTAGTGGTGTAAAGGATTTTCAGTCTTGCATCTATGCCAAATCAGCAGATCGAAGTTAGCACCAGCACTTAAGGTATTTTGGTTTTCATGTTTTCTTCTCCTGGAAGTCAAACGTTAAAAACATGTTTGCCTCTATTCAGTGGTTTTTAGCACTAGGATAAAGAGGTAAAAATTTCATTTTAAAAATGGATTCAGATTGTAGATCTGATAATACTCTGTCAAGCTATGAAGAGGTACATGAAAATTTATTTATGTTGTATGGAAAGCTTCATAGTCAAGTCATTTCTTCTATCCGAAGGAATGTGGGAAGTGTAGATGACTTAGATGCAGTTCAGATTTACATGCAATTCAAGTTGGAAATCTTAGAGCTTCCCATTTCAGCAAGACCCAATGAATTATCATGGGCTTTTGTGTTTTTATTAGTCTTCATGCCTGATTCAGTACATTGGACAGCGAAAGCAAGATTTGAAAAGATTAAATACTTTGAGAGAATATTTACAGAATGTGAAGGCTATTTAGAAAAGAATGGTTATTGTATTGTTGAAATTGAAAATGTTGATAGTCATAGTGAAAGTGATAATTCCTATGACAATATGTTTGAGAATGAAAAGAGTTATAACAGTAGTCTTGAAATATCTTCCTGCAATGAAGTTGAATGTAGGGAAGCATCTAATGTCCAGACGTGGTGCAGAGAAGAGGATATATATTGTGAAAGTACTACTAATTGTTCAGATTGTATGACTAATGGTGTCACTGTTATAAGTTCTTCAGATTATCTGAGAAATAATTGCAATCAACATGAAGAAGTTTGCGAAAGAGATCTGTTGAATACAAATGAGGTCTCAGCCTTGTTGCAACATGAGTTTGAAAGGTATATGTCAATGTGTGATTCAACTTCACCTTTATTAGTGCGTGCATCTTGTAAGGATCTTGTAAGGTATGATGTATACCTCTATGTTTGTTCTCCTGCATATCAACATTGTTATTCTTTTGAAGACTTTCAGCATAAGCATGAAGATTTGTTTGAAGAAATGAAGACCAGTAGAGATGTATTTACTACTGTCATGAGTGATGTTAAATCAGATCTATGTTATAGAGATGATAACGAGAGGTTGTTGATGTCTTTTGATTCTGATTTAACATTAAATGAAGAAATTCCTATGATTGATGTTACTAATGATGATGAGAGATCAATTGGTTTTTTATCTGATCCAGATGGAGTATGTGACAGTAATCTGCAGTTACTTGAGATGAGATTTGATGATTCATACAATAAAGTGAATACCGACGGTGGTACACATGAATCTATAGTTAAATCTTCTCTACAGGTTGGTGAGTCTTATGCTAGTGATTTTGACGCATTCACAAGTATCTCTAGCAATTTCTTTGATAAGAATATTGATGTCAGTAGAGTTCCTGCTGATGAGAATTTTAATGAAGATTCTTTTCATATGTCTGATGAACCTTTGTTTGAAGACTATGGTGATCATTTTTCAGTAAGTTTCAGATCTGATTCGGTATGTGATGACATGATACATGAAGTTGATTCAGATCCATTGTATTTTTTGGAGCCGAAGGCACAAGGTGAGTTGCAAGTTTTTGGTGTTTGCAATTTGGTGAATGATGTAGAATATCAAGCTTTTGTGTTTCCGGTGGAAGGAATCTATGACTCAATCAGTAGTGATCAGTTTCATTTTCAGTCTGATGTAAGTTATTATGATCACATTGATTCATATTTTCATAGTGAGCAAGGTGTAGAAAGTTTGTCTGATTTTTATATGCACTATGAAGATGATGATAGCAGTTTTGTTTTGCCTAACGAAGTAATTGAAAGTGTTGATATGATGGGTGAAACAAATAAGGATGAGAGTTTCAGCTTGCCCCAGGAGAACGTAAATGAAAATAAGGTGTTTGACAGAGGTAAAAAGTTCTGAAACTTTTCGGTGGCCTGGGGCCATCGTGTGTACATAATCTTGGTAGTTGTAGTTGTTTCCTTGTTTTCAATAAGCTGTTCGAGGAAGTTTTTGCTGTTCAGGTGTGTGGTCTGCTTCTCCCAGAGATCTAAATCCTTGCCATGCCCGCAAGGGGCATGCATCCCCAGACAGAGCCACTGTTGGGACTGAAAATTGCATGCTTTATTTTTAGTCACATTTTGAAAATTTTGGAAAATCATGTCCTAAAGTGCCTTTTATGCATGTGGTCAGTTGGTAGCTTGAGGCCTAGATGGTGTTTGAGTGGCTTAACACCTTTCATTTGACATATGCATATGATCCACAATGTTATTTTTCCATCCCGAATCATTCTATGAAGTCCCATTTTGAGCTAGTGTCAAAATTTGCAATTCTACCAAGTGTCAAATAGCGATCAGAGGCCCAGTTTGTATCTGAATATCTTTAACCCAGGACTGTGTCATGACTAGTCAATTTGGGGATGTTTAGTGTGTAAAACAAAGAACCTATGTTTCAATTTTCAAGTCTTTTCGAAACCATTTGACTAGGTTTTGCACCCCGCAAAGTTGGTCATTTACAGTTTTGTGCATTTAACTAGTTGATCACAATTCTAGGAAGCCCTGTTCGACCAATCATATCTTTGACCCAGTTGACCCAAATGAAAAAATTATTTTTGTATTGTGTTCTAGGGGTAAGACACTTCATATGTTCCAATTTTTAGATCATGTCGAATCCATTTGATCAGTTTGCTAACATGATCAAAAACCCAGTTTGCATTGTTTTGTTACGGCTAAGGTATCCAGATTGATCGGTAGCCCTGTTCGGCACGTTATAACTTTGATCCTGTGATTGGTGAGCCTAAATGGATTATATCATTGTGTTTTCTCCTAAAAATCCTTGAAGTATGCCAGTTCCCAAGTCATGACAAATCCATTTGCATACTTTCTTATGTCCGTACATTTGCCAAAAATTCCTTTTTGACACATTTTCCAGTTAAAATTTAGAAGTGCCTATTTTTGAAAATTCGCCAAACGTGCCCTATGATTCATCATGAGCCTAAACCATAGAATTATATTCTCCTCATGGCAAAGAACCTATATCCAGGTTTTCAGAAGCCCAAGCGATCAATAGCCCAGTTTTATAACGCCAAACTCGAGCCGAGTTTACATTTTTTTAACACTATTTGCCTGCAGGGTAATTGAAGTATCAATGTTCGGCAATTAAAATCTCTTGACTAGGAATTTGTTATTGGCTGAAAATTTACAGTATGGTAGAGTGTTTAGGTTTGAACACTCATGCCAATTTTCATAGCCCGATTACTTGATTGGATCAGTTTTTACGGCCACCTGGTGGGCCTCCCAACAGAGATTTCATAGTGGAGTCGACTATGTGCAAAGGATTGTTTGTCTTGATCAAGAGTGTGTTTAAAAAAAAAAAACATTTGAGATACTGGATGATTGGAATGTTTTAAGAAATATGTGGTAATAAAAGGATGACATTTGTGTCAAAATAAAAAATAATAATACAATGTGGGAGATTTATGGATGTGTGTTTTTTATGGGCAACATTCATCAGCTGAACACCCACGAGCCAAAAGAAAGAAGCGGCTGCCCACTTTCTAAAATGGTTGCATCATTAAGGGTGAATGATTCACGTTTTTGCAACAGGCAATGAAAAGAGGATGATCCATACATAAAGGGAAGCATTAATCCATGTTTTTAAAGCTCACAGTTTCTCCCAGCAAGAGTCTCACGTTTTTAGAAGGGGGAAACTCCATTATAAATGCCCATGAGCTTAAAAACGACCAGCACTATGGGGAGTCTGCAGATTCATGGCAAAAATGACCAAAGAAGGGAGATCCACGTTTTGCAGCTGAAGAACTTCATATGGGACAGCAAGTTAACACCCAGGTTTTGAAATAAACATTCACAATGGGCAATGAAATGCTCTACACAGCAGATATGCAAAGCCATAGCACAAGAAGAGCATCTACAGGTGTGTTGATCTAATATTCATTAAGTTTCATTTGTCCCACATTGGAGCTGTGGGGAGTTAAAATAATGTTTAAATACATTTGCAGTCCAATGCTTAGTGTCAGCAAGACAAAGGCTTTTGTAAAGCCAAAGCTAGTGCAGGTGGGTCTGTGGTTGGTTGGAAACAAGTAAAATTTTGAAGAAAAACGTGCAGACAAAAGGATGACGTCAGCAAATCCGATCGGAAAAGTCAAAAATCCGGCAGGTCGCTATGTCGCTTGCCGGAAAATCTCAAAAATCCGGCTAGCGATATAGCGAGGTTGCCAGAAAACTCAAGAATCCGGCAAGAGTCAAATCAGCGAATCAGCACGTGACACATGGCGATATGGTCAAACCAAGTTTGACCCGAGTGAAACATATGGTGGAATTTTCAAAGGTTAAAAAAAAAAATTTTTAATTTTTTTTTTTTTAAAAGATCATGTGGGGTAGATTTTTTTAAATAAATTTTCACTTATCATATAGTTTGAAACTATATAAAAGTTGAAATTTTTGCAAAACTACATGGAAGTCATGAACAAGACTGAGATTTTCAAAAGGCAATATCTGGGGCAATTTTTAACCAAATTGGGCACTCCAATATACCATCGGAACCGGGAAGATCTGAATTTTCCGAATTTGAGGTTGTTTCTTGCACAGGTGCTCACCAGTTCGAGTTATAGGTCAATTTGTGTTTCTTGGGCCATTAGCGACAGAATGAGCAAACTTGATTCTAGAGCATCAAAATTGGTTAGAGGGCAATTTTAAAAGCTTGTCGGGATCTGAATATGGAGAAAAATCAACTCTCAGCAATTTTCTTGCATTTTGGAGGTCACTGTGAACTGGTTTTCACTTTTTACATTGAGTTCTTTTTTTATATCAAAATCAGTTACATTATTTCATCATTAGGTTGCTTAGATATTTGAGGCTCTTGAGAGGTAAAATGAAAAGATTTGATTCACCAGTTGAGGGGAAAGATTAAAGAGTTGTTTTAACCTGTTAAGAAGGTTTTTCAGATAGACAAGTGTCAATTGCAAATCAAATCCGGGAATTGCCTTCTCCATACATATTCTGTCTTCTTCCCTGAAAAAAGGTTGTTGGTTGGTTTTCTATTTCCAGTTCTTGGAGCTCTGCTCAGGCTGTGAAAGCCACACACCCAGCATTTCTCTTTTGTATTGAGCAACATTCATGTTTTATGCAGATAGTTCTGGTCTGTTAGGTGATTTATGAGTTGTTTCCTGTACATTTCATGTATTTGGTTTCAAGGAAAGCAAATAAAGAGCAGCAAAGGTTTGAAGTTTAGTCTGAATCTTGTCTCCTGATTATGGCTTTGTTAATTCTTCTAATTTGTGATCAAAGAGCATGAATTAGGTTGCATTTCATTTTGAAATGTATGTGGTTAAAATGTCTTGCTTATGGAACAAAGAACCATGTAATTGCTTGATATTTGTCACAGGGTTTGCAGATTTCATGATAGGATTTTCTGAGTATGAGATTCATTCTGTAGCAGATGTCTATTCACAAGGTGAAAGATAGATCAAGGATCTTGATGTAGAGATACATCTGAGGTTTCCAGGAGATGTATGGTTATGATTCATTTAATTGCCCAATAAATAAGGCACTGGTCAGAGATAGGATCATTAAGTTCTGTTGTTCATACTTGGGTCTTGCTGTTATCAACATATTAAATCAATTTTCCCTTTTATGTTGAAAGCTATTCAATGTTAACCCGCACTTAGCTTGCCAGTTTCATGAGTTATGTTCTTAGCTTTTTCATGCTTATGATTCCTGGTTGAGTATAGAAGATTTAGGGGTTTTTATCTGCTTCATATTAGATTCAGTGTATGCTTTGACAACTGGTACCATATAAAGAATCTATAGGTCCACCCGCCTAGGTTTTGCAGAGCCTGAAGTGCAGAAGGAGTATAGCCTTATAGTTGGCCTGGTGTCTGAATGGATGTGTTGATAATGGGAGTTAGCTGCCCCTAGATGCATCTTGTTCTCATCAGGGTAATTGGAAATAGGTAACATTTTCAAACACCAACAGACTCTATTTAGGGTGTAAACAACAATACTTACAGCTTCTCTTCAATATTTTAGAGCAACATTTTTCTCTATGATCAAGATTCTTGCATAGCCTATCACTAACCTATTCCTTTTTTCAACAATGTTATTCTATGGTGGAGTTTTTGGTGTTGATGTTTGCCTTTTGATACCTTTTTCATTGCTAAATATTTCAAATTCTTTTGATGTAAGCTCTCCTCCTCTGTCTGGCCTTAGGCATTTCAAACTCTTCCATGTTTCCTTTTCAACTTTGGCCAAATACCACTTAAAATTTTTAAATGCAAAATTTTTTTTCTTTAAAAACATAGAAGTCATCATCTTTGAATAGTTCTCTACAAATAGAATTATGTATCTGTCTCTTAGGTAGCTTTTCACTTATATTGGTCCACATAAGTCTGTATGGACTAGGTCTAGTACTTCCTTGGAAGTGTATGTTTTTCTTTTAAAACTAGACTTAGTCATCTTCCCTAGTTGACATTGTTTGCACATTGTGTTTTTAGGCTTCTTTAGTTTAGGCAACCCTCTTACTTTCTTCTTTTTGCTAATGCTAATCATATTGTCAAAGTTAACATGACACAATCTTTTATGCCTTAACCACACATCATCAAGTCTAACAACAAAGCAAGTTGCATCTTCCATATCTAGGTAAAATAGACTACTCCTAGTTTGTTCACCTTTTCCTATTAGATTTCTATCAATATCATAGATCTTGGCAGTTTTGTTTCCAAAATCTACTTTGCAACCTACATTGCCTAACTGTGATGCACTCAACAAATTGTAGTTCAATCCTTCAACATAATATGCATTATCACATGAAATATTCTTAGTAAATTTAATGAAACCTTTTCCCTTGATTTGAAATAGAGCATCATTTCCAAATCTAACACTATCTCCATCATCTTGATTAGTAAAGGTAATGAACTTACTTTTGACTCCTATCATGTGATTTGAGCATACACTGTCTATGATCCACTTGTCATTCTTGTTCACACAGGTTACCAATGTTGTTGCTTTATCTTCATCTTTATCTAATTCATCCTTCATGGCCACATAGACTACTTCATCATCATTCTCATCAGAATCTTCTTCAATAATGTAGCATCTTTTGTCTTTATCCTTGTAATCTCTGCTATCATCTTCTCTTTTGTTCTTGTACTTATTTCCTTCTTTGTAGTTCTTCTTCTATGTACATATTGCAGCAACATGACCTACTTCATTGCAATTGAAAAAAATTATAGGGAGTTTACCTTTGCCTCTATGGAATCTCCTAGCCAGTAGTGCTTCCAACTATTCCACATCTTCCTCATCTGTGTTGCTATCACTAGATGCATGCTTTCCATTTCTACTCTTCTTCTTTGGTGTCACCTCCTTAGTGCCTTTCATTGTCAACTTGGCCTTGAAATTAGATTCAAGGTTCTTAGGTCTATAGTTGTCAAAGTTGGATAGTTTAATGCAATAAGCCTTCCCACTATTCCTTCAAAAGTTAATGAATTTCTTGGTATAAACCTTAACTCTTGGATGGCTAAAACTCTAATAGCATAGATAGAGAGTAGGTTTCTCAAGTATTTTCTATTAACAATCTCTTCTTCTAATTGACCACCTAGACTTCTTATTGCACTTACCACTTCTTTCATTTTGGATCCATATTTAGCAGCATTCTCTCCTTCCTCCATTTTCATGTCATCAAACCTTCCTCTAAGGCTTTCTCTCTTTGCTCTCTAAACATTTTGATCTCCTCCATAGATATCTAATAGGGCTTTCCACATCTTGAATATAGTATCACATCCTTTGATGTCATCATATTCAACACAACTGAGTGCAGAGGCAATCTCCAACATTACCTAATTGTGCTCCTTCCTTTTGTTCTAATCATCTTCAGTAAGAGGTCTAGCTAGTTCTACATGTTTTTTTCTAATTGAGGTTTTTTCATAATCTCCTATTGATCCAAGGTGCAATTTCATCAAACTCTACCATGCAATAAAGTTGTCTTTGTTGAGCTTGGGAACTGCTCTCTTAGACATCTTGATATTCCTACTTCTAGTATTTGAAACTAAATCAAGAGATGGCTCTGATACCAATTGTTACAAATGCTTTGGAATAACTGAGGGGGGGTGGTGAATCAATTATTCAAGGTCCAAATTTCCAATTCAAAATTTTTCACTAAGTGTAGTGAGCCCATTCATCCATTCATTCATCCAAGCTTTAACTTTCCTATTCAACAAGTTACTGTAAATCAACATGCATGCACAAACATGAAAAGATCAACACATAACACAATGATTTATGTGGAAACCAAATTCAGGAAAACCCATCAATAACATGCTACTCAATTCTCACTCTTCTAAAGTGATGCCCTATGAAAGGGCTGCCATATGAAAGGCATACAACACATTGTTAAATGTGACCTTGTTAGAGAATTTATCCACCTTGTCAGTGTAGTGCCTCTCCCATTTGACTTTTGTAATTCATCCTGATGGATGCACCGTTGCTAATCTTTTGTTGTGATGGATCATGATTGTGACCCTGAGTGGTCTACACCGTTGAGGTGTTTGGATTTATGTTTCTATATCAGTTTCTTTTAACTGATCTTTGAGATTATGATGTGATTTTTGGTTCACTGAGGTTTGTGCCAGTGGTTACCAGGATCGATGTGGTATCATGAGGTTGTTTTGTGATTACCTTGAGATGTGTGCAAAGATTGCACTATGTTCTTTTACCATGCTACACTGGACTAGGTTCCTATCGTAGTGGTTAGTTATGTTTATGAATGTGTTTGCTTATGTGTTTTAAATGCCTTTTTAATGTAGAGTAATCAATCATTATTAAATGCTTAAGTAATTAGAATGGATTGTTCTTGTTGGATTATTTGGTTATGTGCTGCGGACATTTACCTTATTATATTTATGATTAGAGGGATATTTGTTACTCATGTTATGTTTACATTTGAGAGGACCCGAGGGTCAGATGCTACACTTTGATTCCAGTATCATGGATTTTAGACTACTATCTTGTTCAGTTAATCATACTGCATGATGATGGCATTTTGAGATGACAATGTGTTTTATGATGTTACCTAGTTATCTGGTATTTGGACATACCTCTGATTTTGTTATGTGGTGGATTTAATGCTATGGTTATTTACTTCATTCCTTCATTGCTATGCCTTTTGCGAACGTGAGTGATGTAAATAGATTATTTTAATATAATTAATTAAATGGTTAAATTAGGAGATTTAATGCATGTATTTCTTCAGCTATGTTATTATATGCAATTACACTTGATCGTGTTGTTTAGTGTGCTGGATTTATATCCCTGGCAGTGGCACATGGAGTTAGTGATTCAACCATTCATATTTTACCAATGTCATCCTTTTATGGTCGACGCATCCTTTATTAAAATGTTTAAATTAAGCCTTTCGGTGATTATTAAATCCAAACTCATTTGCATTATGTGATTAGACCAGTAAGCGTGTATGTGCATTTAGAGGTTCACATTGTCGCAAAAGTTGTTAAAGTGATTTTTGTGTTTTTGGGTTTTCGGGCTTTTTAATTGATTTATTTTAATTCCTGGTAGCTTTGCCATAGATGAATTCCTAATTATAGGAATAGCCTATTTTTGTTTGGGTCGATTCGGGGTTTAACTAGATTGGCTGGTTAAATGCCCTAATTGATTATTCACCCGAGAAGTGAATAAATATCCAAAAAGGAATTTAATTCCTCACTTCTCACTTTTGAATTGGGAAGTTGGAGAGTAAAACCCAAAATCCTCTTCATGAGGATTTACTGTTTTGTTTGTTGTGGGAGCTACGGGCATGGGATCATCGCAAGGTTGGGCTCATTGGATCCAACTCGGGGAAACCTTGGATTGCCATGATTTTTAACTACTTCTGCGAGATATTTATTTTATGGTTCAGATTCCCGTTTTACTCTTTTAGCTGTGAGGTAGAGCTTTCTTGTTTTATTGTTTCTGCTCCATTTCTGCTTCTGTTTTTGGTAGCCATTTGTTTGGAGACTGAGAACTAGTGTTCCCCTCCATTTTTGTATGCTAGTTCTACTCGGTTGGGCGGGTATGAACATTTCTCTATTTTTGAGAAGAGGGTTTGGGATTTTACGCCATTATGCTAGCCGTTTTTGCATAAGGTGTTCGATTCTATTTATTTTTGGATTTTTGGGGTTTTTGAACACAAAGGCCAAATGGGTTTTAATTTTGAAGTTTTTCAAAATTTGGGATTTTACCTCATTTTGCGTGCCACCCTATTTTTCAAGTTTTCTTAGCACATTGTGGGTCGTGGACTTGGAGGATCCATTTGGATATCAATCAGACCACTTTTGCACTTTTATGTTGCATTGGGATGCGTATTGCATCCGTACTCTTGACGTTGTGTTCAGTTGAGTGATTTTATACTTGTTATGGTTTTTTGTTGGACCTTTGCTTTTGTTTTGTGAATGCTAGGATTTGTGTAGAATCCATACTCTTGGATTGAGGCTGGTTGAGTGAGTTCATGATGTTTGGTCTTGTTACATCATTGGGATTCGTGTAGAATCCATACTCTCGGATTGAGGCCAGTTGAGTGATTTCATGATGTATGATTTTATTGGCTTTGGGATTCTTGTAGAATCTGTCCTTCCCGTGTTGCTTTCAGTTGGGTGTTTCGTTTGCATTGTGTTCTCATTCTTGTCCTTGTGTTATGATCTTCATGATGGTGGTGTACCACACAGGAGTACATGTGTGTACATTTTTTGGGTGACTTGCGAGGCTCGATCTTCTGTGGATTTGCCAGAAGTTATGATCATTGGGGTTGGGATGGGAGTATGCATGCCGACGGGAACTTTTCTTAGGATGAGCTTGGGTAGGGTAGGGTAGCATATGGAGGGGGCTTCTATCTCGCAACCTGGTGACCTTAGTCCCATAGGGTTGGCAGAGGAAGTTTTAAATAAGTGATAATTAAAGAAAATGTGTGACTGGTAATAAAACTTAAGATAATAAAATGGTACTTTTGTGTATTGGCCTTCTGTTGAGGGAGTTGAGCTACATGGTGTATTGGCCTTTTGTTGAGGGAGTTGAGCTGCACAAATCTGAGCTTGGGCTTTTCAATGCCAAGTGACTCTCCATGATGTCAGCCCCTACTTAGCAGCCTTTTGAGTGTCTAACCAGGACCTTTACTCCTTGCATTATCTTAGGTTCTTGGTTTAGCCATCATATTGTCTGGCATGAGTGTTAGCCATGGATGTTCTTTTGTGTGTTTGTGATTGGATCATTATCTCCATCAGCACGGTGGGTGTGGACCTATGGGTGCCACGTGGTTGGGAGGTGTAGCTACCTTCACCACTGCTAGGGATCGGTGTACAGAGATGATCTTTGTCCTAGTGCGACCGTTGCTGGATGTTTTCACTTGGTACTTCAGGTTCTGGAGTATTCTTTCTTGTGATTTATGCTTTCATTGGGATGCTTGTATATCATGTTTAGATGATGTTATTTTATTTGGCGCATTCCCTTATTATGATGTTTAGCATATGATTAGATGATGTGATTTTCTTTAGTAGTATATATGTTGCTTACTGCTTTTTAGCATGTGATAGGTGATGTTATCTACTGTCGGATTATTTTATGCGTTATCACTAGCATGTTAGATTTTCATATGCTGTTATTGTTGCATGTTTTTAGTAGTGATGTCCCTATTATGACAGTACCAATGATATGGTCGGTGGCTTGGGATGTTAAGCGCGGGGGATGGCTAGGACCCACGATGGTCTTATGATGCTATTGACGGTTGGGAGGAACTGCGTACTTAGTTTTGTTGTTCTATTCTTGAGATGTATTTATGTACATTGCGATGATGCTTTTGTTCTTTGTGATGTTTAATTCAGTGTGTTCTTTGCTACTATAGTTTAGATGGTTTGATGTTCTTCTTTCTGTGTTGTTCTTGCACTCGAGTGTTCATTTCTCAAGCCTTTGTGGATCCGGTACTCCCTAGTGTGGAGGTTCTTTGCTCTATTTTGGTCCTTTTTGCTTTTGGGAGTGTTTTCGTGTTTCTATGGGTAACATTTGTTTAGCATTGTGTGACACTGATAAAGTATCGCACGCCCATAAAAAGAATGTTGTACAACACTGTAAAGTATCGCATGCATTACTGGAGAAGTATCATACAACACTGGAAGAGTGTCGCACAGCTTCATGAGAATTGTCACGCGATACTTTTCCAGTATCACACGCCTTCTTGAGAAGTGTCGCACGCACTATGGGAGAAGTGTTGCCCTCCCTTAGTAAAAAGTGTTACACAATTTTTGTGAAAAATTGTCGCATGCCATCAGCGGGCACTTTTCTTCATGATTCGATCTTTTTCAAACTGGTTTTGTATACCCTTTTGGGCATTCTTCGACCCTGTGCTGTTGCATTTTGAATTCTATCAATTTCTCTTGAAATCAAGTTTTCGTGTTTCTGTTTTAGTCTCTTGGGGTTTAAAATATATCGTTTTAGTATAAGTCCTTATACATAAGATATATTTTAATATATGCGACAAATCATTTGAGATAGGTTTCAGACCTCTCGGAGATAAGTTATGGATTCTAGGAAATCCAGACTTAGCCAATTTTCAGGGCTTTAGGATTTTAGGCTTAGCCAAATTTTGGGATTCTACATTTTACCCCAGCTTGGTGTTTTGTTGATGAGTGGTTGTTTCTTGTGCCCTCATCATGTGCATTGTCATTGTTGGCTTTGTTTGGGTGTGTCAGTTTGGTAGTGGCGTTTGGAGATTCATTGGTTGTCGGGATTGTGTTGAAGTCTTCCGTTGTGATTGTTGTGATCCCTGTATGATGTTGTCATGTGCATTCATACTTGTAAAAAAAAAAACTTGGCTTGATTTGAATCCTTGTTTCCAAGGATCTCCGGGTGGGGCATTACAGTTAGAAGTGGGCCTAGTTACAGGACTTTAGAACATTCACTCGGAATGCCACCTTATTAAAGGATTTAGAAATGGCTATTAAACCAACCTAAGTCCATAGGATTTTCATGTCTAATATAATTTCTAGAGAGTATTAGAAAATATTTAACCTGATTACAACATACAACTTAACTTACAGATCTCAAATCATTCTGTAGCTCTTCACATTGCCTAGTCTTCAATCTTTGCAACTTTATTATCTTGCCCTCCTTTCATCCTTTGTCTCCTTGAGTCTCCATGCTCAATGTAAAAATGCAATCATCTTTCTCTAACCACTTTAGCAAAGTAGAGCCTCTATGCTCTTCCTTCTCCTTGATACACTTCTAATCACTTCACAATTTTGGAACTTGAGTAGAAGCACTTAATTCTATGTCTATGACTCCTTAAATAGAAGTTTTAATCTTCCTTTTCCCACTCAATTCTTCCTTCCTTTTATTTTAGTTCATATGGATTAGGTAGCATTCATTGTATCTAACCCATATTATGTCTCCTCTATAAATTTCTTAAATAATCCTTTAAATTTGGTAAAAAATGATTTACATAGAATTTTGTGCCACTACCTCATCATCCTTATCCTCCAACTAGTTAACAAAATTCAAGGTAACAACTATGTCAGCATAGATTTGGTGAATCTTTAACATTTTCAAAAATGCAATAGCTTGACACTATTGACATACTGGTGCTTGGCGCATACTGTGTTACTTGGCATCAACTACATTTTACTGATGCTCAACACCTAAAGTTTACTCAGCACCTACTAAGATTTTCTGATGCTTAGTACCTATTAGTTTGTTTGGAACCTGAAGATTACTCAGCACCTATTACTTTGCTCAACACTTGAAGATTAGTTAGCACATGCTAGATTTTTTTCATTTGTTGTGCCCCAACTAAAAAATTTGCTTAGCTTAAACTAGCTTGCTCGGCTCCCACTAATGAACTTAGTTTAAGCTTTGTAGTCAACATTATTTCAACTTATTCCTCCAATGTTTCTAAATGTAGCCAACCTCTGTATCTTTGAGTATGTTATCAATACATCATTTAACCATTGTCTTAACTAAATCTTCCACTTTATTACAATATCATAACTCAACCTTTCCCTTAGGTGCTCTTGTTACATCTTGTTGATCAAATCCTCTTCATCAATCAACTAAGTGATAGTACTTGGATCTTAGAAGAAAATGTCATTCCTATAAATAATAGGTTTGACATAAATGTCAAAACAATGATTGAAAAGATACTTTTAACAACAATCTCCCTCTTTAAATCAATCTTCTTCATCAATGATCTTTTCAATCATATTTCTAACAACATCCAAAGTGGCTAATGGTGGCGATGGCTTTTGGGCTGAATCTCATCTCTGGGCATCCCTGTAGTTCCCTACATATCATCATGGTAAAGATATCATTCACCTCGACTTAATCTACATAACTATAATGTAATTGGAATCATGGGTAAAACTCATAAGTCTTAACATCATCAATAAAATTATCTAATCTAAAAAGGCCTGGACATAATTACAATGAAGCTAGGATGTAAATCAAGAAAGAAGACATATAGAATCTATTATAAAACTTGGCCACCTAGAGAGCATTGGACAAAGTCTCACTTACCTCTTATACCAATCAATGTACTAGGTGTCTGAATATATAACTTTAACTAAAAATAAGTATGATCAATGAAATTTAAAGTTTCTACCTCACCTTTCAACCTATGTAGTAGGACCAAAATGTCTACTATTTCTAGCTTAAGGTTGGTTCTAAAAAAAGTTTTAGGAACTTTTCTCTTATCACCCTATGGCTTCTAGAGTCAAGTTCTCATGATCTCCTTCTTCTAAATCATCTTCTTTACTAAGAATTTTGAGGTAGCCCCACCAATAGCCAAGTCTAAGAACTCCTCTTGCTTAAGTACACAAGGATACTTTACCATTGTTTTCCTATCAATTGAGATTAGTACTATATCACCAGGTAGAAAAATTTCCCTAGTTTCTAGTTTTTAGTGATGAATACATTCATAAATCAACTCTGGGGCTTAAATTGCAATACGAAAACCAATGGCCTCAACTAAACCACATCCTTGGAGTTTGTCAGTAATGGGGTGATTTTTCTCAAAAATAACCTTGCTTTGGAAATCTTCCATGTCATAGGAGTGGAGGGCTGTGTCAAACCATCAAAACTAGTGAACTTGCTTTCCATGAGTTTGTGAATAATATTTTGAATTGAAAGATTGAATAAGACAACAAATGAAATAGTCAAAAACTTTTCAAAGGCTATGTGTAATGATAGAATGAGAAATCTTAGAATAGATGAATATCATTAAACTATTTGTGCATCTTTATATGAGAGCCTTGATTCAGCCATTATTCTTCAATATTCATGTCACATAGATGAATTTAAGGAAATAACCATTGGGTAGTAAATGTAGAAGCTCAATGGATGTTTAGGGGTCTTTTCACTATTGCATTGGACTCAATAGTAACTTTCTATAAGCCCATTACTTACTTTTCCATTTTCCACTAAGATTTAGAAAGTTTCCATCAGAGTACTTTGTTAATAAAAGTCCACTACATAAGATTCTAACAATTTCCTCTTTCTATAATGGTTAAATTCATTCCACTATGATTTTGACATGTTTCAAATCTATTGTGGGGAAAAAATTCACTTATTAACTCAATCTTTTTTTATCAACTAGAAAATTGTCTTCAAAGGGTGGAAACCCACCGAGGAGAAGATAACTTTCATTTTTCTGCCAATGTTTCCTTCTAGGTTGAATCTTTCAAAAATGCATTTCTAGTTGGGAATGTTGAGTTAAGGTGTAAGAACCTGTTAAAGAGACATTCAACATATTGATTTTCATTTCAAATTTTTTTATGGAGAACTATCTTCATGGGTTGGTAACCCACTGAGGAGAAGATAATTCTCATTTTTCTACCAAGGTTGAATATTGGAGTAATAATGAATTTGAATAATGTATAGTATCCTAATGTTTAATGAAAACATTAATTTCTTTGAAATTTTGCACCCTTGGGGACTTCTTGAGTTATATGCATCTCGAAAATATGTTTAGAGAGAAATTATCTTTGTGGGTTAGAAACCTGTCGAGGAGAAGACAATTCTTGAATTTTTGCAAATGCTCATTTTATCAAGAGATGGTATTCCATGAGCCAATAGAGCACATATATGATCTTTAATGAGTAAATTTGATCTCTATCATACTAGGTACTAAATTCCCTAACCAATTACAAGGTAAAAATAAACACCCACCTAGCTCTAAAGAGAGAGAAGGAAAAAGAAGAAAATATAATAGAGATCAGCTAGCCTTTAGGGATCTAGGCCTAGACTCAAAAAAATGAGGACAAGACTCACTTCATCTATAACACATAACTCACTTTTTCCAATAGACTTGAAAATAAAACTGGAGCAAAAACCAACTCTGTATGGGGACTTGGACAATCTATGTCCAAGTGAGGAATCCAAGATCTCTAGTTTCATTAAAATGAAAAGAGGGTACACAACAAAGCTAAAGCCCAAAAAATGAGGGAAACTAAGCTAACGAAAAAAAACATGAACTGAACATAACTATTATATAGTATAGGGATTACCTATTTTCAATTTTAAATTTGATAAAGCTTCAAATCCTAACCATTGTAGGTTAGAGGTAGTACTTCACATTCTAGATATGCCAATTAGAATGATTTTTTTTCAAAGGCTTGATGAATGGTGGATGGTCCTTTGCATAGCATGTCAAACTTCCAATGCATTCCTTTTGATGTCCTTTTTTCCAACAATAGTACAATATTTCCTACCATAAAATTTTGTGGTCTGGTTTTCTTGTCGAAGAAGTTCTTCACAAACATATGATGTTGTGTGATATGATCTTCAATTTCTTTTCTTTCTTCCTTGAGCTTGCTCTAATATACTATTCTCTTTTCCATTCCATATTTATAGGTCTCATCTTCAATAAATATACCTAATAAACTTGTAGCTAATTCTAGAGGTAAGAAAAGACTAACTTCCACTCTATAAAATTGTTCAAAAGGGGAAATCCTAGTTACACTCTTTCGTGCCACTATGTCTTCCCAAACTGCCTCATGAATTTTCTTATGCCAATTATTATGATTATCTGATATCATATTTTTTACAACTTTTACAAAGTTCTTGTTGCTGGACTTAGCTTGACCATTCCCTTGCGAAAAATAGTCAAATCAGCGACTAACTATAATGCCATATTTGAAACAAAACTTAGTAATTTCAACTAAAGAAAAATATGTTTTCTTATCCATTACCAGTTTAATGGGTACACCAAACCTAACTAGTATATTTTCCTTTATGAATTTGCAAACTACTTCGAAGGTGGTTTTCTTGGTCACCTTTTTCTCTACCCATTTCATAAAATAGTCTATTGTGGTGATGATATAGATGTGACTAACACTAGATGCAAGTTTAGCAGGACCAATGAAATAGAGACCCCACTTTTGAAATAAGCCTTCAATTACTATAGTCTTGAGAGGTAATGTGGCTAACTGGGGTCTATGAGTGAACATATTGCATTTTTTCCACTTTGACACCCAATGGTAAGCATCTATAAACATTTCAGGCCAATAATAGCATTGTTGAAATATCTTAAAAGAAATGACTAAGAATGAGAAATGTCTGTCACACACATCATTATGGACCATCTTTGACAATCTCTCTTGTTTTTGTTTATCTATGCATCTAAGGAAGGTCCCATCTATGGATCTTTTGAAAAGTTGATCATCCTGAATCACATACTTAGTGGCTTTTAAATTGAGATCTCTTCTTTACTTTGTTGTCAATCCTTCAGGACATTCACCATATGTTAAGAGGTATGTAATATTTTCAAACCAAGGGTCTTGTAGGATCACTACCAAAACCAATTATTTTTCATCCTCTTCTTCGATGTTTCTATTCTCTACTATAGCCTTGCATAAGGCGTTACCTCTTACTAGCTTTTTAGGTTTAACTTCAATTTCATACTCCTATGTTTTAGCTACCCATATTCCTTTGGTATTGTACCCTACATCCCATTGAGTCAACACATGTTTTATTGCCACATCAGGCACATGAACCACAGAGTATATTTATTAACATGATAGAAGCTTGTACTCCTTTGTTATCATGCATAAGGGTACCTACTAAAGTGTTCTTAGAAGCATAACAATAGATCATAAAATCTAGTTTATAATCAGGATGACATATGACTAGGGAAGTAGCAATGGAAGCCTTTATATTCTAGAAAGCTTATTTTCCAGAATCATTCTATTTAAAACTTGAATTCCCTTCAATCATATCTATAATACATTTAGTAGTCTCAGTGAAGGTAGGTAGGAAACTTCTGAGGAAATTCACCTATCCAAAAAAGGACTTAAATTCCATCTTACTTTTTTGTTGTAATTAAATATTCACTAATTACACTTACTTAAGCTTAATTGGGATAATGCATTACATAGTAGATTGTGATTGAGACATTTAGGAGTTTGCACCTCAATTAAACACATGGTCATAGTTGTTATCTCATTCCACCTTTCGTGTGCTTATCACATTATCATCCTTGTCATTGCATAATGGAGGATGATCAACATTTAGTGGACATGTGATTCCACCTTGTGTGAGTGATAGCTTATCTTCTCCTTATCATTGTCTCTTATCGGCTCTCCTATATAAGAAGGCCTATTATGTGCATTTCAAATAAAATCTATTGTATATCAATCAAGTCCATTATCAATAATAGTATTCTTACATCTTCATGCAATTGTCTTTTCAATCTCTTGTGGAAGTTTTGTTGGTCTTTCATTTGATCCTCGCGGTTTTGTAGTCACCTAAAACTCTAACATGGTATAATAGCTCTCATGATGTGAAGACTTCTTTTCAAGAAGTGCAATGTTGGCTTGACTTATTGTTGGTACAACATTGAAAATTGGGACATCACAATTTGGAGGAGATTTCAAGAGTCCTATTTTGTGACCTTCTATTGCAAGTAAAAATTGGAGCTTGTTGGTACAAATCAGAGATTAGCATCATATAGAGGAGGTCCAAAAACTTGTAAATCAAATTTTGTTTCATCCAAATTAGACATCTGAAGCCAAATCTATAGCTATTTGATTTTTGAAGATGTGGTAGTGATGATTCAGAAAAAATAATTTTAGAGGCAATTTTCAAATAGTGATATCTCCCTCATACAGACTCCTTTTTTTGAGCATTTTTTTTTGTTTTGGGATAGAATTTCACAATCTACGTAATAGTGCAGGTGATTTTGGATCTCTATCTCTAAATTTTTCTGAAAATTTCAATTCCCATTTTTTGTAACTTTCAAGGTTCTATCTAGGCACATTTGGTAACATTTTTAGGTGCAATATTTTTTTGAAACTGCATGGTTTTTCCTCTACTTTCCAAATTTGTAATTATATTTCAATGATTTGAAGTGGGCATATCACTTTTACAAATAGGTCTTTTTTGGCTATATTTGCACTTGGTAAATACTTGGATTGCAATTTTCTTAATTGAATCAGTAATTTGAAGGAGTTATCAGTTTATTTAAGACATCATTTAATTTCAATATGGATTTTTCAAAAGTTCCATTACTCACTCCATATAAGTATCATGAATGGAAACAAGTAGTTTCTAATCAGTTGATGAATATTGGTTTGCTTAGAATTATTCTTGGACAAGATCTAGAACTAGATACAAGTGTTGCAAAAAGAAGGAAATGGTTTGATAGAAGGGATAAAGAACTTGGCTCTTTTAGATCTACCATCTCCAATGATTATTTATATCATATTGCATCCTGCACACATCCTCATGATGCCTGGACAACATTGGAATGAATCTTTGGTAAACCTAATAGAATAAGAAAATTCAAATTGGGGAATGAGCTTATAGGTCTATGTCCATGTGATTTTGACAATATTCAAGACCTTTTCTCTAAGTTCAATTCCATTAGATTGGAGTTTTCTAATTGTGGCATTACTAAAGATGATGAGAAATTGATATTATCTATTCTTTCCAAGCTAGGTCCTGAATATTCAATATCTATTTCCACATTCTATGATACTATGGATGCTCTTGGTAGTGCATACAAAATGCCTTCTCTTGATGAATTTGCAGCTCATCTCACAAGGAAACAAGCAAAATTAGCACACATGGGTCAATTTAAGCCTTTAAAGCATCAAGCATTGGTTGCAAATGACTCCTATCCAAAGGCTCCCAAAGGAAAGGAAAAAAAACAACACAAGGATCCTAAGAAACATGAAAAAGGTGATGAATCTCCTTCATAACATAATATTGAATCCAAGTCCTCTTCAAAAGAGGAATCATCTAGAAGAATGAGAGATAAATGTGCTCATTACAAAAAGTTAGGACATGATGAGAATAAATGTTTCCATAAGAAAATTGATAACCTTACTCACATTCTTCAAAAGACCAATATCTAGTTGCCCTCGTTAGTGTCTTCTCCTTCTTCTCAATATCAGATAGCAACTACATCTACATCATCATCTAGAGGCAAAGGACAAGCATTCATTGCTTCCACACATCTTGAGCAAGGTAAATGACTTCTTGATTTAGGTGCATCACATCATATGGCATCTTCTATGGATATGTTTTCTTCTATTGAGCCTTGTAATTCTCCACCTATATTGATGGGTAGTAATACATACATGAAGGTTTGTGGGAAGGTTATATTCCTATGGGACATGGTACATTTAATGATGTTCTTTGTGTACCATCCTTGACCACTAATATCCTTTCCATTTACCAAATTACTCATGGGGAACAAGGTAAAATTGTTGAGTTCACTCCTGATTATGTCTATATTAGGGACATGGAGACTAGAGATTTCATAGCTATGGTAGTTGTGGATCATACATCACACTTGTATACTTTTGCACATTTTGTTGATAATGATGATTATATTCATGATGTACCTAACCCTTTTTCGAGGGTGAATAATTCATGTGAGGAGAACATTGGACACTTGAATCATTTTGTTGTTGAGACAAGTGTTGAACATCCTACTCCTCCACCTCTTGCTTCTTCATATATAAGTTCTACTATTCATTAGGATGATCTTTATGCTTCAGATCTTGTAGTGTGAGATGAATTCTTGGATGCTCTTTTAGATGAGATACTTCTTCACCTTCTTTGGAGATTGGATTTCCTATATCTTTATGTTTTCTTGATTTTTTACATCTCATAGGTTAGCTTGATGGTGTGATAGAATCTTAGAGCTTGGAGACACCTATTTAGTCTTTAGAGATGCATACATGGAGACCTTATTCCACCTTCCTCACTTTTCACATGGAGTGGATTCTCCATCATTTGATTTATTTATCTCTTCCTAAGGAGAGACATGTTTCTCATAGGCATTGGATTATATTTTTCTTGCAAATACTCTTCATCTACATTGGAGCTTCTTCATTATGGGGGGATACCATGTCAATTTTTGGGGGGTCTTGAGTACTTCATCCATCCATACATCTTGTTTTCATCTCTCTTTTTTGGGAGACAAATTTTCCCATGAGGTTTTCTATCTTTCTCTACTTTGTGGGAGATTACATTTCATGTATTGCATTACATATTGTACATGGGTACCTAAAATGCCATAGTAGTTGGGACCCATCTTGCATTATGAGTTTAAGTGCATTCCTCTAATTTTCACTTAAGGTGGGTGTTGGTGTAATTAAATATTCACTAATTACACTTAATTGAGGCACTTAGGAGTTTGCACCTAAATTAAACACATGGTGTAGGAGAATTCCACTCTAGGTGGTCATAGTTGTTATCTCATTCCACCTTTAGTGTACTTATCACATTATCATCCTCATCATTGCACATACTTCATTACATAATGGATGATGATCCACCTTTGGTGGACATGTGATTCCACCTTATGTGGGAGATAGCTTATCTTCTCCTTATCATTGTCTCTTATCACCTCTCTTATATAAGTAGGCCTATTATGTACATTTCAAATCAAATCCATTGGATGTCAATAAAGTCCATTATCAATAATAGAATTTTGGCATCTTCATGTAATTGTCTTGCCAATCTCTTTTGGAATTTTTCTTGGTCCTTCATTTGATCTTGGGGGTGTTGTAGGGTCACCTAAAACTCCAACATACTTACAAGAAGACTCATTCTTTGGATGACCTCAATTCATTTAAGATAAATTTTGATGCCTTCTTGTGATACTATGTCAATGAGAAACTTTCTTTCCATCACAAAAAAGATGGATTTCTTAGGATTCAAAGAAATTATGCACGCCTGATATCTTCACAACAGATTACTCAAATATTCTATGTGATTTTTCCTCTACTTTGAGAATAAAGTAAGGTCATCTATGTATATGACAATGATTCTATCCTTTAAATCAGCAAAAGATTTAGTCATACACCTTTGCAAAGTGGTGCCATAATTTATAAGGAAATATGGAATTATATGATATGTGAATGTACCCTAAAAAGTGGTAAAATCTATCTTGTGTTGATCTTGAGAAGCCATTGAGCATGGATGATGTGGGACCATCCTAGTTTGCACTGCTATCCTGCATGATTTTAGTTTTTCCTAGTTTTTCCAAGTTGCAATGTCTTGCATTGTTGACCTTTTAGTAGTTTCTAAGTGTTTGAGACACACTAAGGAACCTTTTCCTATGTGCACAAAGAGACTAGAGTTCTTGTGTTAAGGTTTGAGCTATTTTTACCTTGTTACTGGAGCCATTTTTTTTGGTTTTGAGGTTCCTGTTGTGGGCTATGTATCCAATTTTCTGCAATGTGTTAGAGGATAAAATTTTCAAATATTGAAGAGGACCTAGATTAATTCCTTTTTTCAAAGACACAAGTACTAATTCATTATAATTTTGGAGATATGACAATTCTCCTAGAGTATCAATTTCTAGCTCTTTTCACAATGGGTTTCTATGTGTGACTTTTAGGATGGATGCAAACTTATACTTGGTGAATCAGCCTTTTCAAGCTTATGGGGCTGTAAAGGACCTAAATTAATACCTTTACACCAAAGGAAAAGTTCTATTTCAGTTACAGCTAGGAGATATCATAATTTTTATTGAGTATAAAGTTTTAGATAGTTCACATGAAACGTGTGGAGTTTTCATCTTGCATAGTTTTGTAGGATGAATGAGATCTTGTTAAGTTAGGGACATTTTATTGGGTCTTATATGGGCCTAAATATAAATTTACATTTAATATTTCTCATGTTTGTTATAGTTTTTGTTTACTCTTCCAAGGTGGTCCTATATTGTAATTAAATGCTTGACTAGCCAACTTGTGGCTTAGTTGGCTATATAAGGAGCATGTGTTGGTGTGGAAATAAATATAGAAGGGAGATTATAGAAGGATAGGAAATATAAAGAATATGTGTCTAGAAATCCAAACTTAAAGCTAGATCTTGGGTTTGAATGTATTTTTTGTCTGGTCATAACCTAGAAGGCCTTAGTGCTAGGCATGTATGATGATATTTTCATGAATCAATAAAGAATATTGTTCTCTCTCTCTCTCTCTCTCTCTCTCTCTCTCTCTCTCTCTCTCTCTCTATGGTGCTATTCTCCTTTTTTTTTCCTATTGTGTTAACTCTTGCATGGTGTTTTGGGTAGATGAGTGTGCCAATTGGCCTTAGTTACTCACACTTCACTGTGTCAGGTGGTATCAGAGTCTAGTTTTTCCTAAATATGCAAGCAGATCACTAAAGTGTGAGGTAGTTTGTACCTAGACTTTGGATTGTGTAGAACCCTAATTTAGATTGTGTTTTAGGGTTTTAGATCTATGAATTTGATGTATAACTTGTAGAGGGTTATGATCTTGTAGGAACCTGATTTGTAAAGATGGTTCGTGGCAAAGGAAATGCTTATAATGCAATATTAGATACATTGAGACAAATTACAGTTAGATTAGATGTTATGAAGGTAGCCAAAGAAGAGGAGCACATCTTGATGATGTAAGTTAAGATGAAGTAGTAGCACATAATCTTAATTGAAAACCTAAAGAGATCAAGATGAAGCAATGTTGTTGAGAGTGTTGCCTTGGGAAAATTCAAAGTCTTCTATAGAAGTAGTTCCTTATGATGGAAAATTGGATACCAATGTTGTGTTAGATTAGATCTCAAATATGGAGAAGTTATTTGAGTATGAAAACACTCTTGATAATAGGAAGGTGAAGATATTAGTTACTAGGTTGAAGGGGCATGCTTCACTATGGTGGGAGCATTCACAAACTGATAGATAAAGGAGAGGAAATGAGAAAATTTGAACTTGGCCAAAGATGGTGAACAAGATAAAGATAAAATTCCTTCCTATTAATTACCAATTTAGCTTGTTAAGAAAGATGAAAAATTTGAGACAAAATGATGTGACTATGAAAGACTATACTGAGGACTTCTATAGATTGGACATTAGATCTAGACATGTGGATGATGATGTTTAGAAAATTGCAAGGTTCATAAATGGATTGAGGTCTCGAATTCAAGATGAAATAAGTCTTTTGATGTTGAAATGTGTGGAAGAAGCATATCAATATGTCTTGAAAGATAAGCAGATCTTGACAAAGAAGCATGAACAAAGACAAAGAGGTAGAGGTGGTAGATTCTAGAGAGGTGGAGGAAGATCTTATGGTTAAGATAACAGATCTGATAGTTTTGTGCATGATAGAGGAAAATCTAAGTGCGATGGGGACACAACCCCTGCATAGAATGGACACAACAGGAAAGGGAAAATTTTATTAACTGTGAGAATATGCTAGTACACTTAGTGTAGAGAAACAAACTCCAAAACATGCCCTATGGACTTACAATAGCATAAATCTAGAGATAAATACTTCTCCCAGTACCTTCTCTCAAACTCCACTCTGAACTGCCTTTTACAATGCCAAAAATGTTCTTAAATAGACCCCAAAGGGTTAAGGATTAGGAATATATTCTAGAAAGTGCTAGTTGGCATCTACCAACCAAATAGAAGGCTCCAAAAGTTGCATTAGAAGTCGGCACAAAATTAGAAGAATCCAGAAATGGTAACCAAACTTTTAGGAGGCATAACTTTTGAACTGTAGCTCTGATTCACGAACCGTTTACATTTCTAGAAAGCTCTTGAAGTGCTCTATAGCCCTATGGACCAACTTTTCTCATCCCCCATTTTTCATCCCTATTTGAGGTAATTTAATGCCCCTAACTTGACTTTGAAGCATTCTGAGGAGGTCTCCAAAAATTGAAAAAACTGCGATAATTTTCAAAACGTGGGGCCTTTTGACCTGATTCTTTTTTTGGAATGCTCTAAATTACAATTAGATTCATCTGGCCAATTTACACCCTCTAATTTACCAAAATTATGGCTGAATTACATACTTCTATTTTTTTGGTATTTATATGTATCCCAAGGTGTTGAAATACTCTAACCTAGAACACTGATAGTGGAACTATGAGAGTTGGAACCTTTATTTGACCCAAATGGGTATCCAAAAATGAAAACACATGAAATAAAAACTAATTCTAAGTACATTTTTTTTGGGTGACATAGGATTACCCTTATACCTCTGGATGCTCCTACATCAAAATGGAAGAATGATGACAAAGACAAGACTAAATGGAAAGGTGGTAGTTCTTACTGAGGAAGAGATAATTCATATTCTAGAGGTAGTTTTTGTGGTAATTTTTTTAGATGTGGTAAAGAAGGGCATAGATCCTTTGAATGTAGATCCTTTAAAAGTGGGTAGAATAATAGAAATATTGTGATTCAAGGAGACATTGCAAGTTCACCAAGTGGACCTAAGGGTGATGAGGAATCTATTTTAAGAAGAAGTCTTTTCAAGGCTAAATGTAAGCTAGCTAGAAAATGCTACAAAGTAATCATTTATAGTGAAAGTTCAACAAATTTGGCATCAAAAGAGCTAGTTACAAAGTTGCAGTCACAAACGCTGAAACATCCTAAACCTTATCATGTTTTATAGATTAAAGATGAGCATAAGATATTGGTAAGTGAGTAATGTATTGTGAAGTTCAAAATTGGCCATTACTTTGATGAAGTGATGTGTGATATTATGCCTTCGAATTATTGTCATATTTTGTTGGGTAGACCTTGGCAATATGATAGATATGTTGTACATGATGGAAGATTGAATCAATATACTCTTTGGGTAAGTGGGAAGAAGCAAACATTACTACCTTTGATTAGAAGTCTAATGAGGTTAGTTGTACTACAATAAAAGTTTGCTATAGTAAAGAAGAATCATGTTTTTTTTGCTATAGTTCTTAGAGGATTGAGTGTTGGTAGTAATAACTGAGTAGAAAAATCTAGTAATGACCGAATGGTAGTAGATACTAGTAGCTGAGTACTAGAAGAAATTGTTGAATTGTTGAATGAGTATAAAGAGATTTTTGTAGAGGATATACCTAATTGGCTATCTCCAATAAGAAGTATAAGTCATTGTATGGATCTTATTCTTGGAGCTAGTTTGTTGAACAAAGTACCATATGTATTGACACCTAAAAAGAATGAGGAACTTAATAGACAAGTGCATGAGTTGTTGCAAATAGGTTTGATCAGAGAAACTTTGATTCCATTTTCTATACCTACTGTATTAGCACCTAAAAAGAATCAGGAATGGAGAATGTGTAAGGATTCTAGAGCTAATAACAAGATTATAGCGAAGTATAGGTTTCCTATGTTGAGGATGGATGATATTATGGATTTTTTGAGTGGAGCAAAGTATTTTAAAAAGATTGATTTAAAGAGTTGCTATCATTAGGTCAGAATCAGAGAAGTTGATGAATGGAAGATTGCTTTCAAGACAAAAGATGGTTTGTATGAATGGTTGGTTATGCCTTTTGGTTTGACTAATGTACCTAGTACCTTCATGAGGTTGATGAATGAATTCTAAAAAGACTTTTGTGTAAGTTTGTGATTTCTTAGTTGGATGACATGTTGATATTGAGTAAGACTAAGGAAGAACATCTTGATCATATTAGACAAGTATTACATAGATTGAAGAAGGAGAAGTTGATGATTAATTTGAAAAAGTGTTGTTTCAAGAGATTGTGAGATTATACAGACTACCAAGAAGTATTATTTCTGATAGAGATAGTAAGTTTTTTGGTTATTTTTGGAAGACTTTGTGGAATAAGATGGGTACTGAGTTGAAGTTTAGTTCTAGATTCCATCCATAGATAGATGGATAGACAAAGGTTGTGAATAGAAGATTGGGTAATTTGCTGAGATGTTTAATTGGAAATAAGCCAAGTAATTGGGATATGGTATTGGTACAAGCTAAATTTGCATATAATAATTCTATGAATAAGACCACAAGGAAGACAATTTTTGAGATTATTACTGGAATAGAGCCTAGAGGTATATCAAATTTTGAGAGATATTACTGGTGAAGAAAAGAGAAGTGTTGCAGGAGATGAATTTTTTGATTTTATGAAATCTTTACATAAGGAAGTGAAGTTGAGGATAGAACGAAGTAAACAAAAGTATAAGGAGGATGCTGATTAGTCTAGAAGACATCATGATTTTCAAGTTGGTGATGATGTGATGGTTAATTTGAAGAAAGGAAGATTTCCTATTGGAAGATATAATAATTTGAAAATGAAGATGTTTGGACCTTGTAAGATCTTGAAGAAGTTTGATAGTGGAAACACTTATGAAATTGAGTTACTTGATTGCATGGATATATCCCTTATATTCAATGTTTTTGATTTATACATGTATCATGAGTGAGATGATGAAGTTATTGTATCAAATGATTATCCTAAGAAGTAGATTGAAGAAGTTGAACAAATATTGGATCAGAGAGTTAGTAAGAGCACAAGGGGAAAAGATTATTATCAACATCTAGTGAAGTGGAAGAATAGAACTATGGAAGATACTTCATGGATCTCTCAATATAAGTTAGATTCAACTTAGGTTGTGACATATCAATGATTCAGGAGAATCATTTCTTCCAACCCTAGTTGTTTGATGTAGGAGCACCCTAAGTTGCACTGTTATCCTGCATGTTTTTAGTTTTTCCTAGTTTTGTCAAGTTGAATTGTCTTGCATTGCTAAGATTTTTATTGTTGTCAAGAATTGGAGGCACATTGGGAAACTATGTCCTATGTGCACAAAGAGATTGGAGTTATCATGTTAAGGTTTGAGCCATTTTTACCTTGCAGCGGGAGTTGTATTTTTCTAGTTTTTGGGTTCATGTTCCAGGCTATGTAACTAATTCTATACAATGAGTTAGAGGCTAAAAATTTTAGGTATTGAAGAAGCCCTAGAGTAACTAATTTTTTCAAAGGATCAAGTGCTAATTCATTATAAGTTTTGAGATCTGATAATTCTCCTTATGTATCAATTTCTAGAAGTTTGGATGACAGGTTTCTATGTGTGACTTTCGGGATGGATGTGTTAGAGTAAATAATTAATTAATTATTATTTATTATTTTACTTAAGCTTACTTAGGTTAACGCATGTAGTTAATATTTTTAGTGATGATTTGTTGACAACATGGGAGTTTTTTCCCTTTTAGCATGTTCCACATTTTTGTGGAAGTGTGCTTAGTTGTCACCCTTATCTTCTACCTCCTTCCAGTTTGTTCTATAAGCTTCCATGAAGCCTTTATATTTGGGATCTCTCATTGTATTTTCTTAACTCATTTTCAAGACATATTGTAACTACATTTTTCTTTGTTTTGCAATTTTCTCTCTCAAGTTCATTTAGGGTTTTTACTAAGCTCTGCCTCTTCCTTCTCTAGTTTCCCTTTGACAAGTTATTTCCATGCAGGTGATCTTGGTGAGCTATGAAGTTGGATTTTATCAATTTCTACATGTTATCAGAGCCTCCTTACTGCTTCTTGTTTGATGGGTTTTTTGAACCCATGATTTAGACACACAAACCCTTGTTTGTTTATGCATTTCTCTTCAATCTAGGGGAAGAGAATTCTTTTAGAGCATGTTGGACCTAAACACACACTACCATTGAGTTTAGAAGGCCCGTTACAATAAGGATCCACATAGAAGATGTCAATTTTGGTGATAGGAGCTCCAGGAGGAAAAATTTTCTTAGATGGGAGGCCGTATGGACATGATTTTCTGCATTTATTGTGATTTTTAAAAAAAATTGTAGGGCCACCACTGCAAAACTATGGGGCCACTATCACACCACCACAACCCCACTAGTACATAGCCCACACCTTGTCTTACCTAGCTATGCCTCCTTCTAGCCACCATAGCGCAATCACAGCCAATGGGCCACCCATCACCCACCGTGGCCAGTGGTGCCACTAGTGGCTACCACCACTATAGCCACCATTACTAGTAGCTACTCGTGCTCTATAGCCCTACCTACTCAACACCTACATGGATTTTGTTTGCATAGTTGGCACATTACATAGGTGCCATGTAGCACAAGTGTCACATTGCCACTGCCAAGTGGCTAGTACCACATCACCTACACCATGTCAACATTTTGCCACATGGTTTCCATGTGTCTTATTCTTTTTGATATGAAAGCCACATGGCCATTAATTTTTTTTCCATAAAATACTAACATCAATGCTTCATCAGCATCACTTGTAGGCTCTCCAAGGTCTTTTTTGACCTACTTGCATCTTTGTGGCCATAACTTGAGCATATGGAGGTATTTTTCCAATCCAAAAGAAGCACCAAAAAAATGGTTCCAAGACAAAGACATTGGTGTATGAATTTTCAGGTTTTGATGTAGTTTATTTGCTCATTTTTGTAGTTAAAGTCCATAGTTCTACTTTTGACTCTGGCAAGCTTATCTTTTGTGTCCCATGTCCATTTTTTAACAATGTTATATTTTTGGAAATTTGGTTTTGACATAATTTTAGAAATGTTTTCATTTCCTTCAGATTCTACCCCATGCTCTTTCTATCATGTTTTTGGCATTTTTTCTCTATGGTGGATATCTTGCATGTTCGAGGTCTGAGGATCATTTTCATGGCATGGGATCTTTTTCTTTGGGTTGTATTATCTTTTGTATTCTTTTTTTCCCTATCTAATCATTGTAGCTATCATTTGTAAGCATTTTTATTTATATGCGTGAAGATAAAGTGCCACTCTTGAATTTTGGGTTCATGAACATTGTTTTAAGACAATTGTACTTGCACTATTTGTATAAAGCACCATGGGGGGATAGTTGTTTTCTACTTAATGCATCCTTGGTCTAATGGTTTAATAGTGTGAGCTATGTATTTAGTAGTTGATCCTATATACTAGGTGATTGTAGTGGTTAGCTACCTATGTATTTTGGTGAGATGGATCATCTACCATATAGACATGCTTAGTTCGTGCCTTCTTCTTCCATGGAGGTTCTTCAAATCAGCAGTTTCTTCTGAATACTTAAAGTTGGTCATGTATGATGATATTTTCAGGAATGAATAAAGAATATTGTTTACTCTCTATGTGTTGTTGTTCTCTTTTGTGCTTTCTTCCATTATGTTAACTCTTCCATGGTGGTTTGGGTAGTTGAGTGTGCCTATTGGCCTTAGTTACTGACCCAACTCTCTACGTTAAAGGACATCATTTCAGCTCAGATCACTATTTGTAGTATATAGTTTATGTTAGGGAGGGCATAATTATTTATCAATGATGCTTGGTTTATATTTATAAAATATGTACATAGATCCTTATCTCTCTATTCTTCTTTCTAACCTATCCTATTTTTGTTATCTAGGTACGGTGATGAATAGGGTATTATTTCACTTAGCATCTTGTCAACCTCTTGAACTATGGTGTTAGCCACCTTCAGATTACAGTTTCTCTACTTCTATCAAAAAATGGCTATATTAGGTTTCAAGGGAATTTAATGTTTTGTATTCTCACCTCTATAGCTTTTTAGGTGCTCATAACTCCATGCAAAAATATTTTGATATTCTACAAAAAAAATTATGGTGCCTTCCTTTTCATTAGATGTGCAACATTTTCTAATATTGATCATTTTTGGAAATTGCACGTCCCCAATGTTTACCTCCTCATACTCACCAATGGTAGGTCCTTTTTCCATCCTCTTTTTCTTAATGTAAGTATCATGTCAATTAAATAATTTTTCCAATGATACAAAATATGGGGGGATGATATTATCTTGTAGCTAGATTGTCTTAGATCCATCTTCGTTTGGCTTCTTGTAAAGATCTTCTAGAAAAATTTCCTTAGAATGATCTTCACGAATAGTTCAAACATTTTCTAAAAATAGTTGTAAACTTCTATCATCTTCAAATACTTGCCAGGCTTCTATATTGTCAAGCACTAAAGGTTTGTATACAATTTCTGGCTGATACTATTTGTTTTTGAATTCTAGATGGGGAAGCAATAAGGAGGTAAAAATGGCTAGTCAATCCACCTTAGAGTTCATTTCCCTTGGAGATGATTCAATCTAGAATGCATCTAACCCTTCAATTTCATTGTAGTGCCTATTTCTATAATTCTCCAATTCATGATTCCTTACAAAGTATTTCCATCTAATTTGTTGTACAACAAGTTTTGCATCACCTTGAGCCTTCTATATTTTTGTACCTTTTCCTTTTGCATCTATTATCTCAATTAATAAGGCTTCATATTCCACTGTGTTGTTTGTGTTCCCAAATTCTAACTTGAACAACATTGGTTAAGGTTCTCCCTTAAGTGATATCAACACTACCCTAGAACCATAATTAGATGAGGAAAAACTCCCATCAAATTCTAGTGTCCAAATTGTTGGTGATTCTTCTTCCTCAATAATAATTTGATCTCTCAGCATTTTGACATCTTGCTCATCTAAGATATCTTTAGTGAACACCATATAATTACCAAATTCTAACTCTTGGTAGAGGATTTGAGCTTTGAGATCATCTAACTTCAAAACTATAAAATTAGCTTTCTCTTCAGGCTCTAACTTTACTTTCTTGCTTCCTATGGGTATGATCACCTGAGACCAATCCAATTTTATTTCTCCTCCTAGGTTTCTATAGAAACTTCTACTTAGGAGAAAACTATAGCTAGATAGAATATCTATGACTAGGATAGACAACAAAAATTTCTTTTTTGGGTGGGAAACTAGTGCCACTTGAGTGTCTTTGATTTGTCCAAGTAGTAGGACTTGTTTAGCATCCATAGAATAACATCTTGCATGAACTTTGGTAAGTGCAAGGCCTAGAGCTTTAGCTATAGGATAAAGCATCACATTGTGTGAGGTACCCACACCAATTATATAGTTACTTAGTTTACACCCATTAATGTATAATAATACATAAAATGGGATGGCTTTTTGTTTAGGAAAGCTTACCAACACTGTAGATTCATCTTGGTCAAAAAGATTAAATCTTAAGGATTAATATTCTTCTCTAGTCATGAAATTATTATTTAGGTTTGTATCATCTCCTTTGCAATAATCTACCAATCCTTTTAATTTTGAGGTATGAGATTTCAAGTACTCTATAGGAGAGATTTAAATTCTTGAATCTTTACAAAAGTAAATAAAATCAAAAGAAACATTTTCCTTACCCAACTGAGAAAACTTGGCTCCTTGATCCACATTACTACCACCTGAGGTAGAAGCTTCATTATCACCTAGAGGATGGCCAAAAATATGATTTTTATTTTTTTATCTTCTAGTTAACATCATATACAAGGTAGTATCAATAGTATCAAAGCATTCTCCTGGTCCTTCTAAATCTGACTCATACTCTATAATAAATCTCTAGAGTCACCATTTGAGTACAACTTTGACTCGGGATTGGGATTTGCAATATTCTTGACTCATTAGTGGATAACAACTACATCATACAACCTATTTCAAGATAACTTTCATTATCATTATTTATGGTTAAGTGGAAGACACACATATTTCCATTTTTGGGTGTGGCTTCAATAGCTAGCCTTTGTGGTAGACCATTAAGCTACAAATTTTTCCCATTACTATTCCTCCCAAGTTGATTTTGGAAATTTTTCTGATACATATTATTGAATTCAAGGATTTGTCTCTTCATAGAAACTACTTCATTTGATAATTTTTATAATATCTCATCAAATGAAGTGGTCTTACTAGAACTTGCCTTGGTTTGAAACTTTGATTTCAACGTTCTGGTGGAGACGAAGTCATCCACTAGTTCCTCTTCTTTCTTCATGCTGTCTTCCAAGTCCATAGGATGAGACCTCCTCAAGTCATCATTAATATCAAGTGAGATCACACTTATAAAGAATGTTTTTAAATTACCCATAGTAGGTCTATTAGCTATAGGAATTCTATTAGTGATCTTATTGAAATTAGCAACAAAATCCCTCATACTTATAGCATCTTATTTTTTGATAGGTGATAATTTTACTAGTAGGGCATGTTCATCCTCTATAGTTTAGAATCTTATTTCAAAAGTCATTCTCATCATGATCCAACTCATAATTGAGTCATTGTCCAAGTGTTACAACCAATCTATCACACATTCTATTAGAGTTTCAACAAATAGTTGAGCACAACTATTATTTTTGTGTACTACTCCTAAGATATGGGTTTCTGCAAAGAAAGCCTTGATCTTTTTATTAGTAGTAGCTTTCCCATCACCTAAAAACCTATGGAATTTCTTTTTGGACCTAGATAGGACTAGATGATATGCTGTGAAGTCCAACGATCTAGTTGCTATAGCCCAAGGGGTGGCCATGATTGTTTTAGCAATGTATGGTGGAAAATTGACAACTAGAAGAGAAACTACTCTATGTAAAGCCAATACCTAACAAGTTGTGTGTGATGAATTTTGATTTCTAGGAGGTGAAGGTGGCCTGCTCCTACTCTTCTTGCCACCCTGTTGTCAAGTTGTGTCTAGGATGGAAAAACCAAGTTCTACAAGTCATTCAAAAATAGAGACTCGCCCACCTTGATCTTTGCTGCTCCCAAGGAATTTTTCTTGGTCTAGGGTGTTTAGTTAATTTCAACTTTGAGCTTTACACTCTACATGTCTTTCACCTCTAGCTTCTTCTTCTTCTAACACTTGGCCAACATTTTTGTAGTGTTTTGTGTTCCTCCTATATCTCTATACAAATGTATTCAGGGATGAAATGATATCTTCTTGGTTGTCTTTGAATCCAAGGTTGGATTGAAGTAAAATAAATATGTTCTCATGGGGTAGCACAATCTTTGTTCATACTATAGCTCCTCTAGTCTAGTGACTATTCATCTCCCCATCAGAGTCACCAAAAATTGGTTGGTAAACATATTTTTCACTCTAATTAGCTCTTTAAATGATTAGATCTGAACAATGACTAATTACAACAATTGGGAAATTGTACTTAAATGATTGATTTCCCTCTAAATTTTATAGGTACAACTCCCTTATGGTTATGATTTTCCATGAATCTATTCATTCCTAATCCTAAAAGGAGGTTTGTTCTTGACCTAAGAATAGAAGAGGTAAACCAAGTTAGGCCTAAACAAGAACTAACTCAGGCAAAGATTTAGGTGTTAATGCTAATCAAATCTATGAACTCATACATCTTATGAACCCATAGAAATTGATGATACAGTAATGAATTCCATCTATGAATTATCTATTTAACAAAATGCTTATGACTCTGACATGCAAGGGACTAACTTAAAGAATTATGAAACACATAATCTCTTTTAACCTTCAATAAGACTATTTTTATCCTCAGTTCATTACATTGAATAGGGGCACAAAGCTCTATTTATTCCTTAACTCAATTCAATTGATAGAAATATCTTAAACTATCACAAACAATGGAATAGTAAATAATTGATATAAAACACATTCAACTTGTCTCCACAACATGAAGTATTCTACATGAAAATTTAGTCAAACTTTCATTAATCTTTCAGTAAGGTACATATAGGATTTTGAGATGACCATAACAAAAGGGAACACGACTGATTCATGTCCTAAAAAACAAAAAAGTGGCAAGGAGCCAATTATCAATTATAGTGTTTCACTAAAACAGAAAATGGTAGGAGAGACTTCACTTCACCTTCTTCCCATTTTCCAACTTCACTTTATAAGCCTTGGCAACAACAATGATTGGAATAAGATGTTCATGTCAGTGAAAAAAAACATTGATATATTTCAACAACCACTTCTAGTTTTCTTAGGCCAAGTTTTTTTATAGCATTTAGTCATTCTTGTGATTCCTCCATTGCCACATGTATACACCTGCTAAGCCGTTGGAGATCTGACATTCTATCCTAATGACTAGTAGATTTCTCCATTAAATTATCTAGATAACAAGAGAAATTCTTCTACATGATAGCAACTCCTACTATCCCCTTCCCTTCTCCACTAGTTTGGGAATCAATGTGTAGGCCTTTTAGAAATTTATAGTTTCTATACTGGTTCTCCTTAACTTTACTATTTATTTCTTTTAGTCCTTCTTCTACTACTAAAATCATTTCAGCCTTGAATCACCTATTTTGTTGCCATTCAAATAAGGGATCATCTCCCTTTTTTAGCATCTTTTCTTGCACTACTTTCTTAGCCTTCATTTGGATTATCATCTTCAATAATGAGATTCACTCCTCACTCTTGGCCTTTTTTGTTGATAGGGTAGCTCAGTTAGCTGAGATGTTATCTTTCCATTTCAAGCCTCAACATTGCATTTATGAGTAGTTCTATGACTACAAGTCCTTTAGACTTGATTTTAAAACTCCACTCCCTACCAATTTTCCCAAAGTAGTTGTCTTCTTGTAGCTAGGAAATTATATCTTGAATGTATATAGCTATAGGGTCACTAGTGGTTGACACTCCTGAAATACATGCCAGTGGGGTAACTAGTTGTCTAAAAAAGAAATTGAGCTTGTGAATTTCCACCTTCATTCTAACTTTGGCTAGTTTGAGACCTTTGATTTTTCCTTCTATCACTTTGTTTATTGATTTCCACAAGCCTACTTTTGTTTCATGTCTAACTTCTCTAAGGCCTACAAGATGCAATGTGAAGTCTTCTATACTTAGCTCTTTAGTTCTTCCCTCCTTGGCAAGCTTAGAAATCTCCATAGTTAAGTGTCTTGTATCATGGTCTTGGAAAAGAATCATAGAGTGTTCTTCTTAAATTTACTCAAAGCCAACCTAGAATAGATAGCTAGAGATAAAGTCTCTTTGTTTGGGGCTCTCTCTTCTTTCCTTTTCCTCTTTCTATCTAAGGTATCTTCAAGCCATGACTTAGTGCCAATTATCTTAGATGTTTTTTCTAATGTATCTAAACTAAACATCTTCCTCTTAATAGGAGTTAATTTCTTTGAAGCTCAAGAGAAAGTATTCTTTGGAGCCGAAGAAATGAGTTTTTGAACTTCAAACACTTTCTATGCTTTTGATGCTTTCTCCACTCTAGATGCTTCTTTTCCTACTTCATATCACTCCATAGATTCCCCTTCACTACTCCCTCAATTTCCAAGGTCAACCACTTGTATTTTGGGACTACTTGGAAGGAGAAATGTGGTTCTTATGGATGGAATTAGATTACTATGGGGTGAGAGAGCTGTCATGACTACACTGTTCTTCAATTCTTCTGCCTTATTCTTCTTGGGCTCTATTTCTATTCTAGTTAGAGGCACTAAATATTCTTGACAAGTTTTACTAAGTGGTATGTTCTTTTTAGGAGGTTAATCACCTCCTCAAGTTAGTTAAGTGGGTCCCTGAGTAAGAGTTAGGATTGTACCTAAAGCACCACTTTGAGAAGATAAAGGTGTAGTCACATTTGGGGAGGACTAAGTAGGCATGCCTTTTCTCTTGCTTCACCATGTCATGGTCCACACAACCCACTTTCCAATTCTCTTATAGATTCTAGCTATCATTGTATCTAGATCCTGCACAACATCTTCATAAGGATCCAAACTTTTGGGAGTGTTCCTCAACTTGGTCAAATTAGTATTGCAATACATATTTTGACCATCATCTTCAACACCATCTACATTAATTTTTACCTTATACATCTTCACTTGGTTGAGTTTTATCCTCACGAAGGCTCAATCACTACACTAAAACTCATCTTTGCAATTGGCCCAATAATCCTCAATGGTAATGATGTGTTTTAACATGCTCCCAATATGTAGAACATCTTTGGCATACCCATTCAGGTCAAACATAGCCATCATGACCTCATAAATGTCTAATTTATATTTCTTTTTGAACACCTTCATCATGTTCTTGGCATCATACCCAGTATCATATCAGAAGGCTCCAAATTTCATTGGGAATTCATAGCCTTTCTTTTTTAGGCTTTTTCTCAATATTTTCAATGGTAGGTCCTACCATACAATCTTGATAAACACCATCCTATCACTTGGATAGCTTTTTAGTTTCAAGGGAAATCCATCAAATACTGCAAGATACAAATACAAAAATGATGAGAACTAAATAAAGTAACATCCAAACTGGCTAACGGTGGCCATGGCTTCTAGGTTGGATCACCTTTCTAGGCATCCTTGTAGTTCCCTACATATCCTTAAGGTAAACACATCATGCACCTTGACATAATTTGCATAACTATTCTATAATTTGAGACATGGGAAAAACTCATAAGTCTTAACATCACTAGGGAAATTCTCTAACTTGAAACACCTAACTATATATACAATGAAGCTAGCATGTAAATGAAGAAAGAAGATGTATAGAATTTATTGTAAAACTTGGTCATGTTGAGAGTATTGGATAGAGTCTCACTTAATTCTTGCACCCAATCAATGTACTAGGTGTCTAAGCATATAACTTGAACTAAAAAGAATTACTACTCAATGAAATTTAAAGCTTCTACCTCACCTCTCAACCTATGTAGGAGGACCAAAATGTTAGTTATTTTTGGCTTAAGGTTGTTTCTAAAAAATATTTTGGAAACTTTTCTCTTTTAACATTGTGGCTTCTAGAACCAAGTTGTCATGATCTCCTTCCTCCAGATTATATTCTTTCCTGAGAATTCTAAGGTAGCCCCACCAATTGTCAAGTTAGAGAACTCCTCTCACTTAGGCACATGAAGATAGTTCACCACTATTTTCCTATCAATTGAAATTAGTACTGTATCATCGGGTAGAACAATTTTCTTAGTTTCTAGGTTGTAGTGATGAATGCATTTGTAAATCAGCTCTAGGGCTTGGACTCCAACTGGAAAACAAATGGCCTCAAATAGACCACATCCTCAAAGTTTCCCAATAATGGGTTGAATTCACTCAAATTTTACCCTCCTTTTGAAAGCTTCCATGTCATAGAAGTAGAGGGATGTATCCATGAAATTCTACAATTGACACTCCATCCTAGTCAAACCATCGAAATCTGTCAACCTAGTTTCCATGAGTTTTTGAATAATATTTTGAACTAAAAGATTGAATGAGATAGAAAATGAAATATTCATAGACTTTTCAAAGGCTATGCATAATGATAAAATGACAAATCTTAGAACAGATGAATCTCATTCAACTATTTGTGCATCTTTATATGAAAGCCTCGATTCATCCATTATTCTTTAGTATTTACACCACACAGATGAAATTTAAGGAAATACCCGTTGGGTAGAAAATGTAAAATCTCAACATACATTTAGGGGTCTTTTTATTATTCTATTGGGATCAAAAATAACTTTCTATAAGCCCATTAATTACTTTTATGGTTTCCATTAAGTTTCAAAAAGTTGCCATCTGAGTACTTCGTTGATAAAAGTTCGCTACATGAGATCTTGACAATACCTCTTTCTATAATGGTTCACTTCATTCTAGTATCATTCTAACATGCTCCAAATCTAATGTACAAAAAAAATTCTCTTGTTAGCTCAATCTTTTTTGAATAACTGAAAAACATTATTGATGGGTTGGAAAATTGTTGAGGAGAAGGCAATTTCCTTTTTTCTACCAATAATTCCTTCTAGGTTTAATCTTTGACAATTGCATTTCTAGTGGTTGGTAATGCTTAGTTAAGGCATGAGTACCTATTCAAGAGACATTCAACATCTTTTTTTTCACTTCAAATTATTTTGCGGAGAACTATCTTCATCGATTAGAAACCCATCGAGGAGAAGATAATTCTTGATTTTCTACTAAGGTTGAATATTGGAGTAATAATGAATCCAAAAAATGTTCAAGCTTCTTATCTTGGGTGAAAAAATCAATTTCTTTGGAATTTTACACCCTTGGGGACTTCTTGAGTTATATGCATCTCGAAAAGATCTTTAGCATGAAATTTCCTTCATGGGTTGGAAACCTGCAGAGGAGAAGACAATTCTCAAATTTCTACAAATGCCCAATTTATCAAGAGATGACATTCCATGAGCCAATAGAGCACATATCTGATCTGCAATGAGTAAATTTTATCTCTACCAGACTAGATACTAACTTCCCTAACCAATCAAAAGGTAAAAATAAGCACCCACCCAACTATAAAGAGAGAGAAGGCAAAAGGGGAAAATCTAATAGAGATCACCTAGCATTCAAGGATCTAGACCTAGACTTAATAAAAATGAGGACTAGACTCACTTCATCTTTAACACATAACTCACTTTTTCCAATAGATTAGAAAACAAAAGTATGGAAACAATAGGCTTTGTCTAGGGACTTGGACAATCTATGTCCAAGTGAGGAATCCAAGATCTCCAGTTTTGCAAAAATGAAGAATGGCTACACAAAAAACTAAAGCCAAAAAAATGAGGAAAACTAAACTAAGCAAAAATAAAAACGGGAACTAAACATAACTATGATACAATATAGGGATTGCCTATTTTTGATTTGAAATTTGATACAAGTTAATATCCTAACCATTGTAGGTCAGAGGTAGTACTTCATTGTCTAGATATACCAATTAGAGTGAATTATTTTCAAAGGCCTAATGAATGGTGAATTGTCCTTTCCATAGCATGTCAAACTTCCCATGTATACCTTTTGGTGCCCTTATTTTATCCCACAATAGTAGAATATTTCCCACCATAAGCTTTCATAGTTTAGTTTTCTTTTCGAACATGTTCTTCACATGCATTTGATGTTGTGTGATATGATCTACAGTTTATTTTCTTTCTTCCTTGAGCTTTCTTAGATATAGGATTTTTTTTCCAGTCCATCTTTATAGATTTCATCTTTGATAGCTATGCATAATCTTCTTATAGCCAATTCTAAAGGTAATGGAAGACTAACTTCCACTCTATAGACTAGTTCAAAAGGGGAAATCCTAATTGCCCTCTTTGGTTCCACTCTTTCTGCCAATAGTGCCTCATAAAATTTCTTGTTCCTAGACCTCTAATTATTTGATGCCAACTTTTTCACAATGTTTACCAAGTTCTTTTTGCTAGACTCAGCTTGATCATTCCCTTGCAAAAAATAGTCAGATCAATGGCTAACTATAATGCCATATTCAAAACAAAACTTAGTATTTTCAACTAAAGAAAAATATGTTCTATTATCTATTACTATTTTAATGGGTACACCAAACCTAACTAGTATATTTTCCTTTATGAATTTACAAACTACTTTAGAATTCATTTTCTTGGTTGCCTTTGCCTCTACCCATTTTGTAAAATAGTTTTTCATAGTGATGACATAGATGTTACCAACACTAGATGTAGGTTTAATAGGACCAATAAAATTGAGATCCAACTATTGAAATGGACCTTAAATTACTACAAGCCTAAAAGGTAATGTGACTAGCTAGGGTCATCTAGTGAACATCTTGCATTTTTCACATTTTGACACCCAATGGTAAGTATCTCTAAATATTTGGGGCCAATAGTAACATTGCTGCAATATCTTAAATGAAATGACTGAGGATGAGAAATTTCTACACCAAACTTCATCATGGAACATCTTCAACAATCTCTCTTTTTGTTGTTTATTTACACATCTAAGGAAGGTCTCGTGTATGAATCTTTTACAAATTTTATCATCCCAAGTCACATACTTAGTAGCCTTTAGTTTGAGATCTCTTCTTTTCTCTATTGCCAATCCTTTAGGACATTCACCATATTTTAAGAGGTATTTAATATTTTCAAACCAAGGGTGTTGTAGGCTAACTACCAAAACCAATTGCTTTTCATCCTCTTCTTCAACATTTTCATTCTCTGCTATAGCCTTGCATAAGGCATTACCTCTCACTCACTTTGTAGGTTTGATTTCAATTTCATACTCTAGAGTCATAACATTTAAAACTCAATTCCCTTTCATCATATCTATAATACATTTAGTAGTCTTGATGAAATTAGGTATGAATGTTTTGAGAAAATTCATTTGTCCAAAAAAGGACTTAACATTTTTATGTAGTATCTGAAAAAAGAACATTAGAAAGATCAAGTTGGTACAAATTGTTAGTTGATTATTTTAACTATCTAAGGCTATGGGAGATACTTTTGAGTATCTCGTATATTCAAGTAACATAGAAAGAAGAAATGACAATTTTGGAAGAAGTCATATATGTTTTGGTGATGTTTATTTTGAGATAGAGATTATAGAGGCATGTTTTGGTAAACTTTTTATATCTCAAAGTCGAGTTGTTATCATGAGAATTGAGGTTGAAGATATGAAGAAGACACATTGGTGATGACATGGCTAAGATTGCTCATCATAATATTGTGTGTACAAAATTTTATTCAAGTTGTAATGCAGAAGATTAATGTTATCGCTAAGTGGAACATGTTCCTAATGTGGTCCTATAATAATTAATTGAGAAGGTCTAATAGTCGACTCAGGGAATTCTTTTATGGACTTGGTATAAAGGAAGGACATTTTCCTTTATCATGGTATGGTTTTATGATTGATGACAAACAATAGTAAAGAGTAGAATGTGAAGTTGAGCAGAGTAGTGTAGAAGTGAAGGAAACTTCATTTCTAAGGCTTTTTTGAGTGATCCATGGTTTGATATTTGGATCCAAGGTTTGTGGCTTGTTGTATAAGGTCTAACAATTATTGGTTCAATTGATAGAAAAAAAGAAATAAGAAAATAATAGTAAATTACTTATTTGATCAGTGATCTCTTCTTGTAGTTAAAATTACTTGTTGGGGTAGTGGGCTTATCTTACATACATTGTACTACAACTCCTAATAGGGTTGGCACAACTTGTAACAAGGTTGGAATATCCTAATAGGGATTTAAAGTCTCCTAAAAGTGACTCATATGTACTAAATGTTGTAATAGAGTCCTAATAGGGTAGATCCTCTAATAAGTAATATTTATATTGGTACATCATCTTGTGGGCATCATTCCCACTAGGGTTTTCCCTTTGATCAATGGTTTCCCTAGTCAACATATCTAGTGTAATTGTCTATGTGCATCTTTGTATGGTTGATGTTTACTTTGGTTGAATGGTTAAGTTTATTTATGGAAGATAAAATATTTAATTCTTAGATGACTAATTCACCCCACCCCCCTCCCTCAGTTATCTTGGTGGACTATTATTTCTAACAAAGATACCTTACAGAGTGGTAAAAGTTGTCTTGTGTTGATATTTCTCTTCCACTTCTATTTGGTTGTATCTTGAGAAGCCATCGAGCATGGACATAATTTTAGCTCTAGCTACTATTTTTAGTAGATATTCCATGTTAGGGAGGGTGTAATTATCCTTCAAAGATGCCTGGTTTAGATTTCAAAAATATACATAGATACTTATCTCTTATGTTCTTCTTTCTAACTGGTACTACATTTTCTATCTAGGTAGAGTGATGAATAGAGTAAATGATTCTTGTCTTTAGCATGTTGTCAAGCTTTAAAAATATGGCATCAACCACCTTTGCATTATAGTTTCTCTACATCTATTAGAAAGGAGCTACATTTGGTTTCAAGGGAATTTAATGTTTCATTTTCGCACCTCTATAGCTTTTCATGTCCTCATAACTCCATGCAAATACATATGGATATTCTACATAAAGTTTTCTGGTGGTTTCCTTTTCATTAAATATGCAACATTTTCTTATATTGATCATTTTTGGAGTTTACATATCTCTAATGTTTACCCCCTCATACTCACCTGTAGTAGGTCCCTTTACCATCCTCTTTTTCTTAATGTGAGCATCATGTCAATTAAACAATTTTTCCAATGATACAAAGTATGGGGGGGTGATATTACCTTTTAACTAGATCACCTCAAATTCATCTTCTTTTGGCTTCTTGTGAGGTTCTTCTTGAACAATTTCATTAGAATGATCTTCACAAATAGTTGTGGAATTTTCTAAAAATATATGTAAGCTTCTATCATCTTCTAATACTTTCCAAGATTCTATATTGTTAGGCATTGAAGGTCTATATACAATTTCTAGTTGATACTATTTATTTTTGAATTCTCAATGGGGAAGTAGTAAGGAGGTAGAAAAGGCTAGTGAATTAGCCTTTGAGTTCATCTCCCTCAAAACTCATTCGATCAAGAAAGTGTCTAACCCTTCAATTTGATCCCAAATTCTATTTCTATAATTCTTCAATTTATGATTATTTATAGAGTACTACCATATAATTTGTCACACAACAATTTTTGCATCAGCTTGAGCCTTCAACATTTTCATACCTTTTTCTTTTGTAGTTATTATCTTGATTAATATAGCTTCATATTCTTCTATGCTATTTGTGTTCCCAAATTCTAACTTGAATGCTAGGGGTTTAGGTTCTCTATTAGGTGATATCAACACTACTCCAGCATCGGAACCAGATGAGGACCAACTCCCATCAAATTCTAGTGTCCAAACTAATGGTGATTCTTCTTCCTCAATAACAATTTGATCTCTTAGCCTTTATACATCTTGGTCATTTGAGACCTCTTCAATGAACAACATATAATTATCAAATTCTTGGTAGAGAATTTGAGCTTTGCAATTGTTTGACTTTAGGACCACTAAATTGGTTTTCTCTTCATGGTCTAACTTTACTTTCTTGCTTCCTATGGGTATGATTGACTAGGACCAATCAAATTTTATTTCTCCTCCTAGGTGTCTGTAGAAATATCTTATTAGGAGAAAACCATAGCTAAGTGGAATATTTGTGACTAGGATAGTCAGCAACAATGTCTTTTCTAGGTGGAAGGCCAATGCTACTTGAGCGTCTTTCATATATCCAAGTAGCAGGACTTGTTTGGTATCCATAGAATAACATCTACCATGAATTTTGGTAAGAGTAAGGCCTAGAGCTTTAGCTACAAGATAAGGCATCACATTGTCTAAGGCACCCAAATAATTATATAGTTACTTATTTTATACTCATTAATGTATAATGATAAATAAAATTGGTTGGATTTCTATCTAGGAAAGGTTGTCCACACTATAGATTTGCCTTCTTATTTAGTTTTGACATTATTATTTAGGTCTATATCATCTCCTTTTCAATAATTTACTAATCTTTTTAATTTTTAGGGATGAGATTTCAAGTAGTCTATAGGAGAGATTTGAATAAAATTGAAAGAAACCATGTCCTTATCTGACTAAGAAACCTTCACTCGTTGATCCATGTTACCAATGCCTGAGGTAGAAGATTTATTAAGCCCTGGAGGATGGCTAGAAATCTGATTTTTTTTCTTCTATTTAACATCGTATACAAGGTTCCATAAATAGCATCATAGCATTCTCCTAGTCCTTCTAAATCTGAGTCATACTCTAAAAATAAATTTCCAGAGTCGCTATTTGAGTACGAATCTAACTTAGGACCAAGGTTTGTAGTATTCAACTCTCTAGTGGACAGTAACTACATCATATAGTATATTTTAAGACAACTTTCAATATCATGATCTATGGTTAAGTAGAAGACACATATTTTCCTTTTCAGGCATGACTTCAATACCCAACCTTTGTAGCAAACTATTAAGTTGTAGAGTTTTCCCATCAATATTCCTCCCAGGCTGATTTTGGAATTTTTTTTCATAAATATTATTGTATTCAAGGAGTGGTCTCTTCAGAGAAACTAGTTCATTTGATAATTTTCAAAACATCTCATCACACAAAGTGGTGTTGCTAGTACTTGCCTTGGTCTAAAACTCTCATTTCACTTTCTAGCAGAGATCAAGCCATCCTCTAGTTCCATTACTTTCTTCTAGGTGTCTACCAAGTCCATGGGATGAGACCTCCTCAAGTCATAGTTAATATTGGGTGGCATCTCACTTATAAATAATTTTTTTAAATTACTCGTAGTAGGTCAATCAGCCATAGGAATTTTATTAGTGATCTTATTGAAATTAGCAACAAAATATGTCATACTTACAACAACTTATTTTTTGATAGATGTCAATTGTGCTAGCAGGGCATGTTTATCTTTTGCAATTTTGAATTTTATTTTGAAAGAATTGCTCATTATGATCCAACTCATAATTGAGGCATTGTCTAAGTGATAAAACCAATCTATCACATGTTTTGTTAGAGTCTCCACAAATAGTCAAGCACAACCATGTCTTTGTGTCCTACTCCCAAGGTATGAGTTTTTGAAAAGAAATCTTTAATGTGTTCATTAGTAGTTACTTTCCCATCACTTGAAAACTTGGGGAAGTTCTTTCTTGATCTAGATTGGAGTGGATGATCTGATGTGAAGTCTAGCAGACCAATCATTGTAGCCTAGGGGGCAGCCATGATTGTTCTAGCAAGTTATGGCAAAAAATTGACAACTAGAGGAGCAACTAATCATTTTAAAGCCAAGACCTAACAAGTTTTGTGTGATGAATTTTGATTTTTGGGAGGTGAAGGTGGCCTACTCCTAGTCTTCTTATTTCCCTTTGATTGAGGTGTGTCTAGGATGGGAAAACCACGTTTTTCAAGTCTTTCAAAAATAGGGTTTCACCCACTTTGATCCTTGGTGCATCTAGCTCATCTTGCTTGGTCCATGGTATTGAGTTTATTTTTCATTTGAGCTTCATGTTCTACTTTTCTTTCAACTCTAGCTTCTTCTTCTTCTAAAACCTAGCTAGCATTTCTATAGTGTTATGTGTTCCTCCTATATCTATAGAAAAATTTATTCAGTGACAAAATGATATCATCTTGGTCATCCTGGAATCCAAGGTAGGGTTGGAGTATGATAAATATGTTCTCATGAGGTAGCACCATATTTCTTCATACTATAGCTCTTATAGTCTAGCAAATGTTCATCTCCCTAGTGGATTCACCAAAAATATGTTGTCAAATAGATTGTTCACTTTAATTAACTCTTTAAATACCCAAATCTGAACAATGACTGATTACAATAGTCAGGAAATTGTAGCTAAATGATTGATTTCCCTATAAATTTTATAGGTATAGATCCCTTATGGTTATGATTTCTGATGAATCTATTTGTTCCTAATCCTAAAAGGATGTTTTTCCTTCAGCTGAGAACATAAGAGGTAAACCAAGTTGGGCCTAAATAGGAACTAACTCAGGAAAATATTTTGGCATTAATGCTAATCAAATCTATGAACTTAGAAATATTATGAACCCACAAAATTTGATGATACAATAATGAATTCCATCAATGAATTATCTATTTGACAAAATGCTTCTCACTCTAACATGAAAGGATCAAACTTAAAGAATTATGCAAGATAGAATCTCTTTTAACCTTCAATAACACTATTGTTATCTTTAGTTTTCTATATTGAATGAGTGAACAAAGCTTTGTTTATTCCTTAGCTCAATTCAACTAAAAGAGGTATCTTAAATTATCATGAACAATGAAACAATAAATAATTAATATAAAACACATTTAACTTTTCTTTACAACATGAAGTATTCTACAACAAAATTTAGTTGACCTTTCATTAATCTTTCAATTAAGTACATATAGGATTACAAGATGACTATTATAAAAAGGAACTCAAATAGTTCATTTGCTCAAAAATGACAAATGAAAAGGAGCTAGTTATCAGTTAAAATTGTTCATCAAAATACAAAAGGGTAGGAGAGACATCACTTCACCTTCTTCCCCTTTTTTGACTTCACCTTATAAGCCTTGGTAGTGACAATGTTTGGAATAATATCTTTGTGTCAGTGAACATGATCATTGGTATATCTCAAGATCCACTTGGAGTGTTATTGGGCCAAGTCTTTGATAGAGTTCAATTGTTCTTGTGATTCCTCCATTGCCACATGTATACACCTACTAAGTCATTGAAGATTTGACGCTATATCCTAATGATTAGAAGATTTCTTTGTTAGATTATCTAGATAACTAGAGAAATTATTCTCCATGAAAAAAACTCCTACTATCCCCGTCCCTTGTCCACTAGTTTGGGAATCAATGTATAGGCCTTTTAGTAATTTATATTTTTTGTCCTATTCCTCCTTAACTTTTCTCTCTATTTATTTTAGTCCTTCTTACACTACTAAAATCATTTTGGCCTTGAATTGCATACTCTGTATCCATTCAAATAAGGTCTCATCTCCCTTTGGTAGAATCTTTTCTTCCACTACTCCCTTATCCTTCACTTGGGTGACCATCTTAAATAATGAGATGCACTCCTCACTCTTATCCTTTTTTGTTGAAAGGGTAGCTTAGTTAGCTAAGATGTTATCTTTTTTTGTTTCAAGCCTTAGCACTATGTTTCCAAGTACTTATATGACTAAATGTCCTTAAGAGTTGAGTTTTAAACTCCAATCCCTACCAATTTTCAAAAAGTACTTGTCTTCTTGTATCTAGGAAATGATAGCTTGAACGTCTATGGCTATAGGGTCACTAGTGGTTGACACTCCTGAAATACATGCCAGTGGAGTAACTAGGTGTTCGATGAAGCAATTAAGATCATGAGTTTCTTCCTTCATTTTGAAATTCACAAGTTTGAGACCTTTGATTTTTCCTTCTATCACTTTAGTTGTGGATTTCTATAGGGCTACTTTGGTGTTATGTCTAACTTCTCTAAGGTCTAGAAACTACATTGCAAAGTCTTCTATAGTTAGGTCTTAAATTTTTCCCTCCTTGGTGGGCTTAGCAATCTTCATAGTTAAGTTTCCTATATTAGGTTATTGGTAGAGAATTGATAGAGTCTTCTACTTCTTAACTTTACTCAAAGCTGACCCATAACAAATAGCTAGAGATAAAGTCACTTTGTTTGGGATTCCCTCTTCTTTCCTTTTGCACCTAGGGCTAATTACCCTAGATGTTGTTCCTAATGTATCTATACTAAAAATATTCCTCTTAAAATTAGTTAATGTCTTTGAAGCTGAAGAGAAAGGATTCTTTGGAGCTAGAGAAATGAATTTTGTAACTTTCGACACTTTACCTACTTTAGATGTTTTCTCTACTCTAGATGCATGTTTTTCTACTTCATTGAACTTTGTAGATTCACCTTCACTACTCCCTCCATCTCCAACATCAACCACTTGTATTTTGGGTCTACTTGGAAGGAGTAATGTGGCACTTATAAATGGAATTGGACTATTTTTGGGTGAGAGAGCCACTATGATTGCATCGTTCTTCAACTTTTTTGCCTTCTTCTTCTTAGACTCTATTTATATTCCAATTATAGGAACTAAACCATCTTGAAAAGTTTTATCAAGTGGTATGTTCTTGTTAGGAGCTCTGGCTAGCTGTGTGGGTCCTTGAGTAAGAGGTAGGATTCTACCTAAACCACCACTTTGAGAAGATGAAGGTGCAGTCATAGTTTGGGAGGACTAAATGGGCATGTCTTTTCTCTCGATTTGTTGTGCCATGGTCTACTCAAACCACTTTCTAATTATCTTATATATTCTAGACATCATCATATCTAGATCCTCCATAGCATCTTCATAAGGTTTTGAACTTATGGGAGTGTTCCACATCCTGGTCAACTAAGTATTGATATACATATTGTGACCATTGTCTTCAACTCCATCTACATCAATTTTTATCTTATACATCTTTTCTTAGTCAACTGTTATCCTCACAAAGGCTCGATCACTACTCTCAAACTCATCTTTGCAATTAGTCCAATAGTCCTCAATGGAAGTTATGTGTTTTATCATGCTCCTAGGCTATAGAAAATCTCTGGCATACCCATTTGGGTTGAACATAGGCCTCAAGACCTCATAGATGTCCAACTAATATTTCCTTTTGAATACTTATATTATGTTATTGGCATCGCACTAGGTATTGCAACTAAAGTCTCCAACTTTCATGGGAAATTTGTAGCATTTATTCTTCAGGCTTTCACTCAATATGTTCACTTGTAGGTCTTGTCATATAACCTTGATCAACATGATCATGTCACTTGGATACCTTGGTAGTTTCAAGGGAAATCCATCAGATGTTGTAAGATGCAAATAATAAAATGATGAGAACTAAATAAAGTAACATCCAAACTAGCTGATGGTGGTGATGGATTCTAGGCTAAATCCTCTCTTTGAGCATCCTTGTAGTTCCATGCATATCCTCATGGTAAACACATCATTCACATTGATATAATCTACATAACTCTTCTATAATTAGAGACATGGGTAAAACTCATAAGTCTTAACATCATCAAGGAAATTCTCTAATCTTGGAAGGCCTAGCCATAATTACAATGAAGCTAGTATGTAAATCAAGAAAGAAGACACATAGAATGTATTGTAAAACTTGGTTGATTGGAGAGCATTGGATACATTCTCACTTAACTCTTGCATGCAATCAATGTACTAGGTGACCAAGCATATAACTTGAACTAAAAATATGTATTTCTCAATGAAATTTAAAAATTCTACTTCACCTCTCAACCTATGTAGGAGGATCAAAATGCTAGTTTTTTTGGCTTAAGGTTGGTTTTGAACAAAGTTTTAGGAACTTTTCTCTTATTACTCTATGGCTTCTAGAACCAAGTTCTCATGATCTCCTTCCTCTAGATTATCTTATTTATAGAGAATTCTAAGATGGCCCTACCAAAATTCAAGTTAGAGAACTCCTCTCACTCAAGTACATGAAGATAGTTAACCACTATTTGCTTATCAATTGAAATTAGTATTATATCATCAGGTAGAACAATTTTCCTGAAGTGATGAATGCATTCGTAAGTCAGCTCCTATGCTTGAGTTGCAACTAGAAAACTAGTGGCCTCAACTAAACTACATCCTCAAAGTTTATCAATAATGGGATGAATTCTCTTTGATTTCACCCTCCTTTGGAAATACTCCATGTCATAGAAGCAGAGGGATGTGTCCATAAAATTCTACAATTGGGACTTGATCCCAATCAAACCATTGAAACCTGTGAGCTTGGTTGTCATGAGTTTGTCAATAATATTTTGAATTGAAAGATTGAATGAGAGAAAAATTACAACTATCATAGAGTTTTCAAAGGCTATGCCTAATGATAGATTGAGAAATCTTAGAACATATGAATCTTATTCAACTACTTGTGAATCTTTATACGAGAGCCTCGATTCATTTGTTATTCTTCAATATTCACACCACACGAATGAAATTTAACGAAATGCCCATTGGGTATTAAATGAAAAATCTCAATAGACATTTAAGGGTGTTTTCCATTTTCCATTCTGCTCAATGATAACTTTTTATAAGTCCATTACTTACTTTTCTATTTTCTATTAAGCTTCAGACAATTTTCATTGAAGTACTCTATTGGTAAAAATTTGTTGCATGAGATCTTGGCAATATCCTCTTTCTATAATAATTTGATTCATTCTAGTATCATTTTGACATGCTCTATATCTAATGCAAATAATGAATTCACTTGTTAGATGAATCTTTTTTGAATAACCAAAAAAATTTCTTCATGGGTTGGAAACCCACCGAGAAGAAGACAATTTCCATTTTTTTGTGAATGCTTCCTTCTAGGTCAAATCTTTGACAATTGCATGTCTAGTAGTTGGGAATGCTTAGTTAAGGCATGAGGATCCACTCAAGATACGTTCAACATGCAAGAAATTTCCTTCATGGGTGGAAAACCCACTAAGGAGAAGATAATTCTTGAATTTCTACAAATGCCCATTTTATTAAGAGATGGTACACCATGAGCCAATAAAGCACATATCTAATTTGCAATGAATAAATTTAATTTATACTAGAATAGGTACTAACTTCCTTGACTAATCACAAGGTAAAAAAAAACGCCCATCTAGCTTTAAAGAGAGAGAAGGGAAAGGGGGAAAATGTAATAGAGATCACCTAGCCTTCAGGGATCTAGACCTAGACTCAAACAAAATAAGGACTAGACTCAGTTCATCTATAACACATAACTCACTTTTTCCAATAGTCTAGAAAGAAAAAGTGGGGCAACAAATAAGATAATTAATTAATTACATTTACAATAGCATTTTTGGCTCATGGTCTATACAAAAATTCACACGTATGATACTTGGGCTTGTACACTTGCTAACATCACCCATAGATTGTCCTTTGTCACTATCTAAATATGCATTTTCTAATTATATCTCAAATGAAAGATATCAAACAAATACCATGAAATAATTTCCAAGCACTCTGTCTCTATACTTCTCTAAGTAAATTAGACACATCTTCCATATGTCTTTGACTTAGACTTTGTGCATTGAACCACATCATCAGGACATATTATAGAACATGTCCATGGTTGCATATCACCATAAAATAAAACCATTATCCATATGATTAAGATTTATGTCTTCTAATTAGCTAGTCTTTATAGAAACCATACTATGTTGATGTCAATGAAAAACACGGTCATGAATACAACATGTCAATACTTTCCAATAGTTAGAATACTCTCCAAAAGTAGTCTCATCAGCATTCATGCTACAAATATCACCCTTTTTCATTGATGGAAACATATATGAAAAAAATCTAAGTTCCAAAAATACTAAAATAGTACTCTATTATTGCTACTCTAATTTTCTCAAATCCTTTTCATTGACCAAGTCTAAAATCCTTTGGATTCTAGGATTAGCATCATTTTTTACATGCTGAAAAATTCTCAACACATTAGGTGCATATCTCATGCTTCCTTATATGAATCTTTCTAAAACTCCCTAAAGAGACATCTCTCCCCCATTCATACTTAGGAGTTCTTCTCCCCCATTACTTAGGAGATGGTTTTCATGTATATTCTCCCTATTGGTGTAAATAAATATTTACATATTACACTTACTTAAGTTTACTTAGGTAAATGCATTATTTTATTCTTTATTAGGTTGACACTTAGGACTTTACATACTTTTATGATTTGTCATATTGACAACACTAGAGTTTGCATAATTAACTATGTTGTCATGTAGACAAAATAGTTATTCACACTCCTAATTTAGCACATTGTGTCTACAACATAATTTTATGTGCTACGCCTTTGTAGGCTTATCCTCTCATCATTGCAATTACTATTTCTTAATGAAGGATAATCCAGTCTTGGTGGACATGTGCCTAGTTGTAAGACTTATTAGTGTGTTGACTCCTAGGCATTCTAGAAGCATTCTAGAGGCCTTTATATTCAGGCACTCCTAGTGTGTATGTACATGACTAAACATGATAGAACATTGAATGACAATAAATTAATTTTGGTTATTGTTATTTTGATCAAACCTTGTTGGTCTACTGTTGTGCTTGTGCTTGAGTTCCTTAATCTTCAGTGAATTTTTCCCTAAGAAAAATTCTTACATTGTATCAAAGCTATACCAAATTCTTACATGGTATCAGAGCTGAGGGAATTTCTCTTCACATAATTGTTTGAGACCTTTTTCTTGCTTCACCTCTTGGAGGATCTCAACCTAGATCTAGAGTATCACATTCATTAGGAGTGCCTAGAGCCCAAGAGGACCTTGCCATTGTGTCCAGAACATCAATTTGGTGAAATTTGACGATAAATTTTCCTGCCAAGGTCATAGTCAAATCTAAGGAATTTTTTTTTTTGCAAACCAGAACCTAAAGGCCCCATTTGTAAATTTGGTATGATCATTTCAAATCTCTAAATTTAATTTTAAGATCTACATATTTTATTATTTCAATCTCTAAAATTTATATACATTATTTTTTGGATATGCATATTTTGTCCAAAAAAATTTTGGTCATCAGGCTAGTAGGAGAGATTTTTTGTACATGATGATTGGAGCTTGCTAGTGCCAATCAGATATTGGAATCATATTGAGAGGATCAAAAAACTCCCAAATCAACTTTTGTTTCACCAAAATCAGACATCTAAGGTGAAAATTAGAGTCATTTGATTTTTGGAGGTGTGACGATGGAGATTCAGGAAAAATAATTACAGACATGATTTTCAAACAGCAATATCTCCCTCATACAGACTCCTTTTTTTGAGCAATATTTTTTTTGATTTGGGGTAGAATTTCATGATCTACACATTGGTGTAGGATGTTTGAGATCTTTGTTCCTAAATTCTTTTGTAAGTCACAAATCTTGATTTTTACAACTTCAAATGCTTAGTACAAGCTCATCTAGAACATTTTCAATTTCATTTTTTGAAAGTGCTTAATTTTTAATCTACTTTCTTGATCTACAATAGATTATAGGGTTGTGTGGACAAAACATCACTTTTAGACATAGGGCCTTTTCTACATTGTATTACTTTTCAAAATTGTTGTACATCTGAGCTACAATTTTTAGTGATAGGTTTGAGCTTCAAAAGGCAATTGTAACTAGCAAAGTTAGAAGTCCACTTTATACATTTTGACAAATGGCCTCTTGTACATGCACTATCTATAAAGCATTGAATCATACATTGGGGGAGGTGGGGGGGGGGGGGTGGGGATAATTTTTTTTTGCATTTATGGGGGTTTATTGATTAGTACATGATGGATGAGGAAGATTTGATTACCTTGACAACACATAACTATAAGTAGTGGAATCAATTGGTTCTCGCTTATCTTAGTTAGCATAATGAATTGCCATATGCAAAAGGACTTTCATACAATGGTGACACTAGTTCCACCATTTATTGTGCCATCTTTCTACATATAGATATGGAGGTTATGGATTCACTTGATAACATGATGTCAACTAATTTATATGATATTTGGATCTATCTTTGGGAGATGTATAGAGATCCACACATTCCTCCATTCCCAAAAGATCTTTTACCTCCAGCTATAGCTACATCCTCTCTAGATGAGATCACAACTCTTGATGCTCCTATTGCTACTGTTGATCTAGTTCTAGCCACATATGCTTCTAATTCAGTGCAGCAAGAACTCCCATGTCTTCCTACTTCAGCTTCATGGGATGACTTCCTTTTAGATATTGTAGAGCTATTTTTGGAGTCTCACATTGAAGATGTGGGAGACATCATCGATGATATTCGTCTTCTCTTTGTTGAGGTGAATACTTCATACTTTGCCATAGTGATAGGATCATGTACTTTAGCAAAGCAAGTAACCTTGTCTTCTAACTCTAGTGTCAGTGGATGACTTCTTGACAATTATTTCAAGTTTTTTTGTGGACTCACACATATTAGATTTGGGAGATATCTTTGATTATCTACATCTCTTTGATGAAGCAGAATCTTCTTTAATTGTTACGAGGGCTCACTTTGATCCTCTTGTCCATTCTTTACATGATTAGTCTTCATAGGTTGATATGATTGTAGAACCTTATGTACAACTATTGCAGGAGCTTTTTTTTATCTTTTAAGGAGATAGTTTGTTCTTTGGGATATGTTCTACATCCATCCTTGCTAGAACTGCACTCATTCTTTTCATTAGTCTTTGAAGGGGCAACCATCTACATCAACACAGGATAGTTGAGTGGTTTTAGAGACACTATTCATCATCAAGATTCTTTCTACACATAGGGAAAGCATCTCATTTGTACCTCTGCCATTGTTTCTTCCAAAGGAGAGGAACATTATTCAATATTCATGAATCAACTTCTACTTTGGAGCACCTATCACTGATCAACACTATACATTAGGGGGTGGACTACATTGTCTCTCTACTTCTTCTCTTTTATGGGGGAGACTTTTTCGTCTTATGGGGTTTTTTCCTTCTCATACTTCTCTTTTGTATATACTTGATGTATGCCATAATGGGGGTGTCTTGATTACTCCATCCATCAATGCATCTTGTCTTCTCATCTCTCTTTCTAGGGGAGGGTTTTTCCCATGAGGTTTTCCATCTTTCTCCACTTTATGAGAGATTGTATTGCATTACATTATGTACATGGGTAACTAACATGGCCTAGTAACCAAGACCATCATGCATTTTCATCCTAGCTTTCGTAAGCTTAAGTGCATTCCCCGAAGTTGCACTTAAGGTGGGCTATTGGTTTAAATAAGTATTTAATTATTACACTTAGTTAATTTTACTTAGGTCAATGCATTATTTTATTATTTATTAGGTTTAGACTTAGGAGTTTGCATACTTTTATGAGTTGTCATGTTGACAACACTAGAGTTTGCATAATTAATTGAGTTTTCATGTAGACGACATAGTTATTCACACCTAATTTAGCACATGGTGTCTACAACATAATTTTATGTGCTACACCTTTTTAAGCTTATCCTCTCATCATCACACTTACTCCTATGCTTAATGGAGGATAATCCACTCTTGGTGGACATATGCTTAGTTGTAAGACTTATCAGTGTGCTAAGTCCTAGGCATTCTAGAAGCATTCAAGAGGCCTTTATATTCAAGCACTCGTAGTGTGTATGTACATGATTGAACATGATAGAAAATTGAATGACAATAAATCAATTATGGATATTGTTATTTTGATCATACCTTATTGGTCTACTCTTGTGCTTGTGCTTGAGTTCTTTGATCTTGGGTGAATTTTGCCATAAGGAAAATTCTTACAATGGTATTAGAGCTATACCAAATTCTTACACTCCACCATTGACATCAATGTCAAAGGCCTCAATAAAATAGTATACCAATTGTTAAATACCAATTGTTAATACATTTCTCCAAGTCTTCAATGAGCTCGAGTGTCCAAAGAAAATTTTCCAGACCAAATAACAAGAGTCATTAATGACTCAGATCATCATAGATACTTCCCCATATAGGAAGCATCATCATTTAGTCCAATCTAAAAATAGTGCTCTGTACCACTAGACTAATGCACTTACTACATCATCTACTCAAAAGTAGGTAGAGGCATAACCCTAAGCATACCTCTCATGTACTCAAATGTATCTTTAGGAAAAGGCTTCATAAAGATATCTGCAATTTGATCTTTAGTACTTACATACTCCAATCTGATCTTTTTCTACTACTTTCTCTCTCAGCACATGATACTTAATAGATATATGTTTAGTCCTAGAATTAAATATAGGATTCTTAGACATACTCACTATACTTGTTTTATCATAGTGTATGATAATAGGTTCTTCAAACTCAATCCTGATATGCTTCAACATTTTCTTCATTCAAATAACTTGATTATAGTTATTTGCGACTTCAACATACTCTATCATAGTTGTACTCTGCAAAATACAATCTTGTTTCTTGGTTAGCCAAGAAACAAATCTTCCTCCAAAATAATGCTCCACCAGTAGTGCCCTTTCTGTCATACATACTTCATCTCTAATCCACATCAATATATGCATATAGAGTGAAATCACTCAATCTATCATACCAAACTCCATAGTCAAATGTTCCTTTCAAAGATACAACTACATAATGATACTCCTTAGGATTATCTTAAAATCTAGCTACAATCCCAACTTCATTTTCTATACTTAATCTGCTATGAGTTAGGTATTTCAAACCTCCAATCATGGATCTATAGTTCTTCTACTCTAATGTAGGTGTCTCATCTTTTCTTGATAACTTGTTACCCATTATCATAGGTGTACCAACTAGTTTACAACTTTGTTATCCAAACCTTTTTAATAAATCATTTATGTACTTAGTTTGTGAAATGAAAATTCCATCACTATTCTACACAATTTGCAATCCTAGGAAAACTTCATTTCTCTTATCATGCTCATTTGAATCTCATTCTTCATTTCTTCAAAAAACTTATCAATTTCTTTATCATTACCTTTGAATATGATGTCATCAACAAATATTAATATTACTAGCAAACCATTCTCAATTTATTTCAAACACATTTTATTATCTATCATACCTTTAGCAATACCAAGCTTTACCAAATAGTTGTTCAACCTTGCATACTAGGTTCTAGGTGCTTGCTTTAGACCATATAGAGCTTTCTTTAGTTAACATACCATGTCTTTATCTTCCATCACATGAAAAACTTGAGGCTACTCAATATATACTTTTTCCTCAAGTTCTCCATTCAAGAAGGCTGATTTAACATCTATTTGATATACCTTTAACTTTTTATTCACTGCATAAACCAGGAACATTCTCATTGCTTCTATTTTGGCTATAGGTGCATATGTTTCCTCATAGTCTATGCCTTCTTTTTGTGAATATCCCTTGTAGTAATGAAGTAACTTGCACAATAGAAGAAATAATATTAAATATTATATAAATACTTGATAATAGCTGAGAGTAATGGGCCACTTTGAGGGGGAAACCTCCAAATATCTCCAATGAGAACACACTTCACAATATATGATGTTGAAATAAGACTCACAACATCCTATATACACCTAATTATTCTTAGGTTGAGTAGAAACAACCCTACATAACACCTAGGCTGACCTACCTACTTAAATAATAATATAATAATGATAAAATGACTTAATTAAGGATTAAGATAGCCACAAGTTGACTATTCAAAACCCAATATACACCAATATTAAGGGTGTAGGATTTGCATACAAGTCTAGCCTTGTTTCACACAACTTAAATCCTTGCTCATTCATCTTGTTTTAGAATCCCATTTGGTTCATATCACATTCTTGTCTTTAAGTCTAGCAACTAACTCCCATGTTTCATTCTTCATAATTTCATCTAATTTTTCCTTCATTTCTTTAATCCAATGATCATCTTTACATTCTTCATCTACACTCTTAGGTTCAGCTTGAGAAATCAAACATATCTCTTCATTAACTTTGTTTCCTGTCATCACACCTTTGTCTTTGCTTCCAATTATTTTGTCAAGAGGGTGATTCAATGTCCAATTCTTGTTAGGGGTAGGAGTTGACATCTCAAATATTATGTCATCTCTAGGTTTATATCTCTACTCTCCTCTTTTCTCAATAGTTAACACATCATTCTGTAGATCATTGTTAGTCTAAAAGAAAACTTCTACATATTTTCTAACAACTGAACAATTATCGTCTTCCTCATTACAGTTATAATCTACCATCTCTTCCTTAGTTCCAAAATTTTCATCAATCCTTACATTTTTGCATTTAAATATTGTCTTAGTTCTACAGTTAAAACACTTGTATGCCTTTTTTTTCAATGAATAACCAAGAAAGATACCTTCATCACTTCTTGGATAAAACTTACCAATGGCATAATCTCTCTTAATGTAACATTTGCTCCTAAATATTTGAAATACTTAACTATGGTGAATGACCAAACCATAGTTCATAAGGTTTCTTGCTCATACCTTTTTTGATCTTTACTTTGTTTAGAGTGTGTACTATCATATTGACCACTTTAACTATAAATGTCTTAGAAATGTCATTCTCCAAAAATAAATTCTCTTGATGCCTTTGCTACTAATTTATTTCTTCTTTCCACAATCTCATTCTAATTAGGTTTTCTAGGTGAGGATAGCTTCCTTTTGATTCCATTCTCTTCACAAAATATCTTAAACTCTTTAGAGGTGAACTCTCCTCCTCTATCTAATCTCAAACATTTCATCTTAACAATAGATTCATTCTCAACTTTATTCTTGAATATGTTTAACTTCTCAAAAGATTTAGAATTCTCTTTATGAAATGCTACCCACATCATTCCAGTGAAATCATCAAAAAAATCATAAAGTACATTTGACCATAGAATTATCTTGTTCTTGAAGGACCACTCAGATCTATGTGAATGATCTCTAGCTTCTCTGTGGTAGTAAACTTCTTGCTAGGAAATGATATTTTCTTATGTTTAGCAAAATAACATTCTTTGTAAACAACATTAGTAGGATTCAAAAATACATTCTTTGTAAACAACATTAGTAGGATTTGTTATCTTAGGAAAGTCTATCATTGCAAATGTACTACTTGTTGGAGCTTCAAAACTACCAAGAAACAAGGTACCTAATACTAGGATTTTTAGGATTAGTCTCGGTCTAAGGGTTAGCTACCTCCTATATTCAACTAAGAAAACTTTAGATATGGATTCAACTTTAACAAAATCACACGGATTCTCTACTCTTTAGGTTCTACAAAACCAAGGGGGTGCACCTAAGGGATATATGGATATATGACTAGTTTAGCATCATCTTTCTATTTCACTTCTATCCCTTATAGCAGAAAATAGCCTCAATTTTTCTAAATTTTACAAATATTCCTTGATAGAAACAACTAATGATGACATACAAGGATTGATTGCAAATAATTGTTGACCAACAAATTTAACTTTTGATACAACAAACTAAAAATTAATTTGATTTTCTACTAAAGTGTTGTTTCATGAAACTCCATAATTTCTTCAACATACAACTGAATAAATGATTAGTTCCCTATCCATTAGCATTCAGAGTCTACCTAGAAATTTTGATCTGATTAATTTCCTTACAATCAATTATATTAAAAACTAACCCTAAACCCCATTCTTATGAATATCCTTCTTCCATGAATGGAAATCCTATCACTTTATTGAATTATTTACTTAATTCATTGAATTAAAAGTAATAACAAATGAATATAGACCCTATCCTAGTTGTGCTAAATTGCATAAACCTTGCTCATACAATCTAAAGATAGCTAGTGCATAACAATGGAGATAGTATTTAGAGAAAAAGATATGGCAAAATACCATTCTTATATTAATTCTCCTTGAAAATCATACAATATTGATGTAAACTCATTATAACTCAAGGCAAGACAACATAATCCTTCAATGTTCAATGTATTCTCTAATTTGTAGAGATGGATACATCACAAAATTAACACAATGACTCACTGGGCCAAATGCAAGACTGGCATAACACTAAAAATTACATAAAATTCAGACCTCAACTCCACATATTGGAAATCCTTTTATAGAAAGGATTGCAACGATCTTTAGATGGAAGGACAGTTGTCAAAGAAACTATTCAAAAACAAGATACAAAGATACTTCTATTCTGTTACAATACAAAAACATTCTTTGTACTTGGCCAAAATTTTTAGATGTAGTTATAAGATTGGTAGGTCGCATTTGTTTCCAAGTAACCCTTTAAAAAATTTGGTTTATCTATAGCTTATGTCACCATCCATGCACTTTCTTCATTCTTTATACCTTTAACTAGAATCCTAACTATATTCTTTAGTTGCACTAATCACTATCACCAGATGGCAAGGCTTTTATGTCTGCAATCATTTCCCATATGGTAATATTTGTATCCAAATCTAGCCAAGTGGCATCTCTAACTATCTCTAATTAATCTAAGAATTTGGTCCACTTGACATCTGCTATAGCTATAACTTTACCAATTACTTTGGACATTTATGCCTCTATCTTATAGAACATATCAACCATATCATAAACTACACTATGACTTGCTTCATTATTGGAAAAAGACAACAACTTAGGATGATCAAGAATTTCATCAAAAGAGGATGACCACTCTACCCAATCTTTTATTTTTTGTTCACAATCCAAAATTGTGGGTACAAAATGTGGTGTACATGTAGTAATTGTCTTCATCTTGCTTTAGATTAGCTACATCTTTCCACAAAAGAAACCATTCACGTCTTTCATTGTATGCATAACTTTTCTAGTATTTAGAACAATTTCTTTTGGCAAGTGTTTCTTCTGAGGTAATAGAGGGACTAAATTGTCAAATAATTGTATGTAAGTGCTCCATGTATTAAAGAGTGGAGATAATAGAAAAATAGCTCTTTGAACATCTATATTTTGCTCCCTTTAATGCAAGGTAGCTGCTATGCACATTATGAGAAATTTTCTCTAGTGCATTGATCTTATGAATTAGCAAGTTTTTCATTGCTCTAATGTCTACATCCTTGCTTACTTCTAAATTTCCTTCATCAATATCCATTGTATGCCCTGATGTGTCCCCTATTTTATGTCATTAGCCTTTTGTTTGCACACTTTTGTCTTGGAGTTCTGTAGCAATTATGACATTTTTCTTTAATGATGCTACTTCTATTTCTAGTTTGATAGTCTTCTACTACAAGATAAATATTTTCTTCATTTCCTCTATAGAGGTTTTTCCCTTCTTGATAAACATTTCATATGTTTTTTTTCCTACTGAGCTTGAAGAGCATCATTCTTGTTTTTGCTCATTAATTCTATTGTAGTGTGCATTTGATATATTTGGTCACTAGAATTAGACTATGCATGCCATAAAATGGAATTTCCCCTAGGGGATTCTTTGATTTCCATAAGGGCAATTTTATCATGCTCTGGAGCTAAACTCCATAGCGCCATTATTTGATCATCTATGTTATAGCATGAACCTCTTAGCTCTCCATATGGATTTCCATCTTCAAATGAGATTGATTTGTCTCTCTTGTCTCCTCATTTGATCCAAAAGAAAGGATGAGCTAATATCCAATCCTAGAAATACAATCATGCCACTTCTTGTTATCAAGTCTCTAGCCTCTTTGATAGTGAAGTTTTCACATGCAAGATCATATTCTTGTAGTTTTATTACAATTCCAACAACTACTTCATCTAAATCACCTGGCTTCATTTTTAGGGATAGTTCATTCTCCTTTATTTTGAATAAAAAGCTCTTAAACTCCTTAGATTTCATAAAATTATCATCCCTTATGAACTCATGAGCTTCAATAATTTTGTCATATATCATCTAAGACTCTAGCTGCAATTTCTTTGATAATTATTCATCTTCTAATGCTTGAGATATCAAATACCTTCTTCTTATATCATCAAAATACTTACTACCCCTTGGTAGAATTTGGAGGAAATTTTTTTTGGCTTTCTATAGAAATTAAACCATATTTTGTCTTTTATTTCTCTATTATGCCCACTCAAAACTTTCAGGAACATCTTCCTCAAGCTGGTCTTCTTTACGATACTCCTCATCATCAAAGAGATCAACCATAATCTCATCATCTTAATAATCAGGATCAATTTTTCTTTTGATTGCCTAAGGGACCTAAGATACCAATTCATCAAAATTTTCCACACATTTGTCCAATCTAGAGTAGTGTTCTTCATGAGGATAAAATCATTTGAATGATGGATTTTCCTTTTTCATTTCATATTCAAAACTAACAATATCCCTATAGTTGACCATCATATCCTTGTAGGTTGTTAGAAATAATAGTCCACCAAGATAACTGGGGGTGGGGGGCTGAATTAGTCATTCAACTAAAACATTTATCAACTTAATTAATCTTAACCTTTCAATCAAATTAAACAACCATAAAAAGATGCACATACACAATTACACTAGATTTGTTAACTAGGGAAACCCTTGATTAGAGGGAAAACTCTAGTGGGAATGATGCACACAAAGATATATTGATATATATACCTTACTATAGAATGGACCCTATTAGGAGTCTATAAATATATTTAGTACATAAGAGTCCCTGTTAAGAAACTTTGAATCCTTTTTAGAGGATTCCAACCTTGTTAGGAGTTGTGCCAACCCTATTGTGTGTTGTAGAAGGAAGAAGGACCCACTCTTCGAACAACTTATGGGGCAAGACCACTGAACTTCATTGTCTAACTAATATCTCAACTATTCGTTGGATAATAATTGTTTGTAATGTGATTTATCCTCTTTCCTGTATCCTATCAACTAGACCAATCACTATCAAACCTTGTACACTAGGTTACAAACCTTGGATCCAAATATCAAACCTCAAATCTCAAAATAAAACCTTGACAATGAAGTTCTCTCCAACTTTGGTGTGCTTTGCTTATCTTTGCAATTATTCAACTTTCTTCTCTTTTCTTCTCTTTTCTCCTCTTTTTCTCTCTTTATACTTCCTCCAAAACATTCATGTATGGAAAAGGAAAATATATTTCCTTTATACCAAGTCCATAAAAAAATTCCCTTGACATGGCTATTACACCTTCTTAATTAATTATTATAGGACCTCATTAAGAGCATATTTTACTTAGTGATAACATCACTTTGTCACCTTGTAACTTGAATAAATTTTTGTATGCATAATATTATGATGAGAGAGCTTAGACACATCATCTCCAACATGTCTTCTACACATCTTCAACCTTACTTCTTAGAATAACAACTCTACTAAGAAATATAACAAGTTTACCAAACTACACTTTTGTAAACTCTATCTCAGAACAATCTTCACCAAAACTTGCATAACTTCTTCTAGACTTAATATATTTTTCACCCAAGGCTAGCTACATATACTAGACATTTAGTAGTATCTCCCTTTAATATCACTAGTAAAAATTCTCAATGATCTCTACCATTGTTCTTCTAATAGATACCACAAAAAATTGCTATGTTGACATCAATGACAAACACAATCATGAATGTAACATGTCATCATGATAATGATCTTATCATATTTCTACTATACTCCCCTATAGGAATATCATCAGCATTTAGAGTTCAAATATAGATTTCCTCATTTATCTTATCAACAATAATATCTTCTTCCCACATAGGCTTTGTAGGAGGAAAATTATATCCCCTCTTATTCTTTAGGGCATGTCTAACTACATTGAATGGGTCATAAGTTTTGGCTGGCCCAATTGGCAGTTCATAATTTTTTAAGAATGCATTGGTTTCTTCAATAGATTTTTTTCCAATTTCAAAGTCTCCTACCTTAGTACATCTACACAGGAAGGTTCCCTTCTTGTCACATTTGCCTAAGTATTCTCTATTCAAAGAAATCAAATGCAAAAATATTTCTACAAACTATAACCTCTCAAGGACATACCTAGATAGGATATGGGGTGGTTGAGGGCATCCAAAGATTATTATAATAGTATACTCTTCAAACAAGAAGACACTTCCCCAATCATGTGTTACTTTCTTTACAACATCAAATCACATCTTAGGTTTAACAACCTTTCTGACACTCCTAAGGATTCTTTCAATTAACAATCCTATCACTTTTAAAACTAGATTTAAAAAATCATTACAAAAAGAAATGATATTAGAATAGTGGTACAACATTTTTGATACCCTTTTCCATCTTCATATTGGTAGCATTTCTCCCCACTCTTGTGTAAATTCGAAGAAACTGTGATTAAATATATCATTATTCTTGAACAGGATCAAGTCCATGATTAGAGAATAGTGATGGAATTAAAAACCCGTCAATTCTCCTTATTGAGAAATAGTGATCTCCTTATGAATATTCTCAATGATATATTCCACAAAATCTTACCTAACATTATGATTTTGGTCTTGGCTATTCAAAGCCATAATATAATGTGCTCATGTGGCATTCATGGTTCCTGTTGGTCTGACTTTTTGTGTAGTAGAAGTTTTCTGTTAAATCATAGAAAAGTCAAATGTTCTATTCCTAAGTGAAGCATATGGTTTTGGATAATCCATCCATAAGAAATAATCATCATGTAAACCCTATTTCATCTCTATTCATAAATTGTTGGGCACGAAATTTTGAATTTTCAAAAGAGACAAATATGCTGTCATATTCCTTTTCCTTTTCTTCCAGGTTACCTTTCTTCCTATTTGTCCCAACCGTCAGATCCGACTAGATCTACCATTGTCATTACCTCGCTATGACAAGTTGCATGCTTATTAAGTATGACGAGGTAATGAGGGTTGATTATTTTAGGAGGCGGGACCGTAAAGTGAAGATACGGCGATCAAAAATTTGCTTATTAAATGATTTATTGTGCAGGTACACTTTGCAAGTTACCGTCCAAAAAGGATAGGGACCCACTAGAATATCTGACATCAGAGCCAGAATGATGGTTTTTTCAGACGTTTTGCCATCTCACTATCGGAAAAATTAGGCACTTCGCCATTAGCAAAATAGCGAGGCCACGTAAAATGGTAAAAGATCGGCAAGATCTTTGGTGACGTGGAATGATAAATGACTATGGTAAATTTTGATATGTTCCAACTATGCAGAGATTCGATTCTCATTAATGCCTATCTGACTAAATGTTCAAAAAATCCTGAATGTCATCTTGAAGTGGATCAACAGAACTCGCTACCTCGCTATGACAAGTTGCATGCTTGTTAAGCCATGCAACATAGCGAATATAAATCAGGAGATCCTGTGCTTTTTCCACACCTTTGATTTGGTAAGTGATCAACGGCTGTCATCTCCTCACTATGAAGAGTTGCAAGGGAGATAATTATAGAGACATAGTGAGTTGGGCCTGCTGCCTTCCTTCTTAAGAAGCCTTGTAGCATATCTTTCAATCATTTTCAGATCAGATCAACAATTGTCGCCGCTTCGCTATGGCAAGGTGCTCGTTCTTTATTCATAACGAAGTAGAGATGTGCTGACACGTGTTCTCAGTCATTAGTGGGTCCAAATATAAGCACCATCAAAGAAATAATTATGTATGTGGCAAGTTCTCATTGGGTAAAATAACTGACATGGAAAATACAACTCCTAGTTGTTCTCTCTGCACCACGTGATTGTAGGATCTTTGAAGATTGACGACGCAGTTTTAAATGAAAAATATAGTGCCACTCTTTGTATTAATTAGACAAGAAAGTTTTATCCGTAAGGAAAAATAGAGTATAATACAGAGAGATTTCATCAGTTTCATCTCACGCGAGAAAATATTTGGAGCCATTCTTGTGCAAAAGCCATTACTGAAAGAAAAGCATGCCAAGGTCTGATAAAAATTGTCAAGTTGTCTGTTCACTAAAAATTTGTAGGAATACAGAGGAAAACAGAGACAGAATTCAAGTAAGTAATACTACCATAATATTTGTAAGCTTTTAAGTTCTAAAAAGATAGCCCAAGATGCCTCCGAAGAAGGGATTTTCAGGTGCAATAAACTACTTGGATAGAAATGTCCATGATGATTTTCTTGATTTGCTTCCTGAGTCCACTATAGAAATAGTGCAAGTTAAGAGGTTAACCTCATTGAACCCTAGGCTAAGGATAGCTGATGGATTGTATGATAAGGGTAATTGGGTTCAGGATGCTCAAACTTCTCAAACTGGTTTGAGTTTATTTAAAAAATGGTTTGCAGAAAGGAAGTTATATGCCCCTCATGCCAATATATGGAATTTTGATCTTGGAAAGCTTGTTGTCCCCAGTGTGTTTATGGATTTTGACCTGCTTGAAGCTATAGCAAAAAATTATGACCAAGCCACTAATGTAGTGAGAAGAATGGATGGTGAGGCTTTAGTTACCATCAGTCCTGAGGAGATTAGGAAGGTTTTCAGTCTGGGACCTCTCACTATGTATCATGTGCCCATTAATTTGATAGAGTTAGAAAAAGAATATATGTCCAAAAGGGATGTAGTTAGACAAGGTGCACTGAAATCCCGCATAGGCCAGATTGGAGGCCTCCCAACCATAACATCATCTTCTAAAGAACCATTCAAGAAATCATGCTTTAATGTCAGGGCAGTAGAGATATATAGGACCCTGTGGAGAGTCTTCGGAGAGGGCGAAGAAGATTTTATTCTTGTGAGCCTCATGTATATGATCACCCAAATCTCCTCTTTTGGTGTGGAAATAATTTTTGATTTTTCATCTTAATTGGCTAATGAGATTCACCAGGGATTGGTGGGGATTGCAAAGGGCAAGGTGGAAAAGTTTTGGGGTCAGTACTCCCTATTGATGCATATGTTTCTTTTTAAAGGGGCCACTTATTTTGGTAAAGAAATGGTTTTAAATAGGGAACAAGAGGGGGAGGCACTGCCAGTCCAATTATGGAGTGCAAACATGACTTGGGAAGCAGAAAATGCTAGCTTTGTTAGATTTGATAGGCACTTTGCCTCCAAACTAAGATGCCTCATATTGAGTGACAATCCCAGAATTCCTAAGGCACTAATGCATCTTGTTAGGCCTATGGACAAACCCCATAGTCTAAAAGTTTCACATAATTGGGGAGATATTATCCCATATTTAGTCTCAACTATCATTAGGGTCTATGGATTCAAAGGAACACCCCATGTACTACCCTATCAGGTACCTTTAAAGGTAGGGATAGCTGAATTTTTGTGGCAGTTGGGAGGAGTGGAGGAGGCCTTTTTGCACAAAAGGGGAACAGGATCAATTTTTCCTACTTGCACTATAGCCCACCAATTTGTGATAACTAAAGAAGGGTGGGTCTTTCTCCACAAAATTTTGGATCAATATAAGATGGCAGTGTCTCATGCTCATTTTTGTGATACAAAAGGTTTCTTTAACTCTGCTCTTAGACTTAGAATTAAGCTTCATCCAGTTCAGCATGAATTCTATTTTCCTGAAGATATAATAAGAAATGAATATTCTCTCCATCAGCAAGAAATAAAGAAAGAAAAATGGAGAGTCTATTCAAAAGTTTTGGAGTTTATTAATTGTTTTGACAAAGATTACAGTCCTCTTAGTAATGCTGCAACCAATGCAGATAAGATAAATAAGCTCATGAGTACTTCTCTCTGAGATAATGGAAGTAATGAATGAGAAGAAACAACATTTTATTGATTCTTTTCTAGATAAAGCCAGAGAGGTTATGAGAAAATTGGGTTTCACCCCCAACATTGGAATGGGTCCACTGGTGGTATGAAAGAAGACAGGATATACTATTGTTTGGCAGCAGATGCCCATTGTACACAAAGAAAAATAGGTAGTTGAATCTACCAGTACTATCCTGGAAGAAAGACCCCATAAACCTTCTCCCAAAAGAAGAAAAATAATAAGGGAAGAAGAATTCCGTGATGAAGGTTACTCACCTTCTCAAACTCCAATGAGAATTGAGGAAGAGCAGCTCACCAATGAGCAATTTGAACAAATGGGGTCACAAGGAGAAATTTTTGTTACACAAGCAGAAATTGATGAAGGGAACCCCCAGGAACCTCTTGTGCCAAGTTTTGAATTAACTGTAGAAAATTTTAGAGGAAGGGAATTGGAGCCTGTTTTGGAACAAGCCAGTCAACATTTTTTGTCTGATAATAGTTTTGTAAGATGTAGGGCTTTCCATCAGTTTGCATGGAGGGTAAACATGCACATTTTTTAGCAAAGGTGTAAGAATATGAAAATAGAGCATCCAGAAATGGATGAGGCCTCCATTCAAAATCAAATAAAGGAATAAATGATGCAAGAGTTCCAAAATATAACCCCTGATGAGGGTAGACAAATGGTAAAAAATGAAAATATTTTATTATTGCCCAATTGGGATATTGCTGATGCATTAATTTTTAATTCTGTATCAAATAATTTAGGACTACAAGATCCAAATAAAGAGAAATTCTTGGGTACAACATTCAGAAATGATCAAGCTTCCCTCATTATGTGGTCCTTGAGAAGAGGATCCAGGACTACTTCATCACAGCCTGATGATTCAGGACTAACAGAGAGTATCATTGTAAGGAGAGTTGCTGATACTTCAAATGTACAGGCAGCCCACATGAATGTGGATTATTCTAAATTTTCCTTGGCCACTGCAGAAAGAGAAGAGAAGGAAATGATTGATATGCAAAGTAAATATGAAATAGTGGTGGATGCTTATAATCAAGAGGTAAAAAGGAGAATTGAGCTAGAAAACAGGGTATCTCAATTGGAGAAGATACTTGGAAAAAGGAAAGTGAGAGAATCCAGTACAATGAGAATTGCATATCCTCCACAGTCATCTGTTGGATTAACCCCTATCATTGAAATACCTGACACCCCTAAAAGACCCCAATTCTATACTGTAGAGGAATTTGAAGCAAAAAAAATAAATTACACGAGTGGCAGATAGAATTTAGAAATCAGCAGGAAGAGAAATGGAAGCAGGGTGTGACATATTTGAGGGATAAAATACAATGGTCAACTTTTTATGATCAGTTGACAAGGATTGTAACCCTCATGGATGAGTCGAATAAAGAAAAGGATGGACTAAATTCTCTTGCACAGAAATGGAGAGAGAGAAATAATGATGTTACAATTATATGTATATCTGCAGTCCAAATGCCTTATCATCAAGTTGAAAAGATTTTTGATTTATTGAATAAGTTAGAAAATTTTGAGAATGAAAGAGATTCTTTACAGAGAAGATTGATACTCTATTTTTCAAAATATCTTGCTGAAAAATTCACCCTATTTCCTTGTGCTTTAGAATCTGTTGATACAGTAAAGGAAAAAGAAAAATGGAAAATGGAAATGGATGAATTATTCGATAACAGAATAATAAACATCATCAGTGAGACTGGCCATTGGTTTTGGGCAAAGACAAACAAGGAGCTGGTAAAAGTACAATTGTATTATACTACTATGAGAAAAGAATTTTATGATTTAGAGGAAAATGCAAATTCTTTAATAAAGATACAAAGAGAAACTCTAAGTTTTGATTGGCCAGATGATGATACTTTTAATAAGTGGAAAAATCAGTTTAGTGAACAGATGTCAGGAGAAAATGAGGAAGAAGATGCAAAAGTAATAGTTACCCTTGTAATCAGCAATGATGGCATGGAAAATCCCCAGGTTAAAGTGAGTTTGCAGGTAACAGAAGATGATACATCACTTACAGACCTCATGGGTATGTACTCTGAAAGTGAAGAATGACTGCAAGGTCAGATCGTGCTCTTGTCTCAACAATTTAGAAGCATAACAGAAAGGGACCCGCCAAGAAATGTTGTTAATCTTTTTGTTATTTTGTTTTTGTCTTTCTTTTGAAAGGACACCTGTCACCTTCTTTAGCCTGAAGCTTGTTGCATCTCACACTATTTAAGTGAGATCCCAAGGCTAAAGAATGGTCCAAATTCTGTTTTTACTAAGTATTGTGCTTAGTCCTATTTTTGGTCCAAAACATTTGGAAAGCAAGTTTGTAGTATACTTTTCTATCAAAGTTTTTGAGAATACATGAATATAGAAAGAATTGTGCTTCTTTTCTGAAGGTCTTTCTGGGTCTATTGTAAAGGATATACCATTTTCAAAGGAAATGAATACAAATTATGAACTGTCCCCATATCAGTTTCTTTTTGAATTTTGTCTCCTTTTAAATACTTAGCTACCTTGATGTTGTGTGAGTAAAAGCTTATGCAATTGATTGCAATCTAGTAGGGTTGTACATCCATTTGTTATTGCTGTTAATTCAATGGATTAAATAAGGGCTCTGATGAATGTGGTGAGATTTCTTAGGTATTGAAAAGGATTTTTGAATGATAAATTCTGATAAGAATTGCTGATAAGAATTTGTTGCAAAGCAACAAATTAGAACTAAGAATTTACTATAGACTCTGAAGCCCAATGGATTAGGCACTGATCGAAAGTTTTTCAGCCAAAAGAGAAGTATATTATGACTGGTTTTTTCAAAATACATCATAAAATCAAATTTTACTTTTATTTCCTGTAAGATATTCAAAGTTGGCCAGCACTTGCCTGCATGGAATGTTTTAGCTTCATTTAGCCATTGCTGTTGAAAACATCTGCAGATCTATAGAAGATTTCTTGGCCATATCTGTTCAAGGGATGTGTTTGCCAATTTGGTAAGAGTTATGTATATGTTTGAGGATTTAGAAATGAGAATCAAAATGAAACTAAGAATAATTCTCATACAATTGTTCCATTTTTGAACTATCCCCAGGTACACCCATCTTGGTTTTTACAGAGCCAAAAAAGTAGAAAACCATCTGAGGTTTTGTTGAAGTTGGGTCCTAGTACTTTGCATATGTAAGTGACAATGAGAATTGGCTATTCTTTAGGTTGTGTATGTACTGATATCTAGGTATTAAGCCTTTTGTCGCTTAGTAGTTTTAGCACTGTTTTAACATTTTCAAACACCAACGAAATGTCGACTTTGCTGGGGAATTGTTTAACACATCTGTAAAAAGTACTACAGTTGTCTTTAGTCTTACTATGTACGTGTGTGTCATGTGATCTTTATTTTTCCTGTGGCTATAAGGGAATCTTTTAGTGTCAAACCTTGAGGATTTAAAGAAGATAGTACCCAAGTACCATTGCTACACACTAATGCATCTAGCTTATCCAAGTGTCTTATCTAACAAGCAAGAGTTGCAGTCTTACAACATCAGTGATTAGTGTATTTGTGTCGTATTTTTGTTCCTACTTGTGTATTGTTTTCTTTCTGTCAATAAAAGTGTTATTATTTTTTTTTTCCCGAGAGAGGGTGGCGACTCAGTCAAAGTTTTGAAGCTAGTGCTTATTGTAACAAAAGAAGAATATGGATGACAAGAGAAAAAACACAAGGGCTTAGATGAGAGCCAATCCTGATGTATCAATGTATACTGATCTACCCCAAGGTGGTAGGAAGAACCAAAATAAGAAAAGAACAGATCCAAATCCTATTAGGAAGCCTAGAGGTAATGCCTCTATAAATTCCCATTATCAACCAATAATAGGAAGAGAATCATCTTCGCTTAGCTCTGAATCCGAAACTACAAGACTCTGAGGAGGTATTTTCAGTACCCCATTACCAGATGAGAGAGTTTTTCAAGACAAGGACATATCTACTATGGGAATTGCTTCATTAAGATCAGAGCCTGTAGCAGATATAAATTGTAGGCTAAGATTTAGGAGTTCATCTGATAATCCTTTTAATCCCAGAGTAGCTCCTTATATGGAACCAAACCTTATAGATCTGGATGACCCTGCTGATTCTGAGGCAACCTCTGCAGACTCTAAAGAAGTGCAATCTGGAATAGGATTTTTGAAGAAATGGATTGCTGAGGAGGAAGCTAAACGCATTCGTCTTGAAAAGGAGAGGGAGAGAGCCACTTTGGATGCAATAATAGAAAGAGATACTCTGCTAAGAAGGATGGCTGCTTCGAAAGAGCAAAATAAAAAATTAGAAGAGAATACCACAACTCTCCATAAGGATGTCTTTGGAGATGTTGATAATCTAAGAGCTAAAATTCAACAACAGGAGAAACACCTAAATCAAAGGCAAGAACCAATTATTGCTCAAGTTCAAGCTTATAAACCCATTCAAGTTGATCCGGTAGAGCCCACTGGAACAGTTCCAGATAAAGGGAAAGGCAAGGCTATAGGAATCCAAATAAATGAGCCTCAAGCTATACCAAGCAAACCTATACAACCCTCCATATCTAAATTAGATCTAGATCTAGAGAAGGCTCAAAAAGAGAGGGAAGACCTTGCAAAAGAACTTGAGAAGGTTGAGAATGAAGCTCAAGCTGCAGAAACCAGAAGGAAAATCCAATTCATAAAGTCTAATTCTGCATTGAATTCATGGCCTAGTTTGTCTATCCCACCTACAAATCCTGCACCAGTTAGTGGTCCCATAATCCCGACTCAGAAAGTACCCCAATCTGCTCCTACCTCATCTTCCAATATTGGCACTCAAGTCCCATTTGTCCCACCACAGCTGTCCCAAGCTGCTCCCATGAGTCAAGCTAATACAGCTGGTACTTCTAATGTTCCTGGTTTCCAGAAGAAACCTATATACCTCAAAAAATATAGACAAATATCATTTTTCGGTATTCCTGGTGCCCCCCGTCCCATATCTTTTGATTTAAGGAATAAAGTGGTTAAGTTTTCTGGAAATAATGTTGTTACTGGTGAAGAACATTTGAGAATTTTCATTGACATGCTGAATGATTATGAAGTTGAACATGAGGACATGGTGATAAAATTATTTGTGCATTCACTAACAGAGGATGCAAGGGATTGGTTCAGGAAGTTGCCTGATGATAGTATTACTTCATGGAATGATTTGGAGAAATTGTTCAAAGAGCAATATGGGGACAATACTAATGCAGGATTCATGTTGAATGAGTTCAACAATATCAAGAAGAATCCAAATGAATCCACATTTGATTTCAATGTGAGATTTCAAAAGGGGATGTACAAACTTTTTTAGTTTATGAGGTTAAATGAAGACGTCTATCTCACAACCTATTTCAATGCTTTTAATAGTAAAATGGCCTTTCATCTGAGAGATAAGGATCCTAAAACTTTAAGAGATGCCTATAGAGTTGCAGTGAATATAGAAAATAATAGAAAGGCATCTGGAAGACTAGGGAGGAGGGATGATCCTAAGCTTTTTAATCCTAAGAATAATAATAAAAGGGAGGGTGACAAAACTCCCATAGGAAAAAATCCTGAAGAACCTACTATAGGCCAAGTTTTAGAAATGCTCAAGAAGATGAATCCCACTAGTTTCAATAAGCCAAATGTTTCTGAAAGAACCCCTGTGAATAACAATAGTTTCAATAGACAGCCTAGGATGCAGAATTACCCTTACACCACTCAGTGGAAAGATGGTAAACCAGTTCCCAACTAGACCCAAAATATGAAAGATAAGGCTACTCCAGACCCCTTGCAAAGGAACACTCTAAATATGAATGATGATGTACCATGGTGCATTATATGCCAATCACCTCATTCTGCTGATTATTGTGCTGTTGCCCAGTCATTCGCCTAAGCTCAAGGAGTGCAAGAAGAAGAAGAAACTGAAGAGAAAAACCATGATGATATAAGCTGCAATATCGTGAACACATGTGATGATTTGATAGATTCTGATTCAGAAGAACTTGAGAATGATGTTACTAGCTAGAGAATTGCTTACCAGTTACATCATCAGAAAATATTTTCAGATGATGAAGAGAATGATACAGATAAGGTATGCAATACATTTTTTGACATAGGTCTCACAAATTTAAGAATCCCCTCCAAGGAGGAAATGGATAGAATTACAGCCGAAATGATTTCACAAGTCCATAGTAATTATAATTTGAGAAATAGAGCAATAAGTAATGATGCAGGAAGGCCATCTAGTGTGTTCATCAAAGACACCACTCATAAGATAAATGATCAACACAAGAAAGTCAGTATAGATGTGCCTAAGATCAAGGAGAACAAGGGTAAGAAATGGGAACCAAAGAAGAAGGTTCAATTTCAGATAGTTGAAGCAACAAAAAGAGTAGTGCAACCAGAGAAATCAGAATCGGATGTTGTCAAGCAAAAAGTGGTGCTTACTACTCAAAAGACTTGGATTCCAGGTACTATTGTAAAACCTACTGTGGTTAAACCTATTGATATGATTTCCATGTTATCTCAAATTACTATAAAAGTGCCCTTGTCTGAGCTTTTTAGAATTGAAGAGCATAAGAATAAGGCTGTGTCATGGTTGGGTGGAATAGAAAAAAATAATATTATTGATGATCAAGCTGTAGCCCAACAGACCCCATTAATAATAGAGGATAGTGGTATTATATCCCAGATTCCTCAGATGTTTTTAGATGATTCATCAGTTGCGTTCATAGAAGATATTGATCCTTTTTTCCTTAGTCTAATCATAAAAGGGAAAACCTTAAAAAATTGTATGATAGACTCTGGAGCTTCCAACACTATAATGCCTTTCAAAATAATGGAAGCCCTAGGATTGAAAGTGGATACTACGCAAGGAAGATGCTGAGGGATGGATGCTAGAGAGGTTCCAGTAATAGGTACTATAAATGTCTTACCATTCAAACTGGCTGCATTTCCTGAGGTAGAATTAACCATGTCTGTCCTTGTGGTAGATATACCTCCACACTATGGGATGCTACTTTCCAGAAAATGGAGTGCTACCATGGGGAGAAGCCTACAATGTGACCTTACTTATGCCACTTTCCATATAGGGGACAAAGCTGTCAGGGTAAATAGGGAACCAAGGGTTAACCACATCTTAGGTGAAGAAATTGACAAAGATACCACTTGTTTCCTAGACACTGGGATTAATGCTTTCAGGGCTGAATTAATTATTCAGGAAGTGGAAAACTTGCCTGCTATCATTGAAAATGAGGTTGAATGTTGCATGAATTCACCAAAATTATGGACAATGTTCTTTGATGGGGCTAGTTCTAAAGAGGGTGCAGGGGTAGGTGTAGTCTTTGTGTTCCCTGAAAATAACACCTTCAGGTATTCATTCACCTTGAAGTTTGCCCGCACTAATAACATCGCTGAATATGAAGCATTGCTGCTAGGACTCAAAGTGGCCACACACCACAAAATTAAGAAATTGTGTGTCATAGGGGATTTTGAATTGATCATCTCTCAGATCAAATGAACCTACTCCTCAAAAAATAGGAGATTAAAAGAATATAGAAATGCAGTCTGGGATCAAATAGAATTCTTTGATGCATTTGGGATCTCATGGAGAGATAGGACCCAGAATAAGATGGCTGATCTTCTGGCAAATGTAGCCATCAAACCAGAAGAAATATCATTTGCAGGAATCTCCCAGATTGAGGTCCAAAATGGACCTTCTATACCTGACAACATTGAAAATTGGCAGGTGTTTGAAGATGACAAAGATATTACAAATTTTTTGCTAAATGAAGACAAGTACCTTGGTCAGGAGATGGACTGCAATGGACTGATTGAAACCATAAATGGGAAAGAAACCATTTTTGGTCAAGAAATAATGCAATTAAAAACAAATAAGATGCCGAAGGGGTTGGTAGTCTTGGAAAATATTTTTGATAGCCAAGATAGAGTAAAATCGGGAGTAAATGACCCCAAACCCTAGGAGCTAGAAGAAATAAATTTGGGTACGTATGAAGTTCCTAAATGGGTTTACATTGGCCAAGGTTTGCCTATTGAAATCAGAAAAGCATTGATTGACCTACTTAGAAAGTACAAGCATATTTTTGCTTGGTCATATGATGACCTTAAGGTTTATAGGGAGGATCTTTTCGAGCATGTCATACTGTTGAAGGAAAATGTAAGACCTTTTAGGCAAAAAAAGAGGCCAATCAATCCTACCCTTGCCCCAAAAATGTAGGAAAAATTGACAAAATTGAGAGATGGTGGAATAATCAAACCAATTAGGCATTCCACTTGGGTTTCAAACCTAGTTCCTGTGAGAAAAAAGAATGGAGATATTAGGCTTTGTGTTGATTTTAGAAATCTAAACATTGCATCTCTAAAAGATAATTATGGCTTACCTAATATGGAAGCCATGTTACAACAAGTGACCGGCTCTGAATTGATGTCAATGATGGATGGCTTTCTTGGATATAATCAAGTTCTAGTAAAAGAAAGTGAATAGTTCAAAATAGCCTTCACAACCCCTTGGGGAACATATGTGTATGTGAGGATGCCTTTTGGCTTGATTAATGCAGGAGCTACTTTCCAAAGAGCCATGGATGTAGCATTTCATGAGTATATTGCAAAATTTATGGTTGTGTACCAGGATGATCTTACAGCGTATTCTAACAAGGCTGAAGATCACTGCAAACACTTGGAATTTTTTTTTATAAAAGCCCTGGAATATGGGGTATCTTTAAACCCAAAGAAATGCTCATTTGGGGTAACAGAAGGAAAGTTATTAGGACACATAGTGTCTAAGGATGGGGTAAAAATAGACCTAGAAAGGGTAATAGCTATTGATAAAATCCCCAAACCTAAAAATTTGAAAGGTATACAGTCCTTTTTTGGCCAGGTTAATTTTCTGAGGAGGTTTGTTACCAATTTCGCTGAAATTAGTAGACCCATTTCAAAAATGCTAAAAAAAGGAGCTGTCATAGATTGGAATGGTGAACCTTCATAGGCATTCCAGGATATAAAAACTACAATAAAGAATGCTCTAGTGTTGAGGACCCCAAACTATGCAAAACCCATGCATATTTTTTCTTTTGCATCATTCTATACTGTAGCTGCAGTTTTATTACAGAAAAATCAAGAAGGATATGAGCAGCCTATTGCCTTTTTCAGAAAATCCCTGCAGCATGCTGAGCTGAAGTATGAAATAAATGAAAAGCAAGAATATGCTTTGGTAAAGGCTGTAAAAGCATTCAAAAGTTATTTGGTAGGTGCTACTATTATTGCTTTTGTATCTAGTGCTACAGTTAAGGATATATTCTCTCAGTAGGAAGTGTTAGGAAGGAGATGTAGATGGATTAATAGAATCCAAGAATTTAACATTGATATGCAGATAACTAAGTTAGTAAGAGGTCAAGGTTTGGCCAAACTCATGGCCGAAACTAACCTAGAAGCTAATCAGATAAACCTAGTAAATGATGATCTCAAAGCTGACTTCTGCGACATGGACCAGTGTGACTGGTACACCAATTTTATACATTACTTGCAACATATGGAAGTTCCTCCCCATCTGCCTGATAATGAAAAAAGGAATACTAAATTGCAAGCCATTAGGTATGTAATTGTTCAAAATAACTTATGGTGAAGAAACTTTGAGGGAGTTCTGTTGAAATGTGTTGACAAAGAAAGGGCAAAAGAGATCTTGAAAGAAATGCATGTTGGAGTATGTGGAGGACATTACATGGCCAAAACTACTACGCATAAGATAATGAGGGTTGGATTCTGGTGGCCTTCTTTGTTCAAAGATGCTCAAGTTATGGTTAAGAAATGTGATCCTTGTCAGAGGTTTGCTGGAAAGCTGAAATTCTCAGGAAATACTCCACTGAAACCAGTTGAAACTCAAGCACCTTTTCAACAATGGGGTCTGGACTTCATAGGAGAAATTTTCCCCAAGTCTAGCAATGGCTATTCTTGGATTCTGGTTGCTACTAACTACTTTACAAAATGGGTAGAGGCTATCCCTACCAGAAATGCAACAAGTAAAGTGGTAAATAATTTCCTATTGAATAATATTATTTCTAGATTTGGATGTCCACAGAGAATTGTCATAGATAATGCTATGTATTTTAGGTCTGAGGAGTTCATCAAGTTTTGTGATAAATAAGGAATGACAATATCATCATCTACTCCATATCATCCACAAGGGAATGGACAAGCTGAGTCCACAAATAAAAGCCTGTTGAAAATCATTAAGAGAACCTTGGATGATAATAAAAGGGCATGGGATTCCAAGTTACAGTTGGCAGTATGGGCTGACAGAGTAACTGTAAAGAAGGCAATTGGGGTAGCTCCATTTGATTTAGTGTATGGAATTCAAGCTAGAATGCCCCAGAACAACTTGATGGGACTATACAATTACATCCAGTCATATGATGAAGATACTACTGATGAAATGAAAGAAAGAATGGATGAATTGGTAGGATTGACCGAAGCTAGAAGAGAAGCATCTCTAAGGAACCAAAAGTTGCAGTTGCAAGTCAAAACACTCTATGATAAAAGAACTGTAAACAAGAAATTTGAAAATGGAGACCCAGTCTTAATGTGGAATGCCAGAATTGAAGATAAAGGAAAACATGGAAAATTTGATCCCATTTGGTTAGGCCCATATCTCATTGAGAATGCTTGGGGTGAAGATTCTTACATAATCAAAGATATATTTGATAATATTCTTGAATTGCCAGTTCATGGACAATTCTTTAAGAGGTATTTTTCTTGAAAAAATACTTATTTTCTTCCATTAACAGTAGCTTTAGGGTTTCCTATCGTCTTGTTTTCTGTAAATCCTTGTACAGTCTGGGTCTTTGTTTTTGTGTGTTTCCTTGTGCTCTCTGAAGAAGTTGTCACCTTACCAGATGTGTGGTCTACTCTCCCATAGATTCTAAATTCTTGCATAGACTCAAGTAGTCTATCATCCCCAGATAGAGCCACTATTAGTCTGACTTTTTATGTAGTAGAAGTTTTCTGTTAAATCATAGAAAAGTCAAATGTTCTATTCCTAAGTGAAGCATAGGGTTTTGGATAATCCATCCATAAGAAATAATCATCATGTAAACCCTATTTCATCTCTATTCATAAATTGTCAGGTGTGAAATTTTGAATTTTCAAAAGAGACGAATATGCTGTCATATTCCTTTTCCTTTTCTCTTAGGTTACCTTTCTTCCTATTTGTCCCAACTGTCAAATCCGACCAGATCTACCATTATCGTTACCTCGCTATGACAAGTTGCATGCTTATTAAGTATGGTGAGTTAACGAGTGTTGAGTATTTTAGGAGGCGGGACCGTAAAGTGAAGATACGGCGATCGGAGATTTGCTTATTAAATGATTTATTGTGTAGGTACACTTTGCAAGTTACCGTCCCAAAAGGATAGGGACCCACTAGAATATATGACATCAGAGCCGGAATGATGGTTTTTCTGGACGTTTCGCCACCTTGCTATCAAAAAAATTAGGCACTTCGCCGTTAGCGAAGTAGCAAGGCCAAGTGAAAATCTAAAGATGATGACATTGCATCTTTCTTGTATCATAATTACACCAGGTGGCATGACCAATCATAAATACCGTTGTCTGAATCATTTTTAATTGACAGAAGTGATTACTAGGTAACCCTTGCATTTTTTGGCATGGAATCCTTTTAAGTGCCAAAGCTCGCTACCTCGCTATCGGAAAATTCAGGTGCTTCACCGTTAGCGAGTTAGCGAGGCCCCGTAAAATGGTAAAAGATCGGCAAGATCTTTGGTGACGTGGAATGATAAATGACCATGGTAAATTTTGACATGTGCCAACTATGCAGAGATTCGATTTTCATTAATGCCTATCTGACTAAATGTAAAAAAAATCTTGAACGTCAGCTTGAAGTGGATCAACGGAGCTTGCTACCTCGCTATGACAAGTTGCATGCTTGTTAAGCCATGCGACATAGCGAATATAAATCAGGAGATCCTGTGCTTTTTCCTCACCTTTGATTTGGTAAGTGATCAATGGCTGTCATCTCCTCACTATGAAGAGTTGCAAGGGAGATAATTATAGAGACATAGTGAGTTGGGCCTGCCGCCTTCCTTCTTAAAAAGCCCTGTAGCATATCTTTCAATCATTTTCAGATCAGATCAACGATTGTCGCCGCTTCGCTATGGCAAGGTGTTCGTTCTTTATGCATAACGAAGTAGCGATGTGCTGACACATGTTCTCAGTCATTAGTGGGTCCAAATATAAGCACCATCAAAGAAAGAATTATGTATGTGGCAAGTTCTCATTGGGTAAAATAACTAACATGGAAAATACAACTCCTAGTTGTTCTCTCTGCACCACATGATCGTAGGATCTTTGAAGATCGACGACGCAGTTTTAAATGAAAAATATAGTGCCACTCTCTATAATAATTAGACAAGAAAGTTTTATCCGTAAGGAAAATTAGAGTATAGTACAGAGAGATTTCATCAGTTTCATCTCACGTGAGCAAATATTTGGAGCCATTCTTGTGCAAAAGCCATTACTGAAAGAAAAGCGTGCCAAGGTCTGATAAAAATTGTCAAGTTGTCTGTTCACTGAAAATTTGCAAGAATACAGAGGAAAACAGAGACAGAATTCAAGTAAGTAATACTACCATAATCTTCGTAAGCTTTTAAGTTCTAAAAAGATAGCCCAAGATGCCTCCGAAGAAGGGATTTTCAGGTGCAATAAACTACTTGGATAGAAATGTCCGCCATGATTTGCTTGAGTTGCTTCCTGAGTCTACTGTAGAAACAGTGCAAGATAAGAGGTTAACCTCACTGAACCCTAGGCTAAGGATAGCTGATGGATTGTATGATAAAGGGTAATTGGGTTCAGGATGCTCAAACTTCTCGAACTGGTTTGAGTTTATTTAAAAAATGGTTTGCAGAGAGGAAGTTATATGCCCCTCATGCCAATATATGGAATTTTGATCTTGGAAAGCTTGTTGTCCCCGGTGTGTTTATGGATTTTGACCTGCTTGAAGCTATAGCAAAAAATTATGACCAAGCCACTAAGGTAGTGAGAAGAATGGATGGTGAGGCTTTAGTTACCATCAGTCCTGAGGAGATTAGGAAGGTTTTCAGTCTAGGACCTCTCACTATGTATCATGTGCCCATTAATTTGATAGAGTTAGAAAAAGAATATATGTCCAAAAGGGATGTAGTTAGACAAGGTGCACTGAAAGCCCACATAGGCCAGATTGGAGGCCTCCCAACCATAACATCATCTTCTAAAAAACCATTCAAGAAATCATGCTTTAATGCCAGGGCAGTAGAGATGTATAGGACCCTGTGCAAAGTCTTCAGAGAGGGCGAAGAAGATTTTATTCCGGTGAGCCTCATGTATATGATCACCCAAATCTCCTCTTTTGGTGTGGAAATAATTTTTGATTTTGCATCTTACTTGGCTAATGAGATTCACCAGGGATTGGTGGGGATTGCAAAGGGCAAGGTGGAAAAGGTTTGGGGTCAGTACTCCCTATTGATGCATATGTTTCCTTTTAAAGGGGCCACTTATTTTGGTAAAGAAATGGTTTTAAATAGGGAACAAGAGGGGGAGGCACTGCCAGTCCAATTATGGAGTGCAGACATGACTTGGGAAGTAGAAAATGCTAGCTTTGTTAGATTTGATAGGCACTTTGCCTCCAAACTAAGATGCCTCATATTGAGTGATAATCCCAGAATTCCTAAGGCACTAATGCATCTTGTTAGGCCTATGGACAAACCCCATAGTCTAAAAGTTTCACATAATTGGGGAGATATTATCCCATATTCAGTCTCAACTGTCATTAGGGTCTATGGATTCAAAGGAACACCCCATGTACTACCCTATCAGGTACCTTTAAAGGTAGGGATAGCTGAAATTTTGTGGCAGTTGGGAGGAGTGGAGGAGGCCTTTTTTCACAAAAGGGGAACAGGATCAATTTTTCCTACTTGCACTATAACCCACCAATTTGTGATAACTAAAGAAGGGTGGGTCTTTCTCCACAAAATTTTGGATCAATATAAGATGGCAGTGTCTCATGCTCATTTTTGTGATACAGAAGGTTTCTTTAACTCTGCTCTTAGACTTAGAATTAAGCTTCGTCCAGTTTAGCATGAATTCTATTTTCCTGAAGATATAATAAGAAATGAATATTCTCTCCATGAGCAAGAAATAAAGAAAGAAAAATGGAGAGTGTATTCAAAAGTTTTGGAGTTTATTAATTGTTTTGACAAAGATTACAGTCCTCTTAGTAATGCTGCAACCAATGCAGATAAGATAAATAAGCTCATGAGTACTTCTCTCTGAGATAATGGAAGTAATGAATGAGAAGAAACAACATTTTATTGATTCTTTTCCAGATAAAGCCAGAGAGGTTATGAGAAAATTGGGTTTCACCCCCGACATTGGAATGGGTCCACTGGTGGTACGAAAGAAGACAGGATATACTATTGTTCGGCAGCAGATGCCCATTGTACACAAAGAAAAATAGGTAGTTGAATCTACCAGTACTGTCTTGGAAGAAAGACCCCCTGAACCTTCTCCCAAAAGAAGAAAAATAATAAGGGAAGAAGAATTCCGTGATGAAGGTTACTCACCTTCTCAAAGTCCAATGAGAATTGAGGAAGAGTAGCTCACCAATGAGCAATTTGAACAAATGGGGTCACAAGGAGAATTTTTTGTTACACAAGTAGAAATTGATGAAGGGAACCCCCAAGAACCTCCTGTGCCATGTTTTGAATTAACTATAGCAGATTTTAGAGGAAGGGAATTGGAACCTATTTTGGAACAAGCCAGTCAGCATTTTTTGTCTGATAACAGTTTTGTAAGATCTAGGGCTTTCCATCAGTTTGCATGGAGGGTAAACATGCACATTTTTGAGCAAAAGTGTAAGAATATGAAAATAGAGCATCCAGAAATGGATTAGGCCTCCATTCAAAATCAAATAAAAGAACAAATGATGCAAGAGTTCCAGAATATAACCCCTGATGAGGGTAGATAGATGTTAAAAAATGCAAATATTTTATTATTGCCCAATTGGGATATTGCTGATGCATTAATTTTTAATTCTGTATCAAATAATTTAGGACTACAGGATCCAAATAAAGAGGAATTCTTGGGTACAACATTCAGTAATGATCAAGCTGCCCTTGTTATGTGGTCCCTGAGAAGAGGATCCAGGACTAATTCATCACAGCCTAATGATTCAGGACTAACAGGGAGTATCATTTTAAGGAGAGTTGTTGATACTTCAAATGTACAGGCAGCCCACATGAATGTGGATTATTCTAAATTTTCCTTGGCCACTACAGAAAGAGAAGAATAGGAAATTATTGATATGCATAGTAAATATGAAATAGTGGTGGATGCTTATAATCAAGAGGTAAAAAGGAGAATTGAGCTGGAAAATAGGGTATCTCAATTGGAGAAGATACTTGGAAAAAGGAAAGTGGGAGAATCCAGTACACTAAGAATTGCATATCCTCCACAGTCATCTGTTGGATTAACCCCTATCATTGGAATACCTGACACCCCTGAAAGACCCCAATTCTATACTGTAGAGGAATTTGAAGCAGAAAAAACTAAATTACATGAGTGGTAGATAGAATTTAGAAATCAGCAAGAAGAGAAATGGAAGCAGGGTGTGACATATTTGAGGGATAAAATACAATGGTCAACTTTTTATGATCAGTTGACAAGGATTGTAACCCTCATGGATGAGTTGAATAAAGAAAAGGATGGACTAAATTCTCTTGCACAGAAATGGAGACAGAGAAATAATGATGTTACAATTATATGTATATCTGCAGTCCAAATGCCTTATCATCAAGTTGAAAAGATTTTTGATTTATTGAATAAGTTAGAAAATTTTGAGAATGAAAGAGATTCTTTACAAAGAAGATTGATACTCTGTGTTTCAAAATATCTTGCTAAAAAATTCACCCTATTTCCTTGTGCTTTAGAATCTGTTGATACAGTAAAGGAAAAAGAAAAATGGAAAAAGGAAATGGATGAATTATTCGATAACAGAATAATAAACATGATCAGTGAGACTGGCCATTGGTTTTGGGCAAAGACAAACGAGGAGCTGGTAAAAGTACAATTGTATTATACTGCTATGAGAAAAGAATTTGATGATTTAGAGGAAAATGCAAATTCTTTAATAAAGATACAAAGAGAAACTCTAAGTTTTGATTGGCCAGATGATGATACTTTTAATAAGTGCAAAAATTAGTTTAGTGAATAGATGTCAGGAGACAATGAGGAAGAAAATGCAAAAGTAATAGTTACCCTTGTAATCAGCAATGATGACATGGAAAATCCCCAAGTTAAAGTGAGTTTGCATGTAACAGAAGATGATACATCACTTACAGTCCTCATGGGTATGTACTCCAAAAGTGAAGAATGACTGCAAGGTCAGATCGTGCTCTTGTCTCAATAATTTAGAAGCATAACAGAAAGGGACCCGCCAAGAAATGTTGTTAATGTTTCTGTTATTTTGTTTTTGTCTTTCTTTTCAAAGGACACCTGTCACCTCCTTTAGCCTGAAGCTTGTTGCATCTCACACTATTTAAGTGAGATCCCTAGGCTAAAGAATGGTCCAAATTCTGTTTTTACTAAGTATTGTGCTTAGTCCTATTTTTGGTCCAAAACATTTGGAAAGCAAGTTTGTAGTATACTTTTCTGTCAAAGTTTCTGAGAATACATGAATGTAGAAAGAACTGTGCTTCTTTTCTGAAGGTCTTTTTGGGTCTATTGTAAAGGATATACGATTTTCAAAGGAAATGAATACAAATTATGAACTGTCCCGATATCAGTTTCTTTCTGAATTTTGTCTCCTTTTAAATACTTAGCTACCTTGATGTTGTGTGAGTAAAAGCTTATGCAATTGATTGCAATCTAGTAGGGTTGTACATCCATTTGTTATTGTTGTTAATTCAATGGATTAAATAAGGGCTCTGATGAATGTGGTGAGATTGCTTAGGTATTGAAAAGGATTTTTGAATGATAAATTCTGATAAGAATTTGTTGCAAAGCAACAAATTAGATCTAAGAATTTACTATAGACTCTGAAGCCCAATGGATTAGGCACTGATCGAAAGTTTTTCAGCCAAAAGAGAAGTATATTATGACTGGTTTTTTCAAATACATCATAAAATCAAATTTTACTTTTATTTCCTGTAAGATATTCAAAGTTGGCCAGCACTTGCCTGCATGGAATGTTTTAGCTTCATTTAGCCATTGCTGTTGAAAACATCTGCAGATCTATAGAAGATTTCTTGGCCATATCTATTCAAGGGACGTGTTTACCAATTTGGTAAGAGTTATGTATGTGTTTGAGGATTTAGAAATGAGAATCAAAATGAAACTAAGAATAATTCTCATACAATTGTTCCATTTTTGAACCATCTCCGGGTACACCCGCCCTAGTTTTTACAGAGCCAAAAGAGTAGAAAACCGTCTAAGGTTTTGTTGAAGTTGGGTCCTAGTACTTTTCATAGGCAAGTGAGAATGAGAATTGGCTATTCTTTAGGTTGTGTATGTACTGATATCTAGGTATTAAGCCTTTTGTCGCTTAGTAGTTTTAGCACTGTTTTAACATTTTCAAACACCAACAGTTCCAACTGAACCTATGGCTTTGTTGATTCCAAGCATAGTATTTTGAAAATATCTTTGGAAAAATTCTAAGGGATAATCTCTTCAATATCTCTTTTCTTTAGAATGTCTCCCACATTACTTTACTAAAGGAATGTTTCTAGTCATATTCTTTCCCATGTAGAAACTTTTATGATTTTTTTAATTCTTGTTCAATTTCTCTATCTCAATTGGAAATGACATCAGTCCACCCAAATCAAATGCATCTGTGAATGTTCCTTTATCCAAAGATAGGAAAATTCTTCTAACTCTTTTGTGGAATCCCTTATTGACATGATTGTAGCATTTGATTAATGCTTTCACCATGTCCTCATCTACAAAGACTTTTGCCATATTCAATTTACCAAAATTCCTTATGCAAGGCTTACATACTGGAATCTCTACTGCTCTATTCTTGTAGAAGTACCAGAACAATTCATACCCATTTCTATTAGGAACCTCTACATCTCTACATGATGCATATGGGTCTTTGAAAGAAAGATCATTTTCATTATGGGCATTGGTGGAACCAGGAAGAATGTGTATCCATTCTTCTACAAATATGCTAGGAACTTTTTGTAGTGCATCCAGGTCTTCAATTACTCTTTGTGAAATTAGTTCTCCTTCTCTCTAAGCCATCTCTACAAATGATTATGTTAACTCTATATAGCGAATGCTAAAATCACTAGAAATCACCCTGCAACTTGAAATTCACTCAAGAAACTTATGTAACTATGGAAACGCTAATGAAAATGTCCTTATCTTTCAGACTTTATTTGCTTCTGTAATGGGACTATGGTATTAATGGCATTTAAGATTAGCACACTTGGAAAAACCTACCAATTCTTGAAAAGCTGGCAAAATCTATGTTTTTTAATATTTTTGTCCATCTAGCTCATATTATTTCTTATGCCTTAGAAATGGTCATTAAAACTGCTTTCATGCCTTAAAACTTATAGTTGTGATGATGCAAAAACCAACTCATCATTCCTTGACCATGGTTTTCATGTTCCTCTTGATCCCAGCTGTGACCATGTGACTAAGGTTTTCTTTCTTATGTTTCACACCCTCTCACCCTATCTTTCTAACTGTTGAGTTTGGCTTTCAATGTTACAAATTTCCTTATTCACTCATTTACAACTCAACTTTACTTTAACTTCATAATTTTCATGATATGACAATAAGCATTTTACTTAACATTCTACACTTTCACAACCGTTTATCACTTAAAACCTTTTATACATGCGATGATGTGCTTCTTTACATTTTGACCTTATCGCCCCTTCGTGACCATTAGACAAGATGCATACTCTAACTATGTGATTTTGTGCCAAGCATTTTATTTTAACACTTTCGTTACCACCAAACATTTCAACATAATATCTTAAAGGTTTAAAAGAGCGTGTGAGGGTGCAAAATATAGCTTGTAACTACAATAATTCCTTTGTTTATGGCTTTACATAATTATTTATTTATCTTTACTCTTGACTATGAAGATGCACTCCATTGAATTAATTAACTGTTATCTTCTTCTCATAGCTTCATCACTTGAACTTAAATTGTTACATAAACCCTTACGAATATGTGGTGGCCTTTAACTTTAACCATTTTGAACTTGTCTTTGCTTGCTCATATCATTAACTAGGTAACTCGAGTTAGACCTTGTGATAGTGTGATGCACTAAATTCACCACTTCACCACATTTACGATGAGTTATTTACTAAATCAAGTGATGGTGTGATAGGATAAATCTTAACTGTCAGATATCTTTCATAGTGTTACAACTCTACAACTACCCTTGCCACTTAAACATGCAATCATGTGGTTAACCTTTATGTTGATTGCTTTCCTTTACTATGCACTATCACCACTTAGAACCTTAACCCAACATGTAACCACACAAATATTCAACTAAAAGAATTCTTTTCCTCACTCCACTCATCCAAGGTTGTCTTCACTCAATTGCAAAGGTCTGCATGCTTATAATCCTTCACCCTAAAAAGCTTTGTGCAACCTCGCAACTTAGTCTTCATATTATATATGATCACCTGCAATGTTGTATTGCCATCTTTACTAACTACTTCCTTTCATTTATATAGTTGCAACTTAAGATACCTTCAAACCTTTATGACCTATGACCATGAGCTAAAGGTTTAAGACTAACCATATTTTCATTTGTCACAACATCACCACTTGAAATTCTCTGAGTCAAGAATGACTTGTGATCTTGCACTTGGCTTTTGTTTCACTCAACCACACCTCCAAGCTAGATGTTATGAATGACTATTGTGAAAATATTCTGAGCTCAAAATAGACTACTTCACCCTTTCTCTACCTTGGAAATGGTTAGTCAGTAGAGCAGAGTGATGTTGTGATTAATGATACTTCACAACATCATGACTTAAAAGATACAAAAGATCATGAAATACAGATAGAAAACATTAGCTCAAACTTAGGGATAAAAAGATATAGCAAGGTTTTAATATATCTCTTTTTAAAAGGAAAATGTATTTTGAATGAACTTCAATGACAAAAAAATTTAAAGATTTTACCTAGGGTTTTTTCATGAGGGTTAACAAAATACTCAAAACCCTAAGCATTTAGACATGATTCCTCCTATTTTTCACAAATTTTAACAAGTTTCTAAGCAAGTGAAAAATCAAGCCAACACTACTAACATTCACAATATTATCAAAATTTATGTCACAACCAACTATTGTCCACTTTAGCTACCAAACATGTCATTTCAATAGGATTCAATTGAGATACATTACATCTGGATCTTGTCCCTATTCCAATCAACTTACTATCTATGTCTCTGATAATGCAGGTCTTCTCACTAAATTGCAACTGATAACCCTTGTCCACTAACTATCTAACACTCATCAAATTATGCTTTAATCCATCTACAAAATAAACATCATGAGTGTTAGTTTCACCATCATGAGTAATGGATCCTATTCCTATTATATGACAAGTTGCATTCTTACCAACTCTAACAATACGTCCATCATGATTCTTGAACTTAAAAAACTTATTAGTAGCACCAGTCATGTGATGTGAACAAGTACTACCCATTATCCAATCGGATTTCTTTTCAACTTGGTAACTAGATCTCTTTCTTCTCTAATTTCTCTATCAAGATCATCTTCCTTGATAGCCACAAATCCCCATTCATCATCACTTTCCCTTTCACCTCTCCCATAGAATTCTTCATCTTCATTTTCATACAAATAATTTCTATCTCTTCTAGGCTTAAAATTTCCCTTATACTTTTTCTCTCTTTTAGGACATTTAGATGCATAATGACCAAATTGATCACATGTCCAAGATTTAAATATTTTCTTACCATATTTTTCTCTTCTCATAAGTAGGGCTTTTCCTTCCTCAATCTTCTTGTCTTCATCAGATCTACTACTACCAAAAAAATCTTTGTGTTTTCTTGCACTCCTTGTCAGATTATGTCGAACATTAAGCACACTAAAAGTTGTTTTTGCTCTTACTAGATCTCTAGACTATCTGAAATCTACATTTTGCTGCTTTTAATCTTCCAAGCAATATTTCCTTGTTAAAAACCTTGGTGTAGGGTATCAATAGTTGAATCATTTGAGCTACTTGCTTGAGTGACTACATCAAACTTTTCAAGATCTTCCATACTACCTCATCTTCTTCCTTGGTTCCATCATGAGACCAAATTTGTGCAATAATTTCAAATATTCTACCAATATAACTTCTTATAGATTCATATTCCGTCATTTTAGCATCTTGAAATGTACATATCCAATTCTACAATCTAATTATCTTTTCATGTATATCACCTTCAAAAGCAGATTCTAATGCTTTCCAAATTTCATGAGATGTTTAAACTAACTTTAACTAATTGAATTCATTCTCTGGAAGTGTTGATAGTTGAGCCTCTCTATCTCTCATGTTACACATGAGTAGATCACTCTCTACATCACTAAATTCTTCAAGCTTTCCTTCTTTGTTTGAAATGTGAGGTAGGCTAGGTTACTAAGAGATGTGGGGCTGAATCAGGAACTGATAAAACTTCAACTTATTTCACCAATTAATCCTTCATAAAATATTCTAATCTAATTGCATACATGAAAGAATGAAAGAAGTAAAACATTCATAACACTTTACACAAGATATGGTGACCCAGAAAACTTCTAAATAGAAAGTAAAACTGGGGTGGGGATGATACCCACAAGCTTTATTATTGTAGTATAAGGTTGGCTAGTTAAGGCATATAATCTACGCAACAAGCAAGATTATGTGCAGATCCAGTATTGGTTAGTATGGATGAACTACAAAAACTAGTAGAAAACACAATTAGAGATAAGGTGAAACCACAAGAACCACCTTCCAACATCTCTACAGCTACTAGTGGTCAACTTCAAATGCCAACAGTTGTTTCAATAGGCATAGTTGACACCATAGTTTAGAAGACAAGTGCAGCAGCAGACAAAGAACCAGAAAAAATAGGACAGACTATTACATCTGATCCTATAGCACAAACACAAGGTGCACTTCCTACAATTACAATAAGTGATCAAGGAAGACAACATGAGGAGAAAATAGAAGAAACCCCTAAAGAGCAAGAGGCAATACAAACATTAATAAATTTGCTTACCTCGGGGACTCCTACGCAAAAGCCTTTACAAATATCTACACTTGGATCAAGCTCTACAAATATTGCAAGGGTACTTCACTATGGAGACCTTGAACTAAATGAGGAGATAGTCATACCGAATTATGACTCAAAAACAATTAACATTGATCAAATCAATAAGGTGTAAGAAGCACTAAATAGATGAAAGAGGCAAGAAATACTCAAAAAGGAGTATCAACAAAAGAAAACAATGCATGAAATCAAAGATATATTCATGAATGCTTTTAGTATTCAGTCACTAGATGAGTTAAAGCATATCATGGAACAATTATCAGACATTGTTGAATAGATGAAAAATGCAAACCTAGAAACAAATGCAAAACTCATGGAATGGTCTAAAATAAAATTTAAAGGAAAAGTTAATGAGTAAATATCCAGTCAAATAGCACTTTCTCAGATAGAATTGGCAAAGGTCATAGACAAAGTCAAAAAGGTACTTGAGAATATATTCTCATTATACAAAAAGTTGTGTGACTTTTCATATTTCACACAAGAGACCAACCAAAAGATAAAGAGCCTAGAAAGAAATTTGAATATTTCTAGCATGCAGCTGCCTAGAGATCCAGCTCAAAATGAGAAGTATTTTTCTCAAATGCTTCACACTCAGAAAGAAATAGTTGTACTAACAACAGAAGAGGCCACCATCAAGGCCAAACTATTACAGCTCCAATCCTCTATAACCCCACATTTGGAAATCCTCCATAAAGAACCAGTCTATGCTGAAATTATTCTCAAGAAAGACCCCAATCTTTCTACTTTAGAAGGACTTATTCATCTTGCTGCAGAAATTGCTCTCTAGCATAAATCATTGGAAATTGCTTTGCATAATTGGGATGCAGCTCTTAGGATGATTATGGAAGTAAACAACACATTTTTGGAAAAATATGGTCTTAACCCTTAAAATCCTTTGACATAAGTGTCAAAAAGGGGGAGATAATAATAAAAGGGGGAGATAAGAATAAAAACAAGGGTAGACAAGGTAATGGGAGAGATAAGAGTGACAAGATAATACAACAAAGGCGGAGCATGATATACAACATCAAATTTTGGTTACCAAGATAGTACTGATAATGGTACAATCAACTCAGGGGGAGTTACAATACTCTTGAAGTATATACAATGTACATTACAAATTTTGACTGTATATACCAAGAAAATTAGTACATGTACTCATAAGGTTAGTTAAGTGTTTTTGTCACTCATGTCAAATGGGGAGATTGTTAGTCTCAAAATGGTTTCTGACACTTGAGTGCCAACACACTTAATCACTTTCTACATTGGAGCCGAGTACACTACATATGCCAAGCCACAACATGAGCCAAGTCAAGAAACCTAAAAGGTGCTGAGTGATCTTCAGGTGCCGAGCAGCCTTCAGGTGCTGAGTGCAGATCAGGTGCCGAGTGAAGATTAAGTGCCAAATGACTTTAGGTGTTGAGCATGATACAAGTGTTGAGTGACATTTAAGTGTTGAGTCATAGATGATGGCAATCAATATAGAAATACAACAAGTGCTAAGTAAGATAGTTCAATATAGGTACCGAGCATCAAAGACCAGTAAGTGTTGAGCAACACATAATGCACATATGAGTTTGTAACATTGCAAATTTAGATGTAAACCATTTTTATGGCTGACACATGATGAATCTTGAAGAATTAAAAGATAAGATCAAATTTTTTTTTTTCCCATGCAATCAACATGCAGCCAATAAGAAAAATGGAAAAGGCATGCAACCAATTGTTAATATGCAAGGAATGAGCAGGAAATAGAGATTCAATATGGATCATAGATCCATACCTAACCCTAAGTCTTCAAATATCTTTATAAGGAAGAGGAAATGACATTGAACCCTATGGTGGATAGACGAGGGTGTTAAAGGAAAATTAATTCTCAGAGTAAAGAGTATCAGATCATAGAGGATCAAGATTAGAAAAAGTAGATCAAGTTCCTGTATTCAGCAATCAAAGGGTTGTAAGCTATCAGGTTTATTATACCTAATACTCTCTAGAAATTGTGTTAGAAAGAAAATCCTATGGTAATAGGTTAGCTTAGCAGCTATTTTGTAAATCCTATAAATAGGTGATGAAATCCTTTAGCAGGGTAACACTTCTTGTAAAGTGTTTGAAATCCTTTAACCAGGTCACTATTGATATAGTGTAAAGCCTTTAACATGGCAGGCCTTTAATAGGGCAGACCATCAGAAGTGGTTAAAACCTTATTGTTGCAGTAAATTTTGTGGGTATCATCCCCACCCTAGTTTTACCTTCTTATTCCTAGAGGGTTTCTAGGTTACCAAAATCTCAAATGTTATGTGGTGATGATTATGTGTTTTTCATAATTGTTTGATATGTTTATATGCATGCAATCTATTTTCAGTTAAGAAAAAGTTTTAATGAACAAAGCACAATACTTTTGATTCACCCCCCCCCCCCCCGCTCTCAGAGTCATTATTCCTATTTGAATATTCCAACATGTTAAGCCTGCCCAGTTAAAGGATTTAGCTAATAAACCTATTAGGATGAACTAGTGGTTGAGATTCCTTTGAAGTGTAATGATTGCCTCATTGTAATAGATAAATCTTTGATGTCCCTTATACTACTTGTCGTCTTCATAATTCATAATTTTGATCTCTATATTCACATCATACCTTTTTTCTGTATCATTTGGATGTGATACAATACATTACATATATACTAATCCAAATTACAATTCATCAAAGTCAGCTACAATATAGGTTTCCATCAAGATGACAATGTTGGCTCAACTTTTGGCACTTGAGTTCTAAAGAAAAACATAGTGAGGTTTTGATACTTGGCAACCATTTTCAACACACAACATCATCATGGACTCAATAGACATAGAAGCTTGGTTCATACTAATCACTTCCAAGTAGCCTGAACTTGGTCAGCACTTGCATGACTGGGTGAGCACTATGAAGCCTGACATATCAACTAAATCATTTGGTTGATACTCCATGGCTCAGTCAATACTAACACTTTGATCTTGGTATAAACTGAATCACCTCATTGACACTCCTTGACTCAGTCAATACTAGATTCACATTATTGATACTGCAAGCTTGGTACACATTGGAGACCATGGTTGACATTGTGCAACTCGGATAATATTGTGAATCTCAATTAGCATTGTCACTAATCAATTTGGTAAATACTTCTCAACATGAATTGCATAATGATTCTAGAACTCAGTAACAATTATAGAACTCGGAAGTACCTATATTACTCGGTTAACATTGCAAAATGTAAGACAAGCTTTGTAATTACTTAGCCAATTGACTAAATGTGAGTCACTAATAAACAAGAATTGAACTTTATGTCAATAATCTCCCCCTTTGGAATTAGTGAAAATAACACTTATCAATCCAAAACTAAATTCTCAAAATTTCAAGTCAAAAACATTTTTTATCTCCTTTTTGTATCTATAACTCGGTAACATACTTTGTTTTTGAGATTTTTCAAAATTTCTTTTGTAAAGGATGTTTTATGATTATCTATAAATGTGTTTGTATAATACTATGTTGCTCCCCATACATATCTCTCTCCCCAATACTCTTCATATATGTATTCATCTATATATTTCTCCCACTTATATATATATATATATATATATATATATATATATATATATATATATATATATATATATATATATATATATATATATATATATATATATATATCATTATAATTTAGTTCTCCACCTTTTTCACATAAATGTCAAAGGTGTATGGTACATGGTAATGCCAAAATGTGGTAGGATGTACCTTTAAAATCAATTCCATTATCTTGTCCCATTTTTCATGTAACACCTTACTTGCATGACATGTAATCTGTACTTATGTTGATAACTCCATGATGTGATGAGATATGAAGAAGTTGTTATCATGGATGAGATTTTTGGCATGTGCAATGTGTTTTTGCAATGTATCCATGTTCAAAATAATCATGCCTTTTGTTGGCCTAGTTTTTCACCACCCTTGTTTTATTGTATTCAGCAATGAAAAACCCTAAATGTGCACTCCAAGAAATTTGAAATTTGTTTTAAAAACCCTAGGCAAAAAAATTCACCAAATAACATTGTGCTTTGCCTTGTTTGGCCCTAGCCTGTGAAAACCTTAGGAAGTATCATTTCAAATAAATTTTGGTAGGACATTTTTATCCTAAATATTTATCCATGCAAAGATGCCTTTATTAATCTTTTGATAAACTTTATGAAGTTTGCCTAAACTGCATTATTTTATTTTGAAAAGGTCTTGTGTAACACAAACTTTGTGTGGTTATTGATCTTGATCAGATCAATAACCATCACATTCTTGCAATATGGAGCTACAAGATATTTAAATATTGTGGGCAAGTGCTTTATCGACACATAGCCCCTACTGATGTTTCATTTTTAGTGCACCAAAAAAAGTTTGTGGTTGTCAGAACTAGTCAAACTTTTTTGTAGAGCTGTTAGTATTCTCGCACACATTTTGAAATTCCTACATTATCATTGGCCTATTCTTTAATAAAGGTATTATTTTATAGCTTAGAGCTCCTGATTGTTGATCTTGCAAAAAATTGAGGGCTAGCACATGCCTGCAATAATAAAGTGCACGAATGTTAAATATTGCAGGGAAGCATAAATGCGACATGTGGCATACTATGACATCATGGGCTCACCTTTCTCAGAAGATAATAACAATTTGTCTTATGTGGTACTTGTCAGATGAGCTAGAGTATAGAGAAAGAATCTCATTGGTTTGACTAGCTAACTAGATGTTACAGTCATAGAAAACTTGTGATCACCATTGATCTGAATAAGATCCAGGGTTAGCGCTTCCCCACAATATGGACTCGCTCGACATTTAAATAATGCGCGCAAGTGGGCATAGTGGGACCAAGACTTAAAGGGAATATTGAGTCATGCCATGCTAAAAAGGTCAGATGGAGTAAAGTGTTCTCATTGGTGGAACATGACAGGTATGCCAAGTTGAAAGTAGTGATGTCATGGGTGCTGAAGGTTTAAATATTGCATTCAAATCTGTTAGAGCACGTTGTAAAAGAATGATATTTGATTGGTTAAGTTAGTTGAGTGGGCTGTTAGAGAAAAAGATTTTGGCCCACCATTAATCCGAGAAAGATTGACGGATAGCACATACCCACAATAAGAAGTTGTAGGAATTTTAAGTAATGTGGGCATGTGCCCTTTTGACACGTGGCTGAGGGCTTGAATTTTTTAAAGGCATTTTACTTTTGAAATAAAATCATCTGATCTTTGGGAGATCGATGGGTCATATTCAAATTTGACATATAACACAAAACTAATAGCTACAGGAATTAATATGACTCAATGTTTCCTTCGTGTGACCTCAATGCATTGGTGTAATATGAAAAATCACCATTATTGAAGCACACAATCACAGATTTTCTTAGAATGAAAAAAAATTCCAGAGCAAGGAACAAAATTTCTCAAGGGTTTCAATGAATTTGCAAAGAAAAATACAGAGAAAGAAATGAAAATTTAGCAGGTAAGTAATCTGTAACCTGTAACAATCAAGAATTTGCTATTGTAAGAGTGTGAAATTTTAAAATACCTCCACGAAAGGAATTTTCTAGGAAAACTAATTATTTAAAAAGGGTTGTGCATGATGATTTCCTAGAACAGTCTCTCTTATCAGTAAATTAAATAACTAAGGGGAGGGAACTCATTCCTAATAACCCTAGGATAGTTGTGGCTGAGGGTTTCTATGATAGGGCAAACTGGGTAAGAGATGCCCAAGTATCTATCAAGGGTTTGCAATTGTTCAAAAATGGTTCTCAGAAAGGAATTTAGATACTCCCATGAGCAATATCTGGGAATTCGACATTGGAAAATTAGTAGTCCCTTTAGTTTTCCTTGATAATGATCTATTGGATGACCTGGCTAAGAAATATGATCCTATTATGGGATGGGTGAAGAATAATTCTGGAGTCAATCTTTTTAGGGTTTTCCTTGAGCTATTCAGTGAAATTTTCAACCTTAACCCTAACCACGATGTACATGAAATCATTGATATGGATGATTTACAAGCGAGATATGGTGCACAAAGAATGTACTTGAGGACAGGGCCATTGCAAGAGCATGCTGCTAAAGTTGGAACTTTGTCTGTGATTACTGCTAGCACACCCGTGCCATTATTGAAAAGACATTTTAAGCCTAGGGCTCAAGAATTATATACTTCTCTTTGTAAAATTTTTGTTATGGATGAAGCTGAGCAGATCCTAGGCTCAATTGTTCTCATAATGGCCCAAACTCTTCAATTTGGAATGAGAACTATTCTAGATTTTGCTACTTTTCTTGCAAAAGAAATTCACAACGGATAGGTAGGGATAGCAAGGGGAAAAGTGTTGAGATAATGGGTGTTGCACACATTGCATAATATTGTTATTTTATTATTTTATTTTATTATGTAATTTTGTACCTAGATGGACGTGCAACATGTAAAGATTCCCATGGGATATACTTGATGAGTTGTATTGTAACATTGTGATAAGATTTCATGTAATTATTTAATATTGGGGAAAAGAATTAAATGCCAAATATTAAATGTGGGGTCAGTGGGTTAGATAGCACATGGTTTATGTAATACCACTTGGTGGTTTTGTGAGACTTGCTACTATATAAGCAGCCACAAGGGTAGTTGTTGTAGAGAGAGTGAGAGTGAGAAAGGCAAGAGTCAAGTGGGATAACGCTTGACAGGTTAGCCAAGGGAGCATTTATGAAGGTTGGAAGCATGGCATGGGATGTGTGGATTCATGCTTGTTTACATAGTTTGCTCAGTTGTGGCTATGGCCATGAAGGCTTCCATGGTTGTATTGAAATGGTATTTTTGTTGAATAATACATGGTGATGGATGCTTTTGGAGGCTGGGTTTTTCCCTCAATGAGGGTTTCCCAGGGTATATCTTGTGTCACAATTTTGTGGGTATGTTGTCTATTCTCTTGCATGTGGATTTTAATTCCGTATTTATTTCAAATCTATTATGGGTTATGTGGAAACGGTTATATTCTTTGTTGCCAAGTTTCCTTACAAAAAGTGGATAAACCTTTCTGTTGGTACTCATTACTCATGTATATATGCTTGTACAAGGGATTCATTTTTTTCTCCAAGGGTATGGAGCTGGAGACAACTAGAAATGGAGAGAGGAATCCTATACAATTATGGAGTGTGGATATGAGCTCAGAAGCCATAGGTACCAGTTATGTGAGGTTTGACAGATATTTTGCATCTAAGCTTAGATTGCTTTTGAGAGGAGACAACCCTAGATTTCCATAAACACTGTTAGAATGGATCAAACCCAAGGACCATACAAAAGGGCTACTGGTTAGTCATAATTGAGGGGATATCCTTCCCTATAATGTCTCAATAGTGATAAGAGTATATGGCTTCCTGGGAAAGCCTCATGTGCTACCATTTCATGTGCCTTTGAAGATAGGAATAGTTGAGTTGTTATGGCAAATAGACACTATAGATGAGAGGGAATTGCCTAAGAAGGGCACATTTTTTCCAATTGTTACTATGGCACATGATTTTGTTTTTGTAAAGAAAGGTTGGAAGCATTTGAATTTGTTCTTGGGTAGAACATGGTAGAGTCTCATGCCAGCTTTATTGACCCTAAAGGATTCTATGATCTCTTAAAAGAAAGAATAAAAGCTTCCTGCATGGTACAACAAGTATACTATCTGGAGGATGTGATTAGAAATGTTTTTACTATGCAAGAATAGGAATTGATAAAGGAGAAATGGATAGTATATAGTAAAAACCTAGAATTCATTAATGCTTTTGACCTTCATTATGATCCATTGAAAGAAAAGAAATATTGCGGAGCCAAGATGCAGGCATTAATGAATAATTTTTTTGTGATAATACAAGCCATGAAAGAGAAGAAGGATGCATATGTAAAGGCTCATCCAGACAAGGCTACAGAGGTGCAAAAGAGAATAAACAGTAGAAATGTGGTGTCTCTTGGTTAGTACACTTTGTAGAAAAGGCAAGGATATGTAATGATCAAAAATGTGCAACAGGCTGCCCCTTAGCAAAGACCAAGGCCAAAAAGCCCACCTACAACCAGTGCTCCAAAAAGACAAAAGTTAGAGCAGGGGTATTCTTCCCAAGTGGAACAATATTCCCCAAGCCAGTCTCTAATCAGAATTGATGATGAAACATCTCTGAGAGAACAACTTAGAAAAATTGGTGGAGAGGGAGATGTGATTGTTATCTCCATAAATTTGGAGATTGGAGAGCCACAAGAACCACCTACACCTTCCTTGGATTTAATTGTTGCTGATTACCAAGGTAAGGAAATTGACCCTATAGTTGCCCAAGCGTATGAAAGATTTGTTAATGATGAGAGTTTTGTGAATTCTAGAGCATTTGCACAATTTTTGTGGAGGCTAAATATGGAAATTTTGAGAAGACTTGTGAAAATATAAAGACAGAACAACCTAATAAATCAGATTCTACTATCAAGGAGGAGGTAAAGTCTAAATTTTTGAAATATTTTTCTCAATTTACCCCTGAGGCTAGTAGGCAAGTAATTAAACAGTCAGGAATCCTTATTTTGCTAGAATGGGATATAGTGAATGCCATGGTTTTTGATTCAGTAAGGAAGTGAAAGGATGTCCAATTTAAAACTAAAGAAGAGGTATTACAGGCTCACAAAGGAGTCAAATTTAGTGATGACCACCAAGCCCTTGTTATATGGTCAATTGAAAAAAGAGACAAGACCAAAATGCAAGAAATTTCCACTACAGAGCATACTAGTGCATTGACAGTTTTCAAGGCTGGTGAGGTAGGCAGTAAGAAAATAATAGGAATGGCCTCAGAGATGTTAAAATTTGGTAGTGTTGTATCTGGCTAGGAAGAGGGTAGATTTTCCCAACTCAATGCTAGCTTTGAGGAAGTTTTGAAAGCATATGAGGAAAGGGGTATGCAAATACAATCATTGGAAAACAAAGTATCTCAAATGGAGAAGATACTTGGGAAAAGAAAAGTAGAAGAATCTAGCAGACCCAAGATTGTATACCCTCCCAGGCCACCTATTGAACTTGTCAAGTCAACTCCAATTGTTGAGGTAACAGATACCCCTGAAAGGCCGCAGTTCTACACCACAGAAGATTTTGAAGAAAAAAAGAATAAGTTGTATGCATTGCATATAGAACTAAATAATCAGTTTGAAGAGAAAATAAGGTAGGGTATAATGTATTTAGTAGATAGAATTGAGTGGTCATCATGTTTTGACTTATTGGTTAGGATTGCATCCATTAGGGATGAATTGAAGAGAGATGAAGTTGTATTTAGACCCCTTGTGCAGAAGTGGATAGAAAGAAATGAAGATATCACTATTATGTGTATATCTATCATCTAGCTACCTTGTCATCAAATAGAAAAAATCTTTGACTTATTCGATAAATTGCAAGGATTTGATGATAAGAAAAAATCTTTTCAAAAAAGACTAACTATTTTTTTTCCAAGTACATTGCAAAAAAGTTTGATTTATTCCCTTGTTCATTAAAGACTGTTGATAAAGTGAAGGAAAAGGAGGAATGGAAAAGGGAGTTGGATGAGAATTTTTGTGAAAGGATAAATAAAGTTATAAATGAAACTGGACATTTTTTATGGGCAATGACAAATGAGGAGTTGGTAAAAGTGCAGATATTCTATAACTCCATCAAAAAATATTTTGTTGATATAGAGGCAACTACAAAAATTTTAGTAACTGTACAAAGAAAAGTTCTAAATTTTGACTGGCATAAGTGGAAGGAAGAGTTTATGTCTACAGAGCAGGAAAAAGGAGATGATGATAAAGAAGAGGGTACAAAAGTAGAAGCCACCTCTACCACTAATGATAAAGACAAAGAGGAACCTCAAGTAGCAAGAGATGACTCATCACTGTCACACTTGATGGCCACCTATCCTGAGGAACCAGATCGCTAAAGGAATTTGATCATAATATTTTGTCTTTCCAAAGGGAATAACATAAGTGGGTCCACAAAGGAATGTTTGATGTACCAATCTTTCTGTTATTCATAGTTTTGTCTTGTTGTGATGGGTGTATGTAAAACTTTTTGAAGGACACCTGTCAATTTCTCTTAGCCTGAAGCTTGTTGCATCTCACACTATATAAGTGAGATTCCAGGGCTAGAGAAAGGGTCTAATTTCTATTGTTTCTAGGTGATATACTTAGTTTGTTCTTGGTCCAATATTTGATCAAGTTTGTGATGTACTTTCTTTGTTATTTCTTGAGAATACATGAATATAGAATGATCTCTATGTTTCTTCTTAAGGCCATTCTAAGTTTACTACAAATGTATACAATTTTCAAGGAAAATAAATACAAATTATGAGCTATCCCCCTATCAGTTCTTTCTAAATTTTGTCTCCTTTTGATTACTTGGTTATCTTGATATTGTATGAGTAAAAGCTTGTGTAATTGAATGCAATCCAATTAGGTTGTATATTTGTTCATCACTACTATTAGTTCAAATGGATTAAGTAAAAGCTTTGATGAATTTGATAAGGTTGTTGTAGCAGTAGATAGGATTTTTTGAATGATGAATTCTGATAAGAATTGCTGATAATATTTGTTGTAAGGCAAAAAATTAGATCTAAGGATTTTTTGTAGACTCTAAACCCCAATGGATTAGGCACTAGCCAAATTGATTCAGCTAGAAGAGAAACATGTCATAAATGGTTTTCAAAAGTAGAATTATAATTAATTTTAGTTTTATTTCCTGTAGATCTTCAAAGTTGGCTAGTACTTTTCTACATGGAATGTTTTAGCTTCAGTTAGCCACTATTACTCAGAACACGTGTAGACCTATAGAGGAATTTTGGCCAAATCTTTTATATGGGATGTGTTTATCAAATTGTCATGAATTATGCATGTATTTGAGGATTTGAGATGAGAATTATAATGAAACTAAAATAATCCTCATACAACATTTCCTAGTCTAGAATCATCCTTGGGTATACCCACCCTAGTTTTGCAGAGCCTAAAGAGTAGAAAACCACGCTTGGTTTTGTTGAAGTTGGGTCCAAATGGTTTGCACATACAATTGTTAATAGGAATTGGCTAGTCTTTAGATTGTGTGAGTGATGTCATTTTGGTATTGAGGATTTTGTTGCTTAGTAGTTTTCCAAAAAACACCAACACCTTGGATCTATAACTGTGGCCCTAATCCTAGCTTCTTCCCTTCATAATTTTGCTTACAAATTTTCCAAATGTATGATCTTTGAGCAGTGAGCAGAACTATAGCTTGGGTTAAGTGACAACTAGTGTGCACTTGACTTCAAGTCTTCATCTATCTTAGATAATTTTTCTTTAATTCCTTAAGTGAAGATAGATGTATCACACAATTTACTAAATAATGAAGTTGCATTATTTGAAGCAAATGTCTTTAATGAACTGAGAATAGTAGATGATTCTACTTGATTGATTGCAATTATCTCCACTACTTGTTCCAATACCTTATTTTCAAATTTTCTCTTTGCTCTTTGTAGAAACTTTTCTTGTCCATTCAGATCTTCATTGAATATTTGGACAACTTGTACCAACTAATCCAAAATATGTTGTGTACTATCAACCCCAATACTTAGTGCATCCTTAAGTATGTTCATTACATCTTCAAGCACTTAGATTTCCCTGCTCTTCTCTTCTCTTAGCTTTTGTTGTTTGCCTTTCTTTTGCAATAGTTCACCCACAATGCTCATTTGATCAAGATTTAGACTAAAGATATCCCAATTAAGGATAAGTATATCCTCATAAAGATTAATTTCTTCTTCTTTACCCTTATCCTTTCATGAAACTTTAGTAATCAATTGAGACTTGTACTCAGCTATCCTTGTACTAACTAAATGTGGAACATAAACAATAGTAGAAATAGAGGGGCTAACAATAAAAGTAGATATTGCACTGATAGTATAAATACATTATTTTTGCATTTCTAGATTTGATGATGATGGAGACACTAGCTTCTTGGTAGATGAAGTGTTGATCACTTCAATCAATATGGTACTCAACTGAGTAGGTGTAGAGATTAGTTGGGTGCATGTTGTTGTAGTAGTTTCTACATCCAACTTGGTAGAAGTTTTCTTTGAGTTTGCTAGCATTAAAGCTTTTCTTGGAGAGTGAGGAAATAAGGTCATTACTACTATTGTCATCTTCTCTAGGTTAGTTTCCTTAATACTCTGAATCTTAGGGAGATTCTCCTTTGTAGCTTCTTGTTCTTCCTCCTCATTATCTAGACTTAAATCTTCTATTTGGACATTTTTTTCATCATTATCATCATCCATTTCATCTTCATCATCTTTATCACTAACATAAACAATGAATTCACTCGATTAATGTAGGCTGTAAATGTTCTTCTATGTGGTAGTAGTAGATTTTACCACAAATTCAATGTATTTCATCAACACAAGACATGTGGTGAACTTAAGATTGAGGTTTTCTTCATTATTCTTCAAAGATTCTTACACCTCTTTATGACTAAGACTTGGCATTAGTTACCTTGGATTCTATTCAAATATGTCTTTTATTGTCTTCCTTGCATTCTCCCATCTGGTTTTGATTTCTTATAAAAGCTCCATAGGAATTTGTTGAGCAAGCTAATCAAGTGAGTACTTCCACTTACCCAATTTTGACATCATCATGTCCTCAATTCTCTTCTTCTCATTTGCATTCCTTGTTTCATATCTAAGAGATTTGAAGTTTTCTATTCTAGCTCCTCCTTCTATTTCCTTTAATGTTTCTTGAAATGTAGGTGCAAGCTTCATGAAAATAATTTCCTTGGCATCCCTCTCACCTAACTTCAATTAATTCTTGGATTTCAATGCTCTTCTTGTGAATACAATAGTGGATGACTTGGTAGGTCTAGTTATGATAACCGTATCTTTCTTCCTTATAGGCTCTTCTTCCTCAAACTTTGTTTCTTCTACTCCATCTTCCACATCATCTCCTTTTTCCTCTATCAGTAGGAGGGTAGACATTTCTTGGCTTAGTTTTGATATCCTCTTCTTTCCTTTGTTAACTTCTTGAGGAAGCTTAATTTTAAGTTCTATCCTCACCCTACTTCTATTACAAGCTAGAGTTGTCGTTGCACCAAAAGATTGAGCTATTAATGATTGATACAACTACTAAACTTATAGAACATAGGAGGTGGTTAAACCATGTCAAAAATCCCAAAGGGGAAGGCTAGTGGTTAGTCCAACAATTCCACCCTCAGTGTTATCCAAGGAGATACCAAGCTCTGATACCATTTATTACAAGCTAGAGCTATCATTGCACCAAAAGATCAACAGGTTAATGCCCGATACAACCACTAGACTTATACAACATAGGAGGTTGTTAAACCAAGCCACAAATATTGAAGGGTAAGGCTAGTGGTTAGTCCAACAACTTCTTCATAAGTGTCACAATATGTGGCCTTTGGATTTTCAAGTTCATTCAACAATGCTTGAATGATATCTTTGGTTTCATCAATGTTAACCTCTTAGTTTAGAGGCTTAACCCACACCACTCTAGGTCTTACAACTTAAATGTACACTTTTTCATATTTTTCCATGAAACAAATCCTTGTAGTCTTCTACAAGTTTCTTTTGTATCCTATATCTTCTATTCATATTTTCCTTGAATGAATCAAAATAGTTGTCCATGATACTAACAAAGTTTTCACCCATCTCTGCTATATATTCATTAATCTGATATGAAACTAGTACATCTTTTCTCCATACGACTAAACCTTTAGAAGGGAAGAATTTTTGTACAAAGAAGAATAAAAAAGTTAAGAGTTAACAAAAATTACATGGATTATTTTTGGAAGTTCTAATTCTCTCTATGTTCTTGTTGAACTGATTTAACATTAACTTTGCAATGTCGAATGACATGTTGTTCTTTAGTACCTTGCGAACTAGATCAACTGCCTCACATGACACACTATTGAAACAACTAGAGCTATAGATCTTATGACCGATCAAATGAATTCCAAATTTTAGCTCCATGTTAGTTACATTGCTAATCTTCATCCCTCTTCCATCCCACTCGGAAAGAGTCTTATTTTCCTACTCTACCTAACTTAGGGTTTTGGTAGTCTTGGCTTTCTTCAACATTGGGAACTCTAGGATTCTACAAATCATTTGCTTTGTGATTTGAATAGTTTGCTCCAACCATAACTACCCATTTTGTACATGGCTGAGGATAAACCTATCCATTTTATTTGAAAGTCTCAAAGCATATGTGGAATGTGTGTTAAACCTTTGGTCTCCAAATGTTGATTCTTGGGTTCTATAACACCATTCACACATAACTTCTCTAGAGTCAAATCCATCTCTAGGGTTCTAAGTTCTTGTATCAAATAGTGAAAATATGAATAGATATCATGAATGAGTAATAACTTGGGCAAAATTTGTGATTGAGCTCCAGTTTGGTCAAGCACTTGTGCAATTGCCAGACTCAAGCTGAAGTCTGGTGCCTTCCAATCAACTCCTCGAACCAACATCTCAGATCTTTTCCTAGTTTTGCTTCTAGAAGATGTCATGCTTAGTAGGGTTTATGAAAACATGAAAATATTCAACAAAAAAAACATAGATCACATGGAAGCACATAAATCACTCTTTGTAAATAGCTCTCAAAATTCATAGTGAAAAATGAATTTGATTTCCTTCCTTACAACAATTTTAACTTTTCAAATACCATAAATGCTTGGTATGTTTACTCATTTATTGATAGACTATCTTCCACTCAGTTCAACCTTAATGCTTTGTAGAGTCATTCATAGCTTGGTGTGGACATAATGTTTCAGTGTATCCTAAACTTTCTCTGGAGGGTCTTGCGACCTAACCTAGCTCGATAAGGTCTATGGTTTCGATAACCACTCGGTGATCCCTTTGAATCTTAAATGTTGATATGGATATTTCCTTCTACTTGGCTGGAATTAATGTGAGATGTCTACTCTAGAGTCTTAGTTCCAGTCATTCCACAAGGAATTCAAGTTGAGATGCTTTTTTCACATAACTCTTGAGTGATAACTGCTTTATGACTCAAACTTGTATTCTCGAAAGATTTTGATATCCATTGTTGCTTCATCTAATTTCTAATATTGTCAACTCAAGCTTGATTTTCATCTTAATACTTCTAGTATTCATATAGTTCTTGGAAAGATGTCCAAGTTTTGTACAAATGAAACATCTTCTAGTGGTGTCTCTTTTCCTCATGTGATGTTTCACACAATTTTCTCCAATGTGCCTAAATTCTCCATAACAGTGGCATCTACACCATGTGTTATACTCTTAACTAAACAAAGCTTTCACAATCTATTTTCCTAGATTCAATATCTTGGTTTTGCATTCAAAAGATTTTTCTCCTTGTTTCTTATAATTGTGACATTTGCCTTCAAACTTAGGTTTCTCCTTACATTCTCTTGCTCTACATCCATGCTTATTGCAACTATAACACTTTTCATTGAATTCTTCTTTACCGTTACTCTGATATTTGGTTGATATATGATCTAACTTACCACAATGATTGCAATTAGCACTTTGATTCTTTTGAGCTCCTTGCTTGGATGATTCACCTTATTTTGTGTATCCTATGCCTTATTTGCCTTTTTATTTGTACTAACTTTTCTCATTCAACTAATTCATGCTTTCTTGAGATTTCATAGTCCTCTCATTGGTTTCCTTCATAGTGTTTAGATCATTCTATAATCTTTCATTCTCTGATCTTAGATTCATGAGTACTTCATTTCCATTGGTAAGATGATCAATGAAGTCTACTTGTTGAAGGGATAGATGTTGAATTTCATTGTTCTTTTCTTCTATCTCTTCTTTGGCTTTGTCTTTTTCTTCCATGACTTCACATAATCTCATTGACTGGATTTCTTATTCTCTTTTGAGATTTTTAACTTCTTCTTGAAGATTGGAATTCTTTTCAAGTAGATCTTTGATTTCTTCATCAGCTTCATCTGAATTCCTTTAAGGAAAAATATCTTTAATTCTTTCTTTAGTGTAGAGATTTTCATTCATTTGTACTACAAGACCTTTCCTTATTTTTAATGATTGAGAGATTTTCTGCGCTCTTTTCTTCAGATGTCCAATAGCCAATTCAAGATCCAACTTTTCATTTTCAATAGCCTTATCTAGCATGTACACCTCCATTGCTTCTAATCTTTGCTAAAGCTATTAAACTCCTTCTCTGAGAACCAAAAAGCTCTCATAAAAATTGTTGGAAATGTGAGGTAGGATAGGTTACTAAGAGGGGGGGGGGGGGGGGGGGGGGGTGAATCAGGAACCAATAAAACTTCAACTTATTTCACCAATTAATCCTTCATAATTTTTTTTAATCTAATTGTATGGATGAAAGAATGAAAGTAGTAAAATATTCATAACACTTTACACAAGATATGGTGACCCAAAAACCTTCCAAATAGAAATGAAAACTAGGTTGGGGTTGACACCCACAAGCTTTAGTACTGTAGTATAAATTTTCTTGATTAAGGCTTATAATTGATCACTTTTGATGATCTTCCCTATTACAAGTAATGAGGAATGCTAGGTCCACCTCATCAAAGGATTTACAAAATATACAATGAAGTATGAACTTGGTAAAGAGATTTCTCAAAGACGATTAAGTCTACCTTGTTAAAGGATTTAACTGATACACCTATTAGGATGAACCAATGGCTAATCTCTAATCTGAAACTTTGATTTGCTGGTTGATATTCCTTTGAAGTTTAATGATCAACTTGCTATGATAGATAAATCTTTATTGTCCCTTATGTTGCTTGTTGCCTTCACAATTAGTACTTTTGCTCTTTATGTTCACATCATACCTTTTTTGTATCATTTGGATGTGATACAATACATTACATACATACCAATCCAAATTACAATTCATCAAAGTTAACTACAACATAGGTTTCCACCAAGATCACAAAGTCAAATCAACTACTGACACTCAAGTTTTGAGGAAAAAATGGGTGAGGTTTTGATACTCGACAACCATTGTCAATGCTTAACATCATCATTCATTCAGTAGAGGTAGAAGCTTGGTTCATACTAATCACTTCCAACTAGCTTGAACTCAGTCAACACCTAGGTGACTTGGTGGGCACTACAAAGGTTGACATATAAAAATAGTCACTTGTTTGAAAATCCATGGTTCAGTCGTCACTAGTGTAGTGCCCGCCCCTAGTTTGCATTTTTTCTATCATTGTTGAACTCTTTTCGGTCAAGTTTATGTTGATGATTATTAGTGGCATTGTTTTGAGATATCAAATATTATTTTTACATTTAGTTTATTACATCATGAGATTACTTGATACTTTATATTTCATGTATGCATGATGATTATTCAGTGATTTTAGTTATTGATGATGATTAGTTAGATGATTTATTATCATATGCATTTTTTTATGGATACTTACCTCATACTTGCATGTTTATGGTGTGCGTATTTTTTTTTCTTTATGTATGATGTTTTTGATGTGGTTAAGGAAGGGAGTCATAGTCACCTGGTAGTTAGGATCTACACGATGCACCACTTCCTGCCATTGCCTGTTTACCTTAGTATATATTGTGTATGTACATGCATGGATTTTATGCAGGTTGTCGGTACCAGGTATCAACTTCCCTAATTTTCTAGGATGAGCATACCCTATCACATTATCTCAATGGTAAGAGAGGGGAGATAAATTCTCAAGTCCAAATCCCAACCCTTTAAGTCATTTGTTCTAATTGAAAATTAGGACAAGTATCTGAGTTGAGTACCCTTTGAATGCATCGGATGATGTAATTCATGATATTAACCCTTGGTCTAATTTTGTATATGTTTTTCTATGATGGGTTTTCGTATTTTACTTTATGAGTCTTTGTTGTATTTTCTATAAGTCTAATTAAAAGATTTCATTAATGATTTAATTAAATGGAAAATTATTATGATGTTTTAATATTTTATTTTATTTTATTAATTGGGAAATTAATTAAATAAAAAGAATTAAATTTGAAGATAAAAGTTATAAGTTTAGATTTGGAATGTGATAATATTTATTTAATTTAATACTAATATATTTAGAGTACATTTTTAAATAAATACTAACTAATATTATTATTTAAGTTAATAAATATTTTATCAATTAAGTTTAAAAAATAAATTTTAAAATGGAAAAGATATTAAAATTATTAAAAGATTCTAGATAGCATGATGTGTGCATGTGATTAAAATATATTTTAAGATAAAACAAGTGGATTTAATAACGTGAGTGCATGAGATTCAAAATTAATAAATTAATTTTAAAAGGAGTCAAGTGAATATTAAATAAATAAATTTAATTAAATAAATTAATGTGCGTTATTTTAATATTTATTCACACAGGAGTATGTGAACTCTTGTGAGTTGTCATATTGACAACACATAAGTTTGCACTTTAATTATGCATGTGTTGTCCACACTTAGGAGTTAGCACATTATTTGAGCACATGGTGTCTACAACATTCTAGACACCTCATCATGTTTATCTTCTTATCGTGGAAGATATGTGCTTAGTTGTCATGCTTATCTCTTAATTCTTTCTAGACACATTCTAGATGCATCTTAGAGGCCTTTATATACAGGCTCTCCTAGTGTGTATGGACATCCTCATATGCTTCTACAAGCACTCCTAGTCACTCGGGGGGGGGGGGGTTTGGTTCTTGGAGGAATTGTGAATGCTGGAGAAGGAAGGAATTTTTGGAAAGGAGAAGGTTCTAAGAGGAGGAGCTTCTCTACAATTTTTTGAGGCATAAAGAATTAGCATTAGTGTCTAGGTAGGCACTTGTGATTATTTCACATATTTTATTATGCTCTTTCTCTTCTTGTCTTCTTCATGTCTTTTATGTGTCTCTAAATAATTCTCCATGAATGAATCTTCAATTTTGTAATTTGGAATTCGAGCATGCATATTGTTTCATCTAGTTATGGGAATTAAAAATATTATTACAAACTTTCCTTAGTGGAATCAAGATTTGGAAATTGATTCAGGTTTGAGTTCGAATTACAATAGAATCTTATTATTATGCATTAGTTTTATATGATTTATCTAATTAAATTTAATTTAATTAAGATTAGTTAATAGTAGGAGTCTAATTAATTATGAGTCCATTTTAGTAAATGGATTTTTAAATGAGGGCAAATTAAAAGAAAAGAGATATTAATAAGTGTTTAGTGGAATTAAATAATTGAATTATTAATGAGATTGATTTTACTTAAAATCAATGAAGATTATTTTAAATAAATGATTGTCCTTGAAGTGTTTTAAGGAAATTGTAAACTAATTATTTGAAGGTTGATAAGTATTATTCTAATAATTTGAATAATGGGAGACGCTTCTTGGAATTATTAGTAACATGAATTTTAGTAAAATAATGTGAATGATTTTATCTAAAAGTCAATAGGAGTTAGTTTAATTTTTTTAATAAATAAATAATTATCTTCTGATTATTTTAGAAAATTGTTTTAAAATAATGGAGTGATAATTTTGTGTTTTATTCAAAGAGATAAATGGGTTGACTTGGAAATTAAATGAAGAATCTTATACACTTGAAATATACTTGAAGCGAAAACTAAAACCTCATATTTGGCTTAACTATGTGATTGTGAAAGCAAACCAAAACATGTGTTTGTATCTTGTTTCTCTATGTTATATGTATTTTGGGGTTTTGGGATTTGTCCTAACTTTGACCAGTCTTAGGTTGTTACCAGAGGCTTAGGGGGCTATGTGTTTGTGATGTCATGTTGATGTTGATCTTGATCTTTTAAAACCCAAATATGGTAATGTGATGGTATGCTCTATGAGATGTTTGTATTTACTGATTGTTATTGCTTTCCAGTCTTCTTGTGTGAAGCTAAGGTGTATGTATTTGAGATACTTGATTTAACCATTTTTGAGTCATCGATTAGTTATACTTGGATTACTTTCTAGTCGCCTTGATGGGACCGAAGTGTTTGTTTTTTATCTTGATGATGTCATGTTTTGGCATGTTTGACTTGACCATTTTGGGGTCTTCGATCAGTATTACTTTGAGATACTTTTCATCTGCTCATTGAGAACCGTTGGATATTTTGATTTATCTTTGATGTTTTTTAGTTGCTTATGGAGAACTGATGTGATTATTGTGGATTATCTTTTGATTCCTTCCATTCGCTTGTATAGGGCTGAGGTGATTTTACTATGGTTCTTTGATTGTGATTTCATGAGCCTAGGGTAGGTTATCTACTTGTAGTGTTGGGAAGTTGCTTGCAAAGGGGCCGGGGCCCTAAGTGGATGCCAAGGTAACTCATTGTAAGCTGTTTTAATAAGTGAAAACATTACACTAAATGGGGATTAAAATGAACCTAATAAGATAATTGTATGTTCTCTCCCATTCCTCGAGTGCTAGTACAAATTAGGATGGAAGTAGAGAGAACGCTTGGTTGCGACCTTGCATTCCGTAGTATGCCTCATCAATATGAGAGGATACTAGTGGCTGCATAGGGATCGCTAGGGGTTGGGGTCTATTGAGAGACTACCACAGTAACTCTAGCATGATTCGTGTAGTGACACTTTCCCACTTACATAGTAGATTGCATACATGTCTTTGTTGTGCCTTTGGGAATTAGATGTCATTCTGTGTTAGAACCTTGAGTTAGTGTACTTTTAGGATTTCCTAGACTTAGAGAGTTTTTGTGTTATGTGATTTGATATCCTATTTGGGACTTCAGATTATCTCCTCAGTGCAATGGGTGTGGGCCATTTAGGTTCCTAGTAGTCGGGTGGTAGTGCTTTTTCACTCTTACCATTTGAGATCCATCTGAGACACTATGCTTAGAGCATTCTTGGTTGTTATTTACCTTCTTTCTATTCTTGGATCATTATGATGGATGTATTTACTAATATGTTTCTTTATATTGATGATTAGCATGTGATAGATGATCTTATCTACTTTGTAGGATCATCTTATGCTTTATTCTACCATGTTAGATTTCTTTATGCATATGTTGTAGCATGTTAGATTTCTTTCTACATATGTTGTAGTATGTTTTAGGAGTGACATCCCTACTATGATAATGCCAATGATCTCTTTGGTGACTTGGGATGTTATGCATGGAGGGATGGCTAGGGCCCACCATGGTCTAATGATGTTATTGATGGTTGGGAGGAACCACACACTTAGTTGTGTTTTATGATGGATGGTTATCTTTTATGATGGTTGTTATATCATTATTGATGGATAGATGTATCATGTATGTTAATAGTTTCATTTACTTTATTGCACTTGTATCATAGATTCGATGAGGATGATGTATCTCTATTTTTACATATGTTTAATCTTTTAAGCCTTTCATACCCTCTGACATGTATAGTGGATGATTGAGCATTTTGAATAAACATTTGGAACAAATGTATAATATGGACATTGGACCTTTTAATTATTCTTTCATGTGGATGTGGTAGTTGTTAGACTTAGTTTTAATTAAGTTAAAAGTGACTCAACGTCTTGGGATCCTTAAGGAATGTAACTTGTTATGTATGCTTTTAGATGATTACATGTTATTGCTGCAAGCTTGGTAGATACTGGAGACCATGGCTGACACTGTGCAACTCAGTTAATACTATGAAGCTTGAGTACTGTCATTGATCAACTTTGTAAATACTACTCGACATGAATTGCATAATGATTTTGGAGCTCAGTAGAAACTATAGAACTCGGTAGTACCTAGATTACTTGTTTAACACTACATACTACAAGGTAAGCTCAGTAACTGCTTAACCAATTAATTAAGTATGAGTCACTAATAAACAAGCATTGACCTTAATTTCAATAATTCATTCTTTGGAAGAGCTTATAGTAGATCCTCTCTAGCTCTCATGTTAGAAAAGAGCAAATCTCTCTCAGCTTGACTACATTCTTCAAGCTTTCCTTCTTCAACAATGGTCTTCTCACTCTTTGTCAAAATCCAATAAGCCAAACCCATGCACAAAAAATGAGCCTTCATCTCCTCCTTTCAATTTTCATAGTCGACCCCATTAAATCTAGGACTATCCTTTCTGAAAATATTTTCCATCAATATCCCTAAGTTGTTAAGCTTATCCTTCAAGGACTTGATGCTCTAATACTAATTGTTAGAATATATAGTCCACCAATATAACTGAGAGGGGTTAGGAGGTGGTGAATCTGTTATCCAACTAATATCATTATTATCAACCTTATTAAACATTAACCATATGAGCAATATAATAAAAAACCACAAAAAGATACTCATACACAATAACACCAAATATGTTAACTATGGAAACCCTTGATTAGAGGGAAAACCTCAGTTGGGATGGTACCCACAAGATGATGTACTAATATAAATATTAATTGTTAGAGGATGGACCTTGTTAGGAGTCTATGAATACATTTAGTACATATGAGTCCCTTTTAGGAGGCTGTGAATCCCTGCTAGGAGATTCCAACCCTGTTAGGAGTTGTGCAAGATAGCTTGACCCATTGCCCAAACAACTTCAAGGATAAGACCACTGAACCCATAGTCCAAATGATGTTTATATTATTCCTTGAAGAATAATAGAAATTAAATGTACATCGTTCCTCTTCCTTTGTCCTATCAGCTAGACCTCTTTGTAAGGAAACTTAGGTGCGAAAACAACTTCCTACACTAATCCCTTAAGGAAAGTATTATGCAAATTCCTATTAAATCCTTACAATTTCAGATTTGATATTATGTAAACAATAATATTACAGTCAATCATGAATACAAAAAACAGACAGAGAAAGAAACATATAAACACAAACATATGTCAGTGGGGAAAAATCTTTCAATAAAACAACCCCACCCCTCCAAAACCTGCACAATGTATTATCTTCAACACAAAAGGTTACAACACACTTGCAATGCAAGTAATCTTAGGACACAGAAGACAAGTCCAATAGCAACATATCATATCAACACTACTCTTTCTCTCACTCCTATCCCTAAAAATGCTTAAATCATCCACTTTCCATTTTTAGGACAACTTCCAAAGAAAAATTGTATTAGGGTTTTACCATTCTCCAAAAAAGTAGAAACCCAAAAAAAATTAGGATGATGCCCTAAACCCCATGTGCTAGATGGAGACTCAAGTGTATAGTACTCAATGATCAATTGCCACATGTCTTCATGTCTTCACCCATCATCATATCTACTAGAGATAGCACTTACACATCATAGGAATCTGTCGTAACCATTTTAGCCATGATCTCCTTACACATAATTCATGATGTCGACACATACAAGTGGAGTGACACATCAACATGCCAACTAGACATGTACACTCACACTTAATTACATTATTTGAAATAAATACATTTACAAAAACAAATAATAAGAACAAGAATTATCTAAGGTTGAGACACCTTATTCTTAACACTCTTCTCCTTCTGATCTTTTAACCAGATCCCAAAACTTGCATGCAATAATTGCTTGGATTTCCTACATGCTATTACCAAACAATCTACTATTTTTCGCACTTCACACTTTAGACAACAAAAAATACTTTACAATCAAGGAAAACATCTTTTGTTTATACCATATCTTGAAAATAATTCCTTTAGTCATGCTTGAGGCTTTCCCAAACAATTATAATAAGAAAATTATTTAAATACACTTACAATAGCACTATTGGCTCATAGTCTATACAAAACTTCATACATGCGATACCAGGGCTTGGGCACTTTTTGACATCAATGAAAAATTGTTCTCTATCATTGTCTAACTACACATCTTCACATTACATCTCTAATGAAAGATATCAAACAAACATAAGGAACTTCTTTCCAAGCACTCTATCTTTGGACAACTCTTAGTAAATTAGGTACAACTTTCGTATGTCTTTGACTTAGACTTTGTGTGTTGAACAACATCATTAGGAAATATTATATAACACATACAACACCATGCATCACTAGACAATCAAACCATTGTCCATGCGATTAAGATCTTTTTCTACTACTCAACCAATATTTACAAAAACCATACTATGTTGACATCAATGACAAGCACAGTCATGAATGCAACATGTGAATACTTTCCAATGCTTAGGATACTCCCCCAAAGTAGTATCATTAGTATTCATGCTAACATTTCCTTGTACTATTACATGTTGTGTTGTCATCAATTCTTTTTTAAAATAATTATGCAATTGTATGTTGTCTTTGATGTTACACAAAATTTCAACCCTCACCAAGCAAGTTAGTGATTGTCGAGATCACTCAGGAATTGAAGAAAATTTCCTATGTATGTTGAGCATTCTAGTTATAATGAAGTTTAGAGTTAGGTCTTACCAAGGTCACTCGAGCATCAAAGGAAGATCATGTGCTAAATGAGTTCACTCAATTACCAAAGAAAAGTTGGCACAAACCCTGTATTGACCAAGCTCACTCAATTACCAAAGGAAAGTCAATTCAGAATCAGTATTGACCGAGTTGGGTCATTTAAGGAAGAGTTTCTCTAAGTTGGCTAAGTAGTCAATTCTATATTAGTTGACTAACAATATATTAAGTCTGTTTCATTTATAAGTTAATGGTAGCACTTAAGGGATGATATATTTTTTATTAAAGGTATATTCAAGATGACTTGACAAGTTCATTCATATAAGTGTAAGGTCAAGTTGAGGATTGAAGAGTGTGAAGCATGTGATTGAAGAAGATGAATCAAGAAAGTGAATTGGAAGGATATTAGAATATCCAAGTTGGCTAAGATACAAAGAACATTCTAATCAAAGAGAAAAAAGTATTCAAGCTAGAAAAAAGATCCAAAATTAACAAAGATAGTTGTATTAGCAATCAGTTCAAGTCATTGTTAGTCCCAAATAATTGTATTAGTGAACCAAATCTCCTAACAGAGTTAACCTAACAGCTATATGGTAAATCCCCTAACAAGGTAGCATTTCTAGATTGAAGTGCCTAAAGACCTCTAACAAGTCTATTCCTAACAGGGTGAATTAATTCCTTTATCAAGGTCACACCTAATAGTGTGTTTTGTAACCTTTAGCAGGGTTGGCTCCTAACAGGGCTCACTTCAAAAGAGTAAAAAATAATAACTAGTTGCAATTGGTGGTTTTCTCAAATTGGGTTTCCACATTAAATCTTGATGTGTCATGTGTTCATGTTGCTTTATTTATATTTCTACAACTAAGTTAAGGGTAATCACATTTAAATATCTTAAGATCTGCATGTTCAGTGTTAACCGAGTTATATTAGAATATTCAGTGTTAACCAAGTTACAACAATTTATTGGTTTTATTTTGTGTTCACAATTTAAAGGGACTTTTGGATTTGTTTTTGTGGTAACTGATTCACCCCTCATCTCTCAATTACTCCTTTCCATTTCCAACACACACAGATCTATTTAGAATTTTATGGACCCACAACATACACATGTCACACTCTCATTATGTTGCCATAGTTAAAATGAGAATATGTTTCCATAGAAAAAACGTGACTACCACTAACTCTTTTGGCATCTAAGGGCTAACATCAATCACTAGAGTTATTGTATTTCCTTGGTTCTACTAGACAGGTGTCACAAGCTCTCTTTGTCACAAAACTCAAACAATTTTCACCTTTGCATAGTGATAATGTGAGAATTATAGATCTAGGATGAACCCACTAGTTTCAAAATAGCATATTCCTTTGGTTAACCAAAAGTAATTAAAGAATACTAGACAAAGGAAAAAAATGTAATAGTGAAGAAAAATAAAGCCAAGGATATATAAGAAAGTAACCCTACATTTCAAAAATCAAAACCTAGGTAAACTAAAAAACTTAATGAAGGGATCAATACAAAGAAAGGGGTTTAGACCATATTATCATACCTAGAGTTTATTCTAAAAGTCCTACCTGGAAGAAAATAACAAGACCGTAGTTAATTCAAAATTATAAAATCCTTTTAAAAAAAAAGGTATTTAGAGAGGGGCTAACAAGTTGTTCTGCAATCTGATCCATTTTTAATTGTAGCATTAATTCAAAAGGTTTTTAGTTCTTTCTTTGTTATGGCCTAAGATCTTGCCGATAAGAAGAGAGTAAAATCCTCCTCATATCTCTTTTGAAATTAGATAGTCTCTTAACTAGGATGAAACTCCCTATCATTTAATAAATCTTCATTACCATTAGTAGAGATCAAGTCCTCCTCATTTGAAGTCATAACTTCCTTATCGTTGACTTGAGATCTATCTAGGTCATTTTATAGATTTGTCTCACTATCCCCACTTAACATACTAGTAGTAGCATCTAACATCCTCCTAGATTTCCCATTATTCCTTCCAAATCATCCCTAGTTGAAATCACCTGATCAATATATTTAATAGCATTTGAGACATCATTAGAGGGTATTATTTGGTATGTATCTCTCATTTCAGCTCTAGGCTTCCCTAAAGGCATCCTATACTTTGAATCCTTACCATCCCAATAAACTGTGGTTTGAGAAAGATCTACCCTTGCATTGGTCTTATACAATTTATTACTTTAACCACTAACCATTTCATTAGATGAGATAATTACATGCCCCACATTCTTATACCACAATTTTTTGTTGAATTATCCCTTGAACACCTTAAAATCCATCCTAGGCACATTAATGAAATCCTTTTTCCTCTAGACATTTTTGCATTATTTTATTTTAGCCTTTTTGTGTGGATAATCCTTGGCCTAGTGTCTAGTCTTCTTACCATTAAATATAGAAACAAATATGGATTCATATTCAATTGCTTGAGGCCAATCCTATTTATTTGACATAATATAAACTTTAATTATAAAATTAGAGGATTTCTTGATGTTGACACAAATATGAGCATACACCAAATGCTTCCTGGCAACATTCATAGAATCCACCAAAATCAAATTGCCAATGTAGGTTAAAATTAGGTTGAAGACTTCCTCATCCAAAAATTCAAGAGGTAAACCTAAAGGTCAGACCTAAATTGTGGTAACTCATCACAAATCAATTGAAGAGGCAAAAAATGTGGTTCCCATTTCTTCAAAGCCAACGAGGCCCTTCAAGCATCCATGTTGCATGTACCAAAATAGAATTTAAATCCTCCTCACAAGTAGGCATAAAAAGAAAACAAAACATTAGCCATATCCAAAATATCAATTTGGCTTTTCTTATGATACTTGCAAGCAACCAATGTGCACACTAATTCAATATTAAGCCTCAGACCAAAAACTTACCTATTAGGTAACATTCCATTGAAGTCATTCCTTTCTCAATCAAATAGTGCAAAACAATAAGAAAATAGGAACCATAAATAGGATCCACACTTTGAGAAATGTGTGAAATGGTCTTTCCTTTAAGTCTATCATTGAATAGCTCTATCCCTTTTTAATTTCCCATGAAGCTTCCATTAAGTCAATAGATTCTTTTATTGAAGTAGCGATTTAATCTAGCCCCATACATACATAATCACCATAATTGACCTTGGGAATCCCCACCTACAAAGAGTCAAAAAAAGATTTAGGTTCCTTTACACATTTTACATGGGCTCTAGTGCCTCCCTTACCCTTGGAGAGATTTCCTTCCATTGTAGAATTCAAATTTTCAACTTCACTTGGAAACCTCTCCATTCTTGATCCTCACTCTGAGTACAAGTTAATAATATTTATTTTGTTGGTTATAATCTTAGGATAAGCTTACAAGTAGAGAGTACCATACGAATTTAAAAATAGAACTCATGAAATTGAATTGGATAATCCATAGTTCATATTTCACAATATTTTCAATCAATCCTAATCAAACCTTATCATTTAAAGCTAATTATAAATGAAATATCAAGTTTTTAAAATAATAAAATATAAAGACTAGTGAAAAGTTAGTTATGTGTATACAAATGTAAGGCAAACGTACTTGAAAATATATATTTAAGTCATAATACAATCATACTACCAAAGGAACAAATGACTCACAATCCAATCATATTATAGTTTAATCACTTTAAATAATATATAATCATTATAAGACAAAATTTGAAACAATCCATCTCCACTTACATCTCCAGCATATGCTATTTCTTTTTTATTCTTCCAATTGAAAGCTACACATATTGTCTACAATAATAATAATAAAAGATAAGAAGAAAGAAGATGTGATCAATATAGGTCGAAAGAAGCATAGTATGCTATGTCAATCTACACTAGATGTTATGTACACTAAATCTTCATGAGATGAAAACATGGCTTGTTGATCTTAAGTTTCAACCATTTTTTTAATCTCCGTGGAAGGTCGGTAGTCTCAATCCAGGTCAATCAATCAAGTGTTCTCCACTCCAGCTCATTTTTTGTTGGCTAAGGTGACGGAGTAGGTAGATTGTGAGGTTAACTGTGGGTAGAATAAACACAGTTCACAGAAAGAAAGCAAACGGGCCATCTACTACGTCTCACCAATAACTGTTTTCATTGAATTATATATTTGCTTCATGTCGGTGATGTATAGAAATCTCCGTGATACAAATGGCATCACTCAGCGTGGGCTGTCTAAGACTCATTAAAAGTCAGTAAAACATAATATTTTTTTATGCAAACCGTAAAAATTGACTTAGTAACCTTCTTTGTCCTTTAGTTTTTATTTTAAAAATATATATTTCGGTCAATTTCTACGCCTTTCACATTTTTCAAGCGGGATAAAGAGGTGGTATTTACACCAAAATGACATTTTTTGTCTTCGTTTTTGTTTTTCTATCTTTTTCAAACAATAGAAAAACAGTTTAAATAACATCATGCAAATCATATGATTTGGATTGTTGATATTTTGTTTGAAACTGGAATAATGGTTAAAGTCATGTGGACAGCCTTTTTCCTCATTTTCATCATGTCCGATGACTATTTCGAAAGGTGATGATGTGGTCATATCCGTGTTCACTTCCGCCGCCCCCCCCACTTTGTGTAATTTTTGAATTTTCTTGGAAGTAAAAAATGTGGGATGCTGGTAAAATTTCAAAAAAATTGGTGAGTTTTTAGACCTTTTATCTGAAGAGATGGATTTTATATACTTTTGCATCAAAAGGAGACAGAGATTGAAAATGAATGAAGTTTATTTTGAACATTGTTTAAGGTTGTTTGTGGGTTGCAATTTATGATTGCGAAAGTTTGTCTACTCTATTATAGTTTCGAAATAGATTTTATAATTTTGTTAATAGTTGGACTATTGTTAACGAATGACATGTTAATCTCTGAGGCAATGTTGATGAGTGCAAGTTAAAAGATGCCATGTAATTACAAAATAGTGTATATGTGTGTTTAATTACAATAGGTTCTGTTTATGGTTGTGTAAACTTTGTGTTAAAAAAAGAATTTGAAAGAAATTAACTAGTTCTCAACTAAACCAAAATTAGGTTTTGAAGTATCCTAAAATCATTTACAACAACATTACATAAAGAGAATAAAAAGGAGACATGTCTTATCAGACCGCAGTGGTTCAACACCAAGACCATTTTAATAAGATAAACAAAAACCTCCTTGACCAACAGATCTAGCAACTCGATAGAAACAAGATAAAATGAACAAAAAAGTGTAACACTAAAAGTTTAAGCAAAGATAACCAACAAACTAGACTAGAAAACATAACATAACAAAACAGAGAAAAAACCATTACACAATTTTTTTAAGGATCTTAACAAACTACATCTCGAGATCCTCAATCCCTTGAAAGGTCATTTTGATTTCTTTAGTATCAGAATTGGTTGTGCTCTCCATTTCCTTAAAAACAACTTTCTTTTTCAGGTTTCATCATGTTCTCTTCCCCGAGCCTTCTTTTTGACTTGGAACTGAATACTCCTTGAGATCAACCTTCACAACATGTTTATTGTTTTTCTCCAACATAGCATAAAGGCTCTTTAGATTATTTGAAGAGGTTTTAAGAGCCTCATGATTATGGAGAAGAATAGACCTCAAAAGAGTCTTATTCTTCTCCCTTTTGTCATTAAAAGTCAACATCTTTTCTTCGATGATGTCATGAACTTTCTTGTCTACCACTTCTTTAAACTGCTCATCCTCAACAATACATCTGATGCAGGCCTTCTCAATAGACTAGTTACCTTTAGCAAGGTTAATGAGATTATCCAAATTTTGTTCAATGTTAGAGATCTTATTATGGAGGCCAAATATTTCTTCAACTATCCAATTGAAAGAATTTAATTAGTTATTAAGGAAGTTTGAGCTATATTTTGTTGTAGTTCTCCATTATTTTACCACTAAAATTTTTATGGCTTTTAGTTTTAGGAATAGCATTTTACATGTATTATGGTTTGTGTCATCAATGAAAAACGATAAATTCAAATACATATGAAATAGATGTATAGTAGGAATTTGACATTTGAGATTGACATTGTAAATAGAGAAGAGTAAGATGTGAAGTGCAATATTGTGGGAGATAATAATGTAGTTTAGTAAAGGTCATTAGAAAAGGTAGGATGTGCAACAGAGGCTTTTGAGATTTATTTTATGATGATTATTTGACTAGGTATTATGAGGTATTTTATGATTAAAAACAAGGCTTACATTTATGCGATTTATTTGAAAATCATTTATGATGACTTGAGTTTTACAGAAAATGAATTTTTTAGCTTGCCTATTACAGGACCAAGTTCAACCAATATTACTTTTGTGGTATGTGACACAATTGTGCTTTATAAGCTTTGGGAAGGTTGCATGAGTGCAATTCTATGGGAGTGTCTTACAATGGGGGCTAGAGCCCAAAGCAGTTGCTAGGATAACTCATTTTATGTTGTGTAATAAGTGATAATATAGTAATTATAATCTTTAGATTCACATTAAAAAGATAAGTTAGATATTTTGCCTCATCTACACCTTGAGTACTTTTATAGGATAAGCATGGGAATCAGATGTTATCTAGTGAGAGATATGACTAGTTTCCTCATCTTCAAGAAAGGGTATTTTGATTTTGCATAGATTCACTAGGGGGTTAAGGTCTAGAGAAACTGTTAGGGTAGCCTTAGAGTTAGCTCATATGATGAAACTCCCTAGAATGTAGCCTGAATGTCCTCTCTAGACTTTTATATTTTCCTTTGGTGGTGTATTTGTTATTGGATGTATTGTTTGGTGATTTACTATCATTGACAATAGCTATTTATTTGTTGGTTCTTGTACTTTTGACATTTCTCTTTTGATTCAAAATTTGGTATGCTTTCACTAATTGTATTTGGTGTAACAACTAGTCTTGCTCCTAACCTAGCTTATTCTAGGGTCTCCTTAGGTCTTTCTCTTGACCTAATAGGGTTTCTAATTACCCTGCTTTCCTTAGTTGCTATGAGGTCCTAGTCCTTTCAAAAAGTGCACACCAATTAGGTAGAACAACAACTATGTCCCTACTCCCTAGGCTTGTTTAGCCCTTCTTGCTTTCTTGACACCAACTTCACAATCAACCCCAAAATCTCAACCAACACTCCAAATGAAGGAATGGTCATCTAAGAAGGCATTAGTATCCTCTTCAAGACCTAGAACAACAATTGGTATTGAAACCCTAATCGAGTTCCAAGAATCATATAATTTTACACAAAAAGCTTGTGATAGGGCTACAAGAAATTAGCCCTCCATTTGATGAAAATCCTGAGTAGCTTGCAAAAATCCTTAACAAGGGGATAAATGAACCATGGATTGAGATACCCTTTCTAGAGTACTAAGGATTCTTGAGGTCTTAGGCTTGCAAACCATCCATGTAGCACGACCTATAATAGTGCATAAAAATCAGTGTTTGCAAGAAATTAGACCTGTCTGGTAAAAATTAAGTTTTTACCCTCCATAGAACCTTCACAAATGCCCCCACTTGTAGTCGAGGCTGAAACATACTTTATTCTATCTCACTCTAGTCTTTTATTGAAGCAATACAAGCATTTAATCTTTCGTAACACCTCTACAGTTTACTATGATCCCTAGCCATGCAACTGAGCCTTGCCTAGGGCATCACCACAAAAATGTCTTCCTTGCTTCCCAAGGCCCTTCCTTCACTGTGCAATATGTACAAAGAGTCATCTTCCTAATCCCAAAGACCCATGCAAGTTCCATAGTAGGAAGAGGATCTATGACCCCATTTTCCTAAATTGTTTGATTCAAAAGTACAAGCAAACAAGAAATACAATAATTAAATTAACCAACAACAAATATAAAAACACAAAATAATGATATTCAAAACCTTAAAATGAACTCTAGTACTTTGATCCATAAAAATGCAAAAATGCTCAGAAAATAAGAACTGTAACTGTATTCTTGCTAACTAGTCCATATACACAAATTAACCAAAATGTCTAACCCTTTCAACAAGTTATATATGGGCTTAAATACTCATCGAAATTCCAATCCTAACTATTTAAAACAATTACCTAGCCTCATCCACAAAGTTTCTCTATTGCAACAAAAAGTTGTCAATGTTGTCAATCACGACATTGACAATTTTTGAGCAACTTTTACATCTTTTAAAGTTTCACCCTCAAAATTGTTCCAAAGGCTACTTAGCTCTACCAAAAGCCTTAAATGGACTTCAAAGCATGTAAAAAGGGCCATATATCACTTATTTGTCCATTCTTACCTAAAAAACACAAAGATTCCCTATTTGACCTAACATGCAACTGGGAGCAACTAAGGTTTCCCACACTTAACCTACCTCACCTTAGGACTAGTTTAGTCCCATTATTATCCTAGTGATGTGGATAGCACCGCTACAAACCAAAATAAACATAGGAGCCCTAGGTCTATCATGAGCCCACTTAGGCACCCTTTCACCATACTCCCCTAGAAAAGAAAACTATGTTACTCCTATGGACAATAGGTTTTAGGGGATGCTTACTCCATTGAAGTTTTCCTTAGCAACCCAAGTTGTTTCTAAATACAACTTGTGTGTCCACTTGATGAGGTATTCCATGTACACCTTGTGTTTTGTGGCCTTCTTAACTCTTGAGTCCAACATCTTTTCATCTTCCAACCTGCTTGATGAAGGTACCACTATGGGTTCCATATCAGCTTTGACTTCTTGATTATTGTGAGAAACCTCAAGCAATGGACCTTTGAATTGAATCAAGTCTTGCACATTGAAAATAGGAGAGATGCCCAAATCTGATGGAAAATTAACCTCATATGCATTGGATCCATATTTTTCTATGATTTTACAAGGTCCCACTCTTTTCATTTGTAGCTTAGTTGGTACACCCTTTTGCAATCTAGATTTGTTCAAGTGCACCATGACATAATCTCCAATAGATAATTGAATGTCTCTTCTCCTTTCCACCTTTTCTTTCAACTTTTGTGTGCTATATTGGATAGTTTTCTTTACTTTCTCTTGGATTTCTTTCATGGTTTCGAAAAAATATTTAGCACGTCTACTTCTATATTACATTCCTCAAAGATATTTCAACTCTCATTCACCCCTTAGATGCATCCCATACATTATTTCAAATGGGCTTATGCATGTGGTCCTAGTTTTACTATCATTGTAAGCATACTCTATTTGGGGAATGATAACATCCCATGTTTTCCCATAGTCCTTAGTTAGGAACCTCGAGAGGTTATCCAACACCCTGTTAACCACCTTAATATGACCATTAGTTTGAGGATGGTAGGCTTATCCAAATGATAGGTTTTTACCAAGTTTCCTCCATAGGGTCTTCCAAAAATATCTCACGATCTTCACATATCTATCTGAAAAAATGTTTAATGGAAGTCCATGAATCCTTACCACTTCCTTAAAGAACAACTGTGTTATGTGACTAGCATCATGAGTAGTCTTACATGGAATGAAGTGCCCCATCTTATTGAATTTTTCAACCACTACATAGATACTATCATATCCCTATTTTTTCTTGGGTAGACCTACTATGAAGTTTGTGCTTACACACTCACATGGTCTATTCGGAACTAGTAAAGGCTGATATAAACCTACACTTCTCATTCGACCTTTGGCTTTCATACACACCATGTATTGCTCAACATACTTAGTCACATCCCTGACTATTTTTGGCCAATAGTAGAATCTCTGGACTAATTCTAAAGTTTTTCTCACACCAAAGTGACCACTTAGGCTCCCATTGTGCTTTTCCTAAATTAGGTTCTCCCTTATTAATCCCCTTGGTACACATAAATGATTTCCCTTAAGTAGCAACCCATTCTGCAAAGTAAATTTAGAGAACATGCTATGGAAATGGTTCTCAAAGTTAGAACATACCTTGTATGTCTCTGTGAAGTTTTCATCCTCTGTATAGAGACTCTTGAAGCTCTCTTTCCCAATGCTATGTAACTGAACCTCTTAGAAAGTTAGCAATCTCCTGCTTAATGCATCTACCACCTTGTTCATCTACCCTTTCTTATGCTTAATTGTGTAAGTGAAAGCTTGTAAGTACTCCATCTATTCAAGTTCCTATTTCTCAACTTTTCCTAAGTGTTGATATAGCTAAGAGCCCAATCATTGGTAAATACAACAAATTCTTTGGGCAATAGGTAATGTCTCCACTTCCTAAGAGACTAAACTAAGGCATACATCTAAAGGTCGTAAGAAGAATACTTTTTTTTGGCTTCATTTAGTTTTTCACTAAAGAAAGCTACTGGCCTACCTTCTTGACACAACACTCTTCCTACTGCTAGGCCACTTGCATCACACTCTATGGGGAAAATTTTCTCAAAACTAGGCAATTGCAAAAGAGGTTGAGTAGCTACTTGTTTCTTTAGCATCTCAAAGGATTTCTCTACTTCTAAAGTCCACTTAATCTTTGACTTGAATCCACCCTTAATGGTATTTTGCAAAGGTGCACATATGCCACTAAAATTCCTAATTCCCTCTTCATAAAACTGAGCTAGACCATGAAAACTTCTTACCTCAATAGATGTAGTAGGTGGTGGCCAGTTGAGAATAGCTACTACCTTCTCTTGATCCATCTTTAAGGCCCCCTTTTATACCACAAATACCAAATACACAAGCTCTTAGTTGAGAAAATCACACTTCTCAAGATTGATGACAAGTTTCTCCTCATGCAACCTTTGCAATGTAACCTCAACATGCTTGATGTGCTCCTCCTTTTTTTTGTTGAATATTAGTTTGTCATCTAGATACACAACCACAACCCTTCTAGTGAAATCCTTAAGCACTTCATTCATGAGCCTCATGAATGTGCTAGGAGCATTTGAGAGGCCAAGTGGCATCACAAGTCATTCATACAACCCATTTATTACCTTTAATTTTGTCTTCCATTCATCTCCCTCCTTCATCCAAATTTGGTGATATCCACTTTTCAAAGCCAACTTTGTGAAATACATTGCCCCTCCAAGACAATCCATGAGGTACTCAATCCTAGGTATGGGGAACCTATACTTGATTATGATCCTAATTATAGCCCTTGAGTTTATGCATATCCTCTATTTTCCTCCCTTCTTGGATGTGAGTACAACAGGGACTGCACATGGGCTTATACTTTTCTTGATCAGACCTTGATCCAAAAGTCCTTTCACTTTTCAAGTTTTGGCTAGGAGTGAGCTTATATGCTTCTTTGTTTGGTAGAGATGCAATAGGAACAAAGTCTATTTGGTGGCTTATCACTCTTCTAGGAGGTAAAGTGGTAGGAGTACTATCAATCACAATGTCTTTATACTTTTCAAGCAATGCTTGTATCTTTGTAGGAAGTGGTTCCTTATCTGGCTTGTCTTCTCCTTTGGACTTTACTACAACTACATAGCTTTGGCTCTCATCATCTTGGAGATCATTGAAAAACTCTTGTCCACTGCATAGCAACACACTAGGCACCTTGTACTATGGTTCATCTACTTCCAACAAAGATTATATTTTAAAAGTTCTACCTCCCTTTTTGAAAGATATGGAATTTGCTTTCACATCATACACTACCTCTCTATCAAACTACTAGGGTACACCTAATAGTAGATGGCAATAATCCAAAGGAAAGATGTCACACAATAACCTATCATTATACCCTACTATGGAGAAATCAACCCAAGTCTATTCATTCACAAATATACTTTGACCCTTGTTGAACTAGGTCACCTTATAGGGATTCACATGGGGTATCTTGGTCAACTTAAGCTTGTTGACTTCCTCCTCTAATATTATGTTGTTAGTAGAGCTAGAGTCCACCACTAGCTTCCATACCTTCCTAAGAACCTTATATCTGATCCTAAACAAAACCTTCCTATGCTTAGGTTCATCTAGAGCTGGTTGCTTGATCAAAAATCTCCTAAACATGAAGTTTTCTCCCTTCTCATATTCTAGGTGATCCACTTCAAGTTCCTTGCCACGAGACCTATCATCTTGAGCATATGCCACTCTTTTTATCATGGTTAGAAGAAGAAGGCTTATCAAGGCACCTATATGCCAGATGGCCTAGTTGACCACAATTGTAGCACTTAATACTAGAAAAGTAAGAGTTACTTCTTCCTAATCCTATACCTCTACTAGAACCCCCTTGGTTACCTCTTGCTCTACTATAACCTCATCTAGGAGTACTTTCAATGGTTTCCTTAGTGAGTTTGATTTCACCTTGGTTCCTCTTCTCATTACCTCTACCTTGATAACCTCCTCTTTGAGCCCTCTAATTTCTTTAGTTACCTTTGTTCTTGAAGCTGGAATCACCCCTCTTCCTATTCTTTTCTTCCACCTTTAGGGCTAGTTGGTGGCATCTTTGAATAGTATTAGTTTTCCATAGGCCTAGCTCCTCTTGGATGTTCTAATTTAACCACCCAAGTACCTAGCCACTTTTATTGGCTCCTCTTCTTGATTCTTGGATCTAAGACATAACTTTTGAAACTCCTTTGTATAAAAGGCCACATTCACATTTTTCTATTTTAGTCTGTATCTCCTTTTGTGGATTTGAATCTCATAGTCCTCTGGTGGGAAATTCTCCCTCAGTTTAGTTACCATGGCATTCCAATTGCCTATAAGAATCTTTCCCATCCTAATCCCCTCATCTTCAACATATTTCCACCATGTCAATGTTGATCCTCTAATTCTTGACTTGGCTACTTTGACCTTTTCTACCTCTGTCACTCCTTTACATTCAAAGTGGTTCTCCATTCCATCTTTCCAAACCATCATTGCATCAATTTCCATCTTCCAATAAATAGTGACAAACCTTCTAAGGCCTTCCCTCCCAAGGCTATTATGGCCTTCAAGGAAGTTTCTTCATTCAAGATAGGGTCTAGCTCAGGGACAACATCTTCCTCTTCTATCTCCTTACCCCTAACATTGCTCTCTTCTTCCTTTTTCTTGGTTGCATAAAAAATTGCATCAAACTTTATAATCATCTCTTCTAAGGCTTCTTCAAGGAGTCTATTCTTCTCCTTTTTCTCATCAACCTCTTTTGCTAGCTCTTCATTTGTCACCATGCTTGACTAACCCACTGACTCTCTAGTAGCTATAGATATACACTTCCTTCCCAATTTCTCAACTTTCTTTGATACTACTCTGGTGTAACAATTAGTCTTTCTCCTACCATAGCTTCTTCTAGGGTCTCCTTAGGTCTTTCTCTTGACCTAATAGGGTTTTTAGTTACCCTACTTTCCTTAGGGTCCTAGCTATGAGGTCCTAGTCCTTTCAACTAGTACACACAAATTAGGTATAACGACAACTCTATCCCTACTCCCTAGGCTTGTTTACCCCTTCTTTCTTTCTTGACATAAACTTCAAAATTAACCCTAACATCTCAACCAACACTCCAAATGAAGGAATGATTATCTAGGAAGAAAATAGGACCCCCTACAAGAACTAGAACTACAATTTATAGTAAAACCTAATTGAGTTCCAAGACTTATGCAATTTTGCACAAAAAGGCTTGCAACAAGGCTAAAAGAAATTAGCCCTCGATTTGATGAAAATCCTAAATAGCTTGAAAAAATCCTTAACAAGGGGGTAAACTAATCATGGATTTAGACACCCTTTTTAGATTCCTAAAGGATTCTTGAGGTCTTAGGCTCCCAAACCATCCATACAACATGGCCTATAGTGCCTAAAAATTAGGGTTTGTAAGAAATTAGACCTATCTGGCAAGAATTATGTTTTTACCCTTTGTAAAACCTATACCAATGGCTCCACTTTTAGTCGGGTCTCCACCACAAATTCTTTTATCTCACTCAAATCTTTTATCCAAGTAATCCAAGCATTCAATCCCTCCTAATAGCTCTGCACTTTATTCTGATCCCTAGCAATGCAACTGAGATTCACCTAGGGAATTACTGCAAAAATGTATTCCTTTCTTCCCAAGGCCCCTCCTTCACTATGAAATATGTACAAGGAGTCATATTCCTAATCCCAAAGATCTATACAAGTTCTATGGTGGGAAGAGGATCTATGACCTCATTTTTCCCAATTGCTTGATTTAGAATGACAAGCAGGCATGAAACACAACAATTTTATTAACCAAATAGAATCATACAAAAACACAAAATAATGCTATCTAGAACCTTAAAATGAACTCCTCTAATTCTTCCAAACACTACATTTCTAATTTCAACTCATAAAAATGCAAAAATGCTTAGAAAACAAGAACTATAACTATATTCTTGCTAACCAGTCTGTACACATAGATTAACCAAAACTTCCAACCCTTTCAACATGTTGAGGATGGAATTAAATAATCATCCCAAGTTCACCCCTAACTATTTTAGATAGTTACCCAACCTCATCCACAAAGTTTCTCGATTGCAACTAAAAGTTGTCAATGTTGTCAATGGCAACATTGACAATTTTTTAGCAACTTTTACATCTTTTTGAGTTTGGCCCTCAAAATTGTTCATAAGGTTACGATACTTTACCAAAAGAATTACATGGGCTTGAAAAATTGTAAAATGGGCCTTGTATCTCTTATTTGTCCATTCTACCATCCAAAAGACAAAAATGCCCTATTTGACCTAACATGCAACTAGGAGCAACTAAGGCTTCCCATAGTTAACCCATCTCACCTTAGGACTAGGTTAGTCCCATTATTATCTTAGTGATGTGGCTAGCACTAGTACAAACCAAAATAAACATAGAACCAAAGGTCTATCATGAGCCCATCTAGGTGTCCCTATACTAGTATCTCTTTACATTGATACTTTATTTAGGCTTGGTGTTTGTTGTTGAATTTTTTATGTGGTGTTAAAATTGGTTAAGTGGATTTTTTACTTTTCTTACTATCTTTCTAAATTATTAGTTTGTGTATCCTTGGCATAGATTTGTTATCAAGATTCCTTTCTTAGGATTATTTTAAGATTTTATTATTTGTGTGTGGATCATTTATTATGTTCCTTGCATGGTAGGAGTGGTTCCTAATTAGGTGACCATAGGGTTGAGAGGTGATAACTTCTTACCATTGGGTTCCCTTGGAGATCAATAGTTATTAGATGTTATTGCTACAGTTGTACCTTTATCATTCTTATTCTTCTCTAAGAGACTTCTATTCATTTGATTTATCTGTTAACCTTATGGTCAAATCATTTATAAATTAGTGCCAAAACACTTGATCATTTGGTTGGCCACATCACTATTGAGGTTCACAATGCTAACTAATCTTATGCATTGCTAAGCAAGCCTCACATTATATACTGAGTTGTTGCAATATCAACCAAGTAGAAAGAAAGTGTTAACTAAGTAGAATAGAAAGACAATGTAAGCTGAGCTAATTGTGTTAACCAAGTAGAGAAAATGTAGTGTTGACTGAGCTTCAATGTCAACCGAGCTTTATAGTGTCAACTGAGATCTAAAGTATTTTCTAAGACTTCAATGTTAACTATTAGGATTAAACCTAATATAGAAATAACAATTACATGTAAATATAACCAACAATAGAAAATAATAGATCACACAGAAAAGAACACAAGACACTGAGATTTAACATGGTTCACCCAATCCCTAGGCTATGTCCACCAAATAGCAAGTCTGATATTATTACAATCTAGTGATTACAACCTAATTAAAATTTTTAATCCCTTACAACTCAATACCACTTTAAGAACCAATTTTTTCATCACAACAATGAAACATTCCCTAACCCTAAGCCCTTTTATACAAGTATTTTATGCCACTTTAAGGTTACAACATATCATAGAACTTCCATGATCAGTCACCACAAACTAACAATCTCCCACTTGGGGGCTGATCAAACTCCACACTAGAAAATAATCTCCCACTTAGAGATTGATCCAATAGCAATACTGCTACCACATGAGGCTCCCATTGGATCAAACCACCCTGAACTTTGTTGTTCGTTTATTCCTGTTCAGTCTAGAAGAACAACTGAAGCTGACGAGGAATTCAACTTCTCCCTTGTCACTACATTTGTAAAAATATCCACTGGATTGTCATCTATATGTATCTTATCCAACTTTAGCTGGCCATCATCCAAAACTGACCGAATGAAATTTTACTGCAACTATATGTGTTTCTTCTTTGAATGTAGAGAAAAATTCTTTGCAAGATGAATGACACTCTAACTATCTATAAACAAATAATTATCCTTTTGAGGGTGTCCCAATTCTTCTAAGAAGAACTAAAGCCATATCATCTCCCTTGCTACCTTTGTAGCAATAACATACTCTACTTTTGTAGTGGATAAAGCATTAAGGTTCTATAACCAAGAAACCCAACTCACATTCGCCACACTAATAGTAAAGACATAACCTATAGTACTCTACCTAGTATCAATATCCCCTACCGAATCTAAGTCAGCATAGCCTTGTAAAGCAGTAGTAGAGCCCCCAAAGTGTAAACACTTATTGGATGTTCCTCTCAAATATCTAAGAATCCATTTGACTGCATTCCAATGCTCAATTCTTGGATGACTCATATACTTCCTAACGAATCCCACTGCATGTGTAATATCTAGCCTTATACATGCCATAGCATACATCAAGCTTCCTACAACTAAAGCATATGGTAAAGGTAAAGGTGTGTTAACAACTTTAGCATTCTCCATAAAGAAATGTTGCAACACCTTCTCAAAATAATCAGCCTAAGATAGCATCAATTTCTTATTCTTCCTATCTCTCCAAATCTTCATACCAAGGATTTGTTTCACTGCCCCCAAATCCTTCATAGAAAATGCATGTGCTAACTTGCATTTGAACCCCTCAATCTAATCAATGTTAGACCCAGCTACAAGCATATCATCAACATATAAACATAAAATAATATAGCTATCATCATGCAACCTTTTAAAATAAATAAAATGATCTGAATGACATCTACTATATCCATGCTCATGCATAAAATTGTCAAATTTTAGATACCATTACCAAGGTGGTTGCTTCAAGCCATATAAAATTTTCTTCATTACACACTGAGTTCTCCTTACCTTTGACCTCAAAACCCTATGGCTAATCCATATATATCTCTTCATCTAAATTACGTTGAAGGAAGGCTATTTTAACATCAAGCTGCTCTAAATGAAAATCTTTAGTAGCCACTATACTTAAAACAATACAGATAGAAGTCATTTTAACAACATGAGAGAATATTTCATCAAAATCAATATCCTATTTCTATGCAAATCCTTTGACAACTAACCTAGCTTTAAATTTTTTTTTACCTCTATCCTCTTCTTTTAACCTATAAACCCATTTATTCTGTAAAGCTCTTTTACCTATAGGCAACTTGCATAAATCCCAAGTCTTATTTTTTAGCAAAGAGTCCATTTCATCTTTCATCGTAGAATCCCATTAAATCTTAGTATTGACCTACATAGATTCATCATAACATTTAGCTTCACCATCATTAGTAAGTAAAATAGAATACAAAGAGGGAGAAAATCTTTGTGGAGGTCTAGTTTTCCTTCTTGATCATCTAACATTCACTGGTGTGTGTGGTATTTGTTGTTGTAGTTGTTGCACATCATGATGATTTACTAGAACATCATCTTTTGGAGTATTATCCAACACTACATAATCATATTTTTTCTTCTCATGTTGTTGCAACAGATCTTTGTACAACACTTTCTCATTAAATATGACATCCCTACTTCTTAGAATTTTATGATTTTCAAAATCCCAAATCCTATAACCAAATTCATTAATGCCATATCCAACAAATAGACATTTCTTTGACTTAGCTTCTAGCTTCATTCTATTTTCAGAGTCTATATGAGCAAACACTTCGCAACCAAATGTTTTGAGAAAAGAATAACTCACCTTCTTACTAGTTCATTCTTCGTTTGGAATACCACAACCCAAAGGAGTACAGGGACCTCTATTAATCAAATATACAACAATATTGATAGCCTTTTCCCACATATGTAAGGGCAACCCAACATGCAACCACATGCTCCTTACACACTCCATTATAGTCCTATTCATGCATTCAACCACTCCATTTTCATGTGGAGTCCTTGGAACAGTTTTCTATCTATGAATACCATTAGTAGAGAAATAATCTTCAAATTCATGATTGCAATACTCACAGCCTTTATCAGATGTAAGACATTTTAATTCTTTTACTAGTCTCATTTTCAGCCAAGCATTTCCATTTCTTAAAAGTTTCAAATACATTAGATTTTTGTCTAAGGATATAAACCCATACTTTTCTAGTTGCATCATCAATTAATGTAACATAATAATGAGAACCACCAAGGGAAGATACCTGAGCTGGTTCCCATACATCGGTATGCATAAGCTCTAATTTTTCTCTTTTATTTTCCTTCCTAGTCTTCACAAAATTCACTCTTTTTTATTTTCCATACACACAACTTTCATAGAAATCCATATTAACACATTTTAGACCTGGTAGAACTTTATTTGAATGAAGTACTTTCATACCTTTCTAACTCATGTGCTTAAGTCTATTGTGCCATAACTCTATATCAGGATTTACAATTGCTATTTGTTCTCCTTGCTCAACTGCAACAACTATTCTTGAACAATCATTTTTCTCTAAAAAAATTAAAGTAGAAAGAATAATATGACCTGTACAAAGATATCAGGTGCCTAATTTAACACCTTTTTCTACTACAAGGGAACCTTTTGAAACCTTCCAATTTTTATAATTAAAAGTAACTACACAACACTCATCACTGAGTTGCCGTATTGAAATTAAATTCTTACTCAGCCTTGGAACATGTCTTACCTCATGTAGTAGCCAATGATTCCCATTTTGCAACTTAATCTTAACTTTTCCCTTTCCAATAATCTAATAGGGCTCATTAGCCCTCAAATAAATAAGCCCAAAATCCCTTGGATATAATCAATGAAATAACCTCTATGAGCTGTAGCATGAAATGAAGCACCAGAATCTAAAACCCATGAATCATCAACACTTTCTAAAGATAGAAGCAAAGCATCCTATTTGGATTTGTTACTTACTATATTTGCCTCCTTGTCTACATCTAGTTTATCTCCTTCATTTTTCTTTCAAGTGCAAAATTATTTCATTTTATGCCCTAGTTTCCCAAAATATTAGCAATCATTCGGTCCTCTCGATTGAGACCTCCTCCCCTTTGAATTTCCTCTTGATTTCTCACAATTTATAAAATTACTTCCTCTTTTAGTTGTTCTGCCTCTACTTTGTGCATTCAAAGCACTTCCTAATGTAGATCCACCTAAGAATTTCCTACAAGTTTCCTCACTCAAAATAACACCAATCACATCATCATATTTTATGGTACTAGATCTAGGAACAAAATTAATCACAACCATTACCAAGCCATTACAGCTTTTAGGAAAAGAACACAAAATCAAGAGAGTCCTAATTTCTTCATCAATATTGATACCCATAGAGGATAACTGACTAGTAATAGTATTAAACTAATTTAAATGATCCACACTAAATCTATCTTTTTCCATTTTCATATTAAATAAACATTTCATGAGAAATACCTTATTTTAAGCAGAGGGCTTTTCATATAGTTTCGCTAGGGTTTGTATCAACTCTTCCATCGTGTTTACTTTTGTAATATTAAATGCTATTGATGTTGCTAGGCATAATAAAATGCTTTCAAGTTCCTTTTTTTCTAAAAGATCTCAATCATCATTTGACATAGATCCTTGATTCTTGGTTTTGCCTTCCAAAATCTTCCATTTACATCTTTCATAACTAAAAGTTTTTCCCATTAAACCTATCAACCCTTAGCTTACCCTTGTCTACCATCACTCCCACTCAACTATGAGACTCCCACTCAACTATGAGACTTTCCTATAGAGGATAACTAAAAAACAACCTTGCTCCGATACCACTTGTTAGGATTAAACCTCAAAAAAAAAAAACAATTACATGCAAATATAACCAATAACAAAAAATAATAGATCGGATAGAAAATAACACAAGATACCAAGATTTAACGTGGTTCACCCAATCCCTAGGCTATGTGCACCAAAAAAAAAGTCTGATATTATTACAATCCAATGATTACAACCTGATTACAATTTGTAATCCCTTATAGCTCAATATAGCCGCAAGAGCCAATTTTTGCATCACAACAATGAAATAATCCCTAACCCTAAGTCCTTTTATACAAGTATTTTATGCCTCTTTAGGGTTACAACATATCATAGTACTTTCCTAATTAGTCACCACAAACTAACATTAACCAAGTTTATGTCTACTCCCAAGTGATCAATGTTCACTGAGCACTAGTGTTGACTAAGTGCCAGAGTTTTTTGAGTTCACTGTGTCGCTAAGTGTTAGAATATCACTTGAGTGGTCTTCAAAACCTAAGTATCAATACTAAGTTGACTTGGTGAAGATTGTTGAATTTTGTATTATAGCCAATCTCAAAAGGTAATTATTTAGATTGGTGTATATATAAGATATCTTATCATATTGAAATGAGAGAATGTGTAACAAGATTGAACGAGAACTGAAGAGTAAAGGCTACAATTAATATAAGGAAAATAAGAGTCTCATGTATCACAAGAAGGTGATCATTTCTAAATCAAAGGAATTTCAAACAACAAATTGAGTAGTAGAGTAGAGATCAGCCACTGGTTCATTCTAAGAGGTGCATCAATCAAATCCTCTAACAAGGTGGACTTAACAGTCTTATGTAAAATCTCCTAATCAAATGCATATTTCATTGTATTGTATAAATCCTTTTGCAAGGTGGACCTAATAGTCCTTATTGTTCCTAACAAGGAAGGTCACCAAAAATGATCATTGTAATCCTTTAAAGGCCAACTTTATATTGTAGTACTAAAGCTTGTGGGTATTATCCCTACCCCAGTTTTACTCTCTATTTGGAAGGTTTCTAGGTTACAAAATATTTTGTCAACAGTTATGAATATTAAATTTCTTTTAGTTTTTCATGCATGAAACTTGATTAGAATAGTTAATTGGCAAATAAAATTTGAAGTTTTATTAGTTCCTAATTCACCCTCCCCCCCAATCACCTAGCCCACCATACATTTCTAACAATTGGTATCAAAGAATTTGGTTCTTACGTTAGAAGTTCAGTAGCTTGAGAAAAGGTTAGAGGAAATGAAAGTGTATAGACTTGATAAAGCTATTGAAAATAAAAAATTAGATCTACAATTGGCCATGGAAAAATTAAAGAAAATGAAGGAGTAAATCTCTAAATCTTTGTAAAGAAGGAAAGAAATAGCAGTACAAATGAATGACGATCTCTACACATAATAAAGAGTTGAAGACATTTTCCAAGATAGAATTTTAGATAAAGGCAATCAAAGACCTAATTGAGAATAATCTTGGTCTGCCTCACAATAGGTGTATCATAGTCATGCTCTGGGCCATGCTTAGGAACAATATATTCAAACTAAGGACTATTTTTCCCACTATGAGGTGCATTTAATCTTGTCAACCTAGGGATGTATACTTGAAATGGTCGGCATAGTATGTGCACTAGGTCTCTTAATGAGCCACTATGCTTATGTTGCAGGAAAGTAAAATGCAAGGAAAATAACTTATACTATTGCTGTAAGAAACTAACACACTTAAATCTATGAATACTTGAAATACAATGAAAGGCTAACAAATATTCCAACTCATTTCATCCACTATAACTGTTCTCCCATATGTTGTAGGAACATTCATGAAGTGTGATGGTACAGGAAGGAACTTACAACTTCTACTTACAATACTAAGAATGCTTAGAAATAAATCTATACTATCCTAATCTAATCCACCTTCCAAGTGGGCCCCCTTGGTTGCCTTCAACTAAACTACTAACATAGGATAGAAGCCAAAAACTATTTCATTACATTTCATAAATTCATTACATAACACATAGAACTATAAAAACACAACTCATTGTAAAAGTTAATAGTCTGTTCTCATAAACGCTTTCTTCTAACTGACTAAACTGACACACTTGGTCTGATTCCTATATATAGGAGATTGAAACTTATTCCCATAATAGAAAAGTAAATAACCTAGCTATAAATCTATAGGAGAGAAAGAATGAAAATAATAACTCAAGGCAAGAAGAAGATATAACGATTTAAGGCAGGAATAATAAAGTCTAAACATCCGCTCACCATAGGAATAAATGTAGAGAATGCAATAAGTCTTGATAGCTCCTCCATACTCACTGTCGTGTCCTTTGGAACTATTACAACTTTCCTCCATCATGGCTACACCTTAGCATTCTTTTCTCCTTTAATGTTGTTGGTGCTCATCTTTGAATTCTTCCAATCATCTTTCAGCTTCATTGATAATAGGATAGTTATCATACAAAGATAATTTCAAATAAGAATTTTCAAATTAAATTCAAATATAAGAACACACATTTTGATAATTATATGAAATATTGCATAATATATATAATACTAGAAAAAGATGGAAAAGTATCTACCCATAGGTTTATCATAGGTTTTAGTAAACATAGGTCCACAAATGTTTTGACAAAAATAAAACAGAGAATCAACAAACTGTTTTAAAACTATCATGAAATAAAGGCAATATTTGGCCTCATCATCTACCCCCTGCTAAACTAATGCTTGTCCTCAAACATTTCACTCTCTTGTTAATGACCTAAACTCTCCAATCTCAATCCTTCCTTTCCTACTACTCTTGAAGGTATAGTAAAATCCTCTTTTTCTTTCCCACACTTCCCTTTTTTGATCTTCCTCTAGGTTGTCGAGTCTATTGACATTAATATTATATAAAGGCCATGGTAGCATTGGAGGCTACATAGTTAATGAACACCACAATTCTACTCTGGCCTACCTCCCTAACTCTAGATACATTGGAACCCTATGAAGTGCTGCCTCCAAGTTGATGGGACTATGTGGTTCTGACCTTTTAAGTGACTCAAGCAATATGGCCAATCTGCTTCTAACACTAGTCATAGTTCTTTGGAAGGAAAAATAGGGTAAGTTCTCATAATCAACATAGGATTTGGTTCTTGTAGCAAAGATTCTATCCCTTACTTCTAGATTCTTCTTTCCATAAGTTAATGTGAACCAATCCTTGAGAACCTTGTCTAACTTGCTATTCTTGGCTCTTAAAGGAAAGGGCTTTGTCCTTTCCTCATCCCTATAATTATTCAATTTCCTATCATATTTTTCTTCATTAGACATCCAAGACATGAGGGCTCTTAAATGTATATCTCCTATATAGAGCAAGGGATTCCATTGGGTCTTTGAAGGGATAACAAAATTATGAACATATAATTCACAAAGAAAATTTTGCTGTCAGGATGGCAGAGTTTGATATAATCCATAAAATTCTTGGGCTGATTTGAACTCTCCCTTAATATCCTTAAGATTTAACATTAGTTGAAACAAAAGAAATTGTTCTTTTAAATAGAGATCATAAACTATTGGTGGTGATCTACAAGAAAGTGCCTGATCAGCCAACTTGAGGGCATGATCCATCTGTTGCTTTTGACTTGCTAATTGTTCCTTTAAATCTACGATTCCTTCACCTTGAGATGCTATGAATTTATTCATCTTTTTCATCTCTTCTTCCCATAAGGCCTTGGCAAACATTTTTTGTTCAAATAACTAAAAAAGGAATTTCTATAGTGTAATAGAACCACTATCTTCTTCATGATTTCTTTTCTTCTTCCTCTATTCCTTCCATAAATGTTCTACAAAACTAGTAATCCATGTTGATTTATGGGAAACTAGGGTAGTGTTTGGATAGTCTTTCTTAGGAATGATTTCATCTTTACTTCTTGAAATATTTGATTGACCTATTGGGATATCATTTGGATTTTCTTTGATTTCATCCCTACATTCCTTATTAGGATTTTCAGGAATGCTTGCAATTTTAAGATGGGGAGGAGAGTGATCAAAGAAAATTTGTACAAGAGATTCCTTAGTAGATGTTTTGGACAAATTAGAGTACTTGGAAGCTTTCCCTCTCATCCTAGGGCTTCTCCTTATGGAGTTTTCTTCTTGTATCACAACCTTTTGTCCATCTTTCCCTTTGGGTGTCTCTATTGTAGGAGTTGTTGCTATAGGAATTTTCTTCATTCTCTTTTGTCTCACAACTATAGGATTTGGATTTTCCTTTTCCTAAATAGAGATTTCTTCTTGCAATTTTTGTTTCCTCTTTACTTCGCTAGAAGTAGGTTTCTAGTTTTTTTGAATAGGTAAAGGTACAGTCTCTTGAACATGGATAGTTTCTTGCACATTTTCTTGGGTATTTTTTTCAATAGGCTCATTGGTGGGGACTAAATTTTCCTCACTATGATGTTTACTAGGGGTAGCTTAGGGTTGTAGAGTTTTGGCTTGTAAAAATTCATCCCATGTCATGGGAGACACATCCCTAAGCAACCTTTATATTAGTAATTTAATTAGGGCATGATGGGTAACAAAATTATCTTTTCCTTTTTGAGTTTCTTCTGCACTAATATAGAGCATATTGTATAAGAAATTTGGAATGTTTACTGAAAGATTATGCCTTATACAACTAAGTAATTTGAAATGATGTGCATGTAAGTATGAGAATCACCCTTCGCATGTAAGGTACCTGATAATGTGCATGGCTAATTCATTGTATGTCATTAGCAGTGACATTCTCTTGCAACCTTCCTTTGTAATGTCCATTTGAGGATCACTCAGTCTAGTAAATTGAGCTCTTGCTAACCTCGCATCATGTGTGCTGGGATAATGTTCTCCAATTCCAGGCAACCTAGTTACTTTAGCAATGCTTTTCTCTATCGCAATCACCATTAAACCCCAAATAGAAGGTTCACCTTCATCAAACATCCTTGTGAACTTTGCGGCTGCCTCCTCACCAAATGCAATCAAACTCAAGAAATACCCTAACCATCCACATGTATTAAACCTTCTTATGGCCTCTACATCTAAGAGAAACATAGTATGTTCTACTTGTTCTCTCCTCCACAATTGTCTAGCCATTTTCTTAGCACTTTCTCTATCTGCTCTATTTTTCCCCTTTTGAATTCAAGCTACTTTGTTGTTTTACAAACTCAACTCACATGTCTTTGTTTTAATAGGTCATAACAAATTGTTATGCACAATAATATGGCTTCAATGAAGGTAAATCATGAATATGTGTGAGAATTGTCCAAAAATGGGTTCAAATCACATAAAATTTAAGCACAAGTCACATCATAGCCTGACAATAAAATCATTCAAAAATAAGGGGTATGACACCTCACTTGTGTACTTATGGAAATTAAATTCCATCACTAAAGGAAATACAAAGATTTGGAAAAATCTTTATGGATAAATAGAAATGCCATTAGATATTGGTGACCTTCCCTATCACCTACTAAATATGGACAAGTGTCCACACTTGTCAGACCTAGTATAGGTAAGCGACTGGCATAACACTGCCATCAAATAAAAAATGTAGTATTAAATATAATTAAGGAAATCTATAGAATATAAATGAATTATAATTTAAAAACCATATACCTGTTAAATGATCATTGCACATAGCATCTGTCAGCATCTCATGGGGTTTATTGAAAACATGAGAAATTGATGACGTGGAAAGTGGGTGGATGAAAGGTAAAGAAATGAGATGAGGTGGATGGGTGGAAGGTAAAGAGATGAGATGGAATGAGAAAGTGAATGAGAAAGTGAACTTGATGTGGGCATAAATTTTTTATTATGAGCATGAATAAAGAAACTAATGTTGAAGAGTGGTATGCAGAAGGTTGACACCTTTAGCTGTAGGAAGAGTTACATTGGTTGTATTTGAATTTGGGTGCTAGAACTGCTGCATGAAGTCTTCTTTTGTTTGAGGCCATTTATATAATCTGAGTCTGTGACCATTGACTAGTAATTTGAAAGGTACTATATCAATGGTAGTTAATTGAATAGCTCCATTATCAAAGAAATGATGAATTTCATATGGTCCGAACCATCTTGTCTATAGCTTTCCTAGCATATCTTTAAATCTAGAATCATATAGTAGTGCCTAGTCACCAGCTTGAAATTGTTTACTGATAATATGAGAGTCATGCCATTGTTTCCTTTGTTTCTATATAAGTTTAGTGCATTCCAAAGTAGCTTTGTACATTTCATCTACAGAGTTAAGATCTAGAAGACATTCTCTTTGTGCTACAAGAAGTTCAATTTCTAGCTCCATTGCAATTCTCAAAGTTTTATGTTCAAACTGAATGGGGAGCATTGCTACCTTTCCATACAAGAGTTCAAATGGTGTAAATCTTATAGTAGTCTTCCATTTTGTTCTATAAGCCCAAATAGCTTCTTGTAATCTACTAGTTCAATCCCTATGATGTAGATGAATCGTGTTTGTTAGAATGTTCTCTAGTTCATAGTTTGTGACCACTACTTGTCCATTAGCTTGAGGGTGATAAGGACTGGATTTCTAGTGCCTGATGTTATACTTGTTTCATCAACTTTGAGATCAGATTAGAGATAAATTGCGTACCTTGGTTAGTGACTAGCTCTTTGGGTACACCATAGTGAGTAAATATTTCTTCATATAGAAATTCTGCAACTTTTTCATCATGAGCATGCTTCATGGCCTTGACTTCAACCCATTTTGTTAGGTAATCAGTGCACACAAGAATATAGGATTTCCCATTAGATAGAGGATCAATTAGACCAATGAAGTCCATGCCCCATTTGTCAAATGGTATTAACACCATCTTAGGGTTAAGAGGCATTTCATCTATTCTTGTTGGTCAGTCCATCCTTTGACACTTGTCACACTTTCGTGTATAGTTGGCTACATCTTTGTGAAGTGTAGGCCAATAATAACTAGTTGTCAAGATTTTCAAGGTTGTTATTTTTGCAGAAAAGTGTCCTCCACATGGTTCATTATGACATGCATGTGGAATGTCATATGTCTCATCCTCTCTAACACATCTTCTCATAACTTGATCAAATCTAGTGTAAAATAAGAGATTCTCTATCTAGGAGAAACAAACACTTTTCTCTACAAGCAACTTATTTTCCTTGTAAGAAAAATATTCTGGTATTTTATTAACTGCAATGTAATTAGTCATGTCTGTGTACCATAGATTTTGAACAACAATATGAAATAAATGCCCATCTAGAAATGCATCATCTACCAAAGTAGTGTCAGTATAATCATGATGGATTCTTGATAAATAATTAGCTACAATATTGGCTTTTCCAGGCTTATCAGTAATAGTTATATCAAATTCTTTCCACAACAGTAACCATCTTGCTAATCTACTAGTTATAGAAGATTTATTTATGAGATATTTAATTGTTGCATGATTAGTATGAACAAATATGGAATAGCTAGTTATGTAATGCCAAAATTTGTTTAGGGCATAAACTATTGCTAGCCATCCTTTTTCTATCACTGTGCAATTTAATTCTAGTCGATGAAGGCTTTTGCTAATATAATAGATTGAATTTTCAAGATTTTGGGATTGTTGTGCTAAAATTGCACCTATGGAATAATTAAAGGCATTTGTGTGTGTGTGTGTGTGTGTGTGTGTGTGTGTGTGTGTGTGTGTGTGTGTGTGTGTGTGTGTGTGTGTGTCTATATATATATATATATAAAGGTAGATTCCAATTAGAGCCTTGTAAAACTAGGGTTGTAGTTAGAAGTTTCTTAAGCTGTAGGAAGGCTTCATCACATTCAGATGTCCAACTAAATTCATCTTCTTTTGTAACTTATACAAGGGACTAGCTATTTTGCTGAAATCTCTTATAAAATGTTTGCAATATCTAGCATGACCTAGAAAAAATCTTACATGTTTTGATTTTGTAGGTATGGATAATTTTTGAATTACCTCTATCTTAGTTGGATCCACTTGTATGCATGTAGCTGATATAAAATGACCAAGTACCATGCCTTCTTGCATGAGCATGAAACACTTTTCACTATTAAGTGCCAAATTATGTTCTTAACACCTTACCAAAATCTTTTCAAGATTCACCATTGCTTCCTCAAAAGTGAATCCAAATGTTGTTAAGTCATCCATTTATATTTCCATACAATCATTTGATATATATATGCAAAAATGCTAATAATTACTTGTTGGAACATTGCAGGAACATTACATAGACCAAATGGTAAAATAGAGTATGCAAAAGTATCCCATGGGCATGTAAATATGGTGTTGTCTTGATCTTCAGGAGCAATACTTATTTGGTTATAACCACTATACCCATCTAGAAAAGAGAAATGCTTCTTTCCAACTACAGTGTCCAGAACTTGGTCTATAAATGATAAAGGAAAGTGATCATTTTTGGTGGACTTGTTCAATTCTCTATAATCTACACAAATTATCCATTTTCCTACCTTTTTAGGTATTATGACTAGGTATGACACCCATCTACTATTAGATATAGGATAAATAAAACCAACATCAAGCATTTTTTGCAATTCAATTTTAACTATCTCTTTAAGGCTTGGATTTATCATTCTCTAGGGTTGATGGAGTGGTAGAGAACCTTCATTGATGTATATCCTATGGGTGCACAGTGTAGGACTCAACCCTTTCATATCACTATAGTCCCATGTAAAGGCCTTTTCATGCCTTTGAAGAAACTTTTTAGTTGTTCTATCTATGTGGGTGTTAATTTGGAATTAACATGGAGATTATGACCTTTAGTGATTTCAACAGTAGTGGTGGACTCTATCATAGTAGATTTAGAGATTGGACTTTCTTCTAATTCACATGCTAAGAGTGGATGAAGAATATTAGATTCTTTGAGCAAAGTACAATTCTTATCACATTCTTCATATGTGATTAACTCTAACACAGAACTTTCAGATACATATTTTTCCACAACACAAATGTTTGTGAGGATACTTTGAAATACTAAATCTTCCTCTTGTAGTTTTAGAAAATATTGTCTATGCAACATCATGAGCTATACTATAGAATTTAACTCTTCTCCTTCATCCCCTAAATCTAGCCAAACATATGTGCTCAAATTTGGTAATGGTTGTGTTAGAGGATATAAATCAAATTTCTTTGTTGCTTGGCCATTTGATATGGTCATATTTCCTAATCTATAACTTATATTTGCATCAATTGTGGCTAACCACAACCAACCTAGGATGGAAGGGTGACCGGATAGATTAACTTTGGGGGTTAAAATCATGAATTCTGTAGGATACTCTAGAGAATCTAAGGTTATGACTATGTTTTCTATCATCCCATCAGGGGTGATTGTAGAATTATCTGCAAGTTATAGAATTGTTGGGGTAGCCCTTAGTCCTTCTATTTTCAACTTCTTCATAGTATCCTTGGTCATGACATTTATAATAGCACACCAAGATCTATTAAAGCATTTTTAACAAACTAACCATTTATACTGACATTCACTACTGGACTTCTTGGATCAGAATATTTTGGTGTGACCAATTTGCCTAACATGATGTCAGCCAACTATCCCACAACATGGACTATGGTGGGGTCCTTTATCTTCCTTCCAGGATTCTTTAGGCAAGCATCTCTAATGGCTTTTCCATAAATTGGAACATCCTTAATTGCTTGAAATAGGGGTATTTGGACATGTATGTTTTTCAACTGATCAACAATATCAAAATGTTGCTCCTCTGCTTGTATAGGTTTGCTTGTATAAACTTTTTTAGAAAAGGAGGTTCCACTACTAGTTGAGCTTGGGTTGACATGGTAACATTAGTTTGGTCAACTATTTCAGCAACTAAGGGTTCTGATGCTATAGGAGAGTCTAGTATTTTAGTTATAAGAGGTGGTTTAGGCATTGGTAAAGTTGTACCAGATCTGAGATATATATTTGCAACACCTAAAGCGTAAGTAGGATACTGCTAAACATCAGCACTATACATGGGATATTGTGGTTGTTGGCTATTTAGGTTTGGCTGAGGTTGTGTAGATAAATATGTCTACTTTTGAGGTCCAGGATTTGTAGGTGGTGGCATTAAAGTAGGTTGTTGGAATTGGACGTGGTAATTGTGGAGTACTAATATTTTGGTTAGGCCACTATTGAGATCCCCTCCATTGGTTCATAGACTGCCAATTTGATCTGATTACTAAGATCTGGGACTATTATAGAGAAACGCTAACCGATTACATAAAGTTAATTTGAACATTTAATGAATCAAATTAACATAATTTAAATAAGAGAACAACAAGATTAAACTAATAAAAGAGAAATTGGGAGAAAGAAGATGCAAACAATTTGATCTCGGAGTTCATCCATATGGACTATGTCTCTAGGTCCTGCTCCAATAGGGGGACCGATCCGATTATCTCCAAAATTAGGTACAAATGTTTACAAATCACTCCTTTCAAGTACAACAACATCACACTATTCTGAAGTACAGGATTGATCACTTCAAAAATATCCCTTACTCTCAACACTTGGATGTTCTCTCCATTTTTTGAATGCCCTCTAAGAGTCTCTTAACCATCTTTTTATACAAAAAATAAGCCAAAATAAGGCTATAACAAAATGATATAATATTAGACCCTTTAATTAATTCCTTCCTTCGAATTAACCTTTAGCCATTTTTGAAAGATTTGGCTTATGTTAATTTTGGGGTCAAAATATATAATAACCTTATTTTACTAAGGTTAGGCCATTATTTTAAAGGATAAATTTAAACTGTGCTAAATATATCTTAAATCGCCAAAATAGCGCATTGGCAGTTAAGCATTTTAGAAGAGGCATCGGTCTGGAGTTCAAACCCCACCGACGACCTCCTTTCCCCTCAATTTATTGTGAAAAGGGGATATATGTAAAATGTGCCTCTCGTATATTAAATACAATCAATGATCTAATAGCCATCGACCGAGCTTTAGCGCCAGGTGGTCGCAGGTTCGATCCCGTCAGCCATTTAGTATACTTTTGCGCGAGTTCGATCCCACCAGCCATTCAGTATACTTTTGCATAGCATTTTTTTTAAAATTATTTTTTATTATTTTTAATTATATATATATATATATATATATATATATATATATATATATATATATATATATATATAGTTTAATGCCACACCACCTTGGACTTCAATCGGACGCCATTTTCACATACGATCTCCATTTTTGACAAAACGAACATTGTCAGAGAGCTCTTGATGAGACCTTTAATTTGATTTCGACTTTGACCACATTTGGAGAGTTTGATTTTTTTCCCTTTTAATAGCCTCTGTACCTAAATTTGACCAACCTTTGACTGGTTGTAACTTTTGAATATAGGCTTTGTTTTTGTGCATTTAAATTGCATTGGGTCTAGAATTTCAAGGAGTTTAATCTGATGTTGATTGCTGGAGTTTTGGAGATACTTCAATTTTTGATGAAAATATCCCCCCGGATCAAGCCTCCCCACTGAGAAACTTTCGGACCACTGAAAGTTTGGATTACTCGAAAAGTAGGTGAGGGTATTTTTCCCTCACTTTAATAATCTCCATCCATTTTTCCTTACTTGGATGCATTCCCTTCAATCCCACTCAGAGGTATTCAACTGGTCCTCTTCATGAAGTTCTGACATTCTTGTCTAGGATAACATCTTCTAGTAATTCTAACATATACTCTGGTGAAAGATCATCAACTGATGGAACCTGAACATTGATGTCTTCATCCAAGATCATTGAAGGCTTATACAACTTTAGATTTAGGAAGGTTAAGGTGGAAAGCATTGGTACCGATCTTTTCCAAGATCTTAAAAGGACCATACCGAATAGGCTTGAGCTTCCTTCCTTCACCTTGCATTCTTTCCTTGCTGATATGTAACCAAAATCTGTCACCAACTTGGAATTGGTGATCAATATGATGCTTATCATGGAAAGCCTTGTATTTTGCTTGGCTCTCCTCTAACTGTGCTTCTACTGCCTAATGGATTGCTTGGACCTTCTAGATGAACTTTAAAGCCTTTTCTGCATCATGGCATCCATCTACAACATCGTCCTTCCCAAAAGAAAAATCCATTGGTGTCTTAGGCAAGTAACCAAAGCAAGTCTCAAAAGGAGATCTCTTTGTAGAAGAGTGTGTCACATGGTTGTAAGCATGTTGCACATAGTGAATACTTTCATCTCACAACTTAGGATGCTTGCTGTAATAACCTCTAAGTAGATGCACAACTATCTTGTTTACTACCTATATTTGTCCATCAGTCTATGGATGGATGGTTGTACTCTTCTTCAGCTTGGTATCCATGAGTTCCCACAAAGATGACCAAAATTCCCCTAAGAATCGAGAATCTCAATCTGATACAATAGAAGTGGGTAACCCAAAATGAACCCATACATTTTGAAAGTACAAATGAGCAGTTAGTTCAATAGTAACTTCCTTTTTACAAGGCATTAAAATACACATTTTGCTAAACCGATCAACTACTACATACAAATAATCATGACCCTTCCTAGACATAGGTAAACCTCCCACAAAGTGCATACAAACACTTTCCCATGAATGAGATAGTACAAGTAATGGTGTGTATAAACCTAATTTCCTATTACTTGGTTTGCTAGTTGCACACATTACACATCCTTTTATATACTTAGTGACAGTTTCCTGCATATAAGGCTAGTAACAATATTTCTGCAATTGAGCTAATGTCTTACTTACCCCAAAATGTCTTGCAATCAAAGAGGTGTGTGCTTCCCAAATTACATGTGCCTGTTCATCATTAGGAATGCATAATTTTCCCAAGTGGTACAACAAATTATGCTATACATAGTAATCTTTCTCTTCTACATGTTTACCCTAGATTAAAGCTACATAGATATCCTTAAAGTTTTGATCATTAGCTTATTGTTCCTGAAAACTTTCATGAACCATAGAACTATTTTGAAGGATTATCGAAGCATTCTGAATAGGAGGTCTAGAGAGCATATCTGTTACTTTGTTATGGGCACCCTTCTTATACTTAATTACCAAATGGAACTATATTAGAAAACCCATCCACCTAAAGTGCCTACTTTGTTGCAACTTAGATTGTGAGTGCAAATACTGGAGTGGTTGGTGATCATTATGGATTACAGTTTCCTTTCCCATTAAGTACTACTCCTAAAAAAGTTTTAGAGTGGTAGCAGATTGGTTTACCTCCTTGCATTAGTACAACTCCCATGGCAAACCTGCTCGCATCTGTCTCAATCTCAAACGATTGATGTAAATCAGGTAGAGCTAAAACAGGTGTAGTGCTCAACTTTTCCTTTAAAGTGTCAAAAGCTTTTTGTTGTGGATCTCCCCACTGAAAAGTTGTGTTGGTACTGGTGAATGCATGTAACAATGATGCAATAAAAGAGAAGTTTGAAATGAACTTCCTCCAATACTGAACTGCACCTAAGAAACTTCTGATCTCTATAGCTATACTTGGCTTAGGCCATTTTACAATACATTCAACCTTCACAGGGTCTACTTTCAATTGACCATTCCCTATGACATAGCCTAAGTACACTAAGGATGTCTTTGCAAATTTGCATTTTGACATCTTTACATAGAGTTTTTCTTTTTTCAGTACATCAAGTACTTTCTTTACATGAATTACATGATCATCCCAAGACTTACTAAATACAAGACTATCATCTAAATAGACTATGACAATATCATCAATAAAGGGACGAAAGACATCATTCATGACCCTCATGAACATAGCTGGTGCATTACAAAGCCCAAATGGCATAACCAACCACTCATAAAGTCCCTATTTTGTCTTAAAAGAAGTTTTCCAAATATCACTTTTTGCAATTCTTATTTGATGATATCCGCTATGTAAGTCTAGCTTAGTGAAATAAATTGAATTTTTCAACTAATCAAGTAAATCATCAATTCTAGGAAGAGGGTACCTGTTCTTTACCATTATCTTGTTTAGAGCCCTATAGTCAATGCACATTCTCCAAGTCCCATCTTTCTTTGGAACCAACACAATAGGAGAACCACAAGGAGAAGTACTAGGATGGATAACTCCTTTCTCGACCAGTTCTTGAAGTTGCTTCTTGATTTCTTCATTCTACAACACTAATAACCTATACATGCCGATATTAGGAAGTGGTAAATCTTGCTACAACTGAATCTCATGTTGTATCTCTCTCTTATGAGGCAATCCTTTCAGTTCCTAAAACAAGTCATCATAGGCGGAAAGAACTTTGACCAATTCAGCCTTATGTTTCAGATCACATCCCTTAAATGCCTCAGATGTTTCATCTTCTTTGGCTTTTACAAGAATTAACAAAAATTTATTACTATAGTTTACTAACCTTTTCATTTGACTAGCATTTACTAATGCCAGATTAGTCTTAACCTTATGTGCCCGTACAATGTATTCAATATTGTCTTTAAACAAATGATACTTATTTTCCCCCTATAGAAGATAGCCTGTCGATCATACAAATAGGGACTCCCAAGTACAAGACCACAAATATCTAAAGGGACTACATCAGCTTCTACCTCATCCACAAATTTTTCAGTGATAGCAAATCTTAACTTGCATTTTTTAGTTACCTATAATTGTGCATCATTGCGAACCCATCCAAGAGGATATGGTTTTGGATGAGGTGTTGTAGTCAAGTTAAGCTTTTTAACAACTTCCTCAAATATCAAATTAACTTGAGAACCCGTGTCAAATAGTGTATCAACCTTAGTACACTTAATAACAACTCGGATGTGAAATAATTCATTCCTTTGCTTATCATTCTTAGGAGAAGATTCTTTACTTGTACTTGCACTTAAACTAGAAGAACTTGTAGCTGATGAAAGAGATATACCTTTTCCTTTACCTTGAATCTTGATAGCAATAATCTTTGTCTCATCTTCAAAGTCAGATCCAAGATCTTGTTGAGTTATAGCAGCAGTCATTTGTTTGCCTTTGTTTCCACCATATCGCTTTGGCCTCTTTTCAAGATGTAGCTTCCAGCACTTAGAATCATCATGCCCTTCTTTCTTGCAATGTGAGCATATGGGTTTCTCACCCTCTTTCTTTATTGTTGTTGTCCTTTTACCCTTTCCTTTACCTTTGGACTTTTCCTCAGACTTAGATGGCTTTTTATCAGACTTATCAATGAAAGTACCCTTACCCCTTGATTCTAAATGTGTTGCTTGGACACATACTTCATCCAAATTACAAGGATTTAGGATGAGAATAGAATGCCTTAGGTAAGAATGAAGACCACCTATATACTTGAGTAAAGTGTCCTAGGTATATAATGGGACATTTAATGAAATAGCCTTTTTATGAAATTCATGGGTGTAATCCTGGACAAACTGACCTTTCCCTTGCCTAAAATGTTGCCAGTTCATCATTAACTGCTGCATATGGCCTAAGGGATAGAATTGCTTCTTTAAAGCAGTAACAAATTATGACCAAGAAAAATTAAACTTACCATGCTGTGAAGTTTCATCTCAAGACCTACTCTCCCACCAAGTTAGAGCTACACCACCTAATTGAAGAGTGGCTAATTGAATTCTGTCAAAATCATCTACAAGGTTTTGAACTCTACAATAGACTTCTACTTGTTGAATCCAGTCATCTAATTTCTCGGCGTTTAACTCCCCACAATATTTTGGCAAGTCAAACTTTACATCCAAGTTGATTCGAGGCTTATGTCCATCCTTAAAAATATTAGAACACTCAAAATGGGTAGAAGAAGGAGAAGAGGGGGAAGAAGGAGAAGAGGGAGAAGAAGGAGAAGATGGAGGTGCCTTTGGTGGATCACAATCAGTGCCTTTCTTTTTCCCTTTGTCCTTTCGAGCTACACGTCTTCGCATCTTCTCTTCTCTTTCTTGTACCAAAACTTCTACCATTATCTACAAATTTTGAAGAGTCTTCTGGATACTTCAGTCTTCTAAACCTTGTCTACCACCTTTATCTTCCATCTGGGATGGTGGATGAACTCTTTATTTTCTGATCTCAGGATTATATTCTTCAAGATCACATTCGCCTTGATTCAACTTGGATCTTGTTAACATTCAAATTTGCAATACTAGTCCAACAAAAGCTCTGATACCAAATTTGATCTGATTACTAGGATCTAGGACTATTATAGAGAAATCCTAACCGATTACATAAAGTTAATTAAAATTTTTAATGAATCAAATTAACATAATTAAAATAAGAGAACAACAAGATTAAGCTGATAAAAGAGAAATTGGCAGAAATAAGACACAAACAATTTGATCTTAGAGTTCATCCATATGGACTACATCTTTGGGTCCTACTCCAATAGGGGGATCGATCTAATTATCTCAAAAATTAGGTACAAATGTTTACAAATCACTCCTTTCATGTACAAAAACATCACGTTGTTCTAATTACTAATATGGGAAGCGAGAGTAGTGGGAGCGGAGGGAGCGTGAGCTTTCAAATTTTGAATTCCTGCAAGGGTGGGATCTCCTTGGATGGCTGGTTTTGGGTTCCTGGTCTAGAACACAGACATCAAGATGGAGGCAGTCTTGTAGATCTTGGCACATGGGATCGGTCAAAAAGCGTGGAGGGGGGCCAAGCTGTCCATCCCAAGGAAGCGGCTAAGATTCCTTTGGTTTCCAAAGCAAAAAAGCTAGGAACTAAAAAATGGTCTTTGTTATTTAGGGTAAAACATTTAGGTAAGTCCTCTTTCCTGACTATTAAAACTATCCAAGATTCTATGAAAGGTTCTTGCGTGATTGCCATTTTGGATGAGATAGTGGATCACAACATACAGGCCATGGCTTCTACTTTGGTTGGGAGATTTTTGGAACCTAGACTGAACATTGATGATGTCAGGTTGTTCATCAAACAAAAATGGGTTCTCAAAGGTCAAGTCTTAGTCACGAAAATGGCAAAAGGTTTCATGTCTTTCCACTTTACATGCTTGGAAGACCTTGCCAACATTCTGTGTGAAGGGCAATGGGCCATTGGCCGCTCTACCATGTGCTTCAGAAGTGGTAATCTAGAATGAACTTGAATGAATCTTTCTTTGTTCAAGCTCTTGTGTGGGCCAAACTACTAGAATTTCCATTAGAATATTGGAATGAGGATGTCTTTGTGGGGATTGTGAGGACCTTCGGGGAACTCCTCTCAATGGATCTGATCTTTGCCTCTAAATTTTGTCTCAATTACGCTTGCATATGCATTGGGGTGAGTGAAGGAACAAACATGCCTAAGTTCATTACTCTTCATTCTAAACTAGGGGTGCACCACCAAAAAATCATTTATGAAACTATCTCCTTTGCCTAAAGGCTGCTCATAAGGCCTACCAGTGTCCCAGTGCAGGAAAGAAGTTTCCCATAGAACCAGTCATCTCTGATCAAGGAAAAAGGCAATCATCCTACCCTTCTGGTAAGGGTAAGATGAAGTTTCTTTGGAGGTGAAAAATTTCTGTGGCATAGGGGAGGAAGGCCATCAACCAAAAGGATAAAGCCTTGAAGGATATTCCCAAGGAGCAGGCAAGTGCTAACCCCCTCGTGAAGGGTCCTACCATGGAGATGCCAGTCTTAGCCTTGATGGAGGCTCCAAAGATGTAGGCAAGCCCCCACTCCCAAGCCATGAGACTTGTAGATGAGAAAGCTCCACCTTTGGATGCAACAGAGCAGCTTAGTTCCACAGAGGAGCAAGCTCCACTTTTGGAAGCAAAAGAGTATCTTAGTTTGGGGCAAAAAGCCTCGGCCCAAATTATTCCAGAAGAAAAGGAGAGCCATGATAAGATTCTTTCCCATAAGCTCACTAATTCCCAGACCCCTTTAGGGTTGAAGGGGGAAGAACCTTCTACTCCTAAAGGGCGAGAGGTCAAGCTCCATATTCTCATTAAAAACATTGTTCCAGACCAGATCGCCTAGTGGGAAGGTTGGTTAGAAAGTAGTGTGATGGTAAGCCTAGATGACTAGTGTATGGTAAAGAAGAAAAAGAAGAACCAGAAGAATGAGAACAATGTCCTCCCTCCTTTATCTCCAGCATCTACCAGAAGTAGGTTCAAAGCTAATGTTGGGATAACCCCCAAGGGAGTAGGAAGAAAGAACTCAAATTAGCTTCTACAAGAAGAAACAAAAAGGAACCTAGCAAATGGGAGCCAAAGAACCATCAAGGATTTCTCAGGAAGTAAGAAATGAAAGTCATTTCATGGAATATAAGGGGCCTAAATGGGGCTCACAAATAGGATCTAGTTAGAAATATGGTTAGAGACCATAGACCTAATTTTCTAATGATACAGGAGACTAAGATGAAAAGGGACCTGGTTAAGAGGATATCCTTCAATAAAGCTTTTAGTTGCGAAGCCTCAGATTCAAAAGGTGCTTCTAGAGGAGTACTAATCTTGTATAACTCCAGAACCTTCAAGTTATCTACTCTTTTCAGCACTCACAATGCTCTTTGGTGTGAGGTCTCTCACATCCATAGCAATGATTCCTAGCTAATCCTAAACCTATACATCCCCAACACCAAGAAGGAAAGGAATTATTTTTGGGTCAAGCTCCTTGACATCCTTTCCAATTGCAATGTTAACAAAGGGATTATCATGGGGGACTTCAATTCACCTCTCTCTGACACTGACAAGTGGGGGGGTCTTGCCCCAGATCAAGATAGTAAGTGTGACCTCGCATTGTTCATTCAGAATCTAGCCTTCTTGGATATAGACCTTCAAGGGGGAAGTTTCACTTGGTCTAACAAGAGAGTTGGGGGAGATAGCATTCAAGTTCACCTCGACAGAGCTCTCATATCTCCTAAATGGCTTCTTTCCCATTCTTGCAAATTATCCCTCCTCCCTAGGGTGGGTTCTGATCACTCCTCAATTTTTCTCTCTATCTCCCCCCTATCTAGCAAAAGGGCCTTCCCTTTTCGCTTTGAGAAAATGTGGCTTTCCCATCCAGTGCTAGAAGGAAAAATCTCTTCTTGGTGGAACTTTGAGGTAGATGGTACTGCTATGTACAGAGTTTCCCAAAAGCTAAAAAATGTGAAAAGGAACATTAAATCTTGGAACAGAACTACCTTTGGCCACATTTTCTAGGAGAAAGATAAGAAGACTGATCAGCTCAATTCTATCCAAGAAGAAATCTAGTTCTCCAGATATAACACTTACAACAGGTTGGAGGAAAAGGCTATCCTCTCAGATATGCATAACATCATATCTAAGGAAGAGCTTTATTGGAAACAAAGATCTAGAGTCAGCTGGTTGAAAGAAGGAGATCGTAACACCAGATTTTTTCACCTAACAACCCTTAAGCATCAGGCTAACAATAGGATATCTAATATCAAAAAGGGCTAGGTTCTAGTTTTAAAGGAAGAAGAGATAGTGAAGGAAGCTGTTTGCTACTTCTCCTCTCTCCTCATAGTTGATCCCTCCCTCTCTACATCTAATCAAGAGGATATCATGGAAGCCATCCCCCCCTGCTACAAGATCATCATAATTCCTAGCTAAAAGCTATCCCCACCTTGGAGGAAATTCACCAGGCCCTCTTTTCCCTCCTAAGGGATAAAGCTCTGGGCTCAGATGGCTTCCCTAACTTTTTCTTTTAGACTTATTGGAATGTGGTTAAGGCAGTTCAAGAATTCTTTGGGGCTAGGAATCTACTCAAAGAACTTAATGCTACTTTTCTAGTTCTCATCCCCAATATTTTGGGAGCTAACTCTTTGGAGAAATTCAGGCCCATTAGCCTTTGAAATTCCTTCTACAAGATCCTTTCCAAGGTTCTCACTTCCAGACTCCTCAACATTCTTCCCCTGATCATCTCACCCAAGAAAACTAGCTTTGTCCCTGGCAAGCAGATCCTTGATTCCATCATCTCGATTCATGAGGTCATCCACTCTCTTGAGGTGGGAAATAAGGAAGGTTTCCCTCTCAAACTAGACTTGTCTAAAGCTTATGACAAGGTCGACTAGAATTCCCTCTTTTCTATCCTATGGGCCTTTTGTCTTGATGCTCAGGTATGCAAGCTCATCTCTCAGGTCGTGTCTTCTTCTCTTGTCCTTTTTGTTATCTTGGTAGAATGACTAGGCAAACTCATCCAAAAGAAGATTTGGGACAGGAGTCTAAAAGGTCTAATGCCTTCTTTGGGACCCTCTACTTTCACCCATTAGTAATTTGTAGATGACACTATCTTGGGGGGTGAAGCCTCTATCTGAGAGGCCTGGACTTTCAAAAGTATTCTGAACTCCTACACCAAGGGCTCAAGAAAGGAAATCAATTTGGATAAGTGTTCAGTTTTTTTCCTCAATACCCCTTTGGAGAGGTAGAGGAAAATTGCTCGCATCCTGGGATGTGGCATCGGGTCCCTGCCAATGACTTATCTTGGGCTACCTCTTGGAATGAAACCTCTGGATTCCTTTTGGATTAGCATTATAGACAATTTCAATAGGAAACTTGCAGGTTGGAAAGGGGCCACCCTCAGTCAAGCTGGCAAATGCTCTCTGGTTAACTCTATTCTCTAGAATCTCCCTACCTATGCCATCAGTCTTTTTGTGATTTCAGTTAAGTTTGCAGAAAGAATGGAGAGGATTCAGAGGGATTTTCTTTGGATAGGGACTAATGACCACAAGAGATACCACCTAGTTTCCTGGGACCTAGTTTGCCAGCCCAAAAGCTAGGAAGGTCTTGGTATTAGAAAAATTTCTCACCTCAATCAATCCCTTTTAGCTAAAAATCCTTGGGGCATCTTCCAAAGCATAGGTGTTTGGAAGGATATTTTGGCTGAGAAATACCTAGGTAGACTGTCTCTTAACTCCATATTTCAAGGGGTTGAGCTGCCAATGGGATCCTACATTTGGAATGGGATCTTGAAGGCCCTCCCCATTGCTAAATCTAGGGCTAAATGGAAAGTTGGAATGGGAGACATAATCCTTTTTTGGTAGGATAGATGGCTATGTCAGGAACCCCTCATTAATCACCCCATATTTGGTAGCTGGGATGATCAATGTATTGGTAAATACAGTTTGATGGTAAGGAACTACAAAAATGGTAATGAATGGCACAATCTGGCTGAACTTTCACAGAACCTCAAGCCTTTAATGTACTCTCTGAATGCCATCTTCATAAACTAGAATGGAAACTCTTTAGTTTGGGGAGATTCATTAGGGGGCCTTTACTCTATGGCCTCTAACTATCTATCCCTTGTAAGTAAAGAGGAGAAACCTATCTGGGCCAAAGCCTGGATCCTTGGGCTTACACCTAAGATAAACATTTTCTTCTAGATCCTCTTACAAGATAAAATCCTCACCCAAGATAATTTAGCCAAGAGAGGCCAAGTCTTACCTAATAGATGTAGCCTCTGTAAGCAAGATTTGGAAATGGTTAATCATATGTTCATCCACTACCCCTTCTCCTCTAGGGTGTGGATCCATCTGACTACTAACCTAGACATTGACTGGTGCCCTGCAGCTTGCATCTATGATTTCTTTAGTCAATGGAGAAGCCACCACCAAGGATTGAAATCTTAGCTATTGAGCTCTTGGATCCTCCCATAATTTTGTTGGGAAATTTGGAAGGAGTGCAACAATAGGATATTCTGAGATAGAGAAGCTCCTGAGGTTATAATAGCTAAGAAAATTGAAAGCCTTATGATAGAGAACTATGCCATAACCAGAGAAGGAGACATAAAGGTTGGAGGGAACAGTAAAGCCAGGAAAGAAGACATGATCAAAAGAAGGCAGGAGGCTATTTGGTCTTTTTCCCCTGAAGACTGGCATAAAGCCAATTTTTATGGGGCGGCCAAGGGGAATCCTAGTCCAGCTGGATGTGGAGGTATCATAAGAAATAGTTTGGGAGGTGGCATTGCTGCTATCTATTCCCCTATTGGCCACCAAACCAATCATCTAGCTAAAGCCAGTGCTGTTAGGTTCACTATTAAGTTGGCCCTGGCCTCAGGGATTGAGCAACTATGGCTTGAAGGTGACTCCTTAAATATAATAAATTGTATTTTGGGAGTCACTAAACCCTCTTGGACCATTCAAATCATTATTGAGGACCTAAAATTGGACTTACAAAGATTTAAAAACTACTAAATTAGCCACGTTTATCATGAAGCAAACACGGTCATTGACTGGTTCACCAACAAAGCAGTTGCTAACAGCTCGGTGATGACATGGGGAAGCAACAATGATTTTTCAGCGGTGGCGACTGTGCTAATCCAAAAGGAGAAAATCCATGTCACCAACATAACATATTTTTAATGATGATAGGATTTGGAAAATTGTACTTCAATAAGGGATTTATTTGGAGTTATGCAAAACCCCCTCCACTCCATAATCACGTGTACAGAAGACACAAGCTGAAGGAAGCCAAAAATAAACCCATACACATGCGCAATATTATTTTTTCTCTCAGTCCCTTTTGCTACTCTAAACTCGACAATACTGCTAGTGGTTTAGGGTTAGTTGAGCCAAAAATTTCAATGGTGGGAGAAACGATTAGAAGAGAGCCATGGGGTGAAGTGGAGAGATGGAAAGAGAAGAGGAAGGTCTGGAGAAAGCTCTAGAAGGGCAATATAACTAGATAGAGTAGAGCACAAAGGAAGGATTCAACCGAGATGAATTTTAGAAAGAGGCCAGTGACCAGGTGAATCAGGGGAACTAGATGAACACTCCTACCAGGATTTAGGAGGGCGTGGCCAGCCATAAGGACAATGATGTTGTAGAAACCCTATAGGCCATGGACATAGATGGCCACTAGCTTGTTCGCCTGGCTTTTCTTTCTGTCTCTAGCCTTTGTTCTTTGGCTTAGGGCTTTCTTTTGTCTCTTACCTTTTGTGGTAGTTTTTTGTTTGTTTAGTCTATTTCATCTCACTCTTTTTGCTGTAAAACTTTGGGTTTTAGGATCCCTATAAAACCTGTTTTACCTAATCAAAAACATCACGTTATTCTAAAGTACAGGATTGATCACTTCAAAAATCTCCCTTACTCTCAACACTTGGACATTCTCTCCATTTTTTGAGTGCCCTCTAAGAGTCTCTTAACCCCCTTTTTATACAAAACAAAAGCCAAAATAAGACTATAAAAAAATGATATAATATTAGACCCTTCAATTAATTCCTTCCTTCAGATTAACCTTTAGCCATTTTTGAAAGATTTGGCTTATGTTAATTTTGGGGTCAAAATAGATAATAACCTTATTTTACTAAGGTTAGGCTGTCAGTTTAAAGGATAAATTTAAACTGCACTAAATATATCTTAAAGCACCAAAATAGTGCATTGGCAGTTAAGCATTTTAGAAGAGGCACCGATCAGGGATTCAAACCCCATCAACAGCCTCCTTTCCCTTCAATTTTTGGCAAGAAGGGGCTATATGTAAAGTGTGCCTCCCATATATTGAATAGAATCAATGGTCTAACAACCATCGACTGAGCTTTAGTGCCAGGTGGTCGCAGGTTTGATCTCGCCGGCCATTCAGTATACTTTTGCATGGGTTCGATCCTACCAGCCATTCAGTATACTTTTGTATGGAATTTTTATTTTTATTTTTAATTTTAGATATATATATCCTTGGACTTCAATCGGGTGCCATTTTCACATACGATCTTCATTTTTGACAAAATGAACATCATTAGAGAGATCTTGACGAGACCTTCAATTTGATGCTCACTTTGACCAAATTTGGAGAGCTTGATTTCTTGCCCTTTTAATAGCCTCTATACCTAAATTTGACCAACCTTTGACTGGTTGTAACTTTTGCATACGGGCTCTATTTTTGTCCATTCGAATTGCATTAGGTCCAAAATTTCAAGGAGTTTCATCTGATATTGATTGTTGGAGTTTTGGAGATACTTCAAATTTTGACAAAAATATTCCCCTAGATCACAATTCCCTTGGGTTGGTTGCCATTGGTTCTGCTAGTTTTGTCAATAGTTCTATTTTTTTTCCATTGGTTACTCTATTGATTAGGCTAGGGTGGTTAGGAATTCTGAGGCCATTGGGACTGTTGTAGGTTGTTTTACCCAACATTTTTCTAATTAGGTTGATATTGTGGAGGACCTTGTGGATTACAATTTTTCCATTGATTACCATTTGAATTTGATTTTTGCAAAGGGTCCTAAGGCATACCTTGACATTAGGCCAATGGTCAGCATTGAGTTGTAAAAAATACTTGCTCATCATCTCCATCTATCTTGAGGTACTCATTTGGAAGATGTTGGTTCTCCATGCTTGCAACCAATTTACATTCACAATCCTTCTTTTGCTTCTGGCAATGAGGGAAGTATTCAGATAGTTGTAGCTTAGCTTCTGCATACTTCTTCTTTGCACTCATTGTATCAAGATGTGTAGTGACATCATTGATGATGTCTTGTTTGAAATATCATAATAGGTTAGATATCTCAAGTTTTGAAATGCCTTGACTGATTCCTTTAGTGGCTATAGAATGAGGTCCTTGGTCTTTCTTCATGGTTGACCTTGAATAATTCTAACAGATCTTCTTTAGGTCTTCCTAGGAACCTTGATATATATTACCACCAGCCATCGAGTCTAGTTCCCCTAGATAGTCATCATTCACACCTCTTAGAAAGACTAGCTTTTGTGAATCCTCAGACAACACTTGCTGAGGGTTCTGCTGCAGTGTATATAAGAAATGTGAAACATAGTCTTCCAGTGTTTCTTCCTCCTTCTGTGATATCGTAGAGACATAATCTCCTCTTGAACCATATTCTTTGCAATACTCTTTGTACTTATCTAGAAACAAAGTTTGCATTTCATCCTAACTTCTTGTTGCATTGGCTCCTAGGCCCATGAACCATCATATAGCTGATTCTTTCAATGTTACTGGAATTAATTTAAGCTTATGGGAATCAGTGTTGTAGTCAAAACTATAACAAAGTATGTCAAACTCAAACAAGAAAGTATCACGGTCTTCGATTGCAAGGTCATAGAACTTTGGAAGGGTAACTATATGTATATTTTTGAGATTATCAGTATTTACAAGGCTTGGGAGAGGAAATGGAAAAGTAGGTTGTGCCATTACTAGAGGCATTAGATTATGAGGTTGCTGCTAAAAAGGGACATTCAGTATTGGATGATTAACAATTGGTGGATTCAAGGTAGTATCATCAAGAAAACTTGCAAAAATTTTAGCAAAAGTTCGAATACCACTTGTATCTAAAGGTTGTGCTCTTGAGGATGATTTTGTAGGAAAAATAGGGCTTGCATCTTTAGAAGGTAACTTAGCTTCTTCTTCTTCAATTTCTTTGTTCACATTAACAGACTCCCGTGCAAGAAATCTACCATATTCATGTCGTCATCTTCCTCTTTGATGCATGAAATTGAGTTCTTCACACTAGTGAAGAAAGTTTCAAAACTAACAAAAAACTTTGTCCAAAAATTGTGACTCAAAAATGCTCCTAGCTTGACACCATCCTTGACAACGGCACCAAAAATTGTTTGCCTCACAATAGTTGTATCATAGTCATGCTTTGGACCATGCTTAGGAATAATATATTCAAACTAAGGACTATTTTTCCCACTATGAGGTACATTTAATCTTGTCAACCAAGGCATGTATACTTGAAATGGTCAGCATAGTATGTGCACTAGATCTCTTAATGAGTCACTATGCTTATGTTGTAGGAAAGTAAAATGCAAGAAAAAGAACTTACACTATTGTTGTAGAAAACTAACACACTTGACTCTTTGAATATTGGAAATACAATGAAAGGCTAACAAATATTCTAACTCATTTCATCCACTATAACTATTCTCACATATGCTACAAGAACATTCATGAAGTGTGATGCTACAAGAAGGAACTTACAACTTCTACTTACACTACTAAGAATGCTTGGAAATAAATCTATACTATCCTAATCTAATCCACCTTCCAAGTGGGCCCCCTTGGTCAGCTTCAACTAAACTACCAACACAGGATATAAACCAAAAACTATTTCATTATATAACACATAGAAGTATAAAAACACAACTCATTGTAAAAATTAATAGTCTGTTCTCATAAACTCTTTCTTCGAACTAACTAAACCAACACACTTGGTATGATTCCTATATATAGGAGATTGACACTTATTCCCATAGTAGAAAACTAAATAACCTAGCTATAAATCCTTAGGAGACAAAGAAGGAAAATAATAACTCAAGGCAGGAAGAAGAAATAACAGCTTAAGGTGGGAATAATAAAGTCTAAACATTCTCTTGCCATAGGAATAAATGCAAAGAATGCAATAAGTCTTGATAGCTCCTCCATACTCACTATCATGTCCTTTGGAACCATTACAACTTTCTTCCATGATGGCTACACCTTAGCATTCTTTTCTCGTTGAATGTTGTTGGTGCTCATCTTTGAATTCTTCCAATCATCTTTCAACTTCATTCCTAACAAGTTAGTTATAATACAAAGATAATTGCAAATAAGCATTTTCAAATTAAATTAAAATATAAGAACACACATTTTGATAATTATATGAAATACTGCATAATATATATAATACTCACAAAAGATGGCATAGTATCTACCCATAGGTTTGTCATAGGTTCCAGTAAACATAGGTCCATAAATGTTTTGAAAAAAATAAAACAAAGTATCAACAAAGTGTTTTAAAACTATCATGAAATAAAGGTAATATTTGGCCTCATCAAATCTCACTCTACATGACGAAGTTAGAAAGCTGAAAAGAGAACAAGAAATTTAGTCATTCCGAATGTGTGAAGACATGGAACAAAAGGACATAGAAAAATAATAGAAAATATTACTAACTCAAAAGATAGAAGAAAAGGATAATAAAATTCATTACCTATCTCTTCAGCAAGAAGATTTGATAAGTCAACTCAATTGTGCAAATCAAGAGCTTATCAACATGAGGGAAAAAAATGCAAGTTTATAGAATGATCTTAGCATAGAAAGGCAAACCAATGAAAGGATGATGAGATTTCAAGAAAGTGTGAATCAATTGAATGAGAAAACTCATTCAAACACAAAGGAAAAACATGATTAAAATATACAAATGAACATGAATAATCTGAACAAGGAGCTCACAAGTACAAAAGACCTACTTGTAGTAATTGTTGAAAGATGGGGCATACATCAAACAAGTTTTGTAGAAAAAGTAAACCAAAATTTAGTGGAAAATATTATAATTGTAATGAACAAGGTCATAAAGAAAGTGAATGCATAGAGAAAACCAAGTTTGAAGGAAAATGCTTCAATTGCAACAAGCAAGGGCACAAATCTTCAAAATGCAAGACCAAGAAATGGAATCTAGTAGAACAAATTATGAAAGATTTCTTTTTTTTGGATTGTAACATATGGTGCAAATTTCACTTATGTGGTAAGCATGGAAATATTGGAGAAAATTGTATAAGAATTCACATGAGGAAGAGAGACCCTACAAAGAGATGGTTTGTATGTAGAGAACTTGCATATCTAGCTAGAAATTGTATGAATCAAGCTAAAGTTGAAGATGAAAAGAAAAAAAAGGATGATAGTATCAAAAGTCAAATGAGGCAATAATGGATAAAGAAATATCTAGAGAATACACGTCAAATTCCTAAAAAAATGTTGACACCCAAGTCAATGAGTTGGGTGATTCAACCATTTCAAACTGATTAGCCATGGAGATTGCTAGAACTGTGAATCTAAAGAAACATCTTATATCAGTTCCAATCTACAAGTGAGAAGATCCAACTCAGCATCTCAAATGCATTGGGATCACTCAGTTGATGACCTTACTAAGAAAAATTAGGTTGCAAGATCTTATCGAGAAAAGTCAGATTGCAAGAACTTATCAATAAAATTTGGGTTGCTAACCTGACTAAGCTTGGAGCTAGATGGTGTATACCAATTTTGAGATATAATTGAGCTTATGTTTACTAAGTTGAACATTGAAGGTATCTATCAAGTTGAAGAGTTAGCCAAGAATATCATGCTTGTAGAGTTTAATAGGTTTTCACTAAGCTATCCTATGTACGATGCAATACTGGTGATTTAGAGAAAGATTTTTGGTTAAAAGGAAGAATCAAAATATTTTATTCTACACCATGAATTTGAGAGCAAAAAGAGAAGAGCATTCCAAAAACCCTAAGAGATTCAGTGAAAATTTATCAGAGTTTATTCCTCCATAATCGAGCTATATGAAATCCTCATCTAGCAGTAAGGTTAAGAAGGGACCTAAGATGTTAGTCAAGAATCTTGCACTTGCAAATCCAAAGTTCAAACTTTTTCTAGTAATCACATAAGAATTGGACCCAATTGATGCACATTCACAAACTCCAGCGAAGGTACTTTTGATACATGACATTAGATCCTTTTATCATTATTTTATTCAAGAATTTGTAATGTTAGAGATGAATCAAGCGTATGAAGCATTGTGTGTGGAAGAAAACCTAAAACCTAAGTATAAATACCTAAAATTAAAGGGTTTAACCCACATTCTATATATGCCAAGGTATTTCAAAATTAGGTGGATTAGGTTTATCCTAGGCCATGTTCATGAAATATAATTCAAGCTCAAGCAAACCATATATATCACAAAGAAAATGATTCATAGGGTTATTGCGTTTCCCATGCTTGACAAACCTAAACCAAGAAAAACCCTAGGTCAAGCTGAGATGGCAAAGAAGACTCTTGAGGAGTGGGATTGTAATAGAATGAAGCTTAATGATGTCACAAACATGAAAATCAAGTTTGGAATTCATGTGATTGCTCACAAGATATATAGTTCCAATCAACTAAATGTTGGCAATATGGTCAATTAGATGTCTTGATGGTTGCAATTTATGCCAACATATAATCAGTATTCATTTATGCATTTAGAGATAGAAAATTGTCTAATTATTAGACTATTTGCAATAGCACAGAGTATAGATCTTAATGTATGGATGATGCATAGAGATTTAGCTTATGTCCAGTTGAGGAAAGGTTTGTGACATCATCATGATGACATGTTCAAGTGCACATGTGTGTATAGAGAGTACGATGTAAGTTATACTAAGATTAATAGTGCGAGCATTTAACACTACAGAAAAGAGCATGTTAGTAAATAGAGTTGTATGACTTTAGGAATTATTTTGGGTACAAAATAATTACTAAGTTATGTTGTCCCAACTATCTAGATATTATTCCATAATTTATTTTATATTATTTCAAGCTTGTGAAGACATGAAGGCTAACAGTGTAGCCTTATGAACCATTCATTAGGAAGCCCCTTAAGCTGGAGTAGTACTGGGATGGGTGACCTCCCGGGAAGTCCCAGTGCTTCACCCCTGTGAGCATCACCTAGATCCAATGAGTGCTAAGTGTTCCATTTATTCTCATGAGAGATGGATTCATGTTGAATCACTACTCATGAAACATGGGTCATCGAGTTTGACTCCAAAATCGCACAGTTAAATCCTGATATTCACATCACAATTTGACTAGCTGTGGAAATCATCTCCTACTTATCAATTGATGAGCTTAAGGGGCTTCCTAATGAATGGTTCATAAGGCACAACACTTGGTGAAGGTTTTGCAAATGGGGTTGCAAGCTTTGGGTTTAACTATGGAGGAAACTCCGTAGTTAAGCGCGCTCAGGCTGGAGTAGTACTGGGATGGGTGACCTCCCGGGAAGTCCCGGTGCTTCACCCCTGTGAGCATCACCTAGATCCAATGAGTGCTAAGTGTTCCATTTATTCTCATGAGAGATGGATTCATGTTGAATCACTACTCATGAAACATGGGTCATCGAGTTTGACTCCAAAATCGCACAGTTAAATCCTGATATTCACATCACAATTTGACTAGCTGTGGAAATCATCTCCTACTTATCAATTGATGAGCTTAAGGGGCTTCCTAATGAATGGTTCATAAGGCACAACACTTGGTGAAGGTTTTGCAAATGGGGTTGCAAGCTTTGGGTTTAACTGTGGAGGAAACTCCGTAGTTAAGCGCGCTCAGGCTGGAGTAGTACTGGGATGGGTGACCTCCCGGGAAGTCCCGGTGCTTCACCCCTGTGAGCATCACCTAGATCCAATGAGTGCTAAGTGTTCCATTTATTCTCATGAGAGATGGATTCATGTTGAATCACTACTCATGAAACATGGGTCATCGAGTTTGACTCCAAAATCGCACAGTTAAATCCTGATATTCACATCACAAGGAATATGGTATTAGAGCACAATTGTTTTGAAGAGGCTTAAAAAATTAAGTAAGATCCCAGTGAATATGGAACAATTGAAGAAGAATATTGAAGAATCCCTTGAAAAAATTGACCTTCTTATTGGAGAGAGAGATAACTTGAAAGAAACATAAAAAGATGTAAAAATTTACATTGGCAAACTGAAAGATGAAATTGATGATCTCAAATGTACCAAGGAACCTTTTGTGCAAATTAGTATTAATGATGATACAAAAAATATCAAGAAAGAGAATGAGATCTTAAAACATGAGGTGAAAATTACTGAACTAAAGTTGAGTCTTAAGATCAATGGCAATAAGGGTGAACCTGATCTAAAATATGAGAATGTAGACCTTAGATCCCAATTGAGTCAAGTGACATATGAATTAAATTCTATTAAGATAGAGAATTTAGAGTTGGAAAAATACAACATCGATGTGAAAGGAGAATTGACACAAGAAAACAATAGTTAGAGAAACTTTACACAAGTTTTGAGAAAATTGATGAACAAATATTGCATGAAAGACTTTCTTATGATAAGATAGGCTTTGGATATCTTCTTGGAGAGAAGTTAGCAAAGAAAGATGAGATTGAGATATAACTAGATTCTATAATAGAAATTTCTAAAGAAAAGTTCAAGTGGTCTGATGAAGTTGAGAGAATTAAATTGACAAAGAAATTTGGTGAACCTAGAACAATAAGAAAGTTGAAGAACCTAAGCAAGATTTATCTAAAGAGGTAAGACATGAAATTGGAGGTAGATGCTACATATATAATGAAGTTGGACATATGAAGAAAGATGACATAAGTAAGTCTTTTAAACCTATTACTAATTTCTATTGTTTTAATTGTCATAGTTATGGATGTAAGGCAGTAGAATGTAAGAAACCTAAGTTTATTGATGATAATAAGAATAGTAGAATGTTTAGGAATACTAAACCTAAAGGTAATGGAAGAAGTAGATCTCAAAGAAAATCTAAAAATGTAGAGAAACCTAATGGTCATAAAAGACAATTTGTTTGTTACAAATTTAACAATCCTAGACACATTACAAGAAATTGCAGAGCACCTAAAAATCAAAATGGAAACAATCAGAGGATAAATGCACCTGTATGTAAGTTATGAAATAAATTTTGACACACAACAATATTCTATATAATAGACAGAGGGAACTTTAATAAGAATCCTAATCACAAAAGGAACAACAGTAAGAATGATAAAAGGAATGAAAATGGAAGTAAGAAAAGTCAGAAAGAAGTAGTCAAAGAACATGTTGAGAAATTCAAAGAAGCATTTGTGAAGGCTTGATATCAAGAAAGTTCACATATAGTATTGGAAGAGAAATTATTTGATGCACATGATGGAAAGTGGAAGTCACAGATTGTTTGTTGCTCAATCTATCTAAGTTAAGATTTTAATGAAGCAAAGGAGCATCAATGGTCAAAACTAATGTTAGAGAGTGAGTTAGAGATTCAATAGTTAATAGAAGGTAGAAGACATAAAGAGGAAGCTATGGTTCAATATGAAATTCTTGATATGATCTCAATAAGAAGGAATTGTAAGATTGAGGTCACTCATAGATAGAGACAATATTTTGAGTTTGTGGTAGATACACATTTAATGCACAATACAATTTGAAATGATTAAAGGATCACAAGTGAGATTTAGTGTACCAATTTTTCATGCAAACCATCTTGAGTGAATTGAAGAGTAATTTGACAACAAGTGAAGTGCATAGTAAAGTTTGTGAAGATGAAAGTTGCAGAAGCCCTAAAATTGTGAATTTGAGGTATTTTATGAAATATTGAATCTAGTTTATTGTAGTAGTTAAGGTTATTGAGAAATGGCTAGTCAAAGAGTGCATGATGTTAGTGATAGACCAAGGTATGCGTTCAAGAAACACCCATTTATTTCTTTATTATATGATCATATAGGCACATTTTTGCATGTTCTAGAAAATGTGTTACACATAGAGGATATACATAGTTATATACATTGAAAAATTGAGAGCATAGGTGATAAAGAGATTCACAAAGATTTAGGAAAGATGTGTAACAGTGAATTATCCCTAAAGTCTGAGTGTGCATACAATGAATATTTAAATTTGGTGAAGTATATGTTCTACATAAAATTTAATAATCATGAATGGACCCAAATTATTTTGAGTAGAATACATGATGATATGTTCTGGTTGGGTGATGTGTAGATTGTCATTGACAATGACCTAATTCACAAGGTCACAAGATTAAGAAATGAGGGTTGTAATCCTATCAATAAAAGAAATGTCAAGAAAATGGTGGAGACTAACCTAAAAACCAATTTTAATAGAATAAATATGAAGGTTGATCCTATTCATGATAAAAGAGTCAAATTTTTGACTAAGATCTTATGGTAAAGTTAAACCATAGATCAAGGGTTAACTCTTTACTACTTGGATTTCTTCATGTAGTATATGTGATGGCTATTGAAAGGAGGGAAGTGAATTTGTGTGACATTGTCAAATTGAAACTATTGGATAATATTGCAAAGATAAATAAAATAGAGAGCACAACATTTAATTTGAGTCCCTATTGACTCATTTGTTCTTTTATGTTACAAGGAAGTTTCTTGGAGTAATTAATTGGGATAATCATGAGTGCACAATGAATTTGATAACACAATGGTATAGATTCAAACCTGAGAATGTCAGAGATATTGATATTTATAGAATGATGAATAACTTTTAGTCTAAGATGAAATTGAGGTATATGATACCTCCCTCTATGGTGGAAAAATATAAGGATGATTTATGCCTCATGGTGGAAACTAATAACACCTACATGAAAGTAGTGATACCCAGAATAAAGTTCATTAAGCTTATGAGCCATGAGATGAGTGCATAATTGATAGAAGGGTATGCATAGAACATACTCAAATATGATGGGGACACACAATGTCCTAGACAATGAACATATGATAAAAGGTTAAGGATAGTAGAATCTAAGCTCCATATAAAAGAGAGAAATAAGAAAATAGAGAAAGAGATAGATTCCATTCTCAAGGAATCTAGCATGTCAAGGAAAGAATTCAATGAGCTAAATGGAATTGCATTGGAAATTAAGGCTAGTCGACAACCTGAATTGTTAGAAGCAACACCTATTGTAGTAATAGGATCCTTAGAGGAAGTAACTGTGACACAACCATTTGTGCAATCTCCTATTACACCATATGCAGTAGTTGAACAAATTCAATCAATTAGAGCTAGCTATGAACAATCAAGGAGTCAGCCAAAGGTGGTAGTACCTACTACATAGAGGAAGTTAGAAAGAGTGCTAAAGGTTAAGCAAGAACCTCCAAAGAAAAGAGTCAAAGATACCACCAACAGACTAGGAAAGAAAGAAAAACCATGCAAGTGAGCAGTTCTGAAAGCTTAGAAGATGATACTAAAGATAGAACTATTGAACAAGATGCACAAGAATCTAAGACAACTATAGGCAAAAAGGCATGGAAACTAATGGTAGAGAATCTAAACATGCAAATTATAAATGATGAAAATTTTGTAGTATTAAATAAATTTTATAGAATTTATAGCAATATGGATACCAGGTAATTAGAGAATGCAATAATAAGAAACATGATTATGCGAAATAAGAGATTTGATAGCATTCATAATAAAATTCTTGAAGACCCACATAGTAGATTGATTAATAGGAAGATAAGAGTAGTAGAAGAAGATTTGAACATGAAGATTTCATCCATAAACAAGCTATGTGAATGTTGGATCAAATGAATAATCTATCAAAATTTTGAAGGGTATTGAGCACTTGCTAAGGAATAAAAGAAGAGTAATTCTTCCAATGGGAGGAAATTATGAGGAGGTTAGGCATGAAACAAAAGAGGAAATAGTAAAGTAGATGTCTTTAGTACCTAAGGAGATTGTGCAAGATAAAGATGATAGTCCAATGTATGTGGAAGTCCATACACCTTCCAAGAAAGAGGAAGAAGTACAGGAAACACAACAAACACTATCGCCACCTCATATTGTTATGGGTACTAAATCCATGCAATTGGATAGTATGCACATAACTATGGACAGTAAGGAGAACCCATTTTCTAGGCATGAAGAAAATATTGTTGGCAATATCAGCAACATTACTAATTATTCTAGTTCTTTTGATGAAAATGATGAGAAAAAAAGGAAGAACAAGAAAAGAGAGAAAAAGAGGACAAGAAGAAGAGAGAACAAGATGAAAATAAGAGAATAGGAGAATAGGAAAAGAAGAAGAAAGAAGAAGTAGAAATGAAGAAGAAAGAAGATGCAAAGAAAAAGGTTGAAGAAAGGAAGAGAGTAGAGGAACAAAAGGTAAAGTCTACTATACTTTTAGTAGTATCAGTAGTTGGAACATCTGCAATAGCATCTATTCCATTTGATGATGAAGATAAGAAAGAATTAATTGGCAATTTGAGCAAGTTATTCAAGAAGAATAAAACTATTAAGTGTTTGGAGAAGACTATTTCTAAAGCCTTGGAGCACATGCAATAGACAGTTTCCATAACTATAGAAAATCCATACTTGCAAGCTAAGGAAAAAGTATTGGTCAAGACCTTTGATGGGGAATTCATTACTTTGGCTAAAGTAGTAGCAGTGCAAGTGCATAGAAATCATGAAGCACCCTATTTAAAATAATGTGCACCAATGTGCACAATGATTTGAAGGCACTTGTTGAAAACATCAAGGAATTGATAAAATATTTTCTTAAAGGTTAGAAATTGTATGGATAGTATGAAATGTATTACACTTACCTATAATATTTTGATGCAAAGATCAAAGACCATATGAGTGAGTTTTAGACCTTGATAAAAGATTACAACAACCTCAGATCAAAATTGAAGATTCTAATAATGACATTTAGGAGATCTATAATGCTGTTAGAAGCATTGAATTTGACAATGAGAAGGTAATAAGAAAATTCTCTATTCTTAGAGAATATCTAGCAACTAAAGCTGTAACTTTGTAGAGGCAATTGGAGGAATGTCATTTGGGAAAGAGTTCCTATGACAAATTTTCCTATATTAACCTGAGCATAGTTGAAGTGGAATCTTATGAAATTTGTACACTCATTAGCATATCAGATACAGTCAAAAAAAAATGGAAGAAATACTTCAACAGACTAAAGATTGATTTTGTAGATTGCATATCCAGAATGACAAGCTGATTAACATTAGGCAACAAGTTTTTGTGATATTGTTTTGGCATCTTTTCCATTGATGTCAAAGGGGGAGTATTATGTAAAGGAAAAATTGTATAGATGTAAATATATATGTAAGGGGGAGCTTATGAATGTATTAATGTAAAGTAGTTATAAGAAATGTAATGATCCATCAAAAGATGAATAAAAGTGTTATGTTTTGAAGGTGATTCTTGTAGTTACTTTTATTTTGTTTTTGTTATGTATGATATCATTTTGGGACTTAGCCAATTTTCCCAAATGTTACCATCAATGCCAAAGGGGAAAATTTTTGGAAATATGATCAGTTAGATGTCTTGATGGTTGTCATTTATGGGAACATACATTCAAAATTTTGTTTATGAGTTTAGAGATAGAAAATTGTCTAAGTATTAGACAGTTTACAGTAGCACAAAGTACATATGATGTATAGAGAGCTAGCTTATGTGCACTTTAGGAAAGTTTTGTGACATCATCATGATAATGTGTACTATGTTGCATGTGTGTAAGGATAGTATGACACAAGTTATACTAAGATTAATATTGTGGGCATTTAAAAGTGTCAAACAAAGCATGACAGTGAATAGATTTGTATGGCTTTAGAAATTATTTTGATTAAAAAATAATTACTAAGTTATGTTGAGCTGACTATGTGCATATTATTCCATAAGTTATTTTATATAATGTCAAGTGTGTGAAGACATTAAGGCCAATAGTGCAGAGTTTTATGATTGTGCAAGGTATAAGTAAAGATCTTATCTTGTGCAAATAATGTGGAAGTTGTGTGATTAGATGTGACATGTGAACTATTGTGACAACTATCTATGAGCCTTATGTGATGCAAAAATTGATGTAAGATCAAAGAGAGTGTGAGTTAATATAGAAAATCAAGTATTGTATGTATATCTCTCTTTTGAAAGAAATGAATTGTGTAATTACATGTTAGGGTAGTGGGTTCTTCTTACATGCATTGTAATTGTTCTACCAACCCCTAATATGGGTTGTAGCAACTCCTAATAGAGTTGAGGCTTGTAACAAGGCCTAGTTCTCTAACAAGGACTTGAGACACTATATGTACTTCATAGACTCCTAGCAGGGTTAATATCCTTAACAAGATTCTATTTTTTAGTGAATCATCTAGGTGATATCATCCCCATTAGGGTTTTCCCTCAACTAGGGTTTCCCTTGTTAAAAAATAATGGTGTTATGAGTTCTCTATGTACATGGTTATATTTACTTTTCAAAATTTGGTTGTTTATTTTCATATGCAAGTTATAAAGTAATTAACAATATTCAGTTGTGGGCAAAATTTTGTAATATATTAATTCATTCCCCCCTCTTAGTATTATCTATTTCTAACAGTAAATGGTGCCCCATGTGAAGTTGTGGACATAGCATTCAAGGTAGTCAATAACAATCTATACTTTGACATTGTTGAGTTGTAGCTGAGTGAGTTAAGGAAGAACATGGAGAACATCTAAGTATCCAAGACTAATCTGTGTAAGTTTGGATCACTTCTTATATTTTTATTCTTTTATTTTTAGAAGTTTTTCCCTTTAAAAGGAACTATAATATGGAAGAAAGATAGACCTATTTTATAATAGATCAACGAGTTTATAGCTGAAATGGGAGATAATTTTGAGGGCATCATGGATGCATATTGTGAGACTTTCAAGGAAAAGATATAAAGTAGGTTTATAATACCTAAGAAACTAGTGGATGATTATGAGAAATACATATTTTTCCTTGTGGACTACAACAAGATACATATACAAGCAATTAGACCTAGAGTTGTGTGGGTAAGACCTCTTGGTTATGAGGTAAACATTGATGACACTAAGGATATCAGAGAAGCTCAAACCAATGTGCCTATGGACACTAAAGCAACATATTTTGGAACTTGTGAAGAGGAAAAAACTAGGATATCACTTAAAATAAAGATTCATCAAGCCCTAGAGAGAGGAAAGAAGAAGGTTGAAAATATTTAGAAGGAAAATGTGAAACTTGGTTCCACTCTCCTACTCATAGAAGGAAAGGGGGATGATATTAAAGAGGAAGAAGAAGAAGTAGAGGAACATGAAGAAGAGAAAGAAATAGAAGAGCTTCCATAGGAAGAAAAAAGAAAAGTAACCATAACAAAAAGACCTACAAGGTCCTCACCTATCTTCTTCACCAAAAGACCTCCTAAGCAAAGGAAGAAGCTCAAACTTCAAGATGAAGATGAAGATGAAGAAGAGTAGTAGATAAATTTCAAAAGGTCTACCCCAAACTTTGAAGAAATATTAAGAAGAATCATATAAGGAGGAGGTATGGCATATTTCAAATCTCTTAAGTATGAAAACAGAAGCAACAAAGAGCAAAACTAGATGGAAGAAGCCCTAGTGGAAAATATAGCTAAATGGAAATACTCTCTAAGTAAATTAACTATGCAAGTTCAAGATATTATAATTAAGGTAGTTTCACCTCATTGGGAAAATGCAATAAATATTACCAAGGATATTAGGGAAAAAACCTTAAGAAAGGTAATGCCAGAACTATAAAATAAGGAAGTGAAGGAAGCATTGAAAAAACATGGACAAAAGCTTACTCCTAAGTTCAATGTATTCATGATCTTATCAAATGATATTGAATCTATTGTATAATACAATACAAATAAATGGAATAATATTTATGGATTTCATGAGATAAAGTCCACTGAGGAAGTTTTGCAAGTTGATGATGTTGATGATGATGAAGAGGAACAAGATGATGAAATAGTCAGTGAGGATCTACGTGAGATTTAGGATATCCAAGATTTAGATCCTAAAAAGATTATAGTGGATGTAATGGCCTCCCTCCATAATTCTCTAAGAAAAGAAATAGTTACATCAAGCTTAGTGGAGAATACAACTAAGTCTCAGCCAATTGAGCTAACTTGTTTGTTGGAGCTATCTTACTGAGTATAATGATGAGTATTGTCACCACTACTTTATATACTAAATAGTGCGCTCTACTCTTCATAGCTTGAAGCCTAACCGAGTCATAGAAAGGTATTATAAGTACTCTTGCTATTGTTTCTATTTATAAAATAATTAATGTTATTTCTATTACAAGTGATTCCATAATAAGTGCAATGATGGCTGAAGCAAAGCCTAAATCAAGTACTGAGGATTTGAGGAAAGCTAAGGAAAGCATTCCTTCACCTAATCCAAAGGAAAAAGGTAAAGAGGTAAAAGTTTCTCATGAGGAAATTTATCTAGAAGAGGACATAGTAATTCTAGATTGGGATCTTTCCAATCTCACTCCTAATCAAATGGATACTGTTGGAGAACTTTGGAAGAAAAGGTCTAGACAGCAAAAACTGAGAGTAGAGAAGAAGAAAAGGAATCAAGTGCAAGAAGATATCAAAAGTATATTTATTGATGCACTTGGTATTGAAATCGATGATAATAAGCCTACCTTGGATCAACTTGTTGAAAAATTTCACAAGTTTAATGAAGATTTGAGTGGACAAGAGAAATTACTGTAAAGGGCAGAGATAAAATTTTATAACAAGGTTTTGGAAAAGGCGGCAGGGAAAATTTCCATTAATCAACTGAAACTATCCACTATTCTTGTTAATTTTGAGAGTGTTGTAAATAGTGTTGTTTCCTTGTTTGTAAAATTAATTGATACAACAAACTTCACCAATGAAATCAAAGACAAGTTGTCAAAGATTGGTACTAATATAAGGGAAAGAGAAAACTAGTTGTCACTTGAACCTAGGACAATCTCAACACATTTTGCAAAGATTAGGTATCTGGTAGACTTGCAGCCAGAGTTACTAGGGGAAGAAGCAAGAATCAAGGCCACACTGGTTGAAATTTTGACTACAATAATTCCAAACATGAATATAATGTAGAAACACATTGTGCATACAAAAAAATTAATTTATGACAACTACATTTCTATTGCTGATCATATGATGGAGTTATTAGTTGATGTTTAGATGTCATTGGATACTTCAAGATTTTGAAGGTACATAGTGATTTCCTCTCACATTTTGGTGTTACTTTGTAATTATGCATTTTTATTTTTGGCATTTGTGTCAAAAATGGGATAATATATCTATAAGAAGGAATATAGAATATAGCATATGTATATAAGAAAAGATACAGCATAAAAGCGGGAATAAAGTAAGGGGGAAATATAGAAGAGATACAAAAACAATTTTGAAAACTAAAAAATAGAGTCACTGTCAGCCGAGTATCAACACAGTAGTCAAAATCAAGTTATAGACCCAAGTACATTGATAAGGGGAGTTTTGATTTATCTTTTTGAGAATCTAGAATTTATAGTATGATAAGTGTTTTTGCCACTAATGCCAAAGGTGGAGATTGTTGACCTTATGGTCAAATAATTTGTCAATTAGTGTTAAAACACTTGATCAACAATTTTGAAAACTAAAAAATAGAGTCATTGTCAGTCGAGTATCAACACAGTAGTCAAAATCAAGTTATAGACCCAATTACATTGATAAGGGGAGTTTTGATTTATTTTTTTGAGAATCTAGAATTTTTAGTATGATGTGTTTTTGCCACTAATGCCAAAGGTGGAGATTGTTGACCTTATAGTCAAATAATTTGTCAATTAGTGTTAAAACACTTGATCATTTGGTTGTTCACATTGTTACCAAGATTTATAGTGTTAACCTAGCTATTGTTGTGTGAACCAAGCCTCATAGTATGAATCAACCAAGTAGAATAGAAAGACAATTTAAACTGAGCTAGCCATGTAAACCAAGTAGAGAAAATGTACTATTGATTGAGATTAAGTGTTAACCAATCTCTATAGTGTCAACTAAAATTTTTGTTGAGTCATCAATGTTAACCAACTCCATGTCTACTCCTACGTGATCAATGTGGACCAAGCATCAGTGTCAACCAAGTTCACTATGTTGTTGAGTGTCAAAATATTACTTCAGTGGTCTTTACAACCCAAGTATCAGAATTGAGCCGACTTGGTGAAGATTGTTGAATTTGGTATTATAGGCGACCTTAGAAGGTAATTATTTGGATTGATGTATATGTAAGATATCTCGTCATATCCAAATGAGATAATGTGTAACAAGTATGAATGTGATTTGAAGAGTAAAGGCTCCAATATGTATAAGGAAAAGAATATTCTCATCTATCATAGCAAGGTGATCATTTCTAGATCAAATGAATCTCAATTAGCAAATCAATTTGGAGAGTAGAGACCATCTACTAGTTCATCCTAATATGTGCATCATTAAAATCCTCTTACAAGGTGGACTTAACAGTCTTATGCAAAATATCCTAACCGAGTGTATACTTTATTATTTTATATAAATCCTTATGAAAGATAGACCTAACAGTCCTTAGTGCTCCTAACAAGGAAGATCACCATAAGTGATCATTTGTATGCCTTAAAAAACCAACTTTATAATGCAGTACTAAAGCTTATGGATATCATCCCCACCCTAGTTTTACTTTCTATTTGGAAGGTTTAATATGTGTTACCAAATATTGTGTCAACTATTATGAATGTTTTATTGCTTTCAATCTTTCATGCATGCAGCTAGATTAGAATAGTTAATTGGTGAACTAAAGTTAAAGTTTTACTAGATTCTAATTTAGCCCCCCCTCCCTTTGCCACTACTACCACCTCTTAGTTACCTAGCCCACATACATTCCCAATAGTATCTATGTATCATGTATCTTTTATTTTGGTATCCTAAAAGATGTTGTATTGTATATTGATGTAATTATATTTATTACTACATACCCTGTAACATGTGTAGTTGATGGTGTTATTTCAATGTACATTATAATATTAGTTGTACTTGTGGGATTATGTATCTATAACTGATTTTATGATTATGGACATTGCACTTTAGATTTAAACTTATTAATAAAACTTCTTAAAAGTGACTCAACATGAAGAAACCCTTGATAAATATAATGTGTATTTTAATTGCATATGTGTGATTTTTGTGCATGTGTATATTTCTTAGACATTGTTAATTTGATGTTGTTTAAATATTTATGAAGAGAAATATCCCAATGAACTTTATAGAACATTATATTTATTTCTTTTGAGTTCCCAAGCAGGGTATTACAACACCTAAGATTAGATAATCTAACTCTAAAAAGAAAGGAGTAAAAGTCTAGTTCACCAAAATATTTAGTGGTGAAATGAAAGTTCCTTAATAGGATGTTGGTGTGGAATACTTTAGAATAACTAGAGGGTGTGAATTAATTATCCAAGGTTGAAATGTATAGATAAAACTTTCCAATACTTAACACATCCATGTGCATGCATTAATCATCTAATATCTCAAACTTTAGTATATTACTATCCTAAGTCAAATGAGTTTTGTAGAAATGTAAACATGAAATACCACAAAATCAATCACACAATCTGACACAAGGATTTTATGTGGAAAACAAATTTCAGAAAAACCACCAATAACATGCTACCAATTTTCACTCTTCTAAAGTAACCTCTATGAGGAGCCAACCCTATTAAAGGTTACAATGCACACTGTTAAATATGACCTTGATTAAAGGATTTCAATCACCCTATTAGGAGTTATCCTTGTTAGAAGACTTTATAACATTCCATTAAAATGTCACCCTATTAAAGGTTTTACTCATCACTATTAGATCAACCTTAATCCAAGGGATTTATCTAGATTGATACATTTGTTAGAAAGTAATAGTAGGTTGATCTGATAACAAAAAAAATCACTTGTAGATTACAGATCTCTCATTCAATTCTATACTCTTCTTGGTATTCATTCTCCTTTGTCTCTAATAGCTTGTTTACCCTTTAAACCTTCACATCCTTAAGTATTCATGCTTATTATTTCAACTGGAGGTTCATTCCTTTAGCCCCCATATGAAGCAACACCTCCGAACTCCTAGTCTATATCTAGTTCACATGCTTACACCTTACTTCTAGCCTAGTATCTCCTTATATAGAGAATTTTGTTCTTTTCCACTTAACCACAATCATCAATCTTAGGCTTAGGTCATATTCATTGAATTTACCCTCTTCTCCATTTTGTTCCCTTCTAGAAAGTTCTCTTACAATCCTCTTCAAATTCATCTTCAAACAATTTATCTTGAATTTTGTGCAAGAAGCTCATTATACTTATTGATGAAGGGTACTACCTTCAATACCATAAAAAAATAACAAAAACAAAGAAACAACAAAAAATGCGAGATCAAAATATGGACTTCTTATTTTCAGCACAAATGCAAAATCATAGAATTCACAAGTACAATATGCTAACCCACATGGGAACCTTCATTATAGTAATCTACAAGACTACACTAGGATCTACCACCTAGAGTTGTCCTAGACAATGTTCAAGCCTTTCTTAAATAGGCAATTTTATGCCATGCGAGAAGGATCTAGACATTAAAACTTAATACCTAGGGCCAATAGACCTTAACAATACATATTGAGTTGGCCGAATACATTTTGGCAATTGATTTAGAAATTTTTAGTAGCACAACTTTGGAACACCATAACTCTCAAACCATTTCTTTGATTAGCTATTATAACCACTTTTTAGAAATGCCAACTCCTAATCTACAATCTTGAATGGCACAAGCACCCTTCATCAAATTTTTGGACCTCATCTAAGAACTCCAATGACTCAAATAGTGAGCTTAAAGAATTTTTTGCAAAATTTTCCACCTAAAATCCTCAATAACTTCTTTGATACTTAAGCTAGAGAAATGAGATTCTTTTGGTAGGCATATAATTCTGAAGTGAACCTTCATGTAGAAAATGAGAGTATTCGAAGCTCGTATGACAAACTTACTAAAAATAGAAAGTTCCCAAAAATAACAACCCCCCATCTACTAGTCCTTATTAGAATAAAAAAGACTAAAAATAAAAACTTTTTTGGGTGATGCAAGATTTTTCTTACACCCAGGATGCTCCTATATCAAATAGCCAAGGTAATTTGAGCAGTGACTCTTTCACATCTTAGGTTTTCAAAGGAAAACCAAGATGGTTAACCTCCTCTCTTTCTAGCCATGATGAATCTTGTATTGGACTCCCTTTCCATTTGACCAAGTATTTCTCATAAGCTATGTTCCTTTTACCTTTGCCAACATGATTGTCCAGTATCTCCTCAATCTCCTTTGTAGCTGAACTAGCTGCTAGAATACTCTACTAGGCTTCTACAACATCATCTCCATCACCTCCTTCATAATACTTTGTCAAATCAAAAATATTAAATATTGTTGAAATATCCAATTCAGTAGGTAACTCCACTTCATAAGCATTTCTAGAATCATGCCTTTTCACAATCTTGCATGGTCGAAACTTCTTCATCTTTAACTTATTATATGTACCCACTAAATGCACCTTTCTCAAATGAACCATGACTTTATCTCCAATCTAAAATTCCTTATACCTCATTTTAACATATTCCTTAGCCTTGTACTATGTATTCATCCTTATGTTGTGCTTCCTCACCCCTAAATGGATATTCCTTAAATTTTTAGCAAATTCTTCTACTTTAATGCTACTTATGTATCCTTTATCCAAGTATCACAATTTAGAAGGACTACTCCTATGTACAATCAAGAATGGTGATTTACTAGTACTCATGTTGATAGGATTATTATATGTAAATTTTACTTGTGGTAAAATCAAATCCTATCCTTTTGGTTTGTCTCCAACCAAACATCTCAACAAATTTCCTAAACTATGATTCACAAATTTTTTCTATCCATCAGTCTGTGGATGATGTGATGAACTTAACTTTAACTTTTTCTTTAATTTCTTCCATAATGTATGCTAGATATACCCAAAAAATTAGGTATCTCAATCTGAAACTATACTCTTTGGTAGACCATGTAGTCTCACTACTTCCTTGAAAAACAACTCTACCATATGAATAACATCACTAGTCTTCGTGCAAGGAATAAAATGTGTCATCTTTGAAAATGTGTGAACCACCACAAAAGTAGAATCATGACCATGCTACATCCTTAATAATCCAAGAAAAAAATCCATGATGTAATCCTTCCATGACTTCTTTGGTACAGGTAATGGCTGATACAACCCTATATTTTGGTTCACTCCTTTCACCATTTGTCATACTTCACAACTCTTTACAAACTTCTTCACATCTTGCTACAAATGTGGCTAGTAATAATTCTCAACAACCAAATAAATGGTCTTATCTCTACCAAAATTTCTATCCAATCCTCCACTATGCTTCTATTTGATGAGATTCTCTCTCATTGACCTTTTGGGAATGCACAACTAGATCCCTTTGAACACCATACTCTCTTGGATCATGAAATCCAACCACTTTTTCTTGCCAAGTGTAGTAGGTTCTCTACAAGCCTTCCACAGTTCACCAAAATTAGTATCATCTAGATAAAAGTTTTGAGTTCCTTGAACCCAACCACCTCAATCTACATTTGTATTAGCAACAGTTATCTTCAACTAAGAGCATATACAACTCTATTAGACTTCTCACTCCTATGTTTCAAAATAAATGTATAACTTTGCAAAAACTGAACCCACTTCAAATGCCTTTGTTTTAATTTTCCTTGACTATTCAAATATGGAAAATCTTGTTGATTAGTATACAAAACAAACTCCTTAGGAAGAAGATAGTGTCTCCACTATTTCAGTGATTGAACTATAGCATAAAATTCCTAATCATAAAAATAATGTTTTCTTTTTTAATCATTCAAATTCTCACTAAACTAAGAAAAAGGCTTACCTTCTTGTCTCATAACAACTCCTATTATAGTACCACTAGCATTACAGTCTATTTGAAACACCTTGCTAAAATCAGGAAGTGCTAAAACAAGCTTCTTTGTAACTTTATATTTCAATAGATTAAAACTCTTATCTGCTCCTATAGTCTACTTAAATTCTTTCATATCCCCTCTAATTATTTCAGTCAAGGGTCCACAAATATCACTAAAACTTCTTATGAACTTGATATAAAAACTAGCCAATAGATGAAAAGATCTTGTACCTCTATAACACTTCTTGGAGTAGGCCATTCAAGGATAGCCTTCAATTTCTCTGGGTCCATTTTCAAACCTTCTATTGAGACTACAAATCCTAGGTACACCAACTCCTTATTTACAAAGCTACACTTCTCTAGGTTTATCAAAAAAATTTCTTCCCCTAACTTATCAAACACCTTGTGAATATGAATCAAATGTTCCTCTAATGTATTAGTAAAGATCAAAATATCATCTAGGTAAACAATAACATACTTACCCAAAAACTCCTTCAGTACCTCATTCATGAGCTACATGAAAGTGCTCGGTGCATTGGTTAGCCCAAAACACATGACTAACCACTCCTATAGTCCTTCTTTTGTCTTGAGAGTAGTCTTCCACTCATCACCTTCACTAATATGAAAATGTTGGTACCCACTCTTCAGATCTATCTTTCTAAAATACTCAACCCCACTTAAACAATCCATAATATCATCCATTCTTGGCAATGGCAATCTATACTTGATTGTGATCTTGTTGATAGCATGTGAATTTGTGCACATCCTCCATTCTCTATTCTTCTTTGGTTCTAATATGACTAGTACATCATGTGGACTCACTATCTCTCTAATCAACCCCTTTTGTAACAAATTATGAACTTTCCTATTCAACTCTTCACTTTCTACTAGTGCCATTCTATACACTACCTTGTTTGGAAAACTATCTCCTAGAACCAAATCCATCTGGTAACTAATCTTCCTCATTCGTAGAAATTCATCAGGTACATTATCTAATACAATATCAAAAAACTCTCTCAATATATCTACAACTTTTGTAGGTACCCCCTCTACTTCTTCTTTACTATCTTTTAGAATTATAGAAAAACACAAATTCTCATGCTTTATACCTTTAAGAAACACTTTTACATCAACAAAAAAAATTCTAGCAACACTACATACCTTTTCTTCTTTCTCCTTCAATGGATTCAACTTATGCTTCACTCCATCCTTGGTCAGAGTGTAGGTATTTTCTTGCCCATAATGTACAAAATGCCTATCAAACTACCACAACCTACCCAAAAACATATGACATATGTCCATATGTATGATATAACATAGTACCTCATCCTAGTAGCTTCCAATCTTGAACTTTACTAAGCACTGCTCAATGACCACGACCTTGTGGTCATCTTGCACCCAAGCAATACAATATCGATGCATGTATTTTTGTCTCTTAAGCTCCAAATTTGTGACCATCATTTGTAACACTAGATTGTCTATACTTCCCCCATCAATGATCACATCACAACACTTGTCTTTACATCTGCACCTTGTGTGAAACAAGCTCCTTCTTTGATTAGGTTCATTCTCACCACTTAGTAGGACTCTTTTGTTAACTAGAAATTCTCTTCTTTCAACACCTTTAGAATGTGAGGATATGGCATCTTCATCAACACATGTAACTTTGGTCTAGCCTTCTGCTCTTTGATTTTTCCTTGCTTTGCATTGGTAACATTCAAATTCTCTATGCCAATCTTCTTCTCTATAGTAAAAACATTTCCCACAAAAGCTTCCTCTTCTACATCCTTGTCCTTTGTCTCTTCCTCTGTAATCTCTATTGTTCTATTCATGGAAATGATTGAAATATTTTCTCCTCTGGTTCTGACTGCTACTTCTAGCCTCATCCTTTTTCTTCTGATTATCATTACGACCTCCATAAGATCATCTACCGGATCTTTCACCATGACCTCTTCTACTATTCTTTTTTTCAAACTTCTTGCTCAATTTCTCCTCAACTCTTAGAGAAAACTAATAGGCCTCTTCAATATTTTTCATTTGAACTAGACTCATCTCATCCTAAATACTTGGCTTTAACCCATTAAGATAATGGGCCACTTTCTCCTTATCATCTTCTACATTGTCAATTATAATGAGAACTCAGTATAACACTTTGGTATACTCTTGAATAAATTTTCTCACTTTCTTCAACCATTGCATTTTCATCAATAGATCAAGCTCCTAATCCATAGGAATGAGTTGTAAATTCAGTTTAGCTCTCATCATATCCCATCTGGTGATTTTGTCCTTTCCCTTTCTATTTTTCTCCAACTGAACTTTCTACCACTAGATGTTTACATGTCCCTTCAGTTTAACTTTTGCAAACTTGACCGTATAAGGATCTTTAATATCTTCATACTGAAAGTACTTGTCCAATCCATTGATCAAATCAATGAGCTCCTCTAGGTTAATATTTCCCAAAAATGTGGTAACTTCAAACTTAGGTCTTTTTCCAATCTTGGTTTGTCATTTTATTCTTCCTCATATTGATCCTCACTTTCATCACTTATAGGAATATTTATTCCTCTACATATTTGTTCTTCCAATTCTTGCATTTGTCTTTGGAGGGCTCTAAAACTCTCAAAAGTAATGTGTATAGCTCTTCTTCCACGCTCTCTTTGTGGAGGAATTTTTGTTCTTTCACTAAAACCCTATTGCAAACTACCTCACAATTAGTGATTTTTCTATATGCTTAGCCCAAACCATGGTCCTAGTGTGAATTACCTCATAGTTAGTGATCTATCCACACACTCAAGAATTCTACCTCTAATACCATTTGATGAAGAGTGCTCCCCTTAATAGTATAAACACATAATAGAAACAAATAAATTACAAAAAAGGCAAGATCAACATATGGAATTCTTATTTTCACCACAAATGTAGAATTAAAAAGTTCACAAGTGCAATATGCTAACCCACCTGGGTCCCTTCATTACAATAATCTGCAAGACTAAGCTGTGAACTACAACCCATAATTGTCCTACACAATGTTTGGGCCTTTGTTAAATAGGAAATTTTATGTCACTTGGGAAGGTTGTAGACAATGAAACTTAATACCTATGGCCAATAGACCCTAATAATACATATAGAGTCAGTTGAATACATTGTTGACAATTAATTATGAAATTTTGGGTAGCCCAACTTTCGAAGGCTATAACTCTCAAACCATTGCATTGATTGGCTATTATGACCACTTTTTAGAAATGCTAGCTCCAAATCTACATGCATGGAATGATGTAAGAACCCTTGTGTCAAGTTTTTGGACCACATATGGGAACTCTAAGGATTGTAATGGTGAGCCTAAAGATTTTTCCCCTAAATTTTCCACCAAAAATCTATAATAACTTTTTTTGATACTTAAGGTAGAGAAATGAGATTTTTATGGTAGGCTTATAATTTTGAAATTAACCTTAATGTATAAAATGAGAACATTTTGAGCTCATATTCCAAACTTACTAAAAATAACAAGTTCCCAAAAATTGTAACCCCCTACCTGCTAGTTCTTATTGAAATAGAAAATACACCCAAGATGCTCCTGTATCACTTATCTTACACCTAGGATGCTCCTATATCACTTATCTTCAACATGCTTCACACAATTCAAGAAATCAACTCTGTCAGCTCAAATTTATCAAATCTTAGATCAAACTCATTTTACTATCACTCAAAAATAACATTTTATTTGTTTAGCAATAACTGTCTTTTGATGCTTAGTCAACACTAGGTTGCTCAGCATACACTGAATTTAACTAGTGCTCGCTACACACTAGCCTTCTTTTTCTCACCACATATTGAATTTATTATTAGTCTAAACTAAATTTCTCAACTTCCACTATTCATTTGGTCGAGCTTAGCAGACATATTTCATTTTTAACTCTTCTTCTTGTCTTTGCTCAATTATCCTTTCATTGTATCATTAAGTAGATAAATAATATACTGTATCATCAAAGTCCTACTTGGTCTTAGTGATCCTTTTATACACTATATAACTCAACGTTTCTCTAGGTACTCTTTTTATCCTTTCTTTTCAAATACTCTTCATTAATCAATCAAAATATAGTATTCAGGTCAATTTAGTAACTGTCTCACCAACAAGTAGTAGGTTTGACATCAATGACAAAATAATGATTATTTCATGATAGGTTTAATCAATCTCCTTCATTTCTATACTTAAACAATCTTTGTCTTTTCTATTGATGGTAAACTGATACCAAAAAGAAAAAAAGAAACTTAATACCTTGTATTGAAATCTCCCCCTCTATCAATTTCTGTCCTTCTTCTATATAGGCTACAATCTCTCTTCTTCTTTAGATATTAAGTGTAAAATCGTCTTCTTTCTTTTTGTTTCTAATATTATTTCTTTCTTGGTAAAACTCTCCCTCATACTTGTAAACTTTCTCTCTTTGACAATACCAAAGGCTTGACATCTTCTCTTGTAGATATTAGCAATTTAGGTTCTCCCTCTATCACCTTACATGTGACTATAAATCTTTTGTTTTAGTTCATTCCTTACTTTAGGTAGTTCCTAAAGTAAGATCCACTGCATCAATTTATAAAGTATACCTTTCAACTCAGTTAATGCAGGGCACTAGTCTTGCTTCTTAAGTAGCTTTAGATAGGGGTATCACCCCTAGCTTACCTTTAGGATATTCATGTGCACCCTTAGCTAAAGCCTTTGTAAATATATTAGATAGGATATTCATGTGCATGCTTAGGTAAAGCCTTTTTCAATATATCAGCTATTTTTCCCTTTGTATTCACATATTCCATGTTGATAATATGGTTGGTTAAATGTCTACTGAGTTGTCATTTATGGCAACATGTATTTAGCATTTCATTTATGCATTTACCGATACAAAATTGTCTAAGTGTTAAACAACTTGCAATAGTACAAAGACATATGTGATGTATACGTATGACACACTTTGAGTTAGCTCATGTGCAATTGAGGATAGATTTATGGAAATGTCATGATGATGTAAGTCAGTGTACATATGTGTACGAACACTATGTCATAAGTTAAAGATAAAATACCAGTTCATGTATTTGACAAAATAGAATGGAACATATCCAAAATATGAGTTGTATGACTTAAGGAACTATTTTGGTAATAAAATAATTATTAAATCATGATGAGATGACTTTGTGGATATTAATCCATAAGTTATTTTATATTATGTCAAGCATGTGAAGACATGAAGGGCAACTTTGCAAAGAATTATTAATTTGTGAAATATAAGTAGAGGTATTATCTTGGACAAATATTGTGAAGTTTATGTATTGAAAGATGAATGCCATGCAAACTATTGTGAAGATAGCTTGAAATAAAATTGAGCCTTATGTGATACAAGATCTAAGATTTAATGTATGATCAGAGAAAGTGTGAGTTTTAGTAATGAGAAAGTATTGTATGTATACCTATGCTTATGAAGAACTTTATTACATATTGCATGTTAAGCTAGTGGGCTCTTCTTGCATACATTGTATTTGATCTACCAACTCTTAATAGGGTTGAAGCATCTCCTAATAGGGTTGAGGATTCTAACAAGGCCTAGTCCTCGAACAAGGACTCAAGACATTGTATGTACTTCATAGACTCCTAATAGCATCAATATCCTTAACATGATTCTTGTGCTTAGTGGATCATCTAGTGGGTATTATCCTCACTAGGGTTTTCCCTTGGCCAAGCTTTCCCTAGCCAAAAAATAGTTGTGTTATGAGTTCTCTTTGTGTATGGTTATATTCATTATTCAACATTGTTGGTTTACTTTCATAAGTAAGTAATAAAGTAATTAACAATATTTAGTTGTAGGAAAAAGTTTGTAGAGTATTGATTCACGACCCCCTCCCCCTCTTAGTATTATCTATTTCTAATAATTGGTATCAGAGAATAGTTACTCTAAAGAGGTTTAATAGTTTGATTAAGATCCCTATGGATATGGAATAGTTAAAGAGAAATATTGAAGAAGCTCTTGAATAGATTGACCTTCTTACACAAGAAAGAGATAACCTGAAAGATAGATATGAAGATGCAAAATTTTACATTGGCAACCAGAAAGAAAAGATTAATGATATGAAATCTAGTAAGGAATCCAATGTGTAGACTAGTGATAATGATGAAGTAGAAAATCTTAAGAAAGAAAATGATATGTTGAATTATGAGTTGAAAATTGTGGAACTTAGGTTTAAACTTAAGAAAGATGGTAATACGAGTGAACTAAATCTAAAATATGAGAATATAGACCTTAGATCCTAGTTAAGTTAAGTAATATCTTAATTAGATTCTATTAGGATTGGGCATGCAGAATTAGAAAAGTACACTACTACTATGAAAGGAGAATTGACACAAGCTAAGCAACAGTTGGAGAAACTTTATTCCATTAGTGAGAAAATTGATGAACAAATATTTCAACAAAGACCTTCTTATGATAAGATATGCCTTGGTTACCTTATTGGATAAAGTTAGCCAAGAAATTTGAAATTAGAAAAGAACTAGATCCAATTGTTGAACACCCTAAAGAATCTAATCTAAGTAAGATTTAATCAAGCATTACTACTCAAGTGTCTAAAGAGATTGAACTAGTTGATCTCTTTACAAGACATGACGAGCCTTAAAAATAGAGGAAGTTGATAAACCTAAGAAAGATGATCCACCCAAGGAAGTCATACATGAATTTAGAGGTAGATGTTTCATATGCAATGTAACTATTCATATGAAATCAGATTGCATAGGTAAGTCTTTTAAACCTATTACTAATTTCTATTGTTATAATTGTCATGTTTATGTACATAAAGCAGTAGATTGTAAGAAACCTAAGTTTGATTGTAATAATGAAAATAGTAGAATGTTTAGAAAAACTAACCTTGTAGGTAATGATAGAGGAAGATCACAAAGAAGATCTAATGACGGAGGAAGATCTGATGGAGAAAGGAAATAATTTGTACATGTTATAACTATAACAATCCTAGACACATTACAAGGAATTGTAGAGAACCTAATAGCTCAAATGGAGGCAATCAAAGGATGAATGTACTTGTATGTCATTTATGCAATAGCTTTGTACATGGAGTGAGATATTGTAGAATAGACATAAGAAAATTTAACAAAAATCCCAATCATGGAAGAAGTAATAATATAAATGATAGAAGGAATGATAACAACTAGAAGGAAGCAATCAAGAAACATGTTGATGAATTCAAAGAAGCATTTGTGAAAGCTAAGGATCCATAAAGTTCTTATACTATTTTGGAGGAATAATATTTTGATGCACTTGATGAGAGATTGAAGTCAAAAGTCTTTTATGACTCATCTTATCTAAATTAAGCAATTTTAGAAGAGGCAAAGCATCAATTAAGCATAACTAATGTTAGAGAGTGAACTAGAAGTTGTGTAGTAAACTGAAGGTAGAGGCCATAAAGAGAAGCTATGGTTGAGTGCACAATTTTAAATATGATCATAGTAGGATGGAAGACAAAAAAGAAGTTTACTGGTAATTAGTGACAATTTTTGAATTTTTGGTAGATATGCATTTAATGTCGAGTCTGATTTGAAGTGATTTAAAGTTCTAAAACTAGATTGTGTGTACCATTTTTTCATGCAAAGAGTTTAGAGTGATTAAAAAGTGATTTGACAGTGAATTGAAGTGCATAAAGAAGACTCTGAAATGTAGAGTTGTAGAAGACCTAAATGCAAGATTTTAAGGTATTGTATGGAGCTTGAATTATTTTTTTACTATATTTAGTTAAAATAATTATGTCTAGTTAGATGGTATATGATTTTAGTGAAATATCGAGGTATAAGTTCAAGAAACACTCATTTATTTCTTTAGTAGATGATCTGTTAGACACATTTTTGCAAATCTCTTAGAATGTGTTTCATCTAGAAGATGTTCAAAGTTACATCCATTGTAAGTTTGAAAGTATTGGAGATGAGGATATACACAAGGTCTTAGGAGTCATGTGTAACAAAGACCTAACCTTAAAATATGAGTATGCACATCTCAACTAATTAAACCTAGTAAAGTATATGTTATACATAGAGTTTGGCATCCATCACTGGACTACAATCATTCTAAGTAGAGTTTATGATGATATGTTTGAGATAGGTTATATACTAGTAGCAATTGACAATGACCTAATTCACAAGGTCACAAGTTTTAGAAATGAAGGATGCAACCCAATGAATGATAGAAACGTGAGAACAACAGCTCAAACAAAATTGTACACCAGGTATGATGGAAGAAATATGAAAGTGAACATGGTTCAGGATAAATTGGTTAAAGTGTTAAGTAATATTTTAGGATACAAGCTTAAAATTGGTTGAAGGATTAACTTAGTACCATCTAGATTCTTAAATTCAACCTATATAATGACAATTGAGAGAAGACAAGTGAACCTATGTGAGATAGTTAGAATTCAATTATTGTACAACATTACAAAACTAAAGAAGAGTAAGAATACAATCTTTAGATTTGAGTCTCTATTGAAAAAATTATTCTTTTATGCAACAAAGAAGTTCCTAGTAATGACAAATTGGGAAAGTAATGAGTGCACAATGAAGTTGGTGACACAGTACTATAGGGAAAAGTTGGAAAATATTAGAGATAGTGACATAGACAAGATGATGAAAATTTTTTATATTGAGATGAAATAGAGATAAAAAATACCTCCCTCCATGGTGGAGAAGTAAAAAAATGAATTATGCTTCTTGGTAGAAACTGACAATACATGCATAGAAGCAGTAGATCCAAGGATAAAATTCATTGATCCCATGGGATATGAGATGAGTGCAGAAGTTAAAGGGCTTGTGTAGATTATACTCCAATCAAAGAAGGCCACTAAGTGTCCTAGATGGGGTACCTATGGTGAGAAGGTAAGGGAAGTTCATTCTAAACTTCACAAAAAAGATATTAAGATGAAAGTGGAGAAGAAGATAGATTCCATCCTCAAGGAATCTAGTATAACTCAAAAGGAGTTTGGTGAAATAAAAGGTATTGTGCTAGAAATGAAGAATAGAAGACATAATGAGGTGATAGAAACAACACCAATTTATGTTGTAGAACCTTATAATGGTGTAATAATTGTAAACCCTAGTGTGTAGCCACCTACACCTATGCAATAGTTACACAAGTACAACCAATCAATGTTCATCATGATCAACCTAGGAGGAAATCAAAGCATGAATCACCTATTGCATAGAGGAAGTTTGAAAGATTGGTAAAGGTAAAGAAAAAACCTACACTATCTATAAAGAAAAGGATCAAGAAAAATTCTAGTGGAATTGAAAAAAGGAGGAAGACCTTACAAGTTAGTTATTCAAAGGAATCAAAGGATGAAACTAAGGACAAACTAGTTCAGCAAGAAATGCAAGAGGAAAGAACTCTAGTAGGATAGAAGACATGGAAACCAAAGGTAAAAAACCTAAACATGCAAATTATTAACAATGATATTTTTTGTACAATTGAATAAATTCTATAGCTTATATAATTATATGGATGGAAGGCAACTAGAGAATACCATAGTAATAAACATGATCTTGATGAACAAAATGTTAAACATCATTTAGAAAAAGATCCTAGACGACCTATAGAGTAGGTTATTAAACATGAAGAAAAGAGTGATAGAAGAAGAGACAAAGTTAAGAGAAAGCATGATAAAAAAACTATGTGAAGTGAATTCAAAGGAAGATATGGAAAAAAAATTGTAGGGTATGGAGCCCTTGTTGAGGAAAAAAATAATATAGATTCTTCTAAAGGGAGGTAGTTATGAAGAAGTTAAGAAGGAGGCAAAGGAAGCCATATTAAAACATATGAATTCTATGCTAGAAGTAAGTGTGTAGTCAAAATTAGTGAGCCCAATATATGTACAAGGAAGAACACCATCCTATGATGAGGAAGATGTTGAGGATACACAACAAGAACCATGATTTGCTCACATAGTTATGGGTACTAAATCCATGCAAGTAGATAGTACACAGATAGCAATAGATGTAAAAGAAAATCTTTTTCTAGGTTATGGGTCATCAATTGTTGGTAATATCATTTCATACACCAGCTCTGATGACGAAGTGGAAGAAGAGGAAAAGAAGAAATATGTAGAGGAGAAGAGAAAAGAAGAATTAAAGAGGAGAGAAGAAGAAAAGAGAAAAGAAGAGAAGAAGTAAGAAGAAGAAAAGAAGAAAGAAATAGAGAGGAAAAGAGAAGAGGAAAGAAATGATGCAAAAAAGAAAAAAAGAGAAGAGGAAAAGAGAAAAAATAGGAGGAAAATAAAAAGAAGAAAGAGGAAGATAAAAGGAAGAAAATAGAAGAAGATTATGAGCTAAAGTAGAAGTGGAACATTGCGATACAAGAATTAGTATTTTTTCCTATACTAAAACATGTGGAGTTAGAACTTGGGTAGGTAGTGTTTTAGCATGAGGCTAACATGCCTTATTTAGCCCCAAATATTGTATCTATTGCAACACCTACAATTAGCCCATCATCAACAGTCAAGCTCATGGCAACACTATCTCACAATGATGAAAAGGGTTGATGAGCTCATTGAGAAAGTTATTTGACTAGAATAAGTTTGTAAAGACTTTGGAGGATACATTAATTGAAGTACTAGAAAGAATGTATAAGATATTTAATAAAACTATAACTAATCTAGACTTGTATTCAAAGACTAAAGAATTGGCGAAGTCTTTTGATGAAGAATTCACAACCTTGTCTAAAGTTACTTTAGCATAAGCACAAGAAAACCATGATGCATCACTCTTTGATATAGTGTGTGTGAATGTAAGGAATGATACAAAGGAACTTGATGTATGCATCAAGGAGTTAAGAAATCACATTGATAAAGGTAATAAGTTGTATGGACATTGCAAAGTTCCATACAAATATTTGATAGATTTTGAGAATTAGTTAAAGGGTCAAATGAGTGAACTTAATACACTCATTATAAAAGTTACAGTTTCCAAAGGCCAATATTGAAAATTTTGGAACTAAATTTGAGAAGATCCATGATGCAATCAAAGGGAAAGAGGTTGATAAGGAAAATGAATTAAAAATGTTGTCTACTCTTAGGGAGATCTGGTTACCTAAGATCGATATTTTGTAGAGGCAATTGCAGGAGTGTCTTGTAGCTAAGGCCTCCTATTATAAATTTTCCTATGCTGACATAACTATGGTTGAAGTGGCATCCTATGAACTTTACAAACTAATTAGTATATTTGATATAGTTCGAAGTAAAACTAGAAGAGAGAAGTCAAGAAATTAAAACATGTCTATGTAGATTGATTTTCCAAGATGTCAAGTTGATCAACAATAAGAAAAGTTTTTGTTTATATTTTTTGACACATTTGTCATTAATGTCAAAGCAGGAGTAATACATATAAAGAAAATTGTATGTACTAAGGAGGATTATTTGTGTAGGAAATTGAATATGTATATATAAGGGGGAGTATGCTAATGTATCAATGTAAGGAGTGATAAGGAATGTAATGATCCATCAAAATATGAATAAAATTGGTATATTTTGAAGGAAATTTTGTGTAGTTTCTATTTGTTTTTGTATGACATCATTTTGGGACTTAGCAAATTTTCCCAAATGTTTCCATCAATGCCAAAAGGGTTGATTTTTAGCAATATGGTTAGTTAGATGTCTAGAGAGTTGTCATTTATGGTAACATGTATTTAGTATTTCATGTATGCATTTATAGATATAAAATTGTCTAAGTGTTAGATAGCTTGCAGCAGTACATAGGTAGATGTGATATTTACTAATGATACACTTTGAGTTTTCTCGTGCACAATTGAGGATAGATTTATGAAAATTTCATGATGACGTAAGTCAGTGCATAGATATGTATAAATATTATGACACAAGTTACATTTAAAATACATGTTCAAGTATTTGACAAAACATAAGATAGCATATCAGAAATATGAGTGGTATGACTTAAGGAATTATTTTGGTAACAAAATAATTACTAAGTTGTGATGAGTCAACATTGTGGATATTAATTCATAAGTTATTTTATATTATGTCAAGCATGTGAAGACATGAAGGCTGATTGAGCAGAGAATTATTAACTTGTGAGATATAAAAGGAGATCTTAACTTGTGTAAATAATGTGAAGTTTATGTGAAAGATGTATGACATGTGGACTACTATGAAGATAGCTTGAAAGATATGTGATCCTTATATGATGTGAGATCTGATCTATGATCAGAGAAAGTGCAAGTTTTAGTAGTGAGAAAGTATTGTATATATATCTATACTTGTGAAGAACTTTATTGCTTATTGCATGTTAGGGTAGTGGGCTCTTCTTGCATACATTGTATTTGATCGTGTTGAAGAAACTTCTAATAGGGTTGAGGCTTCTTACAAGGCCTAGTCCTCTAACAAGGTCTCGAGACATAATATGTACTTCATAGACTCCTAATAGGGTCAATATCCTTAACATGATTCTTTTTTTAAGTGGATCATCTAGTGGGTATCATCCCAACCAGGGTTTTCCCTTGGCCAGGGTTCCCTAGTTAACAAAAAATGGTGTTATGAGTTCTATTTGTGTATGATTATATTTACTATTCAACATTATTGGTTTACTTTCATATGCAAGTTATAAAGTAATTAACAATATTTAGTTGTGGACAAAATTTTGTAGAATATTGATTCACCTAGCCCCCCCAGTATTATCTATTTCTACAATTCCATTCTCACTTATTTATCTTGAACCAACTCTCTCAAGTAATTATACTTGATTGCAATGTGCTTTGTTTTTGTATGCATCACATGATTCTTAGATATGTTTATAGCACTTCTATTGTCACAATAGATTGCCATAGGTTTAGTGATTTCTTCCTTCATTCCTTTGAGTAATTATTTGATCCATAACACATTTATGCAATTCACTGCAAAAACCACATATTCAACTTCAACAATAGATTGTGAAATATAGTTCTATTTCTTTCTAGTCTAGGTAGCCAATATTTCTCCTAAGAAAGATGATCTACCACTTGTACCTTTTGTTGATATTATGGTCAAGTTTGTTTATTAGTGACTCACACTTAGCCAATTGGTTAGCAACTACCAAGCTTATCTTGTAGCTTAAAATGTTAGCTAAGAAATAGAGTATCTATAAAGTTCTACTATTGCTACCTAGTTTCAAAATCTACATTCAGTTCACACCAAGTAGTATCTACCAAGTTCATCAGTGATTATGCAAACTAAGCTTCATAGTCCTAACTGAGTTGCATAGTGTCAACCATGTTCTCTAGTATCTATCAAGTTCATAGTGTTAGTGATGTGAATCTAATCTTGTCTAAGAAAAGGAGTGTCAATGAAGTGATTCAATTTATATTGAGCCATGTAGTGTTAACCAAGTGATTCAATTTATATGTCAAATTTGGTAGTGTTCAATGAATCACTAGTGCTGACTAAGTTTAGACTACTTAAAAATGATTAGTATGAACCAAGCTTCTATTTCTACTGAGTGCATGGCAATTCCAAGTGTTGAAAATGGTTGCCGAGTATCAGAACCTTGCCAAGTTTGTCTTTACAACCCATGTGCTAGTATTTGAGCTGACTTTGTGCATTTTGGTGAAACTTTTGTTGTAGCTGACTTTGTTGAATTGTATTTTGGATTGGTATATATGTCATGTATTGTATCACATTCAAATATGAAGGAGTGTGATCATATGAGAAAAAATAAAAATTAAGAAGGCTACAACTAGTATAATGAATAAAAAATATTTATCTATCACAAAAAGGTGATCTTTATATTTTAAAGGAATCTGAACTAGCATATTAGAGTTGTAGATCAAAGATCAACTACTAGTTCATCCTAACGGGTGCATGTGTCAAATCCTTTAATAGGGTAGACTTAATAGTCTTTTGAAAATATCTTTACTAAGTGCATACTTCATTGTATGTTTTGTAAATCCTTTCACAAGGTGGACATAGGAGTCCTTATTGCTCCTAACAAAGTAGATCATCAAAACTGATCAATTGTAAGCCTTAACAGGTTAACTTTATACTGCAATACTAAAGCTTGTGGGTATCATCCCCACTCAATTTTTACTTTCTATTTGGAAGCTTCATGGGTCACCATATCTTGTGTCAAAGTGTTATGAATATTTTAATTCTTTCAGTCTTTCATGCATGCAATTATATTAGAATATTATATGAAGGATTAATTAATGACATAAGTTGAAGTTTTTTTGGTTCCTAATTCACTCCCCTAGTAACCTTGCCTAACTCATATTTCCAACAATTGGTATCAGTTCATTGTGTTTCAAAAAAAAAGGTTTAGTAGCTTGAGTAAAGATTAGAGGCAATGGAGGTATATAGGCTAGATAAGGCTGTTGACAATGAAAAGTTGGATTTTGAATTAGCCACTGGTCATATGAAGAAAGGAAAGGAGCAACTAGACTTTGAAAATAAGATATCTTGCAATACAAATGAATGACAATATATAAATCGAAGAAAGAATTGAAGATATCTCTCCAAAATGAAATTTAGATGAAGTTGATGAGGCAATCAAAGACATATCAGAAAAGAATTGCTCAATGTTCAAGAAGAAGTTAGAAATTTGAAAAGAGAATAAGAAATCTAGCCAATAAGACTATGTGAAGTCATGGAAGTAAAAGAAAAATCCAAGGAAGAAATAGAAGGAAATAATAATGAAATTCAGCATCTATCCATTTAGCAGAATGACTTCATTGATCAACTTACTAATGCAAATGAAGAAACTATGAATCTAAGATCAAAAAATGAAAGTTTATAGAATGATCTAAATACTGAAAACAATATAATGAAAGGATGTTGAAATCTCAAGTAGACATGAATCAATTGAATGAGGAAAGTTAGTAATGACACAAAGGCAAAGCTGGAAAAGGATACACAGAAGAAGGTGAATCATCTAAGAAAGGAGCTAAAAAGAATCAAAGGTCTACTTGCAATCACTATGGTAAGATAGGTCATACATAAAACAAATGTTGGAGTAATGGTAAAAAAAAATTCAATGGAAAGTGTTACAATTGCAATAAGCATGGTCATAGAGGAAGTGAATGCAAGGAGAAACCTAAGTTTAAGGGTAAATGTCACAAATGCAATAAACCAGGACACATATCTTCTAAATGAAAAACCAAGATATTGAATCCAATAGAATAGACTGTGAAAGCTATATTTGGATGGGACTACAATACAAGGTGTAGATGCCACTATTGTGGAGAATTTGGGCACATTGGAGAAAATTGTGTTAAACATCACATGAGAAAAAGAGGCACCACTAGAAGATGTTTTATTTGTACAAAGCTTGGACATGTTGCCAAGAGCTGTATGAATACTACAAGAATTGAAGATCAAAAGAAAGACAAAGTTGACAATATCAACAAGCAGATGAGGCAGCAATGGATTCTAAAATCTTTTGAGAATGACAGTCTAAGTCATGAAGCAAATGTCACTCAAGAGTTGGGTGACTCAATTATATCAACATGAATTCCAATGAGAATAACTAGAAATGAGACTCTCAAGGAGACATCCCACTTTAGTTCTAGATAGCAAGAAGAAGAGATCCATATCAGCATTCAAGATGCAAAGTGATCACCAAGTGATTTTAGAAATTTGAGACCTTACCAAGCTAGGTTGGGTTGCAAGACCCTACAGAGCAAGGTCGAGTAGAGTAGGAATAGAAAACTCTTGCCAAGTAGGATGTAAGAGGTTGAAGATCAATAATATGACTGATATGGAGATGAAATTTTGAATTCATGTGATCACCCATAAGATCTATAGCTCTAGTCATCTCAACAGTGTATCGTGTGGCATAGTTGATCTAGCTCTCAAGGTAGTGAAGAACAACAAGTCCTTTGACCTTGCTGAGCTAATGTTGAATCAGTTCAACAAGAACATGGAGAGCATCAAGAAATCAAAGAATAATCCATGTAAGTTTGGTTCACTCTTAACTTGTTTATTCTTCTATTTGCAAAAGTGTTTCCTTTCTAAAGGCTTAAGTTGAATGGAGAAAAGATGTACTAGTATTATATCAGATTAATGAGTATACAACAGAGATGGGTAAGAACATTTTTAGTATCATACAAAAATATTTTGGTTCATTTAAGGAAAAGATGAATAAAAGATATACAATTCCAAAGAAACTTGTATAAGATTACAAGGATGATGTGTGTTTCATGGTAGACTATGACAAAGTGTATATTCAAGCAGTGAAACCTAGAGTGGTGTGGGTTAAGCCTCTAAAATATGAGGTTAACATTGATGAAACCAACTTGGATATCATATATGAACTCTTGAATGAACCTATAGATCCCAAGGGCACATATTTTGCTACTAATGATGAAGCCAAAGCTAGAATAGAACTTGAAATCAAGCTTCCTCAAGTAGTCAATAAAGGAAAGAAAAGGATAGCAAAGTTGAGGCAAGCACACTCCACTCTCCTATTAACTGAATGAAAAGGAGATGATATAGAAGAAGATGAAATAGAGGATGAAGTAGATGAAATAAAGTTTGAAGAAGAAGAGCCAATTAGAAAGAAAGGTAAGGTTATCATAATGAGATCTACCAGGTCATCTGCTAAAATATTCACCCGAACAACATCATTTTCTAGAAAGAAATTTAAGTTAGGTGAGGAGGTTGTAGAGGAAATTATTTTTGAAAAGCCTTCACCTAAGCTAAATGAAATAGAAAGAAGAGTTGGAATGGAAAACTTCAAGGCACTTAGATATGAAACCAAGAGTGCAAATGAGAAAAAGAAAGTTGAAGACATGTTGATGTCAAAGTTGGGTAAATGGAAATACTCTCCTGATGAACTTGTATAGCAAATTCTAAATGAGTTTATGCAAGCAATCAAGCCAATATGGGAAAATGCTAAGAAAAATACAAAAGACATATATGAAAAAAATCGCAGGTAACTCATACTGAATCTTAGTGACAAAGAGGTGAAAGATTCCATGAATAAAAATGAGAAGAATCTCACTCTTAAATTCAATGCATGTTTTGTGTTGATAAAAGACATAGAATCCATAGTGAAGACAACAGCTACCACATGGAAGAAAATTTACAACCTTCATCAACTAAGTAACTTTATTATTCATGTCAGTGATAATGAGGATGAAGGCGATAAGGAAGATAATGACATTGATGAAGAAGAATATGTAGAAATAAAGGATGATGTAATTCTTGATGATGAGGAGCAAGAACATGAATCTACTAAGGAGAATCTTCCTAAGTTTCAAAGTATTAAGGAGACTAACCTAGAGGAGATAGAAGCAACAGTTATGGCCTCATTTCTTTATCCGCTAAGAAAATATTTAATCCTATCAAGCTCAGAGAAAGCTTCTACTATTAGTACTAAACCGAAAATAGAAATAACAATTACATGAAAATATAACCAATATCAAAAAATAATAGATCACATAGAAAATAATATAAGACACCAAGTTTTAACATGGTTCATCCAAACCCTGGGCTACATCTACCAAATAGAAAGTCCAATATTTTATGATCCAGTGATTACAACCTGATTACAATCTGTAATCCTTTATAGCTCAATGCCACCACAAGAACCAATTTTTGCATCACCTTATGAAATAGTCCCTAACCCTAGGCCATTTTTATACAAGTATTAAATTTCTTTAGGGTTATAATTGATAATTACATGTTAGCCCAAAATATCAATAAAATAGGGCCCAAATCTTTTTTAGCTCCAAAGAATTCATGAAGTATGTATAGTACTTTCCTGATCAGTCACCACAAACTAACAATCTCCCACTTAGGGACTGATCAGGCTCTACACTAAACAACAATCTCCCACTTGGAGAATAATCCTATAGCTATGTTGTTACTCCATAAGACTCCCATTGGATCAAACCACCCTAGACTTTTTTTTTCTTTTATTAATGTTCAGTCTAGAAGACCAACTAAAGTTGAAGTGGAGTTCAGCTTCTCCCTTGTTACTACCTTTGTAAACATATCCATTGGATTGTCATGTTAGATCATGGTGACTGATAAGGAAAGTACATATTATGGCTAACATATGGCTGACATGTTGTAACCCTAAAATAGATAAAATACTTGTATAAAAGGGTTTAGGGTTAGGTATTGTTCATTATGTTGTGATGCAAAATTTCTTCTTGCGGCGATATTGAGTTGTAAGGGATTACAGATTGTAATCAAGTTGTAATCACTAGATTGTAAAAAGATTGGACTTGCTATTTGGTGGATGTAGCCCAGGGATTGGATAAACCATGTTAAATCTTGGTGCCTTGTGTTCATTTCTGTGTTATCTATTATTTGCTATTATTGGCTATATTTGCATGTAGTTTTTATTTCTGTCCATGGTTTTATCCTAATAAGTGGTATTAGAGCCTAGTTCATTTTCAATTATCCTTTGCAGGAAAGTTTCACAATTGAGTGGAAGTCTCATGGTTGAGTGGGAGAAATGGTAGATGAGGGTAAGCTGAGGGTTGATAAGTTTAATGGACAGAACTTCCAGTTATGGAAGATGCAAATGGAAGACTATCTGTATTAGAAGGATTTATGGAAGCCGTTTAAAGGCAAAGCCAAGAATCAGGGAACTATGTCAAATGATGAATGGGATCTTTTGGATAGAAAGGAAATTGGAAGCATTTGAATATGCCTAGCACCATAGCTGGCATTTAATATTACAAAAGCAAACATGATAGAAGAGTTGATGAAAACCCTAGCGACACTGTATGAAAAGCCCTCCCCTTCAAACAGGGTATTTCTCATAAGTGTTTATTTAATATGAAAATGGTAGAAGGTGGATCTATTACAAATCATTTAAATGAGTTTAATGCTATTAATAGTCAATTATCTTCTGTGGGTATCAATTTTGATGAAGAAATTAGGGCTCTCTTGATTTTGTGTTCTTTGCCTAAAAGCTGGAATGGCTTGGTAATGGCGGTGAGTAATTTTGTTCCTAGACCTAGTATCCTAAAATGTGAAGATGTGATCAGTGTTTTTTTGAGTGAGTAAACTCATAGGAAATCCTTAGGTGGATCTACATTAGGAAGTGCCTTGAATGCACAAAGCAGGGGAATAATGACTAAGAGAGGAAGTAACTCTGCAAATCATGAGAAATCAATGATGTAACACCCCAACCTTGTTTCCAAACCCCAAGCTTTCTTATGGATTCCTTAGGTAATTCACCTGACCCTCTATGGCTTCTATACACCCTATGCTTCCTAGGATCTTGCTCAAAAGATCCTATTCCTTTAGTTGGAGGCACACCAACAAAGTAACATCGTTGCTCACTAGCCTTCCCCAGTCCACCATCAACCCTCAAGTCCACCTAGACCTCCAAGGGTGCTAACTAGTCATCTATGGTTTCTTTGGACTCCTTCTAACATCCAAGATCCCAAACAATTCTGATTTATTGGCCACATTCAACCCACAAGGCTTCAAAAACTGAAATGATCCAGAAAGGCTATTAGGAATTAGCCCTCCTAAATATTCGACAACAAGATTTCTTGGAAAACTTCTTAACAACCCTAGAAATAAATTATATTTATGGATACCCTTTTTAGAGTACCTCAAGATTCTATAATTTTCCAACCCTCAAACTGTACGTACAACCAAAGAACAAAATTTGGCTAAAATGAGGGTTTCAAAGGCTTTATCACTATTGTGATAGAAAACCACCTTAGACACCTTTCCAAGACATCTCCTTTGGAATGGAGCAAGGTTATACCTTCTCCTTAATCACTGTGTGGCCAGATTGAGGTATTTAAATTCTCAATCCCCTCCATAGCTTGTTTTTTCGACTATGATCCCTAGCCAAGTTGCATTTGGCTTGCCTAGGGCATCACTTTAAAAGTGGTTGCTGCTGTTTTAAAGAGCCCTCCTTCTTGGTACATAATTTTCATGGACCTTACTTCCAATTTTCAAAATATGAGAGGCCCTAAGATCCAATTTTCTAAGTGCAACCTTGTTCAGATTAGCAACTTGGCAAGAACAAAAAGATTTTCTAAACTAATACAAACGAATTGACATGATCAAACCAACACTACAACAAGATGAAAAATGATATTTCAGAACTTTTCCAACCCAAAAATCAGGCCATTCAATCCTCCTCTATTAAAAATGCCTTCAAATGCATAAAATCAGCAACACAATACTTGCACAATTTGTACAAAATGCAAAACCAACTTTGCCAACCGATGAAAATGGTTGTCCTCACCTTTTTAAAGGATCCTCCATCAGTTCCATAACTATTCTAAATAGTTATGATGTTGCAAACTCAAAAAATGCAAAAAGTTGCTTTTTGCAAGAAAATGTTGTCATGATAACATGACAACATTTTAGCAACTTTTGTTCTACATGGAGTTAGACCTCCAAATTTGGAACAAAGACCAAGTAAACATATAATATGAATAAAACAAATTCAAATAAACTATTCAAAGCCATTGGAACCTTTCTAGACCATTTTAGCCTTTACCAGACCTAAGTCACCTAGTTGACAATAGTCGACAACTTCTAGCAACTTGGTCACTTTGGGTATTGCCAAATCTCCTAAACACACCTAAGGACCACATAGGACCTATTATTAGACTATTGATGTGGCTAGCATCACTATAAGCCCAAAATAAGGAAATACCTAGGTTTCACACTTAGCCTGCCGAGGTGCTCCTGCACCATACTCCCCCCTCCAACAAAGAACTCAAGGTGGATCAGTTTGCAAAAAATTTAGAGGTATGCCAACCTTCTTGAACTTTATCTTAGCAACCCATGTAGCCTCTAAAACCGGTTTTTCCTTCCATTTGATGAGGTGTTCCATGTACATGTTGTGCCTTGTATTCTTCTTTACCCTTGAATATAGTAACTTCTCTACCTCAAGCTTGCTTACCTTTGGTGTTGCTGTAGGTTCAATGTTTTCTTGGATACTTGGACAAATATGAGGTAAGGTACCTTTGAACTGCACCAAGTCTTGCACATTGAATATAGGGGATATGCCTAGATCACTTAGGAGCTCTATCTTATAGGCATGTGCTCCATAATTAGCCAATATCTTGGAAGGCCCTACCCTCTTCATCTGTAGCTTAGTAGGAATACCTTTATGAAGCCTTGCTTTGTTCAAATGGACCATCACATAGTCCCCAACTACAAACTGAACATCCTTCTTCTTTTCATCCACCTTGGCTTTGAGTTTTAGAGTGTTGTCTAGAATAGTCTTCTTGACTTGCTCCTAAATCTCCTTCATGGTTTGTACAAAGTCTTTAGCTTGACCAATAATATGATCCATGTTTCCAATACACCTTAGTTCACACACACGTCTTGGATGCATTCCATAAACAATTTCAAAAGGAATCTTTCTGGTAGTCCTATTCTTGCTATCATTGTAGGCATATTCCGCTTGTGAGATGATAACATCCCAAGTCTAACCATACTCCTTAGTTAGGCACCTAAGAAGGTTACCTAAAGTCCTATTAACCACCTCAATTTGACCATCAGTTTGAGGATGGTAAGCTGAACCAAAAGACATGTTAGTGCCAAGCTTCTTCCATAAAGTTTTCCAAAAGTGACTCATGAATTTCACATCCCGATCTGACACAGTACTTAATGGAAGTCCATGAATCCTTACAACCTCTTTGAAAAACAAATGATCTATATGACTTGCATCATTAGTTGTCTTAAATGGAATGAAGTGCCCCATTTTACTAAATCTCTCAACAACAACATAGATGCTATCATATCCTTGCTTAGTTTTAGGAAAACCTACAACAAAATCTATACTTACACAATCCCATGGCTGGTTGGGAATTGATAGAGGTTGATAAAGACCTACATTTCTCATTCCTCCTTTTTCCTTCATACACACCATGCATTGCTCCACATACTTGGTTACATCTTTGACCAATTTAGGCCAATAATAGAACCTTTGCACTAGTTATATTGTCTTGCTGATACCAAAATGCCCACTCAAGCTGCCATTATGCTTCTCTTGTATTAGGTTCTCTCTCATGGAACCTCTTGGTACACACAACTAGTTACCCTTGAATAGAAACCATTTTGCAAAGTGTATTCTAAAAATATGGTATGAAAGTGGTTTTCAAAGTTGATGCATACCTTATAGGCTTCAGCAAAGTCCTCATCATTCTTGTAAAGATTCTAAAAACTTTCCACTTCAATGCTATGGAGCTGAATATCTTGGATTGTTAAAACCCTTCTACTTAATGCATCAACAACCTTATTCAATTGCCCCTTTTTATGCTTTATGGTGAAGGTAAAAGCTTGCAAATACTCCTTCCATTTCAAGTGCCTATTACTTAGCTTCTCTTGTGTATTAATATAACTAAGGGCTTGGTTATCAGTAAAAACCAAAAACTCTTTAGGTAGCAAATAGTGTCTCCACTTTCTAAGACACTGGACTAAGGCATACAATTCTAGATCATAGGATGAGTATTTATTCTTGGCTTCATTTAGCTACTCACTATAGAAGGCAACTAGTCTACCTTCTTGACTCAACACCCCACCCACTGCTAGGCCACTTGCATCACACTCTAAGGTGAAAAAAATTTCAAAGCTAGGCAATTGTAGGATGGGTTGAGTGGCTACTTTTTTCTTCAACATATCAATAGACTTTTTAGCTTCTAAGGTCCACCTAAACTTAGCCTTAACTCCCCCCTTTATGGTATCAATTAAGGGTGCACAAATACCACTAAAATTTCTAATGAATTTCCCATAAAATTGGGACAATCCATGGAAGCTTCTTACCTCAGTGGTAGTGGTAGGTGTAGACCAACTTAGGATAGAAGCAACTTTCTCCTTGTCCATCTTCAAGGTTCCTTTAGACAACACAAAACCTAGATAAGCCAACTCTTTCTTGAAGAAGTCAGACTTGTCAAGGTTGATAGCTAGCTTCTGCTCATGAAGTCTCTTCAAAATTGCTTCTACATGCTTCACATGTTCCTCTTTGGTCTTGTTGTAGATGATGATATCATCCAAGTACACCACCTCAAATCTGCCTGTGAAGTCTTTGAGCACTTCATTCATGAGCCTCATGAATGTGCTAGGGGCATTGGAAAGACCAAATGGCATCACAAGCCATTCAAAAAGACCATCAGTAGTCTTAAATGATGTCTTCCATTCATCTCCCTCTTTTATTCTGATTTGGTGATACCCACTTTTCAAGTCCAACTTAGTGAAATACTTAGCACCTCCTAGACAATCCATAATATCTTCAATTCTTGGAATAGGAAACCTATACCTGATTGTAATGTAGTTAATGGCCCTTGAGTTAGTACACAACCTCCATTTTCCTCCCTTCTTGGATGCCAAAACCACTAGAACTACACAAGGGCTTATGCTCTTTTGGATCAGACCTTGGTCCATCAACTCTTGGACTTGTATTGCCACTTCCAGGTTTTGATCTAGAGTGAGCTTATAGGCTGCCTTATTACGCAAAGAGGCACCTAGTACAAATTCAATTTGATGACTTATAACCCTCCTAGGAGGTAGGGTAGCCGGGGTACCATCACAGACTAGTCTTGTGAGATAACTCCAAAAAAGTATGGAATAGGTCTTAAACTAATCAGATGCCTTGGCTATAAAGGCAATGGTCCTATTAGATGTAGCACCAATGGTCTAATGGATCTGATCAAAGAATTATCTAGGAGGCCTTGTGACACAACAATCGTAAGATTCAAGAATGTTCCCGTTCATATAGGGATCAATTTAAATTCATACCAAATTTTGAGAGCTCATCTAAACATGAGTCACAAATTGAGTCAGATAGTCAAGAAGATAGCTTTGATGATGAGGATACTTGTCCTTATCCAATTCCTTTAGATCTTGCTAAGTTCTTCATGAAACTAGATGATTTCATACCTTGTGTTAGTATTGTTGATGTTGACAGTGATTCTTCTAAAAATATTACTAACACTCCCCATTATTCAATAGGAATATGTGAGTTCTAGAATACTATACTTGTTGAACAATTTTGTAAAAATCCAGATAATAATGGAAGTGGAGAATGGGCCCCCATAACTATTGGGGAATTATACAATCTGACTCCATGTAGCATAGATTCTTGAGAGTACAAATTTGATTCTCTTCTTGAAATTAAGGTCAATTTATCTATTAGTGACTCATCACTTCATTAGTTGGTTTCATCACTAGCAAGCTTATCATTCATCTAACAGTGTTAATAAAGTGTTTCAGTTGCTACCGAGCTAAGTAGTTAGATTGTAGTTCATGCCAAGCTTCTTGTTTTCTACCATGAATCTAAGGTAGTTTACAATATTTCTTGAGTCTAAAAAATCTACTAAGCTCTCTTGCAAAAGTGATAAACATCTTAGTGTTAATAGAGCTTTGTAGTGTTAACCAAGCATATCAGTTTTAGATGATTAAATTATCCCAAATGCTATATTAATTCATTTAATATTTCTTTGGACATTACAATTAATTATATTTTTCATATTCTTCCACTTAAATAATTAAATTTATTTAATTAAATAAGTTCATTTCTCTAATTTATTTAAATTTAATTTAAATACTTCCCCTCTAATGTATTAAATTCATTTAATGCATAGTGCTCCATAAATCTCTTTTAAAATAAATTCTAATTTATTTAATTTCATCCACTTCATTAAATTCTTATTCCTATGATTAACTTAAATCTTATTTAATTTAATCCTAATCTTGTCCTAAAACATAGTCTACACCCATCACTCTCATCCTTCTAAGACTACTGACTACTTAATCCCACTTAACTAATCCTAAACACCTTTCTAAACACATCTTAGTCCCTAAATATTTTCTCACACATGTGTGAGAAACTCAAGATCCAATAAAGCTTCCATTTTATTATTTTATCCAAAAAGTCTTACACTCTAACACACTTGCCCCCCTTTCCTTTCTCCAAGGATTCTCACACATGTGTGAGCAAACCTTGAGCCATCACTTTTATCCAAAAGGCTTATGTTAACCTTTGCATGGCTTGTCCCCTTAGCCCATGTGTCTCCCTTGGGGCACCTATGCGGATGCCACATATATGCCACCTCCCCAAGGCCTCTCTCAAACATATAAATAGAGCCCTTGTCTCAAGTATTTGACATCTCCCTCATTTGCATTGTTATCATGCTAGCTTAGAGTTAGAGATTTTTAGTCATTTTATGCATTGTTACTAACCCTTTAGTAGATATTAGATTTCTTGCATTTATTTTTGGATATAATTTATTAATTGTGTATTGCCTTTGATGTTACACAAATGTCATTTCATTATTAGTCAGTGTATGTTGAGCTCACTTGAGTAATGAAGATAGCTTTCTATGTCTATTGAGCATTCCTTAGTTTGCCAAGCTAAGAAGACAATATCTACCAAGTTCACTCAAGTATCAAAGGAAAGTTTGTAGAATATGAGTGATACCAAGCTCACTTGGTTAATGAAGGAAAAGTTGGATAGAACCAATGTCAATCGAGCTCACTCAGTTACCAAAGAATTTTTGTGAGTTTGTAGTGTTAACTGAGCTTCTATTACACAACAAATCATTTCTTAGTTAGTGTCTACCAACCTAGGTTGGCTAACGAAGGATTTTCTTGTTTTGGCATATTAAGGTTAATTGATTTATCTATTGGTTCTAGGCAACTAAGATGATGAATATTAGTTATTCTAAGTTGTATATGAGCCAAACTAACAATATGATTGATATAATTATAAGATCAAGTTGAGTGTGTAAGTGTGAGAATGCATGGAAGATTTTGAAGATCTAATGATATAGTAAGGAAGAAAATCAAAAGGATAAGAAAAATATCCTTGTGGAGTAGAAAAGATATATTCAACCAAGAAGGATCAAGAAAATCTAGAATCAAGATCTCTAATCAGCAATTTAGTTCCATTCAAATCAGGTCATCTCATTATTACTCTCTAACCATTGTAGCAGTGATCTAAATCTCTTAATAGAGTTGGCTTAATGGCTATTTGTAAAACCTCTAACAAGGTGATAGTTCTATTAAATTATCTAAAGACCTCTAAAAGGGCCACTCCTAACATGATGATTAAATCTTTTAACAAGGTCACACCTAATAGTGTGTTTTTTAACTTTTAACAAGGTTGCCTCCTAATAGGGCTCACTTCAAGAGAGTTAAATCAGTAACTAATTACAATTGATAGTTTTCCCCAACTGGGTTTCCACATTAAATATTGGTGTCAAATTTGTTCATGCTATTTTATTTTATGTGTTTGCAACTAGGTTAAAGTAATGGTAATTATAAATAATATTTAAAGATTTGCATAATCAAATTTTACCAAGTTAGAGCATTTTATGTGTGTTTGCCAAGCATCAACAATATTCAATTTTCAAGGTTTATTATGTACTAACATCTAAGGTATTTGAGATTTATTTTAGTAGTAATAGATTCACTCCTCCACTCTCATTTACTCCTCTTATATTTTCAACAATTGGTATCAAAGCTTTTGGTGCTTGTAGAGAAGGTTTCAAGGATCTAAGCTAAAGATCAGGATGTCTTATAGAAGAGAGATTCCCAAGCTCAATAGAGACAATTTTGCAGCATGGAAAGGAATTATGAGGTTACATATGGCTACTATTAGTGATTTAGGGTGCAAATATCTTGATGCTGAATACAAAACTCCATTGGAACATTTTCAAATAAAGATATTGCTAAAAAGAAGAATCATAACATCATGATGATTGATATTGCATCTGCTCTTAGTTATGCAGAATTTGATGAAGTTAAAGACTACAAAAAAACTCATGAGATGTGGACCAAACTAAGAGACATTTATGGAGGATATGAAAATGTTAGAAGAGCTAAGGCCGAAAGTCTTAAAGGTTATGTTGATCAAATTAAAATGAGAGAAGATGAGAAAATTGCAAAATATATGAAAAGAATCAAAGCAAGTGTAAGTGCAATCAAAGCATCTAGAGGAGACATTGAATAGAAAATAGTCGTTAGCAAGGTACTAAAAAAATTTCTTCCTATTTATGCAATTAGAGTGTCTTCTATTCAAGAAATGAGAAGTGATCTAAATAATAAAATATCTTTGGATGCTATAGTTCGAAGATTCATAGCTTTTGAGTTAGATAACTTTGATAACTATGTTCCTAATTCAAAGATCATTAAGTCTATATTTGAAGCTAAATTCTCACTCAAGAAAAAGAGTAAGAAATTAAAGTCTAGTCAATTAGGAAGCAAAGAAGAAGAATCAAAAGAAAGTTCAAATAGTGATCTTGAAGTTTTTGAAGTCTTACTTGCAAGAAAATATTCCAAAGGTAGAGGAAAGTATAAAGGAAAAGTTCCTTTAATCTATTTTTCTTGTGAAGAAGTTGGTCACATTGCTGCAAGCTTTCCCAATAGAGAAAAACAAGATGAGGAGAAAAGAAATAAGAATAAAGACAAGAAGGATTTCAAAAACTACAATAGCTTCAAGGACAAAGGTAAGAAATCTTATTTTATAGATAAAGATTCTGATAATAGTGAAGATGAAATGGTATATATTGCTATAAAAGATGAATCTAATGATGAAGGAGATAAGATGGCACTTATCTCTCATGTTAAAAAAACTGATACATGGATTATTGACAATGGCTATTCACATCATATGAATGAAGAAATAAAACAAATAGAGAAGAACAAAACTTAGACTCTTGTTCCTAGACCCAAGGATAAAAATGTAATTGGCACAAAGTGGGTGTTCAAAAATAAGATGAATGAAGATGGAAAAGTTTCTAGAAACAAGGCAAGACTAGTATGTAAAGTCTATTTTGAAGAAGAAATTATTGATTATGGTGAAACTTTTGCTCCTATTGCAAGATTAGAAGGTGTTAGAACTTTACTAGCTTATGCAACACACAGACGATTTAAAGTGTATCAAATGGATGTTAAATATACATTCTTGAATGGAATTGTTGATGAGAAAGTATACATTGAATAGCTAGAAGATTTTGTAGATCCTAGCAAGAGAGACATGTTTTTTTACATTACACAAAGCATTATATGGTCTCAAGCAAGCTCCTAGAGGTTGGTATCAAAGACTTCATAATTACTTGATATGGATTGGCTATCAAAGAAAAAATGATAATAGTAGTATATATATCAAAGGGCTAGACAAGAAGATTGTGTTGGAAAAAATATTTGTTAATGATATTTTATTCACAAGAAATGATTAATTGTGCAAAGCATTTTTAGAAGAAATGAGTAAAGAATTTGAAATTTCCATGTTTCGTGAGATAAAATTCTTCGTTGGATTGCAGATTTAGCAGAACAAAAATGGTATCTACATCACTCAATATAAGTATAACCAGGAGATACTAAAGAAGTTTGGAATGGAAGATTCAAAACCAGTTGGAACCCCTATGTCTACTAGACATAAGCTTTCCAAGAATGATGATCCCAAAGAAGTAGATCAGACCAAATATAGATCAATGATTGGAAAATTATAGTATGTAGTGCATACAAGGCTTGATATTGCATTAGCAGTTGGTATGGTGGCAAGATTATTAGCAAATCCCAAAGAAAATCACATGATGGCAATCAAGAGAATCATGTGATATCTAAAAGGTACTGAAGATGATGGCTTATGGTACAAACTCAAAGAAAATTTGGACTTGAAGGTGCGTACTAATGCTAATTGGGTAGAAAGTCTTGATGATAGAAAAAGCACTAGTGGTGGAACAATGTTTCTTGGTAAAGACTAGTGTCTTGGAAAAGCAAGAAACAAAATTGCATCTCTCAATCCACAATAGAGGCAGAATATGTGGTAGCAATAGTTAATTGTTCTAACATTGTTTGGTTCAAACAATTGTTGGAAGGAATGAAGATAGAGATCAAAGATCCAATAGTTATATAGTGTGATAACACTAGTGCAATCAATATATCAAAGAATCTAGTAATGCATACCAAAACAAAGCACATTGCTATAAAATATCACTTCTTAAGACAATTGGTGCAGGATAAAGAAGTCGGGTTGGAATATTTAAATACAAAATAAAATATTGTAGGCATATTCACCAAGTCATTACCTAAGGATAAATTTATATATCTAAGATGTAAGCTAGGGGCCATTCCCCTATCTAAATCTAACTAAATAAAGTTTAGTGATGCATCAACCAAGGCAAGTTGAAGATCAATAAGTTGGTGTAGAATTGACAAGGGCATAATACAAATGAATTAGTACTTAAGGTACATTGATATTAATAGAGTTGTTGTCTTTGGCATGTTTTGTCAAAAAGGGAGAAGTTTACTGTGATATCTCATAGAAAATTTTGTTATTACAAATAGGGAGAATTTTTCTACCATATAAACTTTATAAAGATATATCTATGAGGGAGAATGAACTTGGTAAAAGTTTTTTGTAAACAGAGGGAGAAATTGAAGAAAGAAATAACTCACAGTGATAGAGGGAATTCACATGGATAAAACTAAGGGCTTGTTCATTACTTTATTCTTGTTCCAAATTTTATAATATTATGACATGTTGTGTTCCCATCAATGCCAAAGAGGGAGATTGTTGGATACAATTGATTACTTGTGTATTGTCTTTGATGTTACACAAATGTCATATCATTATCAGTTAGTGTATGTGGAGATCACTCAAGCATTGAAGATAGTTTTCTATGTCTACTGAGCATTCTTGAGTTTGCCAAGCTATGAAGATAGTGTCTACCAAGTTCACTTAAGCATCAAAGGAAAGTCTATAGAAGATGAGTGTTAACTAAGCTCACTTGGTTAACAAAGGAAAAGTTGGATGGAACTAGTGTCAACCAAGCCAATTTAGTTACTAAAGAATCTTTATTAGTTTGTAGTGTTAACTAAGCTTCTATTGGTTAACACATGAAATTGTTCCTGAGTTAGTGTCTACTGAGTTGGGTCTGCTAATGAAGGATTTTCTTGTTTTTGTATATTTAAGCTTAATTAATTTATCTATTAGTTCTAGTCGATTCAAATGATGAATATTAGTTATTCTAAGTTTTATATGAGCTAACTTGACAATATGAATGATACAATTATAAGGTCAAATTGAGCGTGCAAGTGTGAGAATGCATGGAAGATTTTGAAGATCTAATGATACAGTTAGGAAAAAAATTGGAAGGATAAGTAGAATATCCTTGTAGAGCAGGAAAGATATATTCAATTAGGAGGGATCAAGTATAGCACTAATCAAAATATGTAATTAGCAATTGAGTCACATTTAAATTAGGTCATGTCATTGTTACTCTCTAACCATTGTAGCAGCGATCTAAATCTCTTTACAGAGTTGGCTTAACAACTATTTGTAAAACCTCTAACAAGGTGGTAGTTCTATTGAATTTTCTGAAGACCTCTAACAAGGCCACTCCTAATAGGGTGAATAAATCATTTAAAAATGTCACATCTAACAGTGTGTTTTGTAACCTTTAAAATGGTTGGATCCTAATAGGTCTCACTTTAGAAGAGTGAAAATAGTAACTAGTTGCAATTGGTGATTTTTCGAAATTGGGTTTCCATGTTAAATCCTAGTTTCAAATGTGTTCATGCTATTTTATTTTATGTGTTTGCAACTAAGTTAAAAAAAATTGTAATTATAGATACCAGTTTAAGATTGCATAATCAATATTTTCCGAGTTACAACATTTTATGTGTGTTTGTCAAGCATCAACAGTATTTAGTTTTTAGAGTTTATTTTGTACTAACATCTAAGGGATTTGAGATTTATTTTTGTAGTAACTAATTCACCTCTCCCCTCTTAGTTACTCCTCTTATATTTCCAACAATGCTTGCATCTCATGATAGATTATTATTGCTAGTTGTTATCATTGCATTTCCATTTCACATCCTCAAATCCTTTGAGTTTGGCTCACCCATAACCATTTCTTGAAGGTTTTCTACACTGATTTAGTCTAGATTAACATATACTATATTGCATTTTCATTACATTAAGATTCACTAATTGTGTTTGGGGAGAGCACACTCAAATCCTTAATGCATTCTAACAAGGCCTCTTATGGGCACCCTTGTTGAGCTGCTTTGAGGCTGCATGGGCACTCTTTCTTTTTGGTTGCATAGTTTTAAGACTCAAGTTTAACATTTAGTTGTATTTTTTTTTTAATCATTTGATATGCACATATGCAACTAACATTTGTTTTTCTACGCGTGCTCCCGATATTTTAGGTTTTCATGTATATATTTTAAATCAAAACCCATAGATTACTATAATAACTTGTGCCCTATTGTCTCCACTATGATGTAGTATTGTCTGTGAAGATACTTTATCATCTCTGTAGATTAGTGTCTCAATAGATCAACATCTCTACCATTGTTAGTTTTACCACTCAATCTATAGTCTCTAATATTCAGTATGTACTATCATCTCCAAATCACTAAACTATCATCTCCACTATAGTCTTCTTTCATCTATGATCAGTTAATCATTCCTATACTCTGTCATCTATGTGTTTTGTCACATGTAAAGTTTGGCATTAGTGAGATTAATCTGTCATCTATGACTTTAAAGTGTCAGTAAAAAAGTAAATTGTACTTCTTTATGTTCTATCTTTGGGATTTTTGTCATCTATGATGCTCTGTTGTCTACACTTGGTGTCTGTCATCTCTAATTTTTGATAGATTGACTTATATTTTTTAATGATAAACTCATTATTTGATTGATATATAAGGATTTCTAATCTAGTTTTTATTTCAGGAGACAAACTTTGGAATATTTTTAGTGATTTTCATCACTTGGAGATTTGTAGTCATTTTAATCACTTGTAGGATTTAAAATGGTAAATAAACTTGTATGAATTAATCATTTGTCTTTAGAATGCATTTTGCAACTAAGATCAAAAAGTCAAATACACTCTTGAATGCATTAAGGTAACATTGCACACACTCTTGAATGATTTAAGAAAGTTTACACACATTTAATTGGAATAGATGATGTTCAAACACACTCTTCAATGCCTTAGTGAATGAACAAGCTTTTTCTTGAAATGCATGCATAGAGGAATCAAATAAAATATTGAGTGCCTTGAGGAAATTGACATGTTTTCATTGGAATGAATAATTAGATAGTGAATACACTCTTGAATGCTTGAGGTCAAAGAAGAATATGATGAAACATTTCAATTTTGGGTTTAAAATATTCTCATGCAATCTTGAGTGACTAAGGGACAAAGAAGCTTTCTATGAAACATTTGGACTTGGTGCTTAAAATGAATACACACAATCTTGAATGACTTAAGCGAATTTGTTCATTTTTAGAAACTTGCTTATGTTGAAAATGATCGAATTACTTTTTGTCAATGAATCCCCACTTTTTATTATGTTGACACCATTGTTAAGTTTGAAAGAACCATGCATGCTTAAGCATGAGTTTCTTCAAAAGTAGATAGAAAATCTAACCTTTATTAGAAAATAACAAGTGTCTTTTCAAACCCAATGCCACTTACATATTCTCTCCTCTCGTACCTTCTGGTGATCTTGAGTGAACAAGAAATAAGTGAGCCTTGTTTCCATTTTTAGGAGGCCTACTTGGTCATTTTAGCACCCCTTGGGATGACCTCAACTCCAACATTTTGGTGGAGTATAAATATTGGGAGATGAACCGAAAGATATCTCTCTTGGAAGCAAAATTTTATCACTTTTGGTTAAGTCTCAAAGAACTTTATACCTTTGGGAAGTGAAGGTGAAGAATTTGGTTACGATCTCCTCTCGACTATGTAGCACTATTTTCCTTCATCTACAGATTTCAGCCTCATGTACTTTGTGTATATTGAGGACACCCTCTAGATAATATTTGTACATCCTAGTGGCAGCCTTATTAGGATTGTTGATGTGTTTAGCATGCTTGATTGTTTAAACATTCAAAAGAAATACTAAACATCAAACAAGTCTAAACATGAGTGAAATGGTGAGCTAAATATTTAGTCAGTGAAATGATTGCAAGTGGGTCCTCTTGACCTATGGTTATATTCACGAGTTCTTATATTTGGTCTAGCATTTGAAATCCATTGGGTCTTTCAGTTACAAGCTTATTTGTAAAAATTTTGTGTGCTTGGTCTTGTAGCTAGGTTTTTTTTGTTCCTATCATGACTAAAAAATTCAAACCTAAGAAGGTGAAATTATCCAAACCATTTGCCTACAAGGAAAGGAAAAACCTAGCACATAGTGATAAAAATTTTGGTGTGCTATCAAAGACATCAAGAAAGAGGAAGCTAAACATGGCCGCTATGAAAAAATCTTATACAATGGTAAACTTTTAAATTGGTCTTCTTTCCTTGGAGTAAACTAGAGATTTCTGTTTCTAGTGAGAGAAGATTGAGTTATCTGCATAGTGAACACATCACACTAATTTTCCACATCAATTTACTTTCAAAATATTTAGTCTTCCATTTGCAAAATTTCCTCTAGAGAGCTTGATCATTTAAATCTTGATCTTTTGGCCTAAGAACATCATAGTTACAAAACTTCCAAAATTAGAACACTAGACTTTTATCCACAAGCAAACATTTATCATAGTTACACTCACTCATTTGGGATTACAAGTCCATCTCTAGATAGTGAGTAATCTATTCAGTGTCCTATCTTGTCCAAAGATCACTTGTCCATCTTTGGTAGCAGAAGGATACTTTTATCCTATATCACACTTGGTTTGCCAAATCAACAACATCTTTTTTTACATTTAGGTTGTTGGCCCTTTTATCATATAAGTTTCAGTTTCTCTCTCACAATTTCTCTTTCTTTTACAATCTCCGACCCATTGATTTGGTCACAATTGTATGGTACAAAGACAATCTGGTAGACTCATGTTTAACCCTATGTCTTGTTTATTGAATCACTAAGACAACAAGAGATGGAGAATCCTTTTCCTTTATGATCAACCTCATTGGGGAACATATTTCCCCCTAGTATGAGCTTTGGTATGCCTAGCTCAACATCTACACAAGAACTAGAGTATCCTTTTTGAAACACCACTCTAGGGAGTAACTCACATGATGATGAAGAAGTTTACAAAGATGAATATCCCATTGACAATAGTAATATCCCTAGTGATGCCCAAACATTTCTTACATATATGTACAATTTGGAAATGTTGGAAAAGTCTATTAAGGAAAAAAAGACAGAGATCTTCTTAAACCTAGTTAAGGATGGTGTTAGTGTCCCTACAAGTTTTGATGAGAGAACTTTGTTTTAAAAAATTACCAAGGATGGTGCTCTCATGTTTCCAAATTCAAACATAGCCCAAACATTTGGCAAGGAAAAAGAACCTATGGTGAGAACCTAGTTCCATACCAACATCAAGTGCTTCAACACAACCTACATTCCAATTAAGTGTGGAACTTATTCAACAAATAATTAGTGTTATGCCCTATACTACTACACATGGCAGTATTCCTTAGTCAAACTTGATAGGTCCAACTATAGAATGCTTAAACATTGGTAAACTACCTATAAAATAGATGAAAATCCTAACACAAATAATATATTCCTCTTATTTACAAATGTCAACAAGTATGATGAAAATGTTTTAGCCAATTCCAATGACTGCATATCAATACATTGGCCAAAGTGGTGTACTGCAACCTCCACCACCTCATAATACATTTAGTAATCCATACAACTTTGGAGGTGGGTTTTGTTGGTGTTTGAAAATGATAGAGGGCTTTTAATTATTCCAATGAGAATATGACATATCTAGGGACAGCTAACTCCCATTTTAAACATGCCATTTTAGACACTGGGCCAACTATAAGGCATTACCCTTCTTCTACTTTAGGCTCTGCAACACCTAGGTGGGTAGATCTCATATTCAATTGATATCATACCAGTGCAAAACATATCCCTGAATCTATTTACTACAGATGAAAACCCCTTATATCTCCTAATAACTCATGAAATGACCCAGATCTACAGTAGCTAAATAAAAATCTAGGAATCTCATAAGCTGAGTGAGGGCATTACATTTAGGTTCTTCAACATGTGAGGGGAAAATATGTTTGATTAATAATGTTGAATTCAACAAACCCTCAAACATGCAACAATAAGACTTAATGATCCCCTAATTGACTAGTGCCTAATCCATTGGGCAAATCCATTAATCAAATGCATACATATGGATATCTTATAATTATTTATATATTTAGATATCTGATCTATCTATTTACCTTGCAAATAGACATTTGTGCTCAATCTAAACCTCATTCTTACATGATATCCCCATCAATAAACTTGCAACCCTATTAATTTCCCTGAAGCATCTAGATAACCCCTTGAGTTATAAGGAACAATGAAATAACATACAACCTTAAGGGACTGCAACTACAACCTAAGCTCTTTGTTCAAAGATTATAAAACATTGAAGATCACTAATAAGGGAGACAAGATTCAAGATGAAACTCAACCTACTATTCTTTGTATTAATTTCCTTGAAACATTACATTCATATGCATGAAATGAAAACTCAAAAAAAACCTAACAGATTTGAAATATATGTATTATCCTTACTAATGTTGTTCATACAAGAGAATTATGTTGAAGAAATGGTGTCACAGTCAAGGAAATGTGCCAAAAATTGGAACCAATGGTCTCGTAGTGAGAAACTAGAACCCCTAATGGTATCACAGGAATGAACTATTTCTTGGACCAAAAGCTTGAACCCTTACAATGAGAAAGAATGAGAAAGATATAGGAAAATAGATGAATTCCCAAATTTGATCTCAAAATGACATGTGTCCACTTGGAATTCCATCCCTTGCAATTGAATAACCTATTTCATCTTTCTACCCCTTTGATCCAATTTTGTTTTCATCATTATTTGTAACTAATGTTGAAATATCTCTGCTAAAATGATGAAAAACCTTTATGCATCCAAAATATCTTATCTGCCTTAGTAAATGCTGGTGAAATTTTGAGTTTTTACTGAACATGGGTGACCAAATTTGACCTTAACTACATTTCCATGGTCTTTTACCTATATTTATGTCATTACCTTCCCAAAAATTAGTTTTGAACTTTGATACCTGAATTTGGTTAAAAGATAGGAATCTGGAACAAAACCTACTGTAGCTTGAACCAATGGCATTCTATGCAAAAACTAACTCCATATTCGAAAAATTCAGATTCTCCTGATTTTGGCGATATATAATACTGCACATTTTGCTTACTAGGAACCTCCAAAAAGCCATTTTGAAAATCATCCCTTTGGTAGAGGACTCAAGCATGCACCTGAATTTTAAATTTTAAATTTTCTAAAGTCTGAACTTTAGATTAAACCCATTTTGAATTTAAAATTTTGTGACGTGTGTATCTTTTTGAAAAATATTTTATATGACAATTTAAAATATTTTTATTTTTCCTTCACCTCCAAATTTTGGCCCAACCCTCCTTTGATAGGCTGACATGTGGCGGCCTCTAATTGGTCGACCCCTACCTTTAATACCATGTGTCATCTCTTGATTTTTTGACCATTCCATTGAGCACCATGTCACCATGCATGGGACCCGCTGACACATGGCACTTCCCCACAATTTTGCATTTTCTAACCGGTGAGCATCTTCAAAAAGAGGGCTTGCATCAACTGTCAAATCGTGACACATGTCACGATCTGAGCACTTCCCTCTCAAACTTGCTCCTGATTGCCACATCACCATCTTTGGGACCCATTGCCACATGGTAACACCCCACATTCCTACAATATTTATCTCCTAAGAACTTTGGAAATGCAGTTGTGCACCAACCCTCAGATCCAAACATGTGGCGAGATCTCGTGCCATCTTCGACACATCACTGCACTTGCATTTTTGTTCAAAATTTGACTTAGGCAACCTACCATTTGACATCATCGGTGGGACCCCCATGCATGCAGCAACCTTTTCAAAAAATATCTTTCTTTAGACATTAGTCATAGTGTAAGGAATAGTATTTAAACAAATAAAAATGTCTCCCCACAAACAATGTGGGATATTGTGAATCAATGCTTCCAGTCTGTGTTCTCCTTTTTTAAAAAATCTACTCTATTATTGAAAACTTGCATGGGATCAGCTCTAAAATTTGGGATGGGTTCTTTAATTATGAGCGGGTTGCTTTCTATATATGGGTGGATCCCTCCATTTTTTGCCTAGTTCTTTATCTTTGAAACTGCCCTGCATGTGGAGTTCCCAGTGGTACCCTTCCAGCAACCTTTCTTCCCATACATGGATTTCACCACCTCCCCTGACGCATTTTCTTAGGTGTGAGTCTCCCTATATGTGGGTGTTTTGCATTTTTTGACTAGCTACCACTTTGGATTTGCACATTCCTATCAAATCATGGGCTTGGACTTTGCTTTGTCTTCTTGTTTTTGGATCTCATATAACTCAATGCCCCTTTTGGTATGGTGTTTCTATGAAATATGATTTCTTTCTCACCTGGTATGCCCCCTCTCCATAATTGGGCTTTCAAAACTACTTCAAAAATGTGGATATTTCAACTTTTGAAGCTGTGGGTGTCCCAAAACATGGTCAAGAACTTTAGAAATAAAGACCCCTGCATATGCATTAATTTCCATGCTGGCTGGAGCTTCTCTTTAACCTATGAGCTCATCCTATTCATGCAATGTGAATGCCCTATGAATTCCTTTTGCATCAGAGCCCCCTACCAAAATGTTGACTGCCCCTTCCCAATACATGTCATCCCTTTCTTCAAGTGTGGAGTAAGAAAGGCCACTCAATTTGCTAAGTTGGGGATCCATATAATGTTTTTGTACCCATTTTATGAGACACATCTTGAATATGTTTAAAGGGGCAGTCAAAAATTGTTGTAGTACTAAGTCAAGTACAGGTAGAAAAAAGGTGGCCTTTCGAATTTAATCCATCAGTCTTCGTATTAGTAATATATGTCAAACTAACTCATAATAAATGTTAATATTCATATTGAATCTACACCTTTGTATAATCCCTTGACAATCAAGAAATAAACCTTTTTCTCTACTTCATTGAAGATACTCATGCTAAGTCCCCATCATTCAATGGATTCCCATCACATTGCCAGTTTTTAAAAAAGAAAGAAAGACCTTTCTTTTGAGGAAAAACCACTAATCTGACATGACAGAGAGACAAAAAAAACAATATCCACATTTATAATCATGAAAATAGGAATCCCTTGTGTTCAACAATTGCAACCTGAGTGACTTCAATCCATACATAATTTCATCCATCTGATGTAATCAGTCGGGCCCAAAAGTCAGTCCAACTAAAAAAAAAATTGTTTCGAGACAACTGACATGAAGATTGATCCATTAATCATCTCAAATCAACTGAAATCAAATTCAAACACAAATTCACCACTAAAACTTATTTTAAATCATTTTCACATAACTGTGAAATTTGTGTTAGGAGGTCCATTGACTAGCCTTAAAAACTGATCCAAACACTTGATTGAGCTCTAAAATCTAGCAGACTAAATCTTTGTTCTACATATTTTTACCTTGTTAGATCTTGTCTCATGAAGAATTTAGCTTCAAAAGATATTCCATATCAAATTTCACCTCTCAAAGCTACCTACAAGAAAATGTGTTAGAAAACAATAAACTACCTGTGGATTTGGCTCTGAAAACTAGGCAAATGGACATTTGGGAAAATGAAACTCAGGGCATTGGTTTTTTGTCATGAAGTGAGTATGAATCTATAATTTAGGCTCCTGATGAATAAGTGGATGCAAATGGAAAACTGTCAAAGTAGGCTACCGAAAATTGATGACTGGAAACAATGGCAAGAAATTGATTTTCACAAATGGAATGGACTTGGAAAAGTGTGCAGACAGATTTGTCATGACTTGGAAAATGACACACTTAAAGTATTTTTAGGGGACAATAAAGTGGTACAATCTATTCAATCTTACCATTCACGAGTTTTGAGTTATGACATCCCAAACAAGGGTACCAAACAATTTGCATTTTATGACACTAGTAAAACTTTAGAAATTGCATTTGAAAACTAATCAAATGGACTCGCCATGAGCTGACCCTTGAAACATAACAATTCTCTAACCTCTACAATACAATGCACAAATAAATTTCACATTTTGGTCAACTGGGTAAAAGTTATAACTCGTCAAACAGGGCTTCCTAGAATTGTGTGCAAAGTGCATCAGCATGAAAATATTAAACTACCAACTTGGAGGGATTCAAAACCTAGTCAAACTGATTTGAAATGACCTAAAATTTGAAACATAGGTTCTTGAATGTGGACACTAGACACTCCCAAAGTCATACATCATGAAAAATTTCTGGGTATGAGATATTCAATCGCAAACACAACCTCATGTTGTCAATTTATCATCATGGAATGCTTAGTCAACCTGAATGGAAGGTGTTAGAAGCATTGAACACCTTAGGGGCTCAAAGGTACAACTAGGTACAAATGCATTTATGGGGCTTGATTTCTCAAAAATTTCAAAATGTGACTCAAAATTAAACATGCAATTTTCAATCCCAATAGGTTCATTAATTCCCAATAATCACAAATGCAAACAAACCAAGATCTAGCCTAACAATTATATGAACTTTGAAATTCAGTCCATAACATGAACAACAAAAGGCTGAAGGATATCTCTTTAGAGGAAATTTTTGCCTATCCATTTGATAGATCTATTAACATGATATTGTTTCAACCAGACTTTGAGATTCCTAAATTTGATAAATACATGGGAGAGACATGTCCCATCATGCATCTCAAGGAACTTTCCATCTTATGTTAAGAAGTGGCCTATAGTGAGGATTATTTTAAAAGGATCTTCACCCAAAGTCTAGGAGGCCCTGCACTTGACTAGCTAATGAACTTACCCAAGGGTTTCGTCACATCCTTTGATGATTTAATAGGAAAATTTGTAGCACAATATTATTACAACATTGAACCTCATGCCTTATTGAGTGATTTGTGCAACATGGAACAATGAAATGGTGAAACCTTTGCCAACTTTCTACAATAGTGGAGGCATTTTTGTAATCACATGCCATAAAAAAATTGAGGATTCCCACCTTGTGGATATATTCAACAAGAATTTGATACCAGAGATGTCTTGCCAAATGAAGATGGCGAGTTTTGAAGACTTTGGCACATTTGACAAGAAAGGAAAGAACATTGAAAATGGACTCTTAGACAAGGGTTCCACCAAACATTATAGCTCTTCATCCTCAAACCATAACACAAACAACAATAGTAAACCCAAATTTTGGTCCAAAAGAAAAGGTGTTACCCATGATGGTGTTGCCAATGTCAAAAGTGTGTAAGGTGGAAACAACAAGAATAACAACAACTATCATAACCAAAACAACAAAAATTCAAATGATGACAATTAGAATCAAAATTAAAACAAAAATTATAAAAAAAAACAATATCACAATCAAACACAGTTCTTTCATCATAATAACAACAATAACAACTACAACTATGATTATGATCAAAATTTAAAGTTCACTAACTTCTATGAACCCTTGGATGCCATATTTTAGAAGTTGGTGGATCACCATTTAATGATCTTTCCCAACACATGACCCTTTGATGAAAATAAACCCAAATCAAAATGGTATAGGGAAAATGAATATTGCAAATACCACCACATCAAAGGACATGATAAAAACAAGTGTATCAAGCTAAAAATCTTCATCTAAAATATTTTTGGTGATGGGGAAATTGAGGTTGAAGGAGGACCAGCCTCTAAAATGATAAATTGAAGATATTTCAAAATCTATTTCTTGACCATAAAAATGACAATAACAACAATGGAAACAATAATATGAACAATTTCAACTAAGCTTCCATGTCTAATGCGCTAAACTATGACTATTCTACTAACTACATATCAAGATTTGACTCCTTGTGTGATAAAATAGAAACAAATGATATATGTGGTTTTGACTCCATGTGTGGCTGCATTGAAGAAGTGGACACTCATGTGAATACTCTTGTCCTACAAGTAGTTGATTGTGATGCAACCATTTGGTGGGGCGGAATTATTTTGCAAGCTGTCACTCCCAATCCCACTAATCGATTAGTACCACATGTGCCTACTACGATATCCACTACACAAAGACCCACTTCTCACTATGACATACTATCCAAATTAGGGAAGACTCCTGCATAGATATCCATTCTAGAGCTTGTCACCACCTCACCCATCCATAAAGAAATTATAAAGACTACTCTTTTAGAGTCTCATGTTCCTAAAAACACTAATGCATCCCAACTCACTACCATGATTGAAAATCTTGCTGCACAAAAACACCATATCTTCACAAACAAATTTCCATGGTCCTAATCAACACCACAATTTGTTGTTCCACATTGAAGACCTTATAAAATGACATAAAATAAAATGAGTCCTTATAGATAACGGATCTGGTTTGAACCTTTCTACATTGAAGATGATCCATTTCTTGGGGCTTCTAAAAGACCTCCTAGTTATCAATAAAAGGATAATAATTCAAGCATATGATCAAAGTGAAAGAGAATCAAAAGGAATTATCATGCTACTACTACAGGTTGGTTTGGCTATAATAAATATTGAATTCCATGTCCTAGATTTGGACTTGCCATATAATATCTTACTTGGTCAAGATTGAATACATACAATTAAAGAGGTGCCATCTACATATCATTAATGCTTGAAATTTCCCCACAAAGGAAGAGAGGTCATGATTCTAGGTGATCCTTTTCCTTTTTCTTTCTATAAGAGATTGGAAGGTGCCCCGAAAAAAATTTGTTCAGTCAATGAGTTTGCTAAGGTTATACCTAGATCTCTCACAATAGCATAATCACCTTCCACAATAATACCAAAGTTATCCAATATTGATTCTAGTTCCTATAAAGGAAAAGATAAGGTTGAAGATATTAAGGTCAATACTATAGTGAAGAAAGTTACTTTTGCTAACCAACGAATGAGGAAGTACAAGTTTGAAAATCCCTTGTGTGCTAGACAACTACCACTCTCCTCCCAATTCATTGGAAAACCTTCCCAGATACCACCTTCTACAAACAAGGATACTATGCATGTTAATAAGACAAGAATTGAACATTGGGGTTCATTTAGTGATGAACACATGAGTCCAATATCTTAGATTAGCTATATTTTGACAGAAAAGATGATCCTATGGAATTCCCTAAAGATAAGTATGTTAAGGCTACTCCCACCATTGAAAACATTGGGATATCATGACACTAGCCTTGGACTTAAGAAGATGGAATCAGAAAACCTCTTAAGGCTAATAGCTATCCTGAAGGACATGGTTTGGGCTCCATTAAACCCAAGGTATCCTTTGCTGATGACTATTGTATGGCTGAACCTGATTTTAAGACTGAGGAGGAATTCTTTGAAATACCCTTCCAATATAATGAAGATGACCTAGATAATTATGTTCATGTCATTACCATAGCTAACCTTTCATCAACCAACATACATCCACCAATCCTAACATGATAGATTGCGACCTTTAGAACACACCACCAGTTCTTGATACCTATAACTCTCACAAAGTAGTGATGGAACTCTTTGGCCTTAAGAATCTCCAAGATTACAAACATGAGATCCAATATAATGAGGAAGCCTACTTTGGTAGCCAAGTCAGCTCTCTTAGTCACAAAATTTGAAAAAAAATCAACATAAAAAAAGGAAGAAAATCATCTACTAAAAACTCTTTTGGAGCACTTTTGGATGAAGAAAAAGAAAAAATAAAGAATGCATCTTCTGGTCAAAACCTCCTAGAGGTGCTAGAAGAGGGAGAGATTGACTTGCCATTCAGATCTTTACCACCAAAAAAGTCATCTATATTGACTGAGGCCACAATTCTAGTTAACTTGGGTATCGTAGATAATCCATGAATCACCTACATTGCAGCTACCCTAAGTCTTGAAGAACAAAAAGTGATGACTAAGTTCCTACAAAAGGGAAAAATCAATTTTGCATGGACATATAAAGACATGCCTAGTTTAGACATAGATTTGGTGGTGCATCACTTAGTAGTTGATCCAAAGATTAAACCTGTGAAATAAATGTTGTGCAAGATAAATCCTAAGGTAGAAGTTTTGGTCAAAGAAAAACTATAGAAAATGCTAGAGGCAAAATTCATCCGACCTATTGATTATCTTGAGTGGGTTTCCAACATTGTTCCTATAGGAATAGCATTTGTGGGTATTCATATCTCTTCAAATTTTTGAGATTTAAATCTTGAATGTCCTAAGCATGATTTTCCACTTCTTAACATAGACATCATAGTGGATTTGACTATAGGACATGAAATTTTATCTTTAACAAATGGTTTCTCTGATTATAATCAGGTCAAAATTGCAAAAGAAGATCAACATAAAATTACATTTACTACCCCATGGGGAACATTTTGCTACCAAGTCATGCCTTTTGGCTTGAAAAATGTCAACACCACCCATCAATGTGCAATGACTACAATCTTCCATGATCTTCTACATGTAATAATGGAGGACTATGTTGATGAAATTCTAGGAAAATCTAAGACACATAATTCCCACATTGCTATGCTCACCACCATTTTTGAAAGATTAGAGAAATAAAAAGTGCACCTTAATCCAAAGAAGTGTGTCTTTGGGGTCTAATCAAGAAATTTGTTAGGTTACATAGTGTTAAGAAGAGGTATTGAGGTAGATCCTGCAAAAATGAAAGCCAACATGGAAATGCCTCCACCTACTACATTGAAACAACTCCATTGTTTTCAAGAGAAGTTACAGTCCATCAAATGGTTTGTGTCCTAGCTAGCTGATAAGCTTCATCCACTCCAATATTTTCTTTAAAAAGATGCTAAGTTTCAATGGGATTTCCTATGTCAGAAAGAATTTGAGAAACTTAAAGTATACTTGGCTAATCCACTAGTTCTAGTCTCTCCAATTGCAGGATGACCATTGATTCTATACATTTCTGCCACTTTAGTTGCCTTAGGTGCCATTTTGGCACAAATAGATGAAAAAGGTAATGAGAAATACATATAATATTTTAGTTGAACATTAGTTGGCTATGAGTTAAACTACACAACTATTGAGTGAGCATGTTTGGCAATAGTCTTTTGCACATAGAAACTACACAATTATATGCTTAATCTACTACACATCTCATCACCAAGATAGATCCCCTAAAATATTTCCTATCAAAAGATTCCTTCACTGGTCAGCTTGCAAAATAGGTCTTGATTTTAGGTGAATTTGATATTATCTATAAAGATTGAAAGGCCATTAAGGGACAAGTAATTGTAGACTAGCTTGCCAACACTTCTCTTCAAGGAGACCATCCTATTATAGTAGATTTTCCAAATGACACAATTATAAATATTAACCCTAGTAAATAATGGAAACTATATTTTGATGGTTCCTTCACACAAAAGGGATTAGGGGAAGAAATTTTTTTTGTTACACTGCAAGGAGACCTTATTCCTAAGTCTTATAAAATTTCATTCCCTTGCACAAACAACATAGCTGAGTATAAAGGATTAGTAACAAGGCTCTGTCAAGTTATTAGATGGAATATTAGGAACCTACTTATCTTTGGAGACTCTCAATTGGTCATTAGGCGAGTTATTAATGAATTCCAAAAAAAGGATGAAAAGTTGTTGCCATATTGTTGTATAGTTGAAGATCTTATACAACACTTCATTGAGATAGTCTTTCAATAGATACCAAGGACTCATATAAAAGTAGTAGATTCTATGGCTACTATTCCCTCCATGATCACCATGTCTAAGTACAGTCCTAAGTGTGAGTTTCTTGTTGAGAATATTTTTCTTATTTCTTATGAGCAACCTGAATCAGAGCTGGTGAGTGAGATTGTCAATCTTGAGTCTCAATGCTACTTTGACAATTCTACCTACCTTCATCACAAAATGATCCCCATAGCCCTTTCCAAAAACCAAAGAAAAACCTTCATCTATCACACCGCCTAATATACTATCCTATGTGATACACTTTTTTCAAAACATTTTAATAGAACCCTCCTCTGGTGTCCTAGTTTAGATGAGGCCAGAACAACATTAGAAGAGTTTTACCAAGGAATATGCGGTGCCCATTCTAGTGGCCTTACATTAGCAAAATAGCTCCTTAGAATCAGTTACTATTGGCCTACTATGGAATTAGATGCCTATTATTTTGTGAAAAGATGTGTTCCTTGTCAGCAACATGGAGATTTGATAAATACTCCTACCCAAGACCTTCAACCCACCATCATACCATGGCCCTTTTCCCACTAGGGATTTGATCTTGTTGGTCAAATATATCCAAATTTTGTAAATGGCCACAAGTATATTACTACCACCACTGAATACTTCACAAAGTGGGTCAAGGCTATTCCTTTAAACTACACCATTGGAAACTAGTTTTTGTAGTTCATCTTGATCTACATTATTTTTCATTTTGGTATCCCTCAAGACATCATGACTGATAATGGAACTCCTTTCAAAAATCAAGAATTTGCAACACTATGTAGGAAATTTGAAATCACCCAACATTTTTCCACCAAACACTTCCTTTGAGACAATGGCCAAGTTGAAGCCACCAATAAAACTATTTTGAAAATCCTAAAGAAAACTATTGATGCAGCTTTTTGTAGTTGGCATCTCTAAATTGCTTCCACCCTTTGGGTCTATTGCACCTCCATCTGTACCCCCACAAAAGCCACTCCATTTTCCCTTATTTATGGTTCTAAAGCTATTTTACTTATCAAAATTGAGCTCCCTTCCTTGGAATCTCTCTCAAGTCTCTAATGGTTGAAGAAGAATGCTAAGTTTCTCACTTGCAAGAGCAACAACTCCTCAATGAAAGATGCCTCAATGCCCTGAACCACCTCTGCATGTATCAAAATTGCCTTCGACTCTAGTTTCATAAAAAAATTAGACCTTGGAAATTTGAAGTGGGTGAATAATTTTACAGCATAACATGAGGAACCTCTAGAACCATGAAAAGAAAGGGAAATTTGAAGCTAATTGGCTTGGTTTGTTTATAATTACAACCAAATATGTTTCTAAGGCATATCAGATTTCCAATTTTGAGGGAGATCCACTCCCTAAGCCTGTAAATATCCAACACCTCAAGTAGTTCTATACTTGAGTTCTACAACTCCTATGTAGTGTTGGTATAAGCTCCACAAAACTCAAAAAAATAAAAAATTCAGAAAACTCCAAAAACATTTGTAAAATGTTCCTAAAGAAAAGACTAAAAAAATACGAAAATGTTCTTAAAAAAAAGTCTATCAGGTCCATTATCTATAAGGCTTATCTCACTTCACCACATTTTCCACCACTTCATTTCATCTTTTTGTAGAAGTTATATATGACTTGCACTTTTTACACATCTCATAAAAGACCTCCTGTCTTTGGGGCATCTAGTCACTTCCATCTCTCAAAATACCTCTAGTTAGTGAGGCATTTTCTTGTTGAGTGTTTTTCCTAATCCCATTACACTAAGATTTTTCCCATAATAGTGACTACAATAGAACCTAAAAAAAATCACCATTTGAGACTTAACAATTTGAGAACTTGTTCTTTTCATAGCCCTTTCCAACAAACATTTGTGACAACAACATCAGACAAACAAACTTTCATATGAGAAATCCTTCCTACACATTGCAATACAACCTTCACTTTTGGGACTTAATGTTCTTGGTAGGAATTGTGGACTAAACAACTACCTGGTCATGCACTCTCTTTTGGTTGATTTCATTTTGTGTCTTAGTAGTAGCCTTTTATGGTGTACCTTGATCTTCCATATGTTGTTATCACATGAATGGCTCCAACTAACTACATGTGTCATTTGTGATATGATCTATTTTTGATGCTTTAGTACATGTATGTTGTTTTTTAGTTATGGTTATGCATTTATCACTATGGGCAATGGGTTAGCACACTTTCCACCAAAGCTCCCTAAAATGACTTTGGGTGTGCCTAGACCTCTCTAAGGAATATATATCATTTATTCCATCATGACTATGCAAACTACATCTATCCTCTGAAAGTATCTATTGTGTTGCAAGTCTAGTCCATGCAAAGAAATCTTGTCATCTATTCTTTTATACCATATGATGCATAACTCCTTTTGCAAAATCAAACTAGGGTGTGCCGTCCCATGTAGACACAATTGAATCCTTGGTATCATGTAGTTAGGATTCATATAGTATAGGATTTCATTATGTTCTTCTCAAGACAAAGGTTTTGTTTATTTCACCCCTCCTACACTAAGCTACTTGATTCCTATTAGTGAAAAGTTTGACACATGTCCATTCATTAGGTTCACTCATATTACATTTTTCATATTTCATATGTAGACTTTAAGTTTATATCATTTCACTTTGCATTCATAACTAGTGTCATATTTTGTTACTAACATTTTCATTTAGGATACATTCATTGTCATGTTAGTATATTCATTGCATTAGGCATTTCATTTATTATTAGATCTCATTATTCATTACATTAATCCATTAAGGATATACATTATAACCATTACTTTTAGTGACATATACATCATGATACATCTCACAAAGCATATACTAAATCCATACATGTAAAATAACAAAATGCATGCATCTCATATATTGCCATAGGGCATGTGTCATCCACATATCAATCATTATATATGCATCATGAGAAACATACCATCATACACATCCTACATCACAATGTCAGCAACAACATCATAAACATCACACGCATAAGAGATAATCATCCATATACATATAGGCTCATCAAATTATGTCATATATATAAAAAAAGTATCTATATATAGTCCATATAAAAAAGAATCATGTAGTACATCTTGCATAATGCATCATCAAAAAATCACTGCATCTACATCACTATAAAGAGCATGTAGCTGGTTGTTTGGGCTCAGCCCCTCTTGTACCCCATCCTTGTGGAGACCTTCTCTTTCCAACTAATTGCTCTGATCTTTGATGAAAAATTGCTCACTATAAAGATCATGTAGCTGGTTGTTTGGGCTCAACCCCTCTTGTACCCCATCCTTGTGGAGACCTACTCTTTCCAACTAATGGCTTTGATATCTGATGACCCTTGTGGTCCATGAGCTAGACACCACCTAAAAATCTAGGTGACACTAATCTTCTAGTACAACATCATGATACAATGACCTATTGTAGGCTACCTCCCACACAACATATTCCTCATGTTGGCATGTAGTCAAAGCCTCCTATATCATATTCACCATCCCCTCAACCTATACCATCTATTAGGAAATATCTTGTTGGCCACAGTACTCATCTACCTGCCTCTACCAAGTCTCCCTATCTTCCTGTAGGGTGGTCACCACCTACCATAGAGTGTCTATCTCTTCCAACTCATTCATCTTGGCCTACATAGTGACATCATTAAATTCTTCTACATCTATCCTAGCTTGTAGTGCTAGCAAAGCCTCTTGGGCATTGTCTACCCTCACTCGCTCCACTATTGTATTCCCTTGTTGATGAGAAACCTCTGTCTAGAGGCTCTCTTGCTCAACCTTGATTGTATCTACATCATCTAACTAAGGTGGTATTTATGATACCTATCCCTATGGCCCCTATACTAGTGGCCCTAGCTATGGCCCCTACACTAATGGTGACTCCACTAGTACTGGTCATCTCCTTTGACAGACTCTGTGCCCTCAAGGACCCTAGTGTGATCCTTGCCCTAGTGGTGGCAAGACCCCTAACTGTCCCCCATCTCCTAATCCATCTCCCTCGTCCTATATTTGCTCTACTATTGGTGGCACTCCTGGTATTATGAGTTGCAATAATTGATGGGCCATCTACCATTATGTGCATGCAAGTGTCACCCTTGTATCTCCATGATCCTATCTGTTAACCCAAGGCACTAGTTACATACCTCACTATAACATCCTAGCCAATCTTAGAGTGGTCCCATGACCCTATAATATCCCATACTCTTGGGATAGCACTAGGTATAAGAATATATAAGGCACAATGTCCTAAATCCACTCAAACTATCACTGCCCCCTAGAAGGAATATATCTCATAATAATGTGCATGGTCTAATCGATTAGCCAATAGTTTTTCTATGTATAAGGAAGGTAGAGCTAACCCTCACTATCGTTCTCCTCCTTGTTGGTAGTGTACCCCCCATCACTCATCACCATTATATGGTGCCTAGTCAAACATAATAATCTCATCCACACATCTCCTCCAAAATCTAATTGATTTGGTCAAGGTGTATTGGATTGGTGGCCTATATCGACATGCATAAGGCTAACCTGGCTATCGAGTCTCTCACCTCATAATATGATGTGTCACCCCTATATGCTCCCATGACCACACCATCAACAATGTCAATCCTGGACCTATGGTCCACTTTGTATTATAGGTGCACATGTGTAAATCATGATATAACTTGGCCAAGATAGTTTGAACCTACTAGAAGACCATGCCATCATCCTGTAAAAGAGTGCTCAGCACTCATGTCTAGCCAACTAGAAATCCATGCCAAGCATGGTTTGACACCATACTCCATATCAATGAGGCCAAATAGAGAGAAAGTCATGGCAACCACTACTCTAATGCCTCCCTCCATTTCAACCATGATTTCTACATAGGTATCCTCTATCATCAACACCCAAAGCACTCTCAAAGATAGGGATCAAAACCCTCTAGTACATACTCAAGATAGCTCCTATGGATCATTACTCAAAGAATCTGCCACACATCGAGATGAGAAGCTAGAGGTTGGTGTATGCTACTACTCTATCAGTATAGAAAGTTTCACTAAGTGCACCCTTAGATTGGGCCATTCATGGACGTGCTCCAAACGGCATAGTCTTATGTGACCCCACTCTATCTCCCTGAATGTCTATCCTAGCACCGTCATCACTAGGTAGTGCACCCATGACAAAAATATCACCGTCGCCATCTACAACATAGACATGTAATGATCAATATATCATTTATTTCCTACTTAATTTTCTTCTCTAAGCATGGGGCATCATACTTTGTTCACTCCTTGGTCATCCCAATCACCTAATTCTTCCAATTCGTCCAAATTAGTGAAGACTGTTGGAAATGATCATAAGAAAAGTTGCTGGAATAATATATGGAACTGGTAAAGAATGTCCTCAATCATTGTTTCGTCATTGATTTCAAACTTGCTACTTGCAGGAATGACAATTGCTTTAATGATCCAAATACTATCAATTAGTTGATTGTCAAGGAGAAGGCAATCAATAAGATGTAACTAGAACACCTAGAGAAAGGATGAAGTTATGATGTTGTAATGAAGTACAAGGATCAGCTAAGCCATTGATGAAAAAGTGTATTTGATGACATACTATAAGATACAAAGAATGGGCACACTAGAACATATCAAAGATTTAAGGTTTTAGCTAAGTCTTTTGTAAAGGTCAACTAAGTTCATTAAAGAGAAGGAGCCAAGCAAGCTAGTAAGAGCCGAGAAAATTACTAGTTAATGCCGAGTAAACTTCAGATGCTGAGTACACTTCAGATGCCGAGTACACTTTAGATGCCAAGTGACATAGAGTTTATCAAGTGTCGAGTAGAACCAAGTGCCAAGCAGAACCAAGTGCCGAGCAAGTATAGGTGCCAAGTAATACAGAGGTGCCAAGCACCAGTAACTCAATAATGTCAAGTTGCTGCATTATTTTGAAAATCAAAGATTTGCCAGATCTAAGCCAACAAGGTTGTTATCTAGAAATTTATGAATTTAAAGGAAGATAAGAACGATGAGCTGGTGGCACAGAACACTATGTAGAACATTTTTTAAGAATACAACTGCCGAAGTTTCTAGAAGAGAACAAGATATGGGGTAGATACATTGTATCCTACCTAATCCATTTTGAAACCCTAAAATTAGAGAGGGAGAATTGAGTGGCAAAGGCAAATCAGATCTTTATTTAAGAAGATATAAGTTAATGAAAAAAAAAAAAGAGAGAGGGAAGTGATCAAGCATAAAAGCATGAAGTATTGAAGAAGGTGCTAAGGAGAAGAAAGCACAAGAACTTTGTTTGGATAGATGACCACAAGGATGATTGCATTAGCAAAATGAGTAAGAAGATTCAAGGAGACGAAGCTTGAGAGGAAGAAAAGTAGACAAAGCTAGAGTGATTGAAGCCAAGCATAAGGATTGAATTGAAAGTGAGATCTGAAATCTGCAAAGTATGTTGTAAGTTATATCAGATTAAAACATCATTATCGTTACTTTCTAGCAATTCTAATAGTAAGTTTAAATCCTATGGACTTAGGTTGGTTTAATAGCCATAAGATAAATCCTTTAATAGGGTGACATTTCAAGTGAATGTTCTAAAGATCTTTAACCAAGCCCATTCCTAACAGTTTGGTGAAATCCTCTAACAAGGTCACATTTAACAGTGTGTTATAAGCCTTTAATAGGGCATCACTTCAGAAGAGTAAGAATCAAGTAGCATGTTACTGGTGGTTTCTCATAAATTGGGTTTGCACGTAATTCATTGTGTCATGTGTTGATTTTGGATGTTTTATCTTTGCATATTGATTTACTGTAACTTGCTTATATGATGAAAAGTGTATAGATTCATTAAAAGTAGTAAAAAGGTATTAATAGGGCATTTGGACCTTGAATAACTGATTCACGCCCCCCCCACCCCTCTCAATTTTTCTAAAGAATTCTAACAATTGGTATCAGAACCTGACTGTTGATTCAGTTTAAAGGGACTACAAGCAGAAAAGATCAAAATGGCAAAAAGAGAAGTTCCCAAGCTCAAAAAAGACAACTTTGTTGCATGGTAAAGTTTGATGAAGCTACATCTTGGATCCATAGGAGATTATGCGCAAAGTTCAATTATCATTGAACATGTAGATCCAACAGGTGCTCCTACTGCAGAAGACATGAAAAACAAGCAAGAACACAATTAGACAATGCTGGAAATTGCCTTTGCACTTAACTATGCTGAATTTGATGATATCAAAGGATGTGACACTGCATTCAAAATGTGGAAAGCCCTATCAGACATCTATGGAGGAGATCAGAATGTGCAAAGAGCAAAAAGAGAAAGTCTCAGAGGAAAGTTTGATGACATGAAAATGGAAGAAAATGAGAATGCCGCTCAATATGGTGCAAGAATAAAGGAAGTGATAAGTGCAATAAGATGCTTGAGTGGTCAACTAGATGAAGTTATTGTTAATAGTAAGTTCTTAAGAACCGTGCTCCCTATCTATGCTATTAGAGTATCAGTAATACAAGAGCTAAGATGTATACTAGAAAACAATCTAAGTTTTTAAGGTATAATAGGTAGACTCACTACATTTGAGTTATCTAACTTTGACAACTACAAACCTGAAAAATGTTGAATCTACTTTTAACGCCAAGTTATCATTGAAAGATGCTAAACAGGTGAAATCAAAGAAAGGAAGAAAAATGAAGTATGTATCTAGTGAAAGTAGCACTGATGAGGAAGATGTGGAACAATTGGAAGCATTGTTTGCTAGAAGATTTCACAGGGGCAAAGGAAAATTCAAAGGTAAGATGCCTATCATTTGTTTCAATTGCAATGAAGTAGGTCATATTGCTGCAAGGTCTCCATAGAAAAAGGATTCCAAGGAAGGCAACAAATACAAGAACATAAGAGATGATGACAAGAGAGATTACAAAGAAAAAGGTAAGAAGTGTTATATTGTTGAAGAAAATTCTGATGACAATGATGATGAAGTTGTTTATGTAGCCATGAAGGACCAATCTGATGAAGAAGAGGCCACAACACTGGTAACATGTATAAACAAGAATGAAAGATGGATCATAGATAGTGGATGCTCACATCACATGACTGGAGACAAAAGTAAGTTTGTAAACTTTACTCAGTATGATGGAAATAGTGTTAGATTTGGTAATGATGCTCCATGTCAAATCAAAGGAAAAGGTTTCATTAAGCTCACAGAAAAAATTTCATGTGATAATGCATACTATGTTGAAAGATTAAACTACAATTTACTAAGTGTCTCACAGTTAGGCAATATAGGTTGCAAAGTGGAATTTGGAAACAAAACTGCAAAAATCTATGATACTAATGGAAAACTGATAGGAAAAGGAGATCAAACAAAGAGTAATTTATTTTACCTTGATATGGATGATGTTTCTTGTTTATTTGCAAAATTTGATGATGAATGGTTATGGCATAGAAGATTATGTCATGTCAACTTTGACAATCTAGTCAATATCAGTAAAATGAAGAAAGTCAAAGGTTTACCAAAATTGAAGAAACTTGATCATATCATGTGCAAACAATGTCAGTTAGGAAAGATGACAAAGTCAAGTTTCAAGAGCAAAAACTATACATCTAAAGAGATACTTGAGTTAGTTCACACTGACTTATGTGGTCCAATGGAAATGCAAAGCTATAGAGGAGATACATACATAATGCTATTTGTTGATGACTATTCCAGGATGATGACTGTTATGTTCTTAAAACAAAAATTGGATTCTTTTCAAATGTTTAAGTGGTATGTAGCTAGAGTTGAAAAGGAAACTAGAAAAAGCTTGAAATGCCTAAGATCAGATAGAGGTGGTGAATTTACATCAAAAGAATTCGAGATATTCTGTAATGATAAAGGAATCAAAAGACAAACGTCAGCTCCTAGAATTCCCCCACAGAATGGAATTTCTAAAAGAAGAAATAGATCTATGATTGACTGTGCTAGAACACTAATGATGGAGAAGATTGTTGCTCTAAAATACTGGAGAGAAGCGGTAAGTGTTTCTGTTCATACACTGAACTGAGTACAAGTCAAGAAAGGTACAAATACAACACCTTTTGAGTTATGGTATGGTTACTCACCCAATGTAAAACATTTCAAAGTGTTTGGTTGTAAATGCGTTATCCTTAAAGATGTTAGAAATGGAAAATTTGATGCAAAAAGTGATGAAGGCATATTCCTTGGTTATTCCACTAGAAGTAAGGCATATAAGTGCTTGAATACTAACACTAACAAAATTGTGGAAAGTGCAAATGTAAATTTTGATGAGCACACAGAAGTCCAAGATGAAGTACCAAAGAAAATGGAAGAGTACAAAACCTTTGTGTATTCTTATGAAGGAATGACTGATGATAAGGATGATGTAAATCAAATTGAAACTCATCAAAAAATTTCAGTATCAATCGAGTCTCAACCAATGAATGCCGAGTTGCATTCAGAAGTCGAGTTGCAGAATGAAGGAAATGGTAAATCTAATTTTGAAAATAGTACACATGATGAAGAACAACCTAACAACGAAGTGCATAGTGATCCTGAATCCGAAAGATCAAACATGGAAACAAGGACAGAGCCAAGATTATCCAAATATGTAAAAAGACATCACCCTGCTGAACAAACAATTGGTGACAAAGATGCAAGACCAATGACAAGGAATAGATTAAGACATGAATCATGTCTAATCAGCAAATTTGAACCCAAGACAGTTTATGGTGCATTACAAGATGATGACTAGTATAAAGCTATGGAAGAAGAAATAGATCAAATAAGAAAAAACAAAACCTGGAGTTTGGTTCCCTGACCGACTAACAAGAATGTGATTGGCACCAAATGGGTATTCAGAAACAAACTAGATGAGAATGGTGAGATTACCAGAAACAAAGCTAGAATAATATGCAAGGGTTATGCTCAAGAAGAAGGAATAGACTATGGGGAAACATTTTCTCCTGTTGCTAGAATGGAAGGAGTAAGAACTTTACTTGCATATGCTGCCTACAAATATTTTAAAGTCTATCAAATGGATGTAAAATCTACTTTCTTAAATGGTATACTAGAAGAAGAAGTCTACATTAAACAACCAGAAGGATTTTTTCATGAAAACAACAGGGATATGTTGTGTAAGCTACATCAAAACACTCTATGGTTTGAAACAAGCACCTAGACCATGGTATGAGAGACTTCACAAGTATCTAGTACAAATTGGATTGGAAAGAACTGATGATAATAGCAACATGTACATCAAAGCAGAAGAAGGTAAAGACATTATTGTATCTAAAATTTTTGTGGATGACATAATTTTTGGTGGTAAGGAAGTACTTTGCAAAGGCTTTGCTGACAAAATGAAACATGAATTTGAGATGTCTATGTTTGGAGAAATCAAATTTTTTGTTGGATTGCAAGTACATCAGCTCAAACATAAAATATTTGTTACACAATCAAAATACATCAAAGAAATTCTTAAAATGTCTAGATTGGAGGAATCCAAACCAGTTAGCACACCAATGGAAATGGGAAATAAGCTATCCAAAAATGATGAGTCAGCTGAAGCAATCAGACAATGTATAGATCCATGATTGGAAAACAACAATATGTTGTACATAGTAGACCAGACATAGCATTAATAGTTGGAATAGTGGCTAGGTTCTTTGCTAATCATAAAGAAAATCATCTCATAGCAGGAAAAAGAATAATGCGATATCTTAAAGGAACTGATGACTTTGGTCTATACTACAAAAAGAATAGAAAATTTGAACTCAATGCATATACAGATGTAGACTGGGGAGGAAACATTGATTATAGAAAAAGCACAAGTGGAGGTGCATTGTCTCTAGGCAAAAGGCTAGTCACCTAGACTAGCAAGAAAAAAACATGTACAACCCAATCCACTGCAGAGTCAGAATATGTGGCAGCCGCAGTCAATTGCACAAACATTATATGGCTCACACATCTATTGGAAGGAATGAAAGAAGAGGTAACAAAACTTGTGATATTGTATTGTGACAATACAAGTGCTATAAACATATCCAAAAATCTAGTGATGCATGCAAAACTAAGCATATTGCAATCAAGTATCATTATGTGAGAGAATTGGTAGAAGAAAAACAAGTAAAGTTGGAATACATTCACACAAAGGAACAAACTGTAGATATCTTCACCAAACCATTGCCCAAAGATGACTATGAATACATTAGAGGCAAGTTGGGGGTCATACCCCTAACTCAAGTAGTTTAAAGCAACAAGAAAGATGTCCTACATCAACAGGAATAAATCATTGAAATATTAACAGGTTGATGCAAAGGATGATAGCAGGAGTAGAAACTCCAAATCAGTCACAAGCATGGTTGCAGAGGGAGAAAATAACAAGAAGCCAAAGCTTATATTTTGCATGATAAAGATGCTACATCTTTGGAATTTATGTCAAAGAGGGAGAAATATGCAAAAATCTGATCAATACAAAGAAAGAGGGAGAACATATATGAAAGATGGAGATATATGAGATCAGTAGTAAAAATGCAGCAAGACAACGTATACAATCTTAGTGGTAACTAAGTTGATTAATTGATCAGTTTGGTTTGTCATCAATGCCAAAGAGGGAGATTGTTGGAAATGATTAAAATGATCATAAGAAAAGTTGCTAGAATAATATATGGAACTAGTAAAGAATGTCCTCAATCATTTTTTTGTCATTGATGTTAAACTTGCTACTTGCAGGAATGACAATTGCTTTAGTGATCCAAATACTATCAATTAGTTGATTGTCAAGGAGGAGGCAATCAATAAGATGTAACTAGAACACCTAGAGAAAGGATGAAGTTATGATGTTGTAATGAAGTACAAGGATCAACTAAGCCATTGATGAAAAAGTGTATTTGATGACATACTATAAGATACAAAGAATGGGCACACTAGAACATATCAAACATTTAAGGTTTTAGCTAAGTCTTTTGTAAAGCTCAACTAAGTCCATTAAAGAGAAGAAAACAAGAAAGCTAGTAAGAGCCGAGAAAATTCTTAGTTAATGCCGAGTAAACTTTAGATGCTTAGTAAACTTCAGATGCCGGATACCGAGTACACTTCAGATGTCGAGTACACTTCAGATGCCAAGTAAACTTCAGATGCCGAGTGACATAGAGTTTATCAAGTGTCGAGCAGAACCAAGTGCCGAGTAGAACCATGTGTCAAGCAGGTATAGGTGTTGAGTAAAACAGAGGTGTCGAGCATGAATAACTCAATAATGTTGAGTTGCTGTATTATTTTGAAAATTGAAGATTCGCCAGATCTAAGCCGACAAGGTTGTTATCTAGAAATTTGTGAATTTAAAGGAAGATAAGAATGATGAGTTGGTGGCACAGAACACCATGTAGAACATTTTTTAAGAATACAACTAGCGATGTTTCTAGAAGAGAACAAGATATGGGGTAGATACATTGTATCCTACCTAATCCATTTTGAAACCCTAAAATTGGAGAGGGAGAATTGAGTGGCAAAGGAAAATTAGATCTCTATTTAAGAAGACATAAGTTAATAAAAAAAAAAGAGAGAGAGGGAAGTGGTCAAGCATAAAAGCATGAAGTACTAAAGAAGGTGCTAAGGAGAAGAAAGCATAGGAACTTTGTTTGGATAGACAAACACAAGGATGATTGCATTGGCAAAATGAGTAAGAAGACTCAAGGAGACGAAGCTTGAGAGGAAGACAAGTAGACAGAGCTGGAGTGATTGAAGCCAAGCATAAGGATTGAATTGAAAGTGAGATCTGAAATCTAGAAAGTATGTTGTAAGTTATATCAGATCAAAAGACCATTATCGTTACTTTCTAGCAATTGTAACAGTAAGTTTGAATCCTATGGACTTAGGTTGGTTTAAGAGCCATAAGATAAATCCTTTAACAGGGTGACATTCCAAGTGAATGTTCTAAAGACCTTTAACCAGGCCCATTCCTAACAGTTTGGTGAAATCCTCTAACAAGTTCACATTTAACAGTGTGTTGTAAGCCTTTAATAGGGCATCACTTCAGAAGAGTGAGAATCAAGTAGCATGTTACTGGTGGCAAATTGGGTTTCCACATAAATCATTGTGTCATGTGTTGATTTTGGATGTTTTATCTTTGCATATTGATTTACTGTAACTTGCTTATATGATGAAAAGTGTATAGATTCATTAAAAGTAGTAAAAAGGTATTAATAAGGAATTTGGACCTTGAATAACTGATTCAACCCCCCCCCCCCCCCCCCCCTCAGTTATTCTAAAGAATTCTAACAAAGACACCAATCCATGTAAAAATTGATAAGTGAAGATTCCAATCCATGTAGATGTGGATCAGCAAAGATGCCAATCCATGAAGATGTGGATCAATGGAGATAAAAAAATGCAGAGTCACCGAACTAACATCTCTAATGGCTGCACAAATGTTGGTTTTCCTGTTGATAGTTGTTAGACTATCTTCTTTTGAGATGATGACATGGAGATCATCATCTATGACCCCATCTCTACCAGTTGATTCCAACCTTTTGGAATCTACATAGATGAAAGAATTAACCTTGTCATATTTGAAGATGACAAGATGAATCCTATCATCTTCATAATATGATCATAATCCAATTTTTTCATCTTCAGAGATGATATAGTGGAGAACTGTCATCTCTGGCCTGACCCTATTTTGTCCCCATTTAATGTGCAATAAATGCCACTATTAAATGCGTAAGAAAAAAATTGACAAGTAGGGATGGTTGACTTATCGGTGGACCCATGTCAACTAACCTCTGGTGCTCCTAGACATGCTCTCCAATCTATAGTCTCTTGATTGAATCCATCCTTTGCTCTAGTTCAATTCTCTCTAGGTGTGAAAATGAATCTTCCATGTGGCCCTTGGAGGCTTATATAGGCCCTTTAAGGTCCCCTTTTAAGCCTATACCCTTTCCTTGACCATGTCAACCCCTATTTGTCCTCAAGTCATGCAAAATGTTCATCTATGCCTTTTTCCTACCATTTCTTTTCTTCTTCAGTCCTTTTCACGAAAATTGGCCAAATTTTATGTTTTTCTTTATTTTTGTGAGGGGCCACCCTCCTCCCTTTTTGTCACTATGACACAATTCCTAGGACTCCTATCCTCTCTAGGGCAACCTATATTTTCTTTTCTTTGATATTATGTCATTCTGACATCACATCAAAGAGGGGGAAAATGTAGATGCTTAAAATCATCCCAAACACTATATTAATTCATTTAATATTTCCTTTGACATTATAATTAATTATTTATTAGTTAATTATATTTTTCATATTCTTCTACTTATTTAATTAAATAGGTTCATTTTCCTAATGTATTTAAATTTAATTTATATACTTCCCCTCTAATGTGTTAAATTCATTGAGTGCATAGAGTTTCATAAATCTCCTTTTAAAATAATTCAAATTTATTTAATTCCCTCCATTTCATTAAATTCTTTAATCTTGTGATTAAGTTAAATCTTATTTAATTTAATCCTAATCCCATCCTAAAACCTAGTCTACACCCATCACTCTCATCCTTCTAAGCCTACCCACTGCTTAATCCCACTTAACTAATCCTAAACACATTTCTAAACATATCTTAGTCTCTAAGTATTTTCTCACACATGTGTAAGAAACTCGAGATCCAATAAATCTTCCATTATATTATTTTATCCAAAATGTCTTACACTCTTACACACTTGTCCCCCTTTCTTTTCTCCAAGGTTTCTCACACATGTGTGAGAAACCTTGAGCTATCACTTTCATCCAAAAGGCTTATGTTGACCTTTGCATGGCTTGTCCCCTTAGCTCATGTGTCTCCCTTCTAGCACCTATGTGGATGCCACATAGATGCCACCTACTGAAAGCCTCTCTCAAACCTATAAATTGAGCCCTTGTCTCAAGCATTTGACATCTCCCTTATTTTCATTGTTACCATGCTAGTGTTTCCTTGTCATTTTAGTTATTTTATGAATTGTTACCAACCCTTTGGTAGATTTTATATTTCTTGCATTTATGCTTGCATCTCATGATATATTTCTATTACTAGTTTACTTCATTGTATTTGCATTCCACATCCTATAATCCTTTGAGATTTGCTCACTCATAGCCATTTTTTGAAGGCTTTCTACATTCATTTAGTCTATATTCACATAAAATATATTGCATTTGCATTACATTGGGATTCAATAGTTGTGTTTGGGGAGAATACACTCACATCCCTCCAATTTAAAGCACACCAACAAGGCCTTTTATGGGAACCCTTGTTGTGCTTGTTTAAGGTTGTGTGGGGACTCTTTCTTTTCGGTTGCATAGTTTTAAACTCAAGTTTAACATTTAGTTGTATTTTTTGTTTGTTTTGAATCTTTTGATATGCACATGTATAACTAACATTTTCTTATTTACGGGTGCTCTAGATAGGTTAGGTTTTTACATATACATCAATGTCTTCCAAGCTCATAGTGATAATTAAGATAATTCAATGTTGACCAAGCATTGTAGTGTCAACATAGTCATTCAGTATCTACTGAGTTTCTTACTGTTCACCAAGTCATATAGTACTAATTGAGTTTGTGCTACTTGAAATGATCAATATGGACCAAGCTTTAATGTCAACCAAGTGCTAGAGTCTACTAAGTGTTGACAATGTTTGTTGACTATTAAAACATCACTGAGTTTGTCTTTAGAAGTTGAGTTATAGCAATAGGCTAACTTTGTGAATTATAATGAATTTGGTATTATACCAGATTTTAGAAAGCAATTAGGTGGATTGGTATATAAGTAATGTATTGTATCATATCCAAATATTAATCAATGAGTATGTAAAGAGGTAAGAAGAAGATGAGTCCAAATTAGAGAAGGTTACAAATAGTATATGCTATCAGAGAGACTTATCTATCGTAGTCAAGTGATCATTGTAGTTCAAGGAATCTCATTTAGAAAATCAAAGTCATAGATTAGAGATCAACCACTAATTCATCCTAACAGGTGTATCAATCAAATCCTTTAACTCGGTGGACTTAATAGTCTTTTGCTAAATCTCCTAATAAAGTACATAATTTACTACATGTTTGTAAATCCTTTAACAAGGTGAACCTAATAGTCCTTATCTCTCCTAATAGATGAAATCACTAGAAGTTGTCAACTGTAAGCCTTAACAAGCCAACTTTATACTGCACTACTAAAGTTTGTGGGTGTGATCCCCACCCCAATTTTAATTTCTATTTGGAAATTTTTTGGGTCACCATATCTTGTGTCAAAGTGTTATGAATCTTTTATTGCTTTTATACTTTCATCCATGCAATTAGATCAGAATAATATATGAAGGATTAATTGGTGAATTGAGTTTAATGTTATATTGGTTCCTGATTCACACCTCCCCTCTCAGTAACCTAGCCTACCTTATATTTCCAACATCTCTCTTAGAGGAAACTTTAGAAAATGATGTGAATCAAGTTCATAAATATGAAAATAGGCTTGAAATAGGCAAATAATCTAGGATTTGGTTAGATGAGTCTCATGCTACTAGTGTCAATGAGTCTTCAATTGATGGTGTTAGAACTCAAAGGCACTTGAATATACGTTTGGACGATATCACTTTAGGTCTCAAATTAATTGTCCAAGAATTTGATGACTATACTATGAACGCCATCAAATACAACACTTCTCTCTCACTCAATTATCAAGAGTTAATAGATTAGAATTCCAATACTATATCTTGTAAAGTCCCTATATTCTAGAATGACTATGCTCTTGCCTATTATCTACATGTTGTTGAACTAGTACTTTCCTCCACTAGTGCAAATGGTATCAATATGACTAAATTTGATATCAAATATCTTAGTCATATAATTAAAAGAAATAGAAAAAGATGTTCTAATGGTGAAAACCACATTGTAGTAGTATTGGAACCCAAAATAGTAAAAACAAAAGATGTATCCAAAGGTGAAAACCTCTTTTGGGCACCTAAGGATAAGATTCCTGATGAGCTTCCAAGTCATTTTCATTAGAGATGATTAGTGTTGATAGAGCCAACACAACTAATCAACTTTGAAACTATGGAGCATCCTCATATAACACACCTTGCACAATCTTTATCTATAGAAGAAAAGGAGGAATTTGTTCCCTTCTTCCAAGAAAAAAAGATTAATTTGGCATGGACTTACTTGGATATGCCAGGCTTAGATCCTGATCTCATAATGAATCATTTATCTATTGCACTAGGAGTAAAACATATCAAAAAAAAGCTATGGAAGATGCATCCTCATGTGGCACTAATTTTTAAAGTTAAACTCAAAAAGCTTTTAAAAGATGGTTTCATCTATGATATTGATTATGCTAAATGGATCTCAAAAATTGTTCTAGTGTCCAAACATGATAAGTCTATCTAAGTTTGTATAGATTTTTTCAATCTAAACATAGCATGTCCAAGGGATGACTTTCCCCTACCCAATATTGATATGATACTGGCTATGCCAATAGGATATGAAATGCACTCACTAATGGATGGTTTTTTTAGTTACAATTAAATTAAAATTGCACCAAAAGATCAAGAGAAAACTACTTTCACTTGTGCATGGGGTACCTTTTGCTAGAATGTGATGTAATTTGGTCTAAGAAATGCTACTGCCAAATATCAAAGAGAAGTTACAAAAATATTCAATGACATGATGCATAAAATGATGGAGGACTATGTGGATGACACCTTGGTCAAGAGTACACAATGCAACACTCATCTTCAATATTTGGACCAAATCTAGATTGTATGGCAAAATTAAGTCTTAGGTTAAATCCTGAGAATTTTCCTTTGGATGTCGCATCGGGGAAGTTGATTGGCTATATCTTATATACAAAAGGAATCGAGGTGGACATAGAAAAGGTTCAATAAATAATGGAAATGCCTCCACCTCATACAATTAGTCAAATGAGGGGGTTACAAGGAAGATTTCAATCTATTCAAAGATTCATCTCACAATTGGTGGATAGGTCACAATGTTTTACTAAGAGCTTGCATAAAGGTGTAAAATATGATAGGAAAAAAATATTGTGATCAAACCTTAATGTAGATAAAACAATATCTTGCCAAAAATATTTTGATCAGACCTTAATGTAGATAAAATAATATCTTGTCAATCCACTAATCCCAATGCCTCCTATTTATGGAATTCCTCTCATTTTGTATATCTCTACAACAAACTCATCTCTTGGCATCTTGCTAGCTGAAGAAGACAAAAACCACAAGGAAATACCTATCTACTATCTTAGTTTCACATTAATTTCTTATGAAATAAACTATAGCATTATTGGAAAAACTTACTTGGCAACCATTTCTGCTTCCCAAAAGTTGAGATACTACATGCTTTCTCACACAAAAAGACTGGTTGCAAAAATTGATCCATTAAAGTATTTATTTAGATAAGTAACTCTGACAGATTGATTAACTAAATGGATCATGATACTAAGTGAATTTGATATTGCATATGTGGAATAAAAGGCTATCAAAGGATAGACAATTGTTGATCAATTAGTAGAAGCACTAATGCAAAGTCTTCTACCACTGAATATTGAATTACCTAATGAATCTATTTTAATGCTAACACATCAAACATGGGTGATGTTCTTTAATGGTTCCTTCACACAACAAGGATCTAGTGCTAAGCTCTCATTCAAAACACCAAAAAAATATGCATTACCTAATGTGTGCAAGATTATATTTCCTTGTACAAATAATATTATAGAATATGAAGCCTTAATTAATATCATGAGGATTGCAATTGAACAGAGAGTAGATGAATTGAATATCTTTGGTGATTCACAACTACTAATCAATCAGGTCAATGATGTTTATTAGATAAAGGATGAGAAGTTGACACTTTACAAAAGAATGGTTGATGATTTAAAAAATACTTTTCACATGTCACTTTTCAACAAGTTCCTTGACCATATAAGAAGGTGACCAATAGCTACTGTTTCTTCCATGCTATAGATGCTTCAAAATGATTTTTGACATAAATTCCTGGTGGAGATGGGTGTGTATGCTTTTTTATAAGCATTGAACCTCTGCAAGGATACTTATCATTAAGAGGGAGCTATAGTTAAGAATAGAAAGGTTTCTTAGGTCCTTCCCTAGGCTACCCTACCCTTCCTATAATTCACCTGAATGCTAGATGATCTATTCTATAATAGGACATGATTCATCCTGCTACCATAATATATATTCTTACCTACATGACCAAATAGTTCTGGATAATCTAACCTGAAATGAAAAATGTCACCTAATCTGTAGTGCATCACAATATGTTATCATTGTTGATGACTTGTTTAGGATAGGTCTTGATAGTACACTACTTATGTTTGTAGAATTTGATGAGTCAAAACATGCATTAATTGATGTACATGAAGGCATTTGCAGATCTCACTCTAATGGCTTAACACTAGCTTATAAACTTATTAGAGCTAGTTACTATTTGCCAAATACATAGCAAGAGGCAATTAAATACCAAGTCTTGCAAATAGTACCAACTCCATAGAAATCTAATTCATGCTCTGGCTAGGGAGCTAATTCCATTTATTATGCTTTGTCCATTTCAACAATGGGCCTCTAATCTAGTAGGTCAGATTCATCTATCTTCTTTGAATGGACACAAGTTCATTATCATAGCTATAGATTACTTCATGAAATAGGTGGAAGTAGTCCCTTTGTTTAAGGATAATTGCCAAACTGTATCTTTCTTCATTCTTAAGTACATCATATGCAAGTATGGTGTACCTGATGAATACAATTTATTAATTGTGTATTGTCTTTGATATTACACAAAATGTCATATCAAATGACCTGTCAATGTATGCTAAGCTCACCTAGGAATTGAAGACAATTTTTTGTGTCACCTGAGCATTCCATAGTTTTCCTAGTTTAGAAGACATTATTTGCCGAGTTCACTCGAGTGTCAAAGGAAAATTTATGAAAGTTGAGTGTTAACTAAGTTCACTCAATTACCAAAGGAACTTTGCGAATATGTAGTGTTGAACAAGTTCACTTGGTTAACATAGAAAAATTATTTGTGAGTTAGGATCTACCAAGCAAGGTTAGCCAACAAAGGGTTCTCTTATTTTATCATATTGAGTTTAATTGATTTATCTATTGGCTCTAGTTGACTAAGAAGATGAATATTAACTATTCTAAGTTATATTTAGGCTGACTTGACGATATGAAAGATATACATATAAGTTCAAGTTGAAGATTAGAATGTGTGTGATAGTAGAACATAATTGAAGATTTAACAATACTAAGAGTAAGTGAATTTGAAGGATAAGAAGAATATCCTTAAGGAGCTAAAAAGATACATTCAATCAAGAAGGATCAAGTATACAAGCCAGAAATGAGATTTGTGATCAAAAATTTAGATGCATCAGGAATCACATCATCTTATTGTTACTCACTAACCATTATGTTATTGATCTAAATCTCTTAACAGAGTTGGCTTAATAGTTATTTGTAAATCCTCTAACAAGGTGGCATTTCTATTTATTTGTCTGAAGACCTCTAACAAGGCCACTCCTAATAGGGTGATTAAACCCTTTAATAGGGTCACACCTAATAGTGTATTTTCTAAACCTTTAATAGGGTTGGCTCCTAATAGGCTCAATTTAGAAGACTAAAAATCGATAACTAGTTGCAATTGGTGGGTTTTCTCGAATTAGGTTTCAACGTTAAATATTGGTGTCAAGTGTGTTCATGCTATTTCTTTTACATGTTTTTAACTAGGTTAAAGAAGTATTAATCATAGATAATATCTTAAATATTTTCATGTTATTCATTTGTCAAGCTATTTCAGTGTTTACTGAGTTACAACATTTTTCTGTGTGTTTACTGAGCATTGGCAAAGTTGAGTTTTCATAGAGTTGTTTTGTGCTGACATCTAAGGGATCTGGGATTTATTTTAGTGGTAACTATTGGAAATATAGATGGAGTAACTGAGAGGGGGGGTGAATCAGTTACTATGAAAGCAAATCCACATATCACTTAAATGTTTGATAAAACTATTTATTGTTGTCACTCAATAAACATACTTAAAATGCTGTAACTCGGTAAATGTAATGCATGTTATACTTTAACAGATCATAAATATTCATAGTGATTATCATGCAAGCATAAAAGAAATAACATGAAAACATGTGACACCATATTTAATGTGGAAACCCAATATGGGAAAAACCACCAAGTAACTAGCTACTAATTTTCACTCTTTTGAAGTGAGGCTTGTTAGGGGCCAACCTAGTTAAAGGTTACAAAACACACTGTTAGCTATGACCTTGTTAGAGGATATAATCACCCTATTAGGAGTGGCCTTGCAAGAGGTCTTTAGAAAAATTCAATGGAACTATCACCTTGTTAGAGGATTTATAACTAGTTGTTAAACCAACTTTGCTAAGAGATTTTGGAACCACCGCTAGAATGGTAAGAAAGTAACAATGAAATGACCTGAATGAGATGCAACTAAATTGCTGATTACAGATCTTTGTTCTTCTTCACACTAGATCCTTCCTAATCGAATATAAATTTTTTGCTCCTTAAGGATATCTGACCATCCTTCAAATTTTCTCACACTTTCCTCTCCAAATAATCAATACACTTGTATACTCAATCATACATTAGAATCTCAACTTGACCTTTCACTTATACCATTCAGATTATCAAGTTGACTCATTTACAAGTTACAATGACCAATAAACATTACCATAGTTAGATAGAATCAATACTTGAAATAACTAAACTTCATATCCCAAATTAGCAAAATCCTTCATCGGTTGACCCTACTTAGAAAACACTGATCCTAAAATGATTTCCTATTTTGACCAACAAATGCTTGGTTAACATTGTGAACTTGTAAAATCCTTTGGAAACTAAGTGAACTTGGTGAACACTAACTCTAAGCAACTTTCATTTGTTAACCATGAGAACTCAGTTAACACTACTTTCTACCATAATTTCCTTCGACACCTAAGTGAACTCGGCAGACACTGTCTTCATAGAGTAATCTCTAGGAATGTTTCATAGACAAGGAAAATTTCCTTGTTAACCAAGTGAGCTCGATAAGCACTATCTGCCAACTAGCATGACATTTTTGTAACATCAAATAGAAAAAACAATTAGACAATTGTATCCAATAGTAACTAATTCATACCTCCCTTGTCAATTACTCCTCTTATATTTCCAACAATTGGTATCAGAGTACAACTAAAGAAAGACTCAAATCAAACTCTTTATGAACTATGGTATGGCTACAAACTTAATGTAAGTTACTTGAAAGTTTTTATCAACAAATGTTATATCCTGAAAGAATCAAGCTTAGGTAAATTTAATGTCAAAGGTGATGAAGGCATATTCTGTTGTTTAGTGTGGAGCTTGATCAGTCCCCAAGTGGGAGATTGTTAGATTGTGGTAAATGATCAACAAAGAACTGTACATACTTCATACCCTTTTTTTGGTACTATTGACCATTCTTAGATTCACCACTAAAGTTATGGCTAATTATGGTCGACATGTTATAACCCTAAAGTGATTTAATACTTGTATAAAAGGGTTTAGGGTTGGGTATTTTTCATTATGTTGTGATGTGAAATTTCTTCTTGTGGAAATATTGAGTTGTAAGGGATTACACATTGTAATCAGGTTGTAGTCACTAGATTCTAATAAGATTGGACTTGCTATTTGGTGGACATAGCACAAGGATTGGGTGAACCACGTTAAATCTTGGTGCCTTGTCTTCATTTATGTGTGATCTATTATTTTTTTTTATTGGTTATATTTGCATGTAGTTTTTATTTATGTCTATGGTTTATCCTAATATATTCCTAGGATACTCTTGCATTAGTAAAGCATATAAATGTTTAAATTTATCTACTCATAAAATTAAAGAAAGTGCACATCTAAAAATTGATGAGTTCGTAGAAAAGAGTGAAGAAGAAAGCAACAAAGAGCTTGAGGATTATAGAAGATTTGTTTACTATGAAAATAATTCCCTACCAAATCTATCTAGAAGATAGGAGGCTTCACCTCCTAAGTCCCCAAAATATCCAATAGCTACTAACTTGCAAACAATGCAACCCAAGTCATAGTCTAAAGGACCCAAGTTGTAGTTAAAGGCCAACAAGCTACTGCTAGAGAAAACTGAGTCTGATGGACTTGAGTCATAGATAATGTGACCCAATCTTAAAACTAAAGTTCATGATGAAATTAGTGGAACAAAATAAAAATTCAAAGTATCTCTACTAGCAAGATATGTTAGAACGCATCATGGACCTAACCAAATCATTGGAGACAAATCAGATGGGACAATGAAAAGAAGCAAATTGAAAGGTACATGTTCACTTGTTGAATTTGAACCTAAAAATGTTAAAGATGCTTTGGATACTAAAAGTTGGATTGAAGAAGTGAATGAAGAAATATAATAGATAGAGAAGAATAAAACTTGGACTCTTGCTCCTAGATCCAAGGATAAAAATGTAATTAGGACAAAATGGGTATTAAGAAATAAGCTAAATGAAGATGAAGAAGTTTTCAAAAATAAAGCAAGGTTAGTATGTAAAGGTTATTCTCAAGAAGGTGGTATTTATTATGGTGAAACTTTTTCTCTTGTTGCAAGATTAAATGGTGCTAGAATTTTACTAGCATATGCAACACACAAAGGATTTAAAGTTTATCAAATAGATGTAAAATTTACATTCTTGAATGAGGAAGTCTACATAAAAAAAACTAAAGGTTTTGTAGATCCTAGAAAAAGAGACATGGTATGAAAATTACACAAAGAAATAAATGGTCTCAAGCAAGCTCCTAGAGCTTAGTATGAAAGACTTCATAACTACTTAGTACAGATTGGTTTTTTTAAAAAAATGATAACAATAGTCTGTATATCAAAGAAGGACTAGAAAAGAAGATTATGTTTGTAGAAATATTGATTGATGATACTTTATTCATAGGAAATGATGACTTGTGTAAGGCATTTTCTAAAGAAATGAGTAAAGAATTCGAGATGTCTATGTTTGTAGAGATAAAATTCTTTGTTGAATTGTAGATCTAGTAGAAGAAAGATGGTATCTACATTACTCAATCAAAAGATATCAAGGAGATGCTAAATAAATTTGGAATTGAAGTCTCAAGACTAGTTGAAACCCCTATGTCTACTAGACATACGCTTTCCAAAAATGATGATTACAAAGAGGTAGACCAAACCACATACAAATCAATGAATGGAAAATTGCAATATGTAGTGCATACAAGGCCTAATATTGCATTAGCAGTTCGTATAGTAGCAAAATGTGTTTCCATCAATGCCAAAGAGGGAGATTGTTGAAAATAATAGATTAATTATGTATTATCTTTGGTGTTACATAAAATGTCATATCATTACCAATCAATGTATGTTGAGCTCACTTAGGCATTGAAGATATGTTTCTATGTCCACCTAGCATTCTAGAGTTTTCCTAGTTTAGAAGATAGTATCTACCAAGTTTTCTCAAGTATCAAAGGAAAGTTCATGAAAGTTGAGTGTCAATTGATCTCACTTGGTTAATGAAGAAAATGTTTGATGGAACTAGTGTTAACTAAGCTCACTTAGTTACCAAAGGAAATCTAACAATATGCAGTGTTGATCAAGTTCACTTGCTTAACATAGGAAAATCATTTTTGAGTTAGTATCTACCAAGCAAGGTTGACTAACGAAGGATGATTTTCTTGTTTTGGCATATTAAGCTCAATTGATTTATCTATTGGTTCTAGCCAACTAACAAGATGGATATTAATTATTCTAAGTTATATTCAAGCTAACTTGATAATAAAAAAGATATAAAAATAAGGTCAAGTTGAGGATTAGAAAGTGCACAATAGTGGAACATAATTGAAGATTTAACAATGATAAGAGGAAGCAAATTTGAAGGATAGACCAAATATCCTTAAGGAGCTGAAAATATATATTTGATCAAGAAGTATCAAGTATACAAGCTAGAATTTAGATCTACAATTAGTAATTTAGTTGCATTAGGAATTAGGTCATCTCATTGTTACTCTCTAACCATTTTAATAGTGATCTAAATCTCTTAACAGAGTTGGCTTAACAGTTATTTGTAAATTCTCTAATAAGGTGGCAATTCTATTGAATTGTCTAAAGATCTCTAATAAAGCCACTCCTAATAGGGTGATTAAATCCTTTAACAAGGTCACACCTAATAGTGTATTTTATAAACCTTTAATAGAGTTGGCTCCTAATAAGGCTCACTTTAGAAGAGCAAAAATCAGTAAATAGTTGCAATTGGTGGTTTTTCCCAAATTGTTCTACGTTAAATTTTGGTGTAAAGTGTGTTCATGCTATTTATTTTATATTTTTACAACTAAGTTAAAGAAATATTAATCATAGATAATATCTTAAATATTTTCATGTTAGGCAATTACTGATCTATTTTAGTGTTTACCAAGTTACAACATTTTTTTGTGTGTTTATCGAGCATCAACAAAGTTAAGTTTTCACGGAGTTGTTTTGAGCTAACATCTAAGGGATCTAGGATTTATTTTACTAGTAATTGATTTATCCCTCCCCACTCAATTACTCCTCTTATATTTCCAATAGCACCATCCTCCATCATCACTGACAATGGGGGACAATTTGAAAAAAAGTTTCTTAAAGAGTTGTGCTCAAAGTTTAAAATTAAGTTGCATTCATCTTCTTTTTTTTACCCCTAGGGTAATGGATAAGTGAAATCATCCAACAAGGCTATTCTTAAGATCTTACATCACATAGTCAACAAATTTAGAAGGGATCGGTAGCTTGAGATTAATCCAACTTAATGGGCTTATAGAACAAGCATCAGAAGTCTAATAGGAACAACACCCTTTTCCTTGGTATATGGAGTGGATGTTGTGCTTTCTATTGAGGTCAAAATCACTGCTTTGAGAATCTCTCTAAAATGCTTCATTAATGATTATGATTATAGAATATCTTAGCTTCAAGAGCTAGAATTGCTAGATAAAGGTCGACAATTGGCATATGATCATATTTGAGCTTGTCAAAAGTAAATTTCAAAAAGATACACAAGAATGTCAAACCATGTGACTTCGACATGGGTGACCTCATCCTAAGTTAAAACCTTAAGAATCAATAACAATGGATACAAAAAGGGAAGCTTGAACCTAACTAACTTTGTCAATAGATAGTTACTATAGTGTTTGGATTTGGTTCTTCTCAACTTTCAACAACTAAGGGAGAATTTCTCAAAGAGTTGATCAACACCCTTTGTATGAAGTGATTTTAAAACTGACATGCTTCTAAAGTTCTTTGTATATACTTAAATGTCCTGAAAAAATCTATTATCTCAGTGAAAACCTAGCAATAGGTGCCTTGGTAATACTAAAAAAGTTGAAAATTTCAAAAGAATCCAATAAAAATTAAAACTTCAAAAAAAATTTAAAAAGTTGAAAAAAGTTGAAAATTCAAAAAAAAAATCAAAAAAAAAAAAAAACCAAGAAAAGTGTCATTAATGAAAACATGGAAAATAGGCATCATGGTAGCAAAAATAAAATCTTTGCCAAGAAGGTGAAAACCTAGTAAATAGGCACCTCTTGTTTCAAATGCTACATATTGTGATGCATATTTTGGCTCTTGTATAGCTACTTATTGCTTTAGTTTGCTTGTTTCTCTCATGCATCAATGGATTGAATCTAGTTAGAGTCTCAAGGGAAACACCCTATGATTTCATAGAAGATCTCTTTTGCATCAATCACTAGTTGTTCTAACCTTTTCTATCTACTATCACTTACTTTACTATTGAGATTCCTCTCAAAGAAGATCTCTTTCATGCCAGCCACTAGTTTTCCTAATTGCGTCTATAGACTATTGCTTACTTTACTATTGAGATTCCTCCTGAAGAAGATCTCTTTTGCATCAGTCACAAATTGTTCTAGTTGTGTCTATCTACTGTCACTTAGTTTCTTATTGAGATTCTTCTCAATGATGCTTTCTCTCTGACATCGGTCACCAATTCTCCTAACTGAGTTTGTCTACTATCATCCTCCTACTACAAAGATTTCTTACACATGTTCTAAACATCGACACTCAACATCAATCATATAACACTAACACTAAAATGGAAATTTTGACACTGTTTGAGTAATGCTGAGCTTTTCTCCATTTTTTTCTTTCGTTTTATCATTCCCCTTTGAAAAACATGAGGATGTCTATTTTTGCTAGAGAAGTGAGGACTTAGGGCATGATCTTTTCTTTTCTTTCCTCTTGTTGGTTTAGTTCCAATTATTTGAAGCATACACAAAAAAAGGGTGTCCACTATAAGAGCCTCTATCTCATATTGGATGGCCTTGTGTACCTCAACTCTTTCTTTTGATACTTTAGTGAGGTTGGTTCTTCTCCTTCACTATTTGAGTAAATTATCTATGCCATAGTAAAATATTGATACTCGTCATGCTAAGTGAACATATGGATCACTATGAGTATACTTAGTGCATTTCTATCTTAAGTTATGAACATAATTGTCATTGTAGATAAAATATTTACTAAATACTTAGCATAAAAAGGATCTCTTGTGTGTCTAGTGTGTTTTCATGCAAGAAACATTCTGGTTATCCTAACATTTTTGCTTTGATGCTTATGTTTGCTTGCTACATCAAAAGGGATAAATGTTTTGGTCCTTCTGGCTTCTTCTACCTTAATGGTTACATTTAATCCTAAAAAAAATAAGACACATATCATATACATATTATTTCTATTGCAATGTTAGAGGGACTTTTATGAAATTTGTGGGTCTAACTAAACACTCAATGATGATAATTTTATGAGTTTAGTAACTAGACCTAGGGATACATCTAGCATAGGGTTGCATTGCATTTCATACTTCACTTGCATAAGAGTACATTTTGATCAATACTTGTATCTTTCGACATGGGAGGTTGTTGTTTTCTTCAAAGTATCATGTTTCTTCTTGACTACACAAGCATTTTGATCCTCAGTTAGTCTTTTTGAATTTCATGAAAGACCTGGCATTAACAAAAAAAATTGAAACCTGCATGAGATGTTAGTTCATTTACATTTTTCATTTTGTGTACATTTTTTCATATGTCATTAATCATAAATCCATAATCTCATCTACACTACTTTCATACATCATATAAATTTTCATTCCTCACAATTGTATAACTAACATCTCATGTACAAACAACTATAAGAGAAAGAGTGGCACATGCAAAGGTACTCAAATCAAAAGATCTCATATATATACATATATACATATATATATATACATATATACATATATATATATATATACATATATATATATACATATATGTATATATATATATATATGTATAGATATATATATATGTGTATATATATTGTATATATATATACATATATATATATATATATATACATATATATATATATACATATATATATATATGTATATATATATACAATATATATACACATATATATATGTATATATATATACAATATATATACACATATATATATGTATATATATATATTGTATATATATATATACATACATACATATATACATATGTATATATATCTACATATATATATATATACATATATATATGTACATATATATACATACATACATACATACATACATACATACATACATACATACATACATACATATATATATATATATATATATATATATATATATATATATATATATATATATATCTAAAGGAGTCAAAGTATACATTGATACAACATAGTGTGTACTACTTGAGCACTGTCGATCTCAAAATGATACAAAATGATGTTGATGCATCCAATATATATGCTCAAAAATATCAAATAGAAGAGGTTAAGCCACCTACATCCTTACTCTTCATCCTTGAGTGAAGGAGAAGGAGGTAGAGAATCTTCTTTAGCTGGGAGACATATGCCCATTGATCCTCTAGCATACTCAAAAAATATAGGCACATTCTCTATCGCATCAGGAACTACTCTAACGTATGCAGCATAATATTATGTTTCCCTAGCAAATTGTAACTAAGCCTCATTTCATTGTCTCTCTAACTACTCCTGAAGCTCATAGATCTCTCTATCTCACTTTGCTAACTATATGTCTCACCTAGCTATTGTTTTTTCATCCTCACTTGATCCCTAGATCTCCTCAAAGAATTTTGGGTCTATATATGAACCTCTCCACTATGTGGCTCTAGAGAATGTTGGCCCTACATCTCATCATCTCCCACATCCTACTCTTCCTATTATGGAGGTTGTCCCTCTACATGATGACTCTACACATCACCTCCAATGGTACCCAAGGTCTCCATCTCTCCTTGCAATCTCCTATGTGTAGTATCAATCCTATGAGTAGCTGGATTCACTCTAATCTAATGACAAGGTATCAAAGCCTTCGATGTCCACTATCTCAATGGTTGCTACTATGGTAGCTTTGGTGCATGCATTGGCACTGACATCCCTATTGGATCTATAAACCATGGAAATGGATGACTTACATAATGCTTTCTATACTCTAGAGTCATCCCTCCATCTATAAGTGTGGCCATATAATTGTTACAAACAATAGTTTACCTAGATAACTAAGAGGGTGGTGGGGGGGGGCGGGGGGCGGGGTTGGTAGTGAATCTGTTATCCAATAATTTAAAAAAAAATTCACCTTAAATAATCTTAAATATTCAACTAAAGTACACAATAACCATAAAAATATGTACATACATAATTACACTAGATATGTTAACTAGGAAAACCCTTGATTAGAGGAAGAACCCTGGTGGGAATGATGCCTACAAGATGATGTATTATTCTAAATATTCCTTGTTAGAAGAAGGATCCTATTAGGAGTCTATTACAACATTTAGTACATATGAGTCCCTCTTAGGAGACTTTAAATCCTTGTTAGAAGATTCCAACACTATTAGGAGTTGTGTCAACCCTGTTATGACTTGTAGAAGAGAAAAGGACCCACTATCAAAAACATTTCTGGGGAAAGATCACCGAACTCACTATCCAACTAATCTCTCAAATCTTCCTTAAAGAATAATTTTATGTTCTATAATTTAACTTATTTTCTCTATTGTTTCAACTAGACCAATTATTGTCTAACCTCGTAGACTAGGTCACGAACCTTGGATCCAAGTATTAAACTTTGGATCACACAATAAAACATTAAAAATGAAGTTTCCTTCACCTTTCCTTTGCTCTCCTTATCTTCACATTCCACTCTTTGTGCTACTTCCAATCATTCACTTCTCTTCATACATGATAAAGGAAAATATCCTTCCTTTATACTAAATCCATAAAATAATTCCTTGAGTCAGCTATTACACCTTCTCAATTAATTATTATAGGACCATATTAAGAACATGTTACACTTAGTGATAACATTAGTCTTCCACCTTGTACCTTGAGTAACTTTCTCTACACATATCATTATGATGAGTGAGCTTAGCTATGTCATCTCCAAAATGCCTTCTTCACATCTTTAACTTTGTCTTCTCAAAATATAAACTCTACTAGAAGATATAACAAGTTTACCGAAAAATTCCTCTATAAACTCTATCTTAAAATAGTCTCCACTGAAACTTTCATAACTTCTTCCATACTTTATATCTTATGATTTCAAGGTTAGCTACATATACTAGACACTTAGTATTATCTTTGTTTAACCTCACTTAGTGAAAATGCTCAACTGTCTATCTGTACCAACTTGATCTTTCCTTTGTTCTTCTATCTAATATGACAAAAAATTACTATGTTGATATCAATGAAAAACACAATCATGAGTATAACATATCATCGTGACAATGATCTAATCATGTTTCTACAAAACTCCCCCATAGGAATATTATCAGTATTCATGCTTCCAACAATCTCCTTATTTGGCATTGATGGAAAAATAGATGAAAAACATCTAGTTCAAAGAATTCCAACTGCAAAAGACTGTTAACCTTTCTTTTCAAAACCTCTTCATAAATCATTCTTCCATGTACTTTTCCAAACTATTTTCCATGCTAAATTTTCTTACTATTGCCAAACTATTTTTCATACTAAAATTCTCCCCCATTGACATCAATATCAAAGGTTTTAGTAACCAACAATCTATGCCACTACTATTCTATGACCTATTCAAGTATCCAAGATACTATTAAAACAATATCCAACAAGAGTCTTAGATAACCCTGTCCATCACAAATACTTCCCCATATAGGAAGCATCAACATTCAATCCAAACAAAAAATATTTCTTTGTTACATTGGACTGATGCACTCTTGCATCATCTACTCTGATGTAGCAAGGGGCATAACCCCTAGCATACCTTGCAAATACTCAAAAGTCTCCTTGGGAAGAGGCTTAATGAAAATATCTACAATCTTCTTTTTAGTGCTTACATATTCCAATCTAGTTTCCTTTTCTACAACTTTTTTTCTCAAAATGTGATACTTGATAGAAATGTACTTAGTCTTAGAATACAACACTAGATTCTTAAACATATTTATTGTGCTTGTGTTGTCACAATGTATGATAATAGGTTCTCTAAATTCTATGCATATATCCTTCAACATCTACTTCATCCAAAAAATTTGATTACAATTGTTTCCTACTATAACATATTCTACTTTTGTTGTGCTTTGTCAGGTACAATCTTGCTTCTTTCTTAACCAAGAAACCAATCTTCCTCCAAGAAAGAAGTCTTCACCATTGGTGCTCTTTCTATCATCCATACTACATGCCTAATTAGCATTAGTATAAGTATATAGAGTGAAATCATTAGATCTATCATACCATGATGTAAACTCTTGTCTTCCTTTTAGATATCTAAATATCCTTTTGAATACTACATAATGTGCTTCTCTATGATTTCCTTGAAATCTTGCAACGATTCCAAATGCATTTACTATATCTAGCCTTGTGTGAGTTAGATATTACAATCCTCTGGTCATAGATCTATACTTCTTCTATTCAACAATAGGTGTCACCCTTTGTAGATAACCTATTTCCAGTTACCATAGGTTCTCCAACATATTTACATATTTCCAAACCAAACCTTTTTAGTAAATCTTTTAAATACTTAGTTTAATTAATAAAGGTTCCTTCTTTGTTCTACACAATTTGTAATGCTAGAAAATATTTCATTTCTCCTATCATGCTCATTTCAAATTCCTTCTTCATTTCTTCTGCTAACTTGTCACTTTCATCATAATTTCCTCCAAATATGATATCATCAACAAATATTACCAAGATCATCAATTGATCATCAATTTCTTTCCAATATAGATTACTATCTGCCATACCTTTGTTATATCCAAGCTTTGTCTAATGCTTGTCCAATCTTGCATACTAGGTTTTGGGTGCTTGCTTTCAATATTTGTCGAAAGGTAGTTGCATTTACCTTTTATTCCACATTGGTTTTGTTTGTAATATCTTGGGTGGGAAGTTCCTATATAAGAAAGCCTTATGAGAATTTGTAATTAAGCTCACATGGTGTAATCTCTTGTAAGAAAGCTTGGAGGTGAAAGATCTTAGTGTGTAAGATATTGAGAGGAAGTCTCTTCTTGGTGAATCTTTTCTTTGTGGAAGTTCTCTTGGTGGAAGCTCTTGGTTTGAAGACACTTCTTGTGGAAGTTATTAGTTGGAAGCTCTCTCATATTGTAAGAATTTGAAGTTCTCTCATTCAGAGAATATTGTAATGAATTTCAAGTTTTAATGGATGTTTTATGAAGCATTTTATCTTCTCTTTGTCTTCATGTTGTTTTTATTCTGGTTGTGAGTTGGTAAAGATTATGTGGCCCTTCATCAACATACTATGTCCTTTCATCTATCAAAGGACAACCTTCAGGCTATTCTATGTATACATCTTCTTCAAGTTCTCCATTCAAAAATGCTAACTTGACATCCATCTAATATATTTTGAATTTCTTATATGCTGCATATTTTATGAATAAACTTACTCCTTCTATTCTTGCTATAAGAGCATAGGTTTCACCATAGTCTATTCCTTCTTGTTGTGAGTAACCTTTACATACCAATCATGTTTTGTTCCTTAAAACTTCACCTTGTTCATTCATCTTGTTCTTGAATACCCATTTTGTTCCTATCACATTCTTGTTTTCTAGTTAGGGGAACAATTCCCATGTCTCATTCTTTATTATCTTATCTAATTCCTCTTTGATAGTTTGTTTCCAATAGTCATCTTTACATGCTTCATTTGCATTCTTTGGTTCAAATTGGGATATAAAACCTAGTTCTTCATTGATTATGCTTCTTGTCTTCACACATTTATCTTTGCTTCCAATGATCTACTAGGGTGGATGATTCTTTGCATAATTTTACCCAAAGTAGGATTTGTTATATCTATTCTTAGCTCTGTTGAAGGTTTTGGGATTTGTTCCTGCATTGGATCTCCTTCATTCTACAAATCATTATTAGTCTCAAAGAATACTTCATCATTCCTTGGTTTAGTAACAACATTATCATCATCTAAAATTTATTAAACTATGCTCTCTTGTGTCCTAAATTTCTCATCAACTCTCACTTTTGCACTTTCCATAATAGTCTTATTTCTTAGAGTATAACATCTATAAGCCTTCTTTTTCAATGAATAACCAAGAAACATACCTTCATCACTTCTAGCATCAAACTTACCAACATCATCATCTCTTTTGATATAACACTTACTACCAAAAATTCTAAAATACTTGATTGTAGGTAAGTGACCAAACCATAGTTCATAAGGGGTCTTATTTGTGTCTTTCCTGACTTGCACTCTATTCATAGTACAGACTATTGTACTCATAGCTTCTCTCAAAAACACCTTGGATAAATTATTCTCACCTAACATAACTCTTGCAGCTTCTGTTAATGATCCATTTCTTCTCTCTGCAATGTCATTTTGTTTAGGGGTTCTCAAAGTTGATAGCTATCTTTTGATTTCATTAAATTCATTTGAAGTAAATTCTCCTCCTCTATCTGATCTTAAATATTTAGTCTTCATACTTGATTCATTCTCAATTCTATTCTTGAATATCTTTAACTTATCAAATTCCTTCGATTTTTCTTTAAGAAATGCAACCCACATCATTCTAGAAAAGTCAACAACTAAAATCATGAAATACCTGTCACCATAGAATCCTTTAGTCTTCATAGGAACACTAAGATCTATATGTATAATCTCCAGTTTTGTTGTAGTAGTAAACTTCTTGTTGGGAAAAGAAGTTCTATTATGCTTTTCCAATTCACACTCCTTGAAAATTGTATTAGTAGGCTTTACAATCTTAGGCAAATCTCTAACTGCAAACATAATACTAGTCTTCATAATGCTATCAAAGTTTATATGACAAAATCTCTTATTCCATAACCAATTTTCATCTACCTTTACAACCAAACATATCATTTTAGTAGGATTTAACTAAAATACATTACCTCTAGATTTGTTTCATGTTTCAATTACCTTCCATCTTTGTCTCTGATCATGCATGCCTTTTCTATGAGCTGCAACTGATAACCTTTATCCACTAGTTGTCCAACACTCAAAAGATTGTGCTTCAAACCATCAACAAAATATACATCCTTAGTGAAACTCTTACTATCAAGAGTAATAGATCTATTACCTTTAACTTAGCATGTTACATTGTTTCTTACTTTGACAATGCCTCCATCATGACTTTTTAAGTTAAAAAATTTGTTTATATAACCAGTCATATGATGTGAACAACCACTATAAATTATCCAATTAGATTTATTTTCAACCTATGATACCAAAGCCATTTTCTATAGATTTTCTTCTTTAATAGCTACAAATCCAATTTCATCATCACTAGCACTTACTTCCTATTCATCAGAATCATCTTCTTCACTGACATAAAAACATTCTCTATCTTTTCTAGGTTTGAAATTTCCTCTATACTATTTCTCTCTTTTAGGAAACTTAGATGCATAATCACCAAATTTATTACAAGTCCAACATTTGAAGATTTTCTTACCATACTTTTCTCTTCTTACCAGAAAGGCTATTCCTTCTTCTATCTTTATGTCCTCATCTTATCCAATACTACTAGAAAAGTCTCCTTTAGTACTTGTGCTCCTTGATAAACAAGGTTAAATATTCAAGGCACTAGACCTATTTCTATTCTAGTCAATTCTTCGAATTTTCTAAGCTCATTCTCAACTGATTCAAGTATTCCAAGTAATGTTTTCTTTATGAAATATTTGGTACAATAAATCAACAATTGTAGCATTTGAGATATTGGAATAAATGATGATGTTAAGCTTGTCAATATCTTCTATATCACCTAATCCTCTTCTTTAGCTCCTCCTTAAGATCTAGTACCTATAGTAATTTCTCATATCTTTCTTACATATGTCCTTATAGATTCATCTTCCATCATTTTAGCATCTTGAAATGCACAAATCCAACTTTGTGACCTCAATTTCTTAGAATGTTCATTTCCTTCAAAACTATTTTCCAAAGCTTCATAAATCATATGAGAAGTAACAAATGACTTTACCTAGTTGTATTCAATTTTAAGAAGTGTTGACAATAGTGCTTCTCTTGCTCTCATGCTACAAATGAAGAGTTCCCTTTATTCCTTGGTATAAGTTTCCAAATCTTTTCTAGCAGTGATTGTCTTTTCTAATTTTGTCAAAATCCAATATCCTAGACCCATACATAGAAAATGTTTCTTCATTGTTTCCTTCCATCTATCATAATTTGTTCCATTGAACTTTGGACTATCCTTTCTGAATATGTTTTCCATATATCTCCCAAAGTTGTTAAACTTTATCTTTAAGGAATCGATACTCTAATCCCAATTATTAGAAACAATAGTCCACAAAGATAGCTAAGAGGGGGGGTTGAATTAGTTATCCAATAATTAAAACATTGGTCCACCTTAAAAGGTCTTAACCATTAAACCAAAGTAAACATCAACCATACAAAGATGCATACACAATTACACCAAATACGTCAACTAAGGAAACCCTTGATAAGAGGGAAAACCCTAGTGGGAATTATGCCCACAAGATGATGTACTAATATAAATATTCCTTGTTAGAGGATGGACCCTGTTAGGAGTCTATTACAACCTTTAGTACATATGAATCCCTATTACGAGACTTTGAATCCTTGTTAGAAGATTCCAACCCTACTAGGAGTTGTAGAAGATAGAAGGAACTACTATCTAAACAACTTTTGGCGCAAGATCATTGAACTCACTATCCAACTAATATCTCAGCTATTCTTTTTAGAATAATTGTATGTATTGTACTTTAACTTCTTTCCTCTATCCTGTCAACTAGACCAAAATCATTGTCTGACCTTGTATACTAGGTCACAAACCTTGGATCCAAGTATTAAACTTTGGATCACATAATAAAACCTTGGTAATGAAGTTTCCTTCACCTTCACTCTACTTTGTTTATTTTCACATTTTTCTCTTTTTGTTGCTTCTCTTCATACATGATAAAGGAAAATGTCTTTTCTTTATACCAAATCCATAAAAAAATTCCCTAAGTTGGCTATTACACCTTAAGTAATTATTATAGGACCACATTATGAACATGTTACACTTAGCATTAACATAAATATTCTACCTTGTAGCTTGAATAATTTTTTTTACACATATCATTATGATAATCAAGCTTAGCTACATCATCTCTAGAATATCTTCTTCATATCTTTAACTTCAGCTTCTTAAAATAATGACTCTTATAAGAGATATAACAATTTTACTAGAACATGCCTCTGTAAACTCTATCTTGGTATAGTGCTCACTAAAACTTGCATAAATTCTTGTAGACTTAATATCTTATGCTTACAAGGTTAGCTACATATACAAGACACTTATTTGTATCTTCCTTTAACCTTTCTTAGTGAAAATTCTCAACTGTCTATCTATACCAACTTGATCTTTCCACTATTCTTCTATCAGATACCACAGAAAGTTGCTATGTTGACATCAATGATAAACAAAGTCATGAGTGTAACATATCATCATGATAATGATCTAATTATGTTTCTACAATACTCCCCCATAGGAATATCATCAACACTCATGCTTCCAACAATAATCCTACTGCATCATCATGATGGTGCATGCATTGATCATAGATCTCTCAAAGTCTTATCTAACTGGTCACCCCTTCACCTCCTTGCTGAAGCGGGTGAGATATCCTATGGTCAACCATACTTCCTCCACACACATGTCAAAGGAAATCTCTTGATCACCTAGATCAAGTAGCCAATCAATGGCTAAGAGGTAAACATATATCCAAGCTATGCTTAGGCATCATTCCAAGCCTCTATCTCTCTCCATGGTCACCATATCACTGCCACCAAGTCATCCAACTAAGTTATTTACTACTTGGTATTACCCATAGTAGTATAGTTCATTTTTCCTCAATACCTACAAATATATGACTCATGGTGCTACCTCATATCATCACATATAGGTCTCATCACAGGCAAGTGCTCCCATGCCCATACTTGCAAAACATAAATGCCAAGTGCCATACTCTTCTTCCCTTTATACACAACCTTATGCATCTCATGATACATATGGGCCAACATACATTGACCCCACCCAAAATGTGATGGATGCTTTAGCATCCTCTGTAGCATCTGACCCCAACCACACTCGAATCTATGTTGGCCTTTGTTAGGCATTAGATAGAAACCAAGGAAGGCTCTGAGTACCACTACCAATCTATGTGCATCACCGTATAACTATACCAACTCCTCCCATGGGATGGCCATCAGTGGCCATGTACCAGGTCTCAGATGAGTGTCATACTCTATCCAGTGTCCGTGGAATGCAATCTAGAGTATCTTATATATGTCCTCTAATTGGATGGTCATATCTCCCAGAGGGAAATGAAATGTGTTCATCTCCAAGTGGAAATGCTCTACTAGTGCTTTCAATAATCTATAATTCACCCATAAATTAGGGATATCCAATAGAGGTGATAAGCCAAGTGTATCAATAAGAGCCTACTCTGCAACATCTAATTCCTTGATCAATACCTTGATGGTAAGATAATGTGATCTGAATCAGACATCTGGAAAAGAAACTTGCAAACATGCATACAACATAACATGATCAGTAGCTGATATCTAAATAAACATATTACTCCTACTGTGCTAAATACATACTAAATACATGTTAAAATGACTAACAATGATTCAAAACAACTACAAAAAATACATTTTTGACAAATTTTCATTAAAACTAACACAAAATCTCACATGACATCTAATAATCTCACTTGAGAATGTACATTCTCATGCGAGGAAATTCCTTCCTTGCATAAGCAAACTCCTTCGCCCATGCAAGAAACTAATTTCACACGAGCTAAGACTCAAACATAAGCACAAAAAGATGCAAGAATAGGGTTTCTTGCATGAGAATTGTGTGTGTTCCACATGAGGATATCCCACATCCTACACAAAGAAATTTCCTAGTGGTGTTTCCTCGTGTGAGAACTTGTACAAGCTCACACAAGAAAATGTGTTCTCATGTGAGAAGCCATGAATAGTAAATTTTTAACTCATAAAAACATGAAATTTTTTATCATAATGTATAAAATATGAAATTTAAATGAGGTTAATCAACTACTAACTAGAGGTCCATAGTCTGTAGCTAGTTGTGTCACCTAAAAAGGTTAAATCAATGACTATACACTAGGACCACCATTTTTGCCTTAGAGCTCTTTTCATTACAAATAAAAAATGCACAAATAAAATTAAAAGCATCCTTTTGGGTCCTTATATAGCTTTTGACCTAATTTTTTAAAGTTTTCTGATTAACATAAAAATACCCCCTTAGCTAATTGGACTACTTTGAACTCATTTTTGGGATCAAATTCAAAATTTGACACTCTTAAACAACTCAAAATTGCACTTTACAATTTTAGGACTAACATGATTGAATCTTGTGCAATCCATCTTACTGATACTCCAAGAATCTATGGAATATTATCAATTCACATATTACTCCAACTTTTTCAATATTTTTAGCAAAAGTCAATCTTGGTAAATTTTAGTCAACCATGGTCAACAAAACCTTCAAATCACTCTGAATCACCTTCATTCAGCTATGTCATCTTTCAACTTTTCACCCAAGGGGGTAAGATGATGATTACATCAATGAACATCATCGAATCTTTCAAATATGGCTTCAAATCGAAACATAATGTCATATTTGGTAGGGGCATCTCATCACTTGGGGCATCTTTGTTCCCCTTATCTGGCATCATATGATATCCAACTGATTAATCTTATATCATTCCTTATCATAGTTTCACGGACAAGTATTTGAGTGTTATACTTAGACTCCTAAGGATTAAGCCTCATTTAGGGATAATTCTATGACCAAGGATAACTTTAAGAAACCCTCCTTTAGAAAAAATACATAAAATTTTGGTGAATTGAACAATGGTTCATAGGAAAAAAATTCATTTCTATTGGAAATTTTTTATTTTTAAGTAGGAATTTTTTTTATTTTATTGGTGATTGTTTTTCAATCATATGAAAATTCTATAAAACCCTTGTGAATCTTTTATTATTGATGAAAATCATGGAAAAAAGTACACATACCTAGAAATAATGATTTTGTTATTACTATTATTATTATATGGTGCCTAATTAATTATCAAAATTAAAGGTTAAAGTTTGCCCACTTTTGTTTCCCTCTAGATTATTGAATGGTGGTTTAGGGGAAGCACCCCTATTATTTTAAACCATTGGATGATCCTAAATCAATCCAGCCTAAACCCAATTTCAAGCCAAACTTTTAAAAGGATACTAAATTTTAAAGAATATTTCCAAAGTAAAGACACATGTCCCCAATAAAATCTATTTTTTGGAAAAGTGAGAAAAGATAAAATATTTCATGAAAATTCTCTAGAATAGAGACATGTCAATTCTATATACTTAATTTTTAGTGTAACTTAAATTCTTACCAAATATTGGTGAATAAGACTATCAATTAAGACAAGCATTGAAAATTGTAGGCAAAACTATTTAACTTACTACATAGAAAAAATAAATTTGATTGGCAAAGTCATCACTACAATATAAATACTTCTATATTATTATTGGTGATTAGCCTAAGCATGAGACCCAATGTTGGTAAAGTGCAGATGAGATGGACACCCCAAAAGTGCAAAAAAAAAAAAGCCAAATCTAGGTTTCCTAATGAGTGAGATTAGCCAATTTATGAATATTAGCCACTAAATTTATCATTGCCTATGACTCATGATTAGGTCTTGTTAGCTTTTATGGACAAGTATTTTGGTGTTCTATCTAGACTCTTGAGGATTAAGCTTCATTTTGGAGATAATTCTAAGATTTTCTTTCAAATCACTATTTAATGGATAGGTATCAAGGAAAACTAACCCTAACTACTGAGGATTGAGCCTCATTCTAGGGATAATCTTATGAATCATTATTAATCTTATCATCTTCTAATAGAATGGTAACAGGGTATTCTAACCCTAACTCCTTAGAATTGAGTCTCATTTTGGGAATAATTCTACGAATTTTGATAATCTTTGTTTTTTTAAAGATTGGTATCTAGTGTTCTATCTAGACTATGGGAGTTAAGCTTCATTCTAGAGATAACCCTAAAAATTTCATCAATTGATTTCTGTGTCATCAATCTTAGAATCAATCTCAACTCTTGGTCTATACTTCAAACTTTTGATTTCTTTGTATAAACGTGCTACTTGCATACTCATTCAAAGAGGGGAATTATAATATCCCAAAATTGGCACATCGACTTTTTGAACCAATTTTAGTGCATCAATCTCACAATATCTATTTGTTAATCAATGAAGTCCTATTGTACTAGGAATTTTTTATTCTTATCTTCTTTACTTGACTAATTATTTATTTAATTAGGATTTTATATTATTATGTCATGTTTGAATGGATCAACGTTATGTCCTATTTCATCTCATTAAACCCAATTAAAAATGGAGGACCCCATCTCACTTTCAATCAGGACCGTCCATTTGGTTCAATCTTGATTGTTGATCAGATCCAATGTTTTATAAACAAAACCTTCAATGTCTCATTTTGAAGGATTCACAAGAAAAGTATCAAATTGATGCTGATTTGATTACTCAAGTACCTTGCATTCAAGTTTATGTTGCTTTCATATGCTCATCATTTAGACTAAAATGCTTTCATTTTGTTATTACTTTTCATTGTTCTTAGATTAATTTCAGTTTCATTTAGATTAATTTAATATCTTTGCATTCAAAAAACATCAAAAACATAGATTAGATTGCATTTTTATTCTTCCAAATCCTTCATACTAGTTTGATGTAATTATTGATCTCTCAATCCTCAGAGTGAATAATAAAACACTGTCTAGTTAGAAGGCAATAGATCACCTTGTGTAGACATACCGAATGGACAATACCATCTTCATTTCAAAATGTTTCTAACATGTAATTATCATGTTGAAGTGTGTGTGGATTTAGAGGCCCATAATAAGCACTCACAGTCTCACCACTTCTCTGAAAAATAACTCTAACACATGAACAACACTACTAGTCTTCTTGTAGGGAATGAAATGTGCCATCTTTAAAAACTTATCAACCACCACAAAAATATAATTATGCCCTCATTGATTCCTTGGTAATCCAAGAATTAAATACATGCTCACATCCTCACATGAATTATATGGTATAGGTAATGGTTGATATGACCCATATTTTACTTACTCCTTTTTGTCATCTGACATACTCTGCAACTCTGTACAAATTTCTTCACATCTTCCTACAACTATGGCTAATAAAATTTCTCATAAATCAAATTAATAGTCTTATCTCTTCCAAAATGTCTAGCCAATCTACCACTATGCTTCTCCTTGATGAGATTGTCCCTCATAAAACTTCTAGGAATGCACAACTGACTTCCTTTAAACTACATACCATCTTGGATATATGAAATCCAATCATTTCATCTTGTAAAGTGTAATAGGATCTTTAAAAGCCTTCCAAGGTCACCAAAATCAAAATCCTCTTTGATACGAATTCTTTCTTGAACCCAACCACCTCAATCTGCATCTCTGTTAGAAAAATTTGTCCTCTACTAAGAGTTTGTTCAACTTTGTTAGAATTTCCACTCCTATGTTTCATAAAAAATGTACAACTCTGTAAAATCTCAACCCAATTAAAATGTCTTTGGTTCAATTTTCCTTGACTATTCAAATATTGCAAAGCTTGATGATCAATATACAAAACAAACTCCTTAGGAAGAAGATAGTGTCTCTAGTAATTCAATGCCTAAAATATAGCATAAAATTCCTATTCATAAACAAAATATTTTATTTTGGCATCATTAAAGTTCTCACTAAAATAAGCAATAGGTCTCCCTTCTTGGCTCAAAATAGTTCCTATTGCAGTACCACAAGCATCACAATATACTTGGAATGCCTTGTTAAAATATGGAAGTGATAAAATAGCTTGCCCTATAATTTTTTCTTTCAACAAATTAAAACTTGTATTTTCTCCTATAGTCCACTTAAATTATTTCCTATCACCTCTCATTGTTTTAGTAAAGGGTCCACAAATACTACTAAAACCTCTTATGAACTTTTTGTAAACACTAGCCAGTCCATGAAAAGATCTTACCTCTATAGCACTCTTTGGAGTAGGGAATTCAAGGATAGCCTTCACTTTCTCTTGGTCCACTTTTAGACCTAATGAAACTATAAATACTAGGTAGACTAACTCCTTCTTCACAAAACTACGCTTCTTTAGGTTTGTCAACAAATTTTATTTCCTCAACTTATCAAAAACCTTTTGAATATCCATAAAATTATCCTCTGACGTCTTACTAAAGATCAATATATGATCTAGGTAAACAATGAAAAACTTACTTAGAAACTCCTTCAGTACCTCATTCATGAGTCTCATGAAAGTGCTCAATGCATTGGTTAGCACAAAAGGCATGACTAGCTAATCATACAATCATTCCATTGTCTTGAATGTAGTCTTCCACTTGTTCCCTTCTCTAATGTGAATTTTTTGGTATCCACTCTTTAGATATATCTTTATGAAATACATAGATCCACTCAAATACTCCATAATGTTGTCCATCCTTGGGAATGGAAATCTATGCTTGATCGTGATCTTGTTGATAGCGTGAGAATCTGTACACATCCTCCATTCTCCATTCTTCTTTGGTGCTAACATTGTTGGTAAACACATGGACTCATATTTTCTCGAATCAACCCCTTCTTTAAAAGCTCATGATTTTTTTTTTCAATCCCTCACTTTTAGCTAGTGTCACTTTATGTGCTGCCTTATTTGGAAAACTAGCTCCTAGAATCAAATTCATTTGGTGACTAATATTCCTTATAGCAGGTAATCCATTAGCTACATTATTTGACACAATATCTAGAAACTCTCCCAACAAATTATTTGCAACTTCTATAGGTACCTCCTCTATCTTTAATTTACCATCTTTTTGGATTACAAAAAACACATACGCTCATGTGTCATACCTTTGAAAAAATATTTTCCATCAAAAAAACATATTTGAGCATCACAACACACCTTATCTTCTTTCTCCTTCAATGATTTCAACTTATGTTCCACTCCATCCTTGGTTAGAATGTAGGTATTTTCTTAACCATCATGTACAACATGCCTGTCAAACTTCCATGACCTCCCCAAAAAATATGACATATGTCCATAGGTATGATATCACAAAGAACCTCATCTTGCTAGCTTCTAATCTTGAACTTCACTAAGTATTTCTCAGTGACCATGACATTGTGGTCATCTTGCACCCAAACAATATGGTATGCACATGGGTATTTCTACCTCTTTAGCTTCAACTTTGTGACCATATTTTTTGACACCAAATTGTCAGTACTTCCACCAGTAATGATCACATCAAAAAACTTATCTTCACATTTGCACCTTGTGTGAAGCAAGCTCCTACTTTGATTCCTTTGGGTTGAGATTTCCTAAAATTGTGGCAACATCAAACTTAGGTATTTTTCTAATCTTAGAAATGGTTTTAAAAATGTTTTCCTCTTCTAGGTTTAAAATTTCATATTCTATCATTTGATCAAAATTTCCTTCTTCTCTTTTATTAGACTGCCTATGGACTCCCTATTTTAAAAAATTTAAAATACAATTACTAGTTCTATTCATAATGGCTAAAGACCATGTATGTGTCATTTTCTTATTATATTTTGCAAAAATGAATGTATGTCAACTATGATTATATTCAAGTTGAACTAGGTTCATTTGGGTTCAATATGATTCAAAAGGTTTGTACTAGTTCAAAGCTTTATCAAATTCAAACATAGGTCATTGAACCTGTTGAACTAGATCAAAAGGTTTAAACTAGTTCAAAGGTTCATCAAGTTCAGAGTAATTGGTTAAAACAAGTCCAGCAAGGTATACAAGTTTCAAAATGGTCCAAATAGGTTAAACAAGGTTCAAAGAATTCTTATTGGTTCAAATAGGTTCCAACTATTATATACTAGTTCAAAATGGTCTTAACAAGTTCATTATTTCAAAGGTTTAGCTTAAACGTTCCAAGTTCAAAATTTCAACATATTTTGATTTTATAAATTGGAATGTTAAAATTCATTCATGTTGGAAAAGGCATTCCAATGACCCTCCAATGTGCAAGAATAACCTTCAAAAATCAGTAAGACTTTTATCATTGTAAAAGTTAGTTGACTTATTTGACTATGGCTAAAAAGAAGGAATCAAATTTGATAGATGGTCACTCATTTATGCAATAAAGATATCCAAAATGGTGTCCACATTCATGTTACAACATTATTTTTAGAAGGTTGATGAAATTTGGTGGATTCATGCACTTCAAATACAATTTGATATGTAAAACAACAATAATACCATGGATAGTCGAGTAATGATTAACTAATTGTTGTATAAGGAATACTATAAAGTTTAATATCTTTATAGTATTGTTAGATCTATCTATAACTGAATAAAATTGGCTCTTAAAAGAAGCTCAAAATGAAAGTATGGACATGAAGAATGTTTATGATTTTCAATGCAACTAGCAAACACAAATTTGTTGCTAACAAAAAACTAGTCTTTAAGGGCTATATATTTCAATCCAACCATTAGATCTAGTTGAATTTTGGATATGTATCACCAATCACAATTTTCAAAATTGGTTCTAAACCATTTTAAAAAATTATCTACAAATCAAATGATATGGTTGTTGTAGTAGAGTATTATAAAATGTATCCATTATAGTCAAAAAATAATAATAGAAAAATGAGTTATGTTGTAAAGTTCATAAATTTTAATAAAACTATTGGAATTATCTAGGTTTTGGATATGTTTTAGAAATTGTCACGTTCTAAATTCACCCAAAATGGTTTTTTCAGAAAAGTTAGGGATCAAATATTATGAGCATTGGTGTGAACTATCAAAATTGGCAATGAAAATTATGAAATCATGATAGCATCTATCACTAGCATATGCCACTTGCTCAAATTCCATATGACCTTAATTTGATAGGTGTATTTATCCTTATATTTATCAGAATAATGTTTAAAAGGTATGAAACAAAGGTAGAGAAAGTAATAAGAATGGGCACAATGGGGGAATACTTTTAAAATACTTTATAAAAAATGGGGATTATCAAAAGCATAAGTGATCTAGAGATAAATTTAAAAGAAAATCCAAGATCCGGTTATGGGAACTGAAACATCACAAGGAAACGATTATTTATTCTACTATTTTCAAGAAATGAGAGGCTTCTTTTTGTAAGGGACTTTATGCAATGAGAGAATGGGGAGTTTTTATTCTAATTGTAATGAAGAAGAAAAGGGCAAATTTTATTTTTAGATAGTGATTCGTCTACATGAACATCATAATCTTTGTTATTATCTTGTGTTTAGAGAGAGGAATTTCTAATATACTAAAAATTTGAGGTTAGATGCTTGCTTTGCGATTGATATTTATCTTTGAATGATGTTGGTTCTCTATGAATGTGTATTTTCTACATCTAATCATCATCATGATTATCATTTAGACTCTGAGTTGTAGTTACTCATGTATTTGAAAAGAATGATATATTTTTCTTTCCTTTTTATTTCCATGTAGTATTTGAATGAATGTTCGTTGTGTCAATAATTCATGATTTATTTTCCCATTTATATTTTTTCCATATCTACTCCATGTTTATGGATGGATGTTTGTGAGCTTTTCTTTCTTTTGGGTTAAAACATTATCAATTATAGAGTAGTTGATTCATTGCTAATATTGCACAAGGAGCTATACCGAGATAATCTAGAGGAAGATTATCAATCCCATGATAATATTTCCAACTATTAGTATGATTTGTTCATTTTGGGCATTTGGAGTTCTTTTATGTATTTTTTCTTGAAGAAAAAATCTATTCACCAACATCTTTCATCCTCACTTTTGTCATGTCATAAGGAAAGATTTAATCCTATGTTGATTTTTTCTTGCAATATTTTCATTTGCCTCTAGAGAGCTCTAAAACCCTTAGGTTTAACACCTATGACTTTCCACCATGATCTCTTTGTGGAGGCATTTTTTTTGCTTCCACTAAAACCTTAGTGCAAACTCTCACAATCGGTGATTCGTCTACATGCTTAGTCCAAACCACAATCTTGATGTAGTTGCCTCACATTTGGTGATATATTTACACACTTGGGAACTCCTTCTCTAATACCACTTGATGAAGGTTTCTCCCCTTAATGCTACAAACACATAATAGAAACAAAATAATAATAATAATTGGTGAGAATAATATATGGGCTTCTTATTATCTATGCAAATGTGGAATTATAGAATTTTGAAATACAATATGAAAAATGACATGGGTGCTTTCCTTATAGTAATTTGCAACACAGAGCTGTGAAATATCACCCAGAGTTGTCCTACATAATGTTATAGAAACTCAAACTCAATACCTAGGGCTGAAAAAGCCTAATAATACATATAGAGTTGGCCAAATACTCTTTTTATATTTATTTTGTAAGTTTTTGTAGACCCAACTTATGAAGGCAATAACCTGCAAACCATTTCTCTAATTGTCTATTATAAGTAGTTTTTCAAAATCCTCATCTTCTAATCTACAGGCTTGAAAATGGGCAAGTTCCCATCTATCAAGTTTTTAGGCTTTATCTAAACACATTTAGGCCTTCAATGGTGAGCCTGAAGTTTTTATACCAAAATTTGCAATAAATTCATGAATACTCATGATATTGCACTAAGCCTCAACTAGTAGGCTAATATATCCAAGATGAATATCCACCTCTCAAATTAGAATATTTTGAGCTTGTATGATTGACTTACTAAGTAGTAAGCCTCCAAAGACAACAACTATGCATTAAGAAAACCCTTATTCAAACAACTGAGATGAAATATTCTTTTGGTTGATGCATGATTTCTCTTACACCTAGGACTCTCCTACATCATATAAGCTTGAATCTCAAGATTTTTGTGTTTAGGTTCATCTTCTTTGTCCTTTTGATCATCATTAGAAACTATCATAGTTTCAATAAGTTATACAAGAGGCATTCTCTCTGATTGATTTAGTGTAACACCACTTGCTTCATGCTTCTCTAGCTCTTCAATATTTTTCTCCTCTTTGTTCTTTTCTAGTTAGCTGGTGGTAGATGGATTAATCAATATATGGTTATATATGAATTTTGTCATACATGTTGATAGTAAAAAATCCTCTGTCATTTTCTCCTTTCCAATTTTTGGTTTTCCTTGCGAAATATTTTCCTCACTCACAGGTTTGTGGGCTAGTGTTCTTTCACCTATACCAACATCATCTTCTTTGAATTTAGTTGACTCTCGTTAGGTTTTTGTATTCCCACCATTAGCATTGCCATCCTTCTATTTTGTTTTGGCATTGTCAATATTTTATTCCCTCATGTGTATCTTTATGATGGTGTTAATTATCTGTGTATTTTTCTTATCCATTAGTGTCACTTGAAATAGTGTTAGCTAAAATATGCATAGAACCAAAGGGTATATATATCTTATTTTTTGTTTCATTAAATTTCTCAATATGATGATACTCTTTGATTTGATCAATTACTAATGAAAATATTGTTATGTGAAATCATGAGTTGACTCAATATATGTTGAACCTTAAGTATATATCTTGATATCTATCATAACATCATGATCCTTGTTCAATTCTTAATGTAGATCTTCTTCTATTAGGTCCTGGATAGTAACATTTTATTTTCTCCCATCTATGTCTTTCACCATTTCATATACATAATTAGCAACTCTTGTGGGGAAATACCATCATATTAATCCTCTTTCTTCCTTGTGTATTTCTTCATCAACATCTTGGATTTAGTAAAACTATTTCTAGATTCTCTCACATTCCATATCAATACATTTTAATTTTCCTATCAAAACTTTCAATGCTATGAGAAGAAACTAAAATGGACACTTGATTAGTTAGACTTCGACAAGATAAAGTGATTATTTAATCATATTACAAGTAAGGAAGACAAATGTACTAAAGTCTTGAAGAAGTGATCAAAGAATAATTGAATATATAGGATTGATTGAGAAATAGAGAAGAAGATTAAGAAACTTAAAGTATATGTCAAGTGATGAAAATGTCGACCAAGAGTTAGTATATTGTATGCAATATTAAACCTCGAAGTCCCCCTTTCCATTCTTTCTAAACCTTGCCTCTTGTTCCCATGTGCATACATACTTGTTGTAGACCTTGAGCAGCATACATCACCATTAGTAAATGCATGCATGACATAGAAATTGGGTTGGCTAGTGGCCAAGTGACCCACTTGTTTTGGGTGGAGACTAAAGGGATAGTTTGAGAATAGTTTTGGTTTAGGTTACTATTAGTTGATTGACTTAGTATACAGTATTTCTTTGTTTGGGTGTATAAAGTGTCATCGGTTGTATATTAAGTTAGTTATTTAAGCTTTAGCTTCATTTTATGTTTAAATAATAGGATTATTTTCAAGATTTATAGTAGTAAGTTGTATATGGTAAGTGAGCTTGTTGGAGGTTTAATGAATAGTTAGGTAGGTATTAAGAGTGTCTAGGTTAGTGCTCCTTGGTGATTAGAATTGCTATATATATATATATATATATATATATATATATATATATATATGGGGTCATGTGTGTGATATTTATTATTGTATTTATGAATTTAAAGTTTGATGCTAGGGGGATAATAATAGTTGTTATTTGACAAGCATTGTCTTAGGAGTAAGTAATTGGTAGGAATGAAATTGATTTAATTAGGAATTTAATGATTAGTAGTTTTTTTTTGGATTTTTAATATTTATGTAATGAATTTAATATTAAAAGTTATGGACCTAAATTTAATTAGAATTTATACTTGGAAGGTTGTTAGTGGAAAATTTTTTATTAAAGTATAGGATGTGCTATGAGTTAGAATTGACTAGATAAGTTGATAAGATGAGTCAAGTTATGATCGAAGATGAGTTAGATGTTGTAAATAGTTTAATGGTAAATATTTGATAATTTTCATTAGTTCTAAATAAGTTATGATAATATCTAGAATTAAGTATTAGTATGTTATGATACAGCAACCTTTAAGTGCAAGATTAGATTCTCCTAAGGATTAACCTAGTATAGTGTAATAAGGGATAGCATCATAGTCAACTTAGGAACTTGGAAACCTTAAATTCATTTTGAACTTGATGTCATATCTTTGTTAATTGAACCTAATGTTTAATTGATTGACTTAATCAACCCATACTAAGCATTCCTATAGCACTATAACTTAAGGTTTTGAGCCTATGTAGTATGTTTCAAACCAAACTCCACATCTTACGAAATGTAATCAGAGTTCAATTTGTGTTCTTAAACCTAGAAGCAATAATTATCTCTTTTTTGAAAACCTTGCCCACACCTAATTATATTTACCTGAATCGATGGCTTAATTAGACCAACATTTCTAGAACTATAGTAAACTAATTGTGCAACCTCAAAGTTGGAACTCAAATATTCTATGTCATCATCTCTCCACAATGTATACAATGTTGCTGTGTATTTAAAATTAGTTATTAGTTCCTTTAAAACAAAAAAAAATTGGTGTGTTTTTGCCCCAAATTTTGGGCATGACAATTTGTAGAAGGAAAAAGTGATGGATAGATATTATGAATCTAACCTAGCCCTAATATCTAGGGGCATGTTTAAGTGGAAAAAGATCAAAATTACCTATTTAAGGAGGCATAAGAGATGTTTTATAAGGTTGGTTCATTTTTTATTGGTGATTTTAATGGAAACTTGTGAAGAATAGAGTAGCAAAGGAAAAAAGAGAAGATCGGTGAAAAGTGTTATTACTTAAAGGGTTGCCAAGAAGATAACTAAAGGAGATGTTAATGAAGTCTAGTCAATGAACATCCAAATGAGTTGAATAGAGATTTGAATGGAGATCTAAATTTTCAAAGTGAGCTGTATTTGAATAGATCAAACCTATTGGTACTTTCTAACCATAATGAAAGTCAAAATCCTTTAATCAAGGTTGACCTAACCATCATTTTAAAAATCCTTTAATGAAGGTGACATTCTAAGAAAATGATCCAAATTCCTCTAACTGAGTCACTCCTAACAAGGTGATTGAATCTTTTAACCAGGTTACACCTAATAGAGGGTTTCAAAACCTTTAACAGAGTTGGCTTTTAACTGAGCTTACTTCAAAATAGTGAAAAGTGGTAGCATGTTACTTGTTGGTTTCTCCCAAATTGGTTTTCCACATTAAATCTTGGTGTCATATATGTGTAAATGTTGTATGTGTGATGCATTCTATTTACTATTATTTTATTTGTTATTGGTTGGCATATACTGAACATAGAGTTAATTAATGAACAAAATGCTAATTTGTTTGTGATATAATATATGGACAAGGCAGTTTTAAGTGTTTGAATAAATTGTTTGAAGTTAGTGAAAGCCAAATTGATACATCAAGACCTAAGGATTACTAATTTTTCCCCCTCCCCCCCTTCTCTTAGTTATTCTAAGTATTCTATCATAAAATTATCAAAGGAAGACATTACTAGTGAATTTGATCAAACATAATATAGATCTATGATTAGAAAGATAATATACTTTGTACATAGTATACAAGATATTGCCCTAGTTATTGGAATTATTGAAAGGTTTTTATCTAATCCAAGGGAAACTCATATGACTTCTATTAAAAGAATATTTACATATCTTAAGGGAACTGAAGATTATGGCCTATGATATAAAGAAGAGGATGAATTTGATCTTAAAGTCTATAGTGATGCTAATTGAGCTAATAATGCTGATGAAAAGAAAGAATAAACTTGGATGAGCATTCTTTTTAGAAAAAAGGTTGATTACATGGATAAGAATGAAACAAAGTTCTATTTCACAATCTACTAATGAAGTTGAATATGTTGTTATTGTTATGAATTGTTCAAATATCGTATAGATCAAAAGATTGTTGGAAGGAATGCAATAAGAAGTAACCAATTTTGTCACTATCTATTTTGATAACACAAGTTCTATATAAATATTTCAAAAAATCTGGTGGTGCATGCAAAAATGAAGCACACTACAATAAAGTATCATTACTTGAGGGAACAAGTACAAGAGAAGAAAGTAAGGCTTGAGTATGTCAATTCTAAGAAACAAATTGTTGATATATTTACCAAACTATTACTTAAGGATTTTTTTGAGTATCTAAGAGGTAAATTAGAGGTCATGCCCCTATCTAAAATTCATTAGGTGAAGCTTCACGTTGTATCAACTCATGGCTGAATTATAATATTTTTATGGAGTTGATGCAAAAGTGTTCACACTTTAGGATCATTTCTAAAGTTTTAAGGTTGACTATGACGAAACTGATGTAGTATGTATATGCAAGGTACAAGGATATGTCCAAGGTTTAATAAGTTTCACATTGAAATTTATAATGACCTTTGGAATTATTGTGAAAGGTGGAGAATATATTAAAGGGGGAGAATACATTAAGAAAGGGAGAGAAAGAAAATAAAAAAAGGAAGATGATCTAAATAGTAAAGGAAGAGAGATTACCCAAAAGGGGAGTGCTATAGAGTTGAATATAACATAAATGAAGATAGCAAAAGACTAAACCTGAACTATGAGATCATATCCAAAGAGGGAGTAATTTTGAAGATGTAGACTTAGACAATTTTCTAACTCTAAATGCATAAATTCAACATTTCATTTATGCATTTAGAGTTAGAAAATTGTCTAAGTGCTAGACAATTAAAAGCAACATAGTCTGTAGATGTTAAGTGTATAGATGACTCATTCAAATTTATCTCATGCGCAATTGAGGGAAGCCTCATGACAATATCATAATGATGTGTATCAGTGCACAAGTGTGTATGGATGACATGGTGCAAGCTATGGTTAAAATACCAGTGCACATATTAAACAGTATAGAATAGAGCATAATAGAGAATTAGATTTTGCAGCCTTAGAAAATATTTTGGTTATGAAATAATTACTAAGTTATGATGAGCTGACTATGTGCACATTATCATGTCAAGTGTGTGAACACATGAAAGCCGATAAAGTATAGTTTTGTAAATGTGCAAGGTATAAGTGGAAATATTATATTGTGTAGTAATTGTAGATATGTGAAGCATTATGAAAACTATCATGTAAATGATTTGAAAGATATGCGAGCCTTATGTGATGCAAATTGTGATGTATGATGAGAAAAAGTGCAAAGTATAGGAAACAACAAGTATTGTATGTATATCAATTCTTGTGAAGAATTGAATTGTATAATTACATGTTAGGGAAGTGGAAATTTTTTGCATACATTATATTTGTAATACCAACTCATAATAGGGTTGAAGCAACTCCTAAAAGAGTTGAGGCTTCTAACAAGGCCTAGTCTCCTATCAGGGACTTGGTACACTATATGTACTTCATAGACTCCTAACAGGGTCAATATTGTTAACATGATCATATTGTTTAGTGACACATCTAGTGGGTACCATCCCCACTAGGCTTTTCCCTTTGCCTGGGTTTCCCTAGTTAACAATAATGGTTTTATGAGTTCACTATGTGCATGGTTATATTCACTATTCAAAATTGTTGGTCTACTTTCATGTGCAAGTTATAAAGCAATTCACAATATTCAGCTATGGGAAAAAGTTTTAGAATACTGATTCAACCCCCCTGGCCCTGCCCCCACCAAGCCTCCCCCCCCACTTCCTTAGTATTATCTATTTCTAACAACTAGTATCAAACCCTAGTTACTTTGAAGAAGTTAAATAGCTTAAGTAAGATACCTAAAGATATGGAACAGTTGAAGAAAAACCTTGAAGAAGCTCTTCAAAAGATTGACCTACTTATGACATGACAAGGCTTGGATATTTGATTGAAGAGAAGTCAACCAAGAAAGTTAAAATCAAAAAAGAACTAGATCTAGTTATTGAATCTCCTAAGGAATCTTATCTGAGTAAGGTAGAATCAATCACAACTATTGAAGTATCAAATGAATTTGAGTTAATTTATTTGTTAGTTAAACCTAATGAACCTAAGAAACCAAAGAAAGTTGATAAACCTAAGCAAGATTAACCACCCAAGGAAGCAAGACATGATTTTAGAGGTAGATGCTTCATATATAATGAGGCTGGAAACATGAAAAAATATTGCACAAGTAATCCTTTTAAACTCATTACAAATTTCCATTGTTATAATTATCATGGTTATGGACATAAGGTAGTAGAATAAGAAACCTAATTTTGATGATAATAATGTAAATTATACAATGTCTAGGAATACTAACCTTGTAGGTAATGAAAGAGGGGGATCTCAAAGTAGATGATGTAGTACAAATACAGATGTACCCCAAAATGAGGTGATCCTTCTAGAATCTTATGTATGCCATTTTGGCAAGTATTTAAAGGGGTCTTGGGTAGAGTCTTAGGGATTAGCATTTGTTGGAGGATAATTTTGAATCTTAGGTGGAGTAGCTTAGAGGTAGAAGTTCATATTTGAGTTTGGAGATCTGTTCTTCTTTGAAAGATGTATTCTTCTTTGTAATGACCTCAACCTAGAAGGCCTTATAGCCCGACATGTTGGATGTAAACTTATTGATTTGAAGATAAGAAATATTCTCGTTCTAGATCTGAATCTCGCTCCTCTTGTTCATTTTCCACAATGTGTTGGTTTGCTAGTTTCTGGATCACCTCATTTTGGGGTACATCTAGATTTGTGTGCATCAGTAGATCTAATGATAGAGAAATCTAATGGAGAAAAGAACTAGTTTGTGTGTTACAAGTGTAACAATCCTAGACATGTTGCAAGGAATTGTAGAGCACCTAAGAATTAGAATGGAACTAATCAAAGAAGAAATGAACATGTTTGTCAGTTATGTAATAACTTATGACACAGAACAAGATATTGCAAAATGCATAGAAGAGACATCAACAAAAATCTAAATAATAGAAGGAACAATAACGTAAATGATAGAAGGGATGTTAATGGTAATGACAATAGCTAGAAGGAAGCAATTAAGGAACACGTTGATGAATTCAAGGAAGCATTTGTGACAGCTAAAGATCTAGAAAACTCTTATATAGTTTTGGAGGAACAATTTTTTGATGCATTTGATAAGGCATTGAAGTCATAGATTGTTTTTGATTCATTCAACCTAAATTAAGAAACTCTAGCAGTAGAAAAGTATCAATTGGTCAAAATTGATGTTAGATAGAGAGTCGGAAGTTGTGCAATTGATAGGAGGTTAAGGACATTGAGAGAAGGCTATGGTCAAGTGAACAAGTCTTGATATGATCATAGTGAGTAGGAAATAGGAAGTCAAGATTACTCATATACAAAGATAGTATTTAAATATGTGGTAGATATGCATTTAATGCACAATGCCATTTAAAATTATTTAAGGATTGCAAGAAAGATTTATGTACCATTTGTTCATGTGAAGTTTGATTTGATAGTCAATTGAAGTCTGAGAAATGGAAAGTTGGAAAAGCCCTAAATCACATTTTTAAGGTATTTTGTGAAGCTTGAATCCAGTCTTTTAATAATTTTGGTTATAGGTCAAATGGAAAGTTAGAAAGTGTTTGATATAAGTGATAGAGAATGTTATGAGTTTAAGAAGCCTTCATTTGTATCATTATTGGATTATCTGATAGGCACATTTTTGCAAGTTCTGGAAAATGTGTTACATCTTGAAGATATAAGAAGTTACATTCACTTTAAGGTTGAAAGCTTAGGTGATGATAAAATTCATGAGGATTTGAGAAATATGTGCAACAATAACTTATCTTTGAAGTCTGAGTATGTGTACCTAGACAATTTGAATTTGGTGAAGATTATGTTTTACACAAAATTTGATAATCATGACTGGACCCAAATTACTTTGAGTAGGGTACATGGTGATATGTTTTGGTTAGGAGATGAGAAGATGGTTATTGGAAGTAACCAAATTCAAAAGGTCATAAGATTGAGCAATGAAGGATGTAATAATATAAATGAGAAGAATGTCAGGAAAATGGTTGAGATGAACCTAAAGACAAAGTTTCATGGAAGGAACATGAATGTTGAACCTATTCATGATAGAGGAGTAAAGATGTTAAGCAAGGTATTTGGGTACAAGTTGAACCATGGATCAAGGATTAACTCAGTACCAGCTAGATTTCTTCATGTGGCTTATGTAATGATAGTTGAAGGAAGAAATGTTAACTTAAGAGATATTATTAGAATGCAATTATTGGATAGTATTGAAAAGTTGAAGAAAACTAAGTTTGTAGTATTTAGATTTGATTCTTTGCTAACTCATATATTCTTTTATGCTACAAGGAATTTTCCCAGATTGATAAATTGGGTTAACAACAAGTACACAATGAAGATGGTGACTCAATGCTATGGATCCAAGATATAGAATGTTAGAGATGATGACATTGATAGAATGATGCAAAGTTTCCAATGAGAGATGAAACTAAGCTATAAGATACCTCCCTCTATGGTAGAAAAGTAAAAGGAAGATTTATGCTTCATGGTTGAGATAGACAACACCTGCATTGAAGTAGTGATTACCAGAGTCAAATTCATTGATCCTATGGGTTAAGCAATGAGTATAGAGCTCATAAAAGGTTATGTGAAGATCATACTTGAATTTTAACAAGACACATAGTGACCTAGATGGGCAACATATGAGGAGAGATCAAGAATAATTTATTTTAGATTATATAGCTAAGAAAGTAGTTAAAAGGTTGAAAAGGAGATGAAAGCCAATGGTCAAACTAAGGTATTGGGAATAGCTCCCATTTTTGTGGTAGGGCCTTCAAAAGGAGTAATATTGGAACAACCTTGTGTGAAATCTCCTAATACACCTTATCGAGTAGTTTTGCAAATAAAACTAGTGAAACCAAGACATGAACAAACTAGGAAGTAGCCAAAGGTGGAAGTACCTACTTCGTAGATGAAATTAGGGAGATTTGTAAAGGTTAAGCAAGAACATGCACCTCAAGCCAAGAAAAGGGTCAAGAAGATTACTCATAGACCAAGAAATTGGAGGACAAAAATGTAGATAAGTAGTTCTGAAAGTTCTAAAGATGAAGTTGGAGATAAACCTCTTGAACAAAATGTGTAGGAAGCAAGAACAATAGTAGGAAAGAAATCATTGAAAACAAAGGTAGAGAATCTGTATATGTAGATAATAAATGATGATAATTTTTTATAGTTGAATTAATATTATTGTATGTATAGTAATATAGATAGAAGATAGTTAGAGAATGTTATTATAAGAAATATGATAATGAAGAAGAAGAAATTTGAGAATATACAAAACAAGATTCCTAGAGACCTATACAATTAGTTGATTAATAGAAACAAGAGAGTGTTGGAAGAGGATCTGAATATGAGGATCACAACAATAAATAAACTATGTGATGTTCGATCCAAAGAGAAATCAAAAAATTTTGAAGGGTATTGAGCCCTTGATAAGCAATAAAAGAAGAGTGATTCTTCTAATGGGAAGAAATTATGAGGAAGTTAGACAAGAAATAGAGGAGCCTATAGTAAAGTATATATCCTCAATAGATAAGGTGAGTGCATAGATGAAGGTTGATACTCCAAAGTATGTATAGGAAGATATGTACCTTCCAGTGAAAAGGAAGAAGAAGAGGAGACACACCACAACCCTCATCACCTCACATCATTATGGGCATTGAATTCATGCAAGTGGATAGTACACACATAATTGTGGATGTAAAGAAGAATCCTTTTGTAGGATATGGAGTGACTATTATTGGAAATATCACTATCTACTCCAACTTTGATGATGAGGAACAAGAGAAGAAGAAGAAGTAAGAGGAGGAAAAGAAAAAGAAAGAGGAAGAGGAAAGAGGGAAGATAGAGGAAGAGTGAAGGAAGAAGTCATGCGAAGAATCTAACTCAAGAAGAAATAGAAGATTCTGATGCAAGAATTATCATTCTTACCCAATCATATTCATGTGGAGTCAGAAATATGGAAATTGGTATTCTAACATGAGGTTGGCATGCCTTATCTAGCCCCAGCAACTATATATATTGCAAATCTAGAAGCTAGTCCATCAACACTAGTAGTAGTGACATCAGATGATGATGATTAGAAAGGCTTGATGAGTACATTGAGTAAGTTTTTTGAAAAGAACTAATCAGTAAAGTCTTTGGAGAAGACTCTCACTAAAGTCTAGGATAGAATGCAAAAGATAGTAACTACACTGTAGCCATTACAAAATTGCAATTGAAGGATATGGCTTTGGTGAAAACCTTTGATAAGGAATTCACAACTTTAGCAAGAGTAGCTTTAGTGAAAGGTCAGGTAACACATGATCCAACACTATTAAACATAGTATGCACCAATGTGCACAATGATCTAAAGGCACTTGATAGAAACATAAAGGGACAAAGAAAGCATTTTGATGAATGTAAAAGTATATATGGACAATGTACACAGTCATACAAGTATCTTATAGACAATGAACTTGAAATACTTTTTGTCAAGCTCCAACTCCAAAAATCCAAAATTGAAGACTATGGACTAGAAGCAAAGAAGATACATGGTATGATTAGAGAATTGGAATTTGAGAAAGAGAAAGAATCAAGGAGATTCTCTAATATTATAAAAATTTCTCATCTAAAATTAGTATTTTTCATAGAAAACTTGAGGAATGTCTTACAGCTAAGGCTTCATATGACAAGTTTTCCTATACTAACTTAAGTATAGCTAAATTGGCATCTTATGCACTTTGCACCCTAATCAACATCTCAGAGATAGTGAAGGACAACTAGAAAAAAGAGATAGAAAGACTAAAGGTTCTCTATGTAGATTGTTTTTATAGATTAATAAGTTGATTAGTAGATATAAACCAAATTTTATATACAAATTTTGGCACCATTGTCATTGATGTCAAAGGGGGAAGTGTAATATGTAAGGAAAATTGCATGTTTGTTTATGTAAGTATGAAGGAGTGTAGAAAAAGGTGGACTAATATTGTATACATAAGCTAATTCAAGGAGAATTGCACTTATGTATCAATGTAAGGGAGTGATAAGGGATGTAATGGTCCATCAAAACATTAATAAAATTGTTATGTTTTCAAGGTAATTTTATAGTTACTTTTATTTTGTTTTTGTTATGTATGACAACATTTTGGAACTTAGCCAATTTTCCCAAATATTGTTGTCAATGCCAAAGGGGGATATTGTTGGTAATATTGTTAGATAGATATCTTGATGGTTGTCATTTATGGCAACATACATTCAACATTTCCATTTATGCATTTAGAGTTAGAAACTTGTCTCAGTGTTAGACAATTTACAGTAGCATAGTGTATAGATATTTAGTGTATAGATAACTTGTTGAGATTTAGCTTATGCATAGTTGAGGGAAGCTTCATGATAGTATCATGATGAAGTACATCAGTGTACAAGTGTGTATAGACAATATGACACAAGATATGGTTAAAGTACTAGTGCAAGTATTAAATAGTGCAGAACAAAGCATAACAAAGAATTGGATTATATAGCCTTAGGAATTATTTTGGTTACAAGGGCATATGCACCGAGTTGTGGTGCCAAAAAGATGAAAAGTTTTTTTTTTTCCTAATTTTCAATAGCTATAGCACGTAAGCACTATAGCACGTATGCACTATGGCTTGAGTCACCCAAGCCATAGTGTGAGTCTGATGTTCAAAAATTTATATGATGGGCTGCAGACCCGCGGCCCATCATTTTCATTATGTTTTTTGGCTCTCCAATAGCGTGTATGCGGGTTTGATAGAAAAATTTCACCACCATTTTCCAAAATGCCTCCTCACTGACGAAATCCAAGACAACGAGCACACCCACGATGACGAGGTAAGTGATATAAACTTAACTTTGCATTGTTTAATATGTTTTCCATATTCTTTTATTGGTTTTTGATATTCTTTTGTAGGGTTTTTACAAATTTCATTTATATTTGTTTATTTAGTTGGATTTCAATTGATTTTTTATCAAGAAATGTCCATAATCAACCAAAAAATCCACAAAACCCTCAAGAACCTCAAAATCAAAACCCTCCTTAAGAAGAACAACAAATTCCACAACCCGAACCAATTGCAAAACCTCCACCAGGCACACAAGAAAATAAAAGAAATGAAATATAGAGAGGCAAAACAGAATTAGAAAGACTCATTCTCGATTGAAAGAATCCAAACAAACCAATCCAATGAGGGCTCAATTGGCATCATCCCTCGAATCCATTAACACTTAGATAGCCTCAGTTAGTGGTCAGTTAGATATTTGGCAGGATAAGAGGGATGAACAAAAAGATTTTATGCAAATAAATTGTCATATGAAGATGTTAAAAAAAAAGAAATATCAAAAGGTAGTATATGTGCATTATTTAGAAAACCCAGTGAGCCAAATACTATTAGAGAGGGTACTAAACAATTCCCCATCCATTGGTGCATACACGATGCTATTAGAAATAATTTTTGGGATAGATGGTGGATGGTTTTTGATGCCTCTCCTTGCAACAATCATGAGGTCCCCATGTACTTTTTGAAGAAATTATATTGAGTTTGTCCTTGGGGAGATCCCCAATTATTTTGATATGTTAGACTCCTAGGGTAGAGGTGTGGGGTCATCATTAGAGAGGCCAGGAGCACGTCGTGACCCTAATGTAGTTAGGGCACATGTGGTCCATTCACAGCACGAGAATGTGATTATTCCTTCAGTTGTGAAGGAACATGTAGAGGCCAACACTCTAGGGACCATTAATTCTTTGACGTAGACCCTCATCCATTCCACGAGCCCATTAATTGAGGGGGAACCTTCTATGAGTCATGGTCACATGTGCACTTCATGTGGATCCCTATGCACATTTGGCACTCATGCCGAAGATTCTGCGGATGATGGGCTTGTCACCGATGAGTTCCTGAACGAGACATTTGGCAATGACACAGGTAAATTACTAATTTGATCACATTTCATATGTATAGTGAATGATTAATTAATTAGCATTTATTAACATTGTTCAAAATATAGGGTCAAAGTATTGTTGGGCCTAGCAGCGATCCTCCAGGCCCATTTTTTGTCCCTTCGACGAGTCTTGAGGTATGTATCAATTTAATCATTTTAATTCATACATATATTTATTACATAATCATATTAAGGATTGACAAAAAAATTTATACATGTGCATCAGTTCTTCACAGGACCCTCAACCTTTACCACAGACACAAAGTAGAGACATCATACGAGCTTCACATAGGTATAGTTGTTTCATGTTAATTTAATTCATTTGATTATATTTATTCCATGTTTCATGTTAGATATAACGTGTATTGTATGACATGCATCTCATGATGTCAGACACACCTCCTCATCTGTGACAGTCTGTTGATAGTGGAGTGGCCGCAGTTGTGGCTAGCTCACAGCCACTAATGGAGGTATGAAAGAATTTTCTTCATTTTAGTTGTTGTTTATAATAGTTAATCTCAAAATTTCTAATGTTATTTATAAGTGATTATATTTATTGAATTTTTGTAGGGTCTTTTCATGCCTGATCGTCCACGAGCATTTGAGGTGGACTTACAAAGTGACTATTTGTTAGTGGTAAGAAAATAATTGATTTTGTGTGTACATATATTTGGTTTCAACGTATAATAAATATTGATTCATATTTACTTTCTTTGTATTAGTTGGACCTAGAGAAGATCCTCAACAAGAGGTCAAGTGAGCATGTCAGGAGGGCCCCATCATCTCCACTGTCTCCCTCCACACAACGGCAAAGGACATCGAGAGACTTGTTTCCTTCCCCTCTTGGGAAGGAAAAGATGTAGTTGAGATATTCGATACATATATATATATATAGAGAGAGACTTGTTTCCTTCCCCATGTATATATATATAGGCATCAGAGAGACATATTCAACATACATTTGATGTAAATATGACATTCTATATTTGATGTATGACATTATTGGTTAATACATGATATGTTTGTTCATATACGAAATTATTGGTTATCATAATATATTATGTGTTTGTTAATGTATATGACATTATTGGTTATCATTTTATATTATATGTTTTTTCATGTATGATGTTAAATTAGATATGTTTGTGTATGACATTAAATTAGATATGTGCATGTATGAAATTAAATTCAATTGCTAGAGAGTTGCCATTATGTCTACCAACTAGTAGATGTTATTTTTTTCTTTATTAGTATTTCTCAAAAACTACAAAGAAGCTATTTTTGGTGAATAGTTGTAAACAATTGTGATCATCGACTTCATGTACTCATGGCTTTGGTTGCGAACACTCGTAACTTTGGCTATAAGTATCCATGGCTTTGGCTATGTGCACTAGTGGCTTTGGCTGTGAGCATTTATGGCTTTGGTTGTAGGCACAATATAGCCTTGGCTGTAGGTTGTCTTTCTTGCTGCATGTCAAAGTTACCTTCAAGAATATCATTAGTCTAAGATCATTACAATTAAAATACTATGACATAATACCTTGGAAATAATAGTCTTTAACCCATTACTTTATTTTTTAAAACATCATGTAGTATCTACTATAGTGCTTCTACTCAAATATGTTTTCAAAAATACTTAGTATGGAAAAGAAATGTCTATGGAAAGCTTGTCAAATAGGATATTGAAGAACTAAATGTGGACAGTCATTAGTACCCATCAATAAGAACACGGACATCTTTCTCAAGCAAGCCATATGACATTAGCTTAATTTATAAATTTCCTTTGCAAATAACTAGAAGATGCTATGAATCTTAATATAGAGTTAATCACAAACTCATTATTCCATCCAAGAAGCATATATCACCCTAAGCCAATTAACCGACAGGATAAAAATTAATTCAATTTCAACAAAATTTTGAGTATAACAAGCATCTTAGGGATTCTTACAAGAATTAACATGATGTTCACAAGAGCATTACAAGTTCTCATAATGCTATTTCACATATTGTAATCATATTCAATTTTGAATGGCCATTTGTGTTACAAGCATAAATTTTCTTTAAGGTCTTTTAATTCTAGACATGAATTTTATTCTGAAGCTTTTCTATGACAACCCACTCAATGCATATATTGTTGTTCCACATTATGCTGATTTGACTTTCATTGGTTGATTTGGGTCTAGACATGATGTTATTCACTACCTTTTTTATATATATATTTTTTTGTAGTGAGGTTCTAGCCTGAATGAATGTATTAGTCATCGAAGTTGTGAACCTTGGTCGAGATCCTTACAAATATATTCTCAAATTGGACCTTAAATAGTTTTCTCAGTCACCCCCTGTACACAGATACTAAAATTATAGTTAATTACAAAATTAATACTGAATTAACACAAGTTTAATTGAGAAGTATTATGTACCTCAATAGGCTAGATTATTATTGACCAAGAAGCTTTATCTTAGAGCAATTGGTTTCCTAAATATTTAGCACAATGACACTCTTATGGAATATGGAATTAGGTATGCTAGCTAAGGAACATTCTTTAAAAGGCAGAGGAAACTCAAGACTAACATGTTTCCAATCAATATAAATGTTTAAATTGCTTCTCTAATTTTTTCTATTTATGATCTTCTTAAAAATTAACTTTCTAAATGCATTGATGGGGAAATAAAGATCTTCTAGGAGTTAGAGGCTAATCATGTTTAATACTTACAATTCTTTGTTTTTATCTAATAATTTAAAAAATATTTTACAAGTGTTTTCAAAGAGCAACACTTGTCACTAACATCATAAGAAGGAATATCCAAGGAGAATTACCATTGATCCCCCACCACCAAATTCAAGAGAAAACAAAAATCCACTACTAAAGAGATAGTAACAATGATCATCCCTAGTCTCTCCCTTATCACAAAATGATTACCATCAAAATTTGCATTTCCAATTGTGTCATGTGTGTTGAAGAAATAGTAACATTTTCACTCTCTTACCTCATGTCTCCCATTTCTGAAACTCCTGGGGAAGGGCAAGGCCATCTTCTCAGTACTTCAAAATACAACGAGTTCCATTTTTTCCCATATTGATAATCGTTGACTCAAAGTATAGTCAAAGCATTGACAGCCCATAGGAACTCAACCTTTGAAAATCCCATCTATGAATGACCTAATAAGGAAATTTCAATAAACTCGCATGAAATAGTGAAACAAAAGTTGCATACTTGTGAAGATGATCAAACTATAGGTGATCAATATGTCTCAAATCTATATTCAATTCTTTTAATATGCATATAAATGGTTTGTTATATAAAAGACTTATATCCACCAAATAAATAATAATTTTCTTACTATGCTATCCTTATCCTTGGTTGACCTTTGGTCTCTGCAACACAATCCTATAGGAACTGGAATATCATCCATATCTCGCACGAGCTCTGAGATATGCCCTGTCAAAGATTGCAACCCTGTGGCATTTAGTGACCCTTAGGGACATCTGGTTGAGCGTTCCTGAGAATGTTTTAGCACTGAAGGGGACAATATGAGGTTGGGGATAAGGTTTACCTGGCCACCCAGAGCTAATGGAGTAGATAGTTTGATCCCACGACAAAAGATGAGAGAGATTTGGCAGTTGGCAACTTTGTACTGGCCAATACTGCAAGTTTTAGCATCACCCGAGATGGCATTGTAGAATGAAAATAGAATGTGATCTCCAAAAAGTGAGAGAGGTTATTGTAGGTCTCTACAACATGGTCTTGTAGGAACTAGAATCTCATCCATATCTTGCACAAGCTCTGAGATATGACCCATCAAAGATTGCAGCCCTGTGGCATTTAATGACCCTTAGGGACATTCTGATTGAGCATGCCTGAGAACATTCAAGCACTAAAGGGGACAATATGAGGTTGGGGATAGGGTTTACTTGGCCACCCAGAGCTAATGGAGCAGACAGTTTGATCCCATGACGAAAGATGAGAGAGATTTGGCAGTTGGCAACTTTGTACTGGCCAACACTGCAAGTTTCAACATCACCTGACATGGCATTGTAGAATGAAAATGAAATGCGATCTCCAAAAAGTGAGAGATTTTATTGTAGGTCTCTACAACATGATCCTATAGGAACTAGAATCTCATCCATATCTTGCACGAGCTCCAAGATATGCCACATCAAAGATTGCAGCCCTGTGGCATTTAGTGACCCTTAGGGACATTTCGGTTCAGCATGCCTGAGAATGTTTGAGCATTGAAGGGGAAAAGAAGAGGTTGGGAATAGGGTTGACCTGACCACTTGGAGCTAATGGAGCAAACAATTTGATCCCATGATGAAAGATGAGAGAGATTTGGCAATTGGCAACTTTGTACTGGCCAACACTGCAAGTTTCAACATCACCCAAGATGGCATTGTAGAATGAAAATAGAATGCGATCTCCAAAAAGTGAGAGAGGTTATTGTAGGTATCTACAACACGGTCCTGTAGGAACTAGAATCTCATCCATATCTCTTACGAGCTCCGAGATATGCCCTGTCAAAGATTGCAGCCCTGTGGGATTTAGTGACCCTTAGGGACATTCCAGTTCAGCGTGCTTGAGAATGTTCGACCACTGAAGGGGAAAAGATGAGGTTGGGGATAGGGTTTATCCATCCACCCAAAGCTAATGGACCAGATAGTTTGATCCCACGACAAAAGATGAGAGAGATTTGGTAGTTGGCAACTTTGTACTGACCAACACTACAAGTTTCAACATCACCCGAGATGGCATTGTAGAATGAAAATAGAATGTGATCTCCAAAAAGTGAGAGAGGTTTTTGTAGGTCTCTGTAACATGATCTTGTAGGAGTTAGAATCTCATCCATATCTCACACGAGCTCTAAGATATGCCTTGTCAAAGATTGCAGCCCTGTGGCTTTTAGTGACCCTTAGGGACATTCTGGTTCAGTGTGCTTGAGAATGTTCGAGCACTGAAGGGGACAAGATGAGGTTGGGGATAGGGTTTACCCAGCCACCCAGAGCTAATGGAGTAGACAGTTTGATCCCACGATGAAAGATGAGATAGATTTGGCAGTTGGCAACATTGTACTGGCCAACACTGCAAGTTTCAACATCACCCGAGATGGCGTTGTAGAATAAAAATGGAATGCGATCTCTAAAATGTGAGAGTAGTTATTGTAGGTCTCTATAACATGGTCTCATAGGCACTAGAATCTCATCCATATCTCACACGAGCTCTGAGATATTCCCTATCAAAGATTGCAGCCCTATGGCATTTAGTGACCCTTAGGGACATTCTAGTTCAGCGTGCCTGAGAACGTTCGAGCACCGAAGGGGACAAGATGAGGTTGACGATAGGGTTTACCTAGCCACCCAGAGCTAATGGAGCAGACAGTTTGATCCCACGATGAAAGATGAGAGAGATTTAGCAGTTGGCAACTTTGTACGGGCCAACACTGCAAGTTTCAGCATCACCTGAGATGGCATTATAGAATGAAAATGGAATGCGATCTCCAAAAAGTGAGAGAGGTTATTGTAGGTCTCTATAACATGGTCCTGTAGGAACTAGAATCTCATCCATATCTTGCACGAGCTCTGAGATATGCCCTGTCAAAGATTGTAGCCCTGTGGCATTTAGTGACCCTTAGGGACATTCCAGTTCAGCATGCCTGAGAACATTCGAGCACTGAAGGGGACAAGAAAAGGTTGGGGATAGGGTTTACCCACCACTTGGAGCTAATGGAGCAGATAGTTTGATCCCACGACGAAAGATGAGAGAGATTTGGCAGTTGGCAACTTTGTACTAGCCAACACTGCAAGTTTCAGCATCACCCGAGATGGTGTTGTAGAATGAAAATGAAATGCAATCTCCAAAAAGTGAGAGAGGTTATTTTAGGTCTCTATAACACGGTCTTGTAGGAACTAGAATCTCATCCATATCTCACATGAGCTCTGAGATATGCCCCATCAAAGATTGCAGCCTTGTGGCATTTAGTGACCCTTAGGGACATTCTGATTCAACATGCCTAAGAATGTTTGAGCACTGAAGGGGACAAGAAAAGGTTGGGGATAGGGTTTACCTAGCCACCTAGAGCTAATGGAGCAGACAGTTTGATCCCACGATGAAAGATGAGAGAGATTTGGCAGTTGGCAACTTTGTACTGGCCAACACTGCAAGTTTCAACATCACCCAAGATGGCATTGTAGAATGAAAATAGAATGCGATCTCCAAAAAGAGAGAGAGGTTATTGTAGGTCTCTATAACACGGTCCTGTAGGAACTAGAATCTCATCCATATCTTGCATGAGGTCTGAGGTATTCCCCGTCAAAGATTGCAGCCCTGTGGCATTTAGTGACCCTTAGGGACATTCCGATTCAGTGTGCCTAAGAATGTTCAATCACTGAAGGAATGAATCAACCTTGATGATTGAGGTAAATGCTGAGTAATATTTATTTAATCACATTTTTTGAAAAAACTTTAATGACCTTTAAATACAATTGAAAGAAATGGAATTGATCTCCCTTACTCATGTAGATGAATAAAATTGGAATTTAAAAAAGAGAGGGACATCCACCATAAAACCATCCAATCATGCACTTCTTGATGGGACTATCATAAGTTCATTGTTAGATGGATATGCCAAATATGGAAGAATTAAAAGGAAAATATGTTGATTGATTGAATACAAGCATCAAACCAATGTAATAACAAAAAATCAAAGTTGATTCCATAAGGTCTAACAATATCATATAATTCATTTATCAATAATTTGAAACATCATAAGCATATGTCTAATAATGTCATACATGAAATATATGTAAAAAATGACATACATAGGAAAAATTTATACAAAACATATGCCCAATAATGTCATATAGGTGTAAAATGTACATCATTAGATATATACTCTTTCCAACTAGGGGAACAAAATAAATCCCTAATTGTCTTTAATTGCCAACAAGTGGGAGATGACCAATGTATATAACGAGGTCTTCCTAACATGCTCACTAGTCCATTAGTCTAGAATCTTCTATAACTCAACATGTTACAATCAAAATTATATATGAATAAATAACTATTTTATATTAAAAAATAAAATATATTTACACATAAAACTTAATATTTTGTTACAGCTAGCTGATAATTCCTCTGTATATATACCTCAGGGATACACTGATGGTTAGGAATAATAAGACCCTACAAAAAAAATCAAAGTTACCACTCGATTGTGCCTATGAATTTTATATTGAATTTTAGTACTAATGAAATTTTAATCTAAACTCTTTCATACCTTAGTCATTGGCTTAGAACTAGTGAGTGCAATAAGGACTCGTTGATCAATAAAATGATGAAGATGTAAAGGTATCTTTGATGTCAATAGTTGAAAATGATAATACATGAGACTCAAATGTAGTTATGAAGAATACACATTTTCTTTTGTCTCCATATCAAATAAAATATTTTGGTACCTCTGTGAATGTAGTATGACATCCTTCATTTTATAGTGTTGATCCCAAAGCTACAACACTTATTATTTATTACACATGTATGTAAATCTGTTAAGCATCAAATTCAACACCTTTGTCTGCAAAATAATGTACTATATGTTATAGTAATAAATTCATTTCCTTAGTAATTAAATTATATTGATATAATTACTAAGTTACTTATTATATTGATATAGTTTACTTATAATTCTTTTCGATTTACAACTAATTGAAATGATTTCCCCAATTTTCCATCTAGTCACTAGAAAATTGGATTTGTTGTCTCTTTCTCTTAAAGAACTAGATCTACTAGTTCCTTTGGTCTAGAAGCCTTCCATTGAGATTGGGGTTTTGAATGGTTCAAGGGTTGAGGAACTTTTTATAGAATATCTTGAAGAAGGAGAGGTCATGTATAATGGTTTTGAGGAAGGCTAGAGTTCCATCTAGATGGTGTTGCAAAATGGCCAAGCGAAGGAGGAGGTAGAAGAATAAATAGAATAAATGCATGAGAAGGAGGGTCTTGGGGGCAATGGATTCAAACCCACAACCAAGCTTTTATACCATTATACAAATTACAAATTAAAAGACTATGCCTTTCATGATAGTCGCATTTTCATATTGGCAAATGAAGAATGAATTTTGGAACAAACATAATAAATACGTCCAAATACAAATGAAGCCAATGTATTGTATTATAATCTCGAATGGTAAAGACCAAGCCCAAACATTTATTAAGGTGTAGCATTTATAATTGTCAGGTCCATGTGAAGAAGTCATCGTTCATATTCTCATTATTGTGTAATTTGATGATAAGAAGAATACAATGATATAGAGGTTGATAGTGACTTAAAAATTTACAAAATGCAATCAAAGAGAATTTTACATTGAGGGGGGAGTAATAATCAATGTTTCATTCTCATTGTTTGAAAAAATCTTATATAAAGAGGGAGTAGACAGATGATATGGTTTAGTCTTCTTCCGAGAATCTTAGTCATATTGGTTCAAAAGGATTCATGACACAACTACTATACTTAGTGTGACCAATTGATGCTAAAAACCTTAGTATTGACATAATTTAACATCTGCAATTCTAGGCATAAGACGATCAGCATACAATGGTACTTGAACAAAGAACACTAATAAATATTAAGGATGTGAATTGATAAAACCATTTTGCAGATGATTTTGGCAAATCACCCTTTATCACTTGTGCGTCAACTTTATTAGCCCTCTTCTTTAGTGACCTACAAATGAAGAATTAGCACAGTAACAAATCTAAGATAAGATTAAAAAAATGGGTCCTATTAAAGAATCTAATATAAATTCAAATAATGTATCTATATTCTAAACAAATCAAAACTAAATCTCATCACTTACTCATCATAACAATACGGTCCACCTTAGTCATGTGATAGTCTTGGGGAAGAGGTTGTAACATTGTATTTGGATCCAATTGATCCTTTTTCTCTCTCTCCCAATTCAATCTAATGAGCCAACTGGATCTGCTCAACATTTTAATGTCTCAAGTATTGCCTCATGGTCTGACTCACGAACTTTCCAAAGAATTTTATTATGTGTTTTTCCACCATATTTTATCAAGTGGACATTTAATGCGACAAAAAGGTTTGAATAATGAAGAATCTTGCTCTCTATTTGCCAATCCTCGAATAACCACAAGTTAGGATTCTTCATAGGATATCATCTAAGCCATGTGCCTGTTACAACCACTGCACCAACATGGTACTCTAAACATTCACCATCTATAATCGAGTGATCCAATTTTTGTTTGGTTTCAACACAACGACACAAATAATAATTTGTCCCTTCTTCATTGTCTTTAGGTGCAATAACAGCAAAAACATGGCCTGTAGTGACAAATGTACAAAATGCGGTCATTAATTCAGAAAATACTTGGGTAAAAGTTATAAAGTTACATATTCAATCTGAGAAGCGGTCAAAGTCAATAGATGAATCCATCTCTACCATTTCCAGTGCTTGTGGGGGATGATAGGTGTCAATTGGGTCCAAAACCCATATATCCCATTTGTCCACCCATTTAGTTGACTCGCAGTCATCCCAATTTTCCTCTGCACATGATGGACAATAGCATGCCATTTTTCGTGTGTGGATACTCCATGAACCTACATCAAAGCTTCTAAAAGAGTGTAACTCACTAGATCCTATTAGTGTACAACAATCTTGATATGGTGCAATGTTAGTATTATCTATCAACCAAAAAAATCTACAAACTGTAGACTCGCCTTCCTCACCTAGACCCATTGTAGCGTTACACCATTGGACGATGGATTTTGCATCTATCAATATTGCTCCATCTTTGTACTTTAGTTCTTCACGAGCCAAGGTTCTTTTAATGCATGCACCTTCACCATCATGCTCTCCCTTACCATGACCATCCTCTATGAAATTCCACATATATTGAATTCTACACAACCTCTGCATCCTGCTCAACCAATAGAACATCCATGCATTCTTGAATTGAGATGCACAATTGTCTGACCAAATAATGTGTTGACAATATGATATGCCCCTGTTAGCCAAATCTCCATAAAATAGTTGAAAACAACCATGTACAAACTCTGTAGAATGTGATTGATCATTGCTGATGTAAAAATGGTACTCCCTCAAAATCTTCTTGTCATCCTCTGTACTTGTAGGTGAATGCATGAATGTTATGTGAACAAATATAGAAACCTGTTGAGATGTATAATACTTTGCTTGCACCTCATTTTGTGGTTGTAGTGTGTAGTTCTCTACAAAATCTACAACCAAAACAATCGTATCCAATGGAAACGTATCCTTGCACAACTTGAATTGCAAATCCAAGCATCGAGCTCTATGGGTATGCCTTGCATACTCGTACATAATCTTTTCACAAAAAATCTTCATGAACTCATACACTAGAATCTTTTCAGTAACTAGATCACATCTTTTACCATGTTTCTCATCTTTTAGAGCATATGTTACTATCTTGAGTTTTTCGTAATCTACTATTTCATTTCCAATTGCATGTGTACTATCCATATGTTGACAAGTTGATAAAAGTTGCAAAGAACCACAAAATAAGAATGTACCATCCAAGCATGATATCTTGTAAAATTGTTGGCCATCCCCTATTTCACATAAAATTTTGGATATGAATTCCCTTGAAGATCTTGGTGGCTCTTTTATGTCACAATCCTACAAAACAAACTAAGAATGCAAAACTACGTATATGTGCCTAAAAACATCAAAATGGTTAGAAAATTCAATATGTATCCTACTACAACAAGTTGTGCGTGTGTGATTTATTTTCACATAAAAAGGTTTGCCCATCTCAAAAAATCTTTGACTTATTCAAATTTGAGGATACATACCAATAAATTTTGCAAAAAATTGTGTCTGAGTTGAGTCCAAAAAATGTTTCGCATGTGGCTTGCAATTTTGGCTACCAATCCTCCTTCTTACAACATCTCTTCGATTTGGAGAAACACGTGTGTTATTTTTTCAAAAATCTTTGATCAATGATTTCAAGGCTTCACTAATTTCTTTATCCTTTCATGGTAGTCTACCGCTAAATATCCATAACTCATTTTTTGTTGGATCTTCTAATCTCTCACGCCTTAGCATGGCTCTCCTTAAGGTACCTCTACCAATTTTTAATGTTTTTCTTCTCTTTCTCATGAGTCAAGCTTTCTTCATTTGGCTACTTACTATTGTCGATGTGAGTACTTGTCTTGTGATATAACTATCTTTGGTGCGTGATTTAGAACCCACTTTGTCATAAGCACTCATTAGATTCTTTACAATATTTCTTTCATTTGAATCATCCATCGTTCTTAGCCCAAGAATCTTCATGATAGGCCTAAATTTCAAATTCTTCATCATTTCAACAAATAATTGGCATTGACCTGTAATATTTAATTCTTCAAAAAATAATCTCCACATATGATTAACTTTTCTTTGACAAGTACGCTTGCTAATCTTGTCAGGCATTGATTTCAAAATGTTAGTATCAATATCAATCAAATATTTTGGTTTTCTAAAATGAATTCTAGAAGGTTTTCTAATCTCTTAAATTCTCTCAACACTTTGAACATCAATATAAGGTTGAGTGTATTGCTTACCTTGACCCGAAGATGATGTGCCATGGCAATAAGATGTAAAAGATGGAATATCACCTACTTGATGTGTTGATGTTGTGCTTTCAACATGACATGATGGAGTGTGTATATCATTGGATCTATAAATCAGTGTCTCTTCAACATGAGAGGATGATATGACTTCAGCATTGGAAGATGGTGTAGTGGATGATATGACTCAAACATTCGAAGATGATGTAGCAGACGATATGACTCTAGTATTGGAGGATGGTGTAGCTTCACAATTCAATTGTCTTCTTGAGCATAACAATCTCATTCATTCTCTTTGTCTTTCTAATTCTTCCTCCTTGTTACTTTGTACTGGTGGTTCTTGATCCTCTTCAAAAGTTAATTCTTCATCATTGCTTTGAAATTTTCTTTGTTCATGTAGTAATTTCATTTTATCTCTTTTAGTTGTCAAATCTCTCTCCCTATCTGCATTTGTTTGAATCTTTGGTTTCTTCCTTGGCATGATGATGATTTCTATATGTCAAATTATTCAAACATCCAAATTAATTAAAATGTGTAAATTACAAATTATTCAATTACATATAAAAATTATAATTATTTGAATGAATACACAATATATATCAAATGACTTGTCAAATTTCTAACCATTTTGAAATAACATTTCATTCAAACATACAACTTTTAATGAATTCACTATATATTACATGACATATCAAATTATAATCAAATTTGTATCTATATATCGACAAACAATATTTAAAATGGATTGCACTAACCTTTTCTATTAAAAGAATATTCAAAAATTCTTCAAATCACGTATCCAATGATTTAATTTGGTGTTTGCTAGCTTCCAAAAGTGTTTAAATAGTGTTTACTAGATGTTGAAACCCATATTTTCTGTCGGAATAACAGAGAGCATAACAGACCAAAAGTTAAAAATGGATGAAATGGGCCCCAAGGTTGGTTTTTGACCCTTTTTTGGTGATTTGAGATAGTGAGTATGCACTATAGCACGTACGCACTATAAAGCGCGTATGCACTATCTCAAAACACATCACTCCCCATCCTCCCTACTCTCTATCCTCCCTACTCTCTCTACCATCTCCTCCCTCTCTCTCTTCCTACTCTCTCCCATCCTTTACTCTCTCTCACCCTCCCTCTCCCACCACCTACTCTCTCTACCTCTCTCACCCCCTCTCCTCTCCCATCCCCGACTCTTTAGATCTCTCACACACACTCTTATCCCCCCTATCTCTCTCCCTGTCCCTCTCCTACCACCTAATTTATCTCCTCCATCCCCTACTCTCTCTCTTCTCTCCCATCCCCTACTTTGTCTCTCTTACACACATTCCCATTCTCCCTCTCTCCCTCTCCCGTCGCCTACTTTCTCTCCCCCATTGTCGTACTCTCTCTACCACCCCCTACTCTCTCTCACCCTCACACTACTACTACCTATTATCTCTCTCTCAAGTTCTCTCTCTCCCTCTCTACTCTCTCTCCCCCATCTTGTACAAGCTCTCTCTGCCTCTCCCACTCTCTCTACCATCGCCTACTTTCTCTCCCCCATCCCCTGCTCTCTCTCTCTCATCTCCCATCCCCTACTCTCTCACACTCTCCCCCATCCCCTACTCTCTCTCTTCTCTCCCATCCCCTACTCTCTCACACTCTCACTCTCTCCCATCCTCTACTCTCTCACACTCTCACTCTCTCCCATCCCCTACTCTATCTCTCTTACACATACACCCCCATCCCCCCTCTCTCTTTCCCTCTCCCACCGCCTACTTTCTCTCCCCCATCGCCATACTCTCTCTCTCTACCACCCCATACTCTCACACTCTCACACTATGTCCCATCCCCTACTCTGTCTCTCTTACACACACACTCCCATCCCCCCTCTCTCGTTTCCTCTCCCACTACCTACTTTCTCTCCCTTGTCATCAGACTCTCTCTCTCTGCCACCCCCTACTTTCTCAAAACACATCACTCCCCATCCTACCTACTCTCTATCCTCCCTACTCTCTCTCCCATCCCCTCCCTCTCTCTCTTCCTACTCTCTCCCATCCTTTACTCTCTCTCACTCTCCCTCTCCCACCACCTACTCTCTCTACCTCTCTCACCCCCTCTCCTCTCCCATCCTCGGCTCTGTAGATCTCTCACACACACTCTTATCCCCCCTATCTCTCTCCCTCTCCTACCACCTAATTTTTCTCCCCCATCCCCTACTCTCTCTCTTCTCTTCCATCCCCTAATTTGTCACTCTTACACACATTCCCATTCCTCCTCTCTCTCCCTCTCCCACTACCTACTTTCTCTCCCCCATCGTCGTACTCTCTCTACCACCCCCTACTCTCTCTCACACTCACACTACTACTACCTACTATTTCTCTCTCTCAAGTTCTCTCTCTCCCTCTCTACTCTCTCTCTCTCTCTCCTATCTTGTACAAGCTCTCTCTGCCTCTCCCACTCTCTCTCCCACCGCCTACTTTCTCTCCCCCATCCCTTGCTCTCTCTCTTGTCTCCCATCTCCTACTCTCTCCCACCGCCTACTTTCTCTCCCCCATCCCTTGCTCTCTCTCTTGTCTCCCATCTCCTACTCTCTCACACTCTCACACTCTCCCCCATCCTCTACTCTCTCTCTCCTATCCCATCCCTTACTCTCTCACACTCTCACTCTCTCCCATCCCCTACTCTATCTCTCTTACACATACACCCTCATCCCCCCTCTCTCTTTCCGTCTCCCACCACCTAATTTCTCTACCCCATTGTCGTACTCTCTCTCTCATCCACCCCCTACTCTCACACTCTCACACTCTCTCCCATCCCCTGCTCTATCTCTCTTACACACACACACTCCCATCCCCCCTCTCTCTTTTCCTCTCCCATCGCCTACTTTCTCTCCCCCATCATTGTACTCTCTCTCTCTCTGCCACCCCCTGCTTTCACACTTTCACACTCTCTCCCATCCCCTACTCTCTCACTTTCATAGATACACACACTCTTATCCCCCCACTCTTCTTCTTCTCTCCCATCCCCTACTCTCTACATCTATCACACACACTCCCATCCCTCCTATTTCTCTCCCTCTTCCTCTCCCTCTCCCACTCCCTCTCCTATTGCCTACTGTCTATCTCTCTCAAGTTCTCTTTCTTCCTCTCTACTCTCTCTCTCTCTCTCTCTCTCTCTCTCTCTCCCCCATCCCTTACTCTCACTCTCTCTCCCATCCACTACTACTTTCTCTCAAACTCTCACACTCTCTCCCATCCTTTACTCTATCTCTCTTATAAATAAATACACATTCCCATTCCCCCCCTCTCTCTCTCTCTCTCAGTCCTTGTCCCACTACCTACTCTCTCCCATCCCCTACTCTATCTCTCTTAAATGCTTCCATTCCACCTCTCTCTCCCTCCCACTCCCTCTCCCACTGCCTACTATCTCACTCTCTCTCTCTCTCACACTCTCTCCCTCTCTCTCCCATCCCTCTACCATTGCCTACTCTCTCTATCTCTCTCTCCCCTCTCTCATTCTTGACTCTCTCTCTTTGACACACACACACCCATCCCCCCTCTCTCCTCTTCCATCCCCTATTTTTTCTCTCACTTGCTCTCCCTCTCCCACTACCTACTCTCTCTCTCACTCTCACTCTTACTCTCTCCCTCTCCACTCTCTCTCTCTCTTTGCTACCCTCTAGTCTCTCTTAAATTTTCACACTCTCTCCTATCCCCTACTCTCTCTCTCTCTCTCTCTCTTAGACACATTTCTATTCCCCCCTGTCTCCCCCTCTCCCACTCCCTCTCCCATCACCTACTCTCTCTTCCATCCCCTACTCTCTCTTGAGCTACTTTGTCTTCCCCCTCTCCCATTCCATACTCTCTCTTTCACACACATGCACTCCCATCCTCCTCTCTCTCTCTCAAGTTCTTCCTCTCCCACTCTGTCTCCCATCACCTAATCTCTCTCTCCTCCATCCCCTACTCTTAATCTCTCTCTCCCAACCTGTACTCTCTCTCACACTTCCTCTCTCTCCCATCCCCTACTTTAAATCTCTTTCCCCCATCTCACACTCTCTTTTTCACCCGTACTCTCTCTCATGCTTCCTCTCTTTGCCACCCCTACTCGCTCTCTCTCATCCTATACTCTATTTTCCACCCCTACTCTTTCTCACTTTCTCTCTCCCATCCTGTACTCTCTCCCCTCTCCTATCCCCTACTTTCTCTCTATCTCTTTCATGCACACACATAGTCATTCCCCTATCCCCACCACCTAGTTCTCTTTTGCAACTTACATCTTAATAGTGTGTGTGCACTATAGTGCTTGTGACCTATAGCGTGCACCCACTATTTAGAGCTAAGGTTTAAATAGCACGTGCATGCTATAGCGCATGCAATCTATAGGGTACACATGCTATTTAAACCTTAATCAAACCCAAGCCTGGTTTTGCCTTGGAGATCCAACCCAAAGGTTTGGATTTGATGAATAGGCCTAAGACATTTTTTCTAGCAAACATACAAAAAATGATTGTTTTTTCTTCTGTGCTCCCCTTCAAGATTTCTCATGGTTGGGTATCGATAAGATCAAGTTACATAGCATTATAGGTCTCTGTGTTAGCTATCTAACCATATAATTTATTTTTAATTTGAACTATTTCAAGCCTTTCATCTATAATTTCTTTTGAATGTATGTTCATTTTTTGTCAAAAACCACCATCTACTAATTAGGCTATAGATTTTAGCTCGTTCATCAAATTTTGTAACAACTTAGTTTTTTAGAAACTAGTCTCCATTCTACACACTTTGAAAAAAAAAGTTTTGATTTTAGATTAGTTTTCAATTATTTCTAGGGGGAGCACACAGATATTTCACATTTTTGGGATGTGTCTAGTTAAAAAATTCGTTAAAAAAAAATAGACATTATAAAATTACTCGAAAAATGTGGGATAAACTACATAGTGTTATGTAACTTTTGACTAGAGTGATTAAAAAATTTCAAAAAAAAAGTTAAAATTTTAGGGGGGCTACACTTCGTACTGTGCTATGTTTTTTTGGAATAAACAGTACCACTTTTTGTGGCCCCCTTTTTTGAGGACCTAAAACTAAACCATTTTGAAAAAAAATTACTAGTTTAGAAACTAGATTCAAAGGACTACGACTTTTTTTTTGTCATATCTAAAAATTTTGAGTGTAACTATCTTCAAATTCTTGTTGAAGTTCAAAATTTGTAGATTTCAGGAAAAAGGTGTCCACTTATACCCCCTTTTTGGCACCAAAACTTTGTGCACTTACCCACAAAATAATTACTAAGTTATGATGAGCCAACTACATGTAAATTATTATGTCAAGCATCTAAACACATGAAGGTTGTAGAGAATAATTTTGTATATGTGCATCGTATAAGTAGAAATATTATATTTCACAATAATCATAGATATTTGTAGCATTGTGGGAACTATAGTATAAATGATCTAAAAGATATGCGAGCCTTATGTGATGGAAATTCTAATGTATGATTAGAAAAAATGTGAAATATAGAAGACAACAAGTATTTTATGTATATCTATTCTTGTGAAGAGCTGAATTGTAGAATTGCATGTTAGAGTAGTGAGCTCTTCTTGCATACATTACATTTATTCTACCAACTTCCAATAGGGTTGAGGCTTCTATCAAGCCCTAGTCTCCTAACAAGGACTTGATACCCTATCTGTACTACATAGACTCCTAATAGGGTCAATATCCTTAATAGGATCCTATTATTTAGTGAATCATCTAGTGGGTATCATCCCCACCGAGGTTTTCCTTTGGAAAGGGTTTCCCTAGTTAACAAATAATGGTGTTATGAGTTCATTGTGTGCATGGTTATATTTACTAGTCATCATTTTTTATTTGCTATCATATGCAAGTTATAATTAATTAACAATATTTAGTTGTGCGCAAAAGTTTGTAGAATATTGATTCACCCCCCACCCCCTCCCCCTTCGTCCCCATCTCATTATTATCTATTTATAACAATAAAAGCATACATTTGATTATCTTATGTAATGATTTGTAATGTAAAACCTTATGTTTTGTGTTGCCGTCAATGATAAAGGGGGAGATTGTTGGAACCTGTATATGCTACTTTAGTATGTTAGAAACACTAAATTAAAACAATCAAAAAGCATTTGCATACTAATTTAACATAACATATGAGAGACAAAGTGAAGTCCTAAAATAAGAATATGAGCCATCGATAGGCTCTCTCAATAAGGATGATCACTTGATTTGAGGTGTGTCTAATAGTTAAGATGGCTTGATTATGTATGTATGCTCAAATGCTCAAATGGGCTTCAATGGATGATTTCTGATAGATTTTGGTGAATGGATTTGATGTAAAAATGGCTTCTCAAAATGGCATTATGGATTTACTTTCTAGATTGTATTAAAATGGCTTGGGAGAGGATTCCTTAAATAGGAAAAGGGCTTGAGGGATCAAGGGCTAGGATGCAAGGATGGGAGAAAGCTTATGGAAGGTTTAGATTGAATGAGAGGAGAGCACATGGATTGTGCTTCCTTATAGCCAATCAAGGAGTGACACATGTCATAGGGTCATTGATTAGAGCAAGAGGGGTTGAGGGGTCAACAAAGGAGGCTCAAAGCTCATAAAGACCCTCATAATGGCTTGTAAGAGCAACAAATGGGCTTGTAAGAGTCATTTATGGCTTTGTGGGCTTCATAAAGTTTTATAGTTGAAATATCTATGAGAGAGTTGAGATATTTTGACTTGGGTTGGATTAAGAAAGTCTTAAGCTTGACTTAGGAATGTGAAAATGATTAAGATTTGGATTAGGCTTGGGTTAAGATTAGATTAGGCTTGTTAGAGATGGGCAAGTGAATGGCATTTAATGAGGGTGGGTGAAGGAAGAGATATTTGTTGGCTTTGGCTTGGATTAGCAAGTCTTAACCCATCTTTAGGGAATGTGACAAGGTTGTGTGTGGGGGGGGGGGGGGGGGGGGGGGGTGTTGGGGATTTGGATTAGGGTCAAAGATAAGGATTGACATCTTCTAGAAGAGTCTAGGTTTTGGATGAGGATGAAGACTTTCTAGAAGAGTCTAGAACTTCCTAGGATGAGGATAAAAAAGATTTTTTTAGGAAAAAATAAAATTTTATTTATTTCAAGGGTTTAGGTTCAGGAGATATTTATTAAAATATTTTTAATAAACACGAGGATTAATATTTAATCTTAATTAAATATTTTGAGTTGGGATTAGGGGTAGGAAATGATGGGATTAGCCTTTAATCGAAATTAAAGAAGGATATGAATATTTTGGAAGAGGTTAATGGTCTTAAGAAAATTGGCCATGTTTTGGGTAAAAAATAAATTATTTATTTATTTTGGGATTTTTGGTCAATTTATTGATTAAATAATTAATAGATAAGGAAATAATGTTTAAATAAGATTTAAACATTTTTGGGAGGGATTCCTTAATTAAATATTTTTAATTAAGATAAAGGGATTTAATGGCATACAAAATTTATTAATTAATTAATGATGATGTCATCAGAGACTTTTTTTCAGAAAATAAAAATATTTTATTTTCTAAAGGATTTTTAGGTGTCTACAGAACCAACTGATGACCTAATAGATACTTGGAGATTGTTAGTTTCTTAGTGCTATGAATGTAAGAGAGTTATATCAGTTTTCATATTGTTATTGATATAAAAGTTTTTGTTGGATAGACATTATGCTAACTCAAATAAGTACAAAATCATTTGTTGACACTAAAGTCATGATTTTTATTAGTGACACACACTTATTTAGATAGATAGTATCTACCAAGCTTATTGTACAATTAACAGTGTTAACCAACCATTTTAGGCTTTACTAAGTTCTACAGTTCCTACCAAGTTCAAGGAATAGCATTCAGTTTACATTGAGCAGTTTCTACCATGATGTTGATCAATAGTGTAAAGCAAGTCTTAGTGTTTATCAAGTTCCTTAGTGTAAACTAAGTTGTGCAGTCCTTACTGAGTTCATAGTTATAGTGATGTGAATTCAATGTTGATTGAGCCACTTAGTGTTAACCTAGTGATTTATTTTATACCGAGCTCATTGTGATAGCATTGGTCGAGCTATGCAGTGTGAATCAAGTGATTTAGTTTATATGTTGAGTTTCATAGTATTCACTAATTGACTAGTGCTAATCAAGTTCAGACTACTTGAAAGTGATTAGTATGGACCAAGCTTCTACATCTACTAAATGCATGAAAATGCCAAGCATTGATAGTACATGTCAAATATTAGAACCTCACCGAGCTAGTCTTTAGAACCTGAGTTCATGTAGTTGGGTCAACTTTGTGTATTTTGCGTAAACTTGCATTGCAACTAACTTTGTTGATTTGTAAATTGGATTTGTATATATGTAACGTATTGTATCACATCCAATAAGAAGTATATATGGAATGTAACTAGAAGAGAATAGAAAAAGTGCAAAATAAAAAGGCTACAATAGTATAAGGAGCAACAAAGATTCATCTATCATGGGAAGGTGATCATTACACTCAAAGGAATCTAATTCAGCAAACCAAGATGTAGAGCAGAGATTACCAATTGTTTCATCTTAAAATGTGGATCAATTAAATACTTTCAGAAGGTATACTTAACAGTCTTTTATAAATCTCTTTACCAAGTGCATACTTCATTATATATTTGTAAATCTTTTATGGACCTAGCAGTCCTTATTGCTCCTAACAGGGTAGATCATTAGAAGTGATCATTGTAACCCTTAATAGGACAACTTTATACTGCAATACTAAAGCTTGTGGGTATCATCCCCACCCAGTTTTACTTTTTATTTGAAAGGTTTCTAGGTCACCATATTGTGTCTCAAAGTGTTATGAATGTTTTATTTCTTTCAGTTTCTTATGTATGATCAAAATTCACGTGAAGGATTAATTGGTAAATAAAGATTAAGCTTTATTAGTGACTAATTCACCCCTCCCCTCTTAGTAACTTAGTTTATCATATATATTTCCAAAAATTGGTATTAGAGCTTTGTGGCTCTCAAGGAAAAGTTTAACAGCTTGAGCAAAGATCAAAGGCTATGGAAGTATTCAGACTTGACAAGGCTATTGACAATGAAAATATGGATTTGAAATTGGCCATTGGAAAACTCAAGAAAGCAAAGGAGAAACTCTCTCAATCCTTGAAAAGAAGAAAAGATCTTGTAGTACAAATGAATGACTGTCTCTACATTGAAGAAAGAATTCAAGTCATTCATTCAGAAAGAAATTCAGATGAAGCTAATGAAGTAATGAAAGAACTATTAGAAAACAATGGTACACTTCAAGAAGAACTAAGAAAGCTAAAAAGAGAACAAGAAATCCAATCAGTAAGATTGTGTGAAGTCATGGAAGAGAAAAACAAGATAAGAGAAGAGATCTAAGGAAAGAACAATGAAATTGAACACCTATCCCTTCTGTAGGTAGACTACATTGATAAGCTCACCAATGCAAATAAAAAAATCATGAATCTAAGAGCAAAAACATAAAGATTGCAGAATGATCCAAACACTGAAAGTCAAACCAATGAGATGATGATGAAATCTCAAGGATACATGATTGAATTGAATGAGAAAAGCCATTACAGACAAAAAGGAAAAGCAAGAATTATACAAAAGAAGGTGAGTCATCCAAGAAAGGAGCTCAAAATAATAAAAAACCTACTTGCAATCATTGAGGTAATATAGGTCATACATAAAACAAATATTGGAGTAGTGGGGAAGCTAAATGTAGTGGAAAATGCTACAATTGAAATTAGCATGGTTATAGAGCTAAAGAATGCAAAGAGAAACGTAAGTTTAAAGGAAAATGTCACAAATTTAAGAAGCGTGGGCACAAATCTTTAGAATGAAAAACTAAGATATTGAACCCAATTGAATAGATTGTAAAAGCCATATTTGGTTGGGACTATAACACTTGGTGCGGATGCCATTGTTGTGGAAGATTTGGACACATTGGAATGAATTCTGTAAAACATCACATGAGGACAAGAGACACTACTAGAAGATGTTTCATTTGTATAAAACTTGGTCACCTTACCAAGAACTATATGAATACTAAAAGAATTGAAGATGAAAAGAAAGCCAAGACTGATAACATTAGAAAGTAGATGAGATAGTAATGGATTCTAAAATCTTCTAAGAATGCAAGTCTGAGCAATCATGAACATGTCACTCAAGAATTGGGTGACTCAAGCATTTCCACTTGACCTCTTGAAAGGAGGACTAGAACTAAGATTATGAAGAAGACATCTCACATGAATTCTAGTCAGTAGAATGAAAGATCCATATCAGCATTTAAGATGTGAAGGGATCACTGAGAATTTGGGAAGAAGCCAATCATTACTGAGTGAGGTTCAAAGTTACTAAAATTATTGTGTGGACATCAAGTCATGGATGACTTCATTGAGCACTTAATGCAACTAAAGTGGAAGTTAGTATGTAATTTTATTAAATAATCATACTAGGAATTTATGGCGATTGGAAGGCAAAATTTGATAAAAGGGTGAAATCAAAGTCATTTGTCACCCTAAATTTTTTGGAGATATTTGTGCAAAGCAATTTCTGAGCATCCAAGCAATCTAAGTGAATTACTATTGATGATTTCTATTTCTTTGAAAACCCTACTAAGAAAATGGAATCCACTAGAAGCAAGTCAAAGAAAGGATCTAACATGTTGGTTTGAGGTATGGAATGGAAGGCACCAGACTTCAAGATGAGTCTAGCTATCACAAAAACCCTAGATCTGAGTAGAGCTCAATCTCAAATTCCATCAAAGGTACTATTGATTAATGATATTCATTCACATTTTCATTGTGCTATTCAAAATATTTGAAAAGTAGAAATGGATGAGTCATTGAGAGAAATGTGTGTGGATGGTGTGTTCAAACCGAAGCATCAACACCTTGAAGCGAAGGGTCTGACCCACATTCTACACATGCCATGAGACTTTCAAATCAAATGGATAAGATTTATCCTTAGCCATGTCCATAATGGTCAGTTATGGTTGAAGCAACCCATTATGATAACCAAGAAGATGATCCATAGGATCACTAGTCTTCCAATGTTGGCAAAAGCTAAAACAACTAAAACCCTAAGTCAAGTTGAACTAGAAAAGAAAACCCTTGCTGAGTGGATGGAAGGGGAATGAAGATCAAAATGTCACAAATATGGAATTGAAGTTCAAGATACATGTCACTATGCACAAAATACATAGCTCGAATAGACTCAACAGTGTATCATGTGAAGCAATGGATCTTGCATGCAAAGTGGTTAAGAAAAACATGTCACTTGACCTTGCCGGGTTGATGGTGAATCAAATCGACAAAAATATGGAGAGTATAAGAAGTTCAAAGAACAATTCTTGTAAGTGGAGGAAGGATGTACGTATTCTTTATCACATCAATGAATATATAGTTGAAATGGGAGAAAACTATGTGAGTATTATGGATAACTAATAGGCTAACACTAGAGAAAATAATAACAAAAGAAGTAACAATTTTATGATAAAGTTCAGCTGGTCTATATGTGTCAATCCATGAGCATAAGCTTGCAAAAGGTGTCCAAGAAATATGTTCTCAAGGGATGATAGTTGTGAAATGGGGGATTATGAATGGAGCTACAGCACACAAAATTGAATCTATGAAAAACCAAGTAAATCCCAATGATAGGAATTGTCACTTCCTGGTGACAAGAACTTCAAAAACATAAATAAAAATTAATCTATAGAATAATAGTAACAATAATAATTAACAATAACATTAATAGTTATATAAATAATACATTTAGATCTAAAATAACTAATCTGAAAAATTAATAAACAAATAAAAATGTAACCTTCTAATTTATCAAATAGACTAATTACAAAATTGAATGCTTAACTAACATATTAAAAAAAAAAAACACTAAACAAAAATATCATCGTGCTTCACCAAAGAGCAGGCCTCAACTCCTTAGTTTGCATGATGCATACAAACACAACATCTATGTTGTTGTGACCATTTGACAATTGATGTTTTATTTAAGTCAAAATAACGTAGTCTCAAAATGCAGCCAACAATTTCTTCCTATTGAAAAATAATATATTCAAATCTACCTCTTCTAAATGTTATGCTAGTTTTATATGAAAATATTATAATAGGTTTAGAACCATTTTGATAATATGTACAATAAGCATTATGTGGCAATAGAACAAACAAAAATTGTATGTCAAAAATATGTAACTTATTGTTAACAAACTAACATTGTTTTCACATGTAAATCTAGAGCCATGGTTTGAAATGGTTGATATATAACAAAATATGAATATAGGAAAGAGGTGACCAATGAGCTCCTTGTCCATGTGATCTTACAATTACATCTTTAGTAGTAGAAAAATTGGTGGATGTATATTTCATTTGCTAGCACTTAACTCACCATGTTGTCTTCCCCACACATATGCACATTTTGTATAATATTGGTACCTAATATCAGTGAAACAAATGTATATCTATGCTGTTAAGAAATGATATTTGATCAACATTTTTCTGAATTGAGTAAAAAATAGTATCTATTCCTATCCAATAGGTGGCAAGAATTTATAGTCCCAACTGGCAGGCGACAAGAAGTTGCAATCCTAACTAGTAGGTGACAGGAAGTTGCAGTCCTGACTGGCAGGTGATAGGAAGTTGCAGTCCTGACTAGCAAGCAATAGGGAAATCTATTATCCATACCAACATGCTATGATAATAGAGATTAGTAAATCACAATCAATAATTTTCCATATCATAATCCCAAAACATTATTAGATTTTACGTATTTATATTAAAGCATATGCAACGTAAAATAGGAAAAAGTGATGAAAATGGAATGGAAATAGAATAGAGTAGTGAACATGAAATTGATTAAAATATGGCATGAAATGGGTCATACTTGACTCTCATCATTCCCCCCAACTTAGCATATTGCACGTCCTCGTGTAATCATTAAGGTCATGAGGCCTTTGGTTTGAATTAAAAGCACTTGGATTTATGGATTTAGACTTTGTCTCTACCCTAAACCATGATGACTGATATAAACAAAAATCCCTTTCTTTGCTTCATATGACAAGCTTTGTTATTTTTTTTTTTCTTCAATAGGGATATCACTTTCAACTTTTCATAAGTTGTTTCTCTTTTATATTTTTCTTTTCTTTTCTTTTCTTTTCATTTTTTTTTTTTTTTGTATAGCATCATGGTTCAAAAGGTTACATATAGGAGAAATTTATTTTAATTTTCACAAGAGGAGTTTAAATGGGAAAAATAGGAGAGATGAGAGACAAAACAAAGGCTATTGTATGATGGATATAATTGATAGTATGATGGGTTTCGTAAAGGTGACAGATGGAAGATAATATAATGACATTATTCCCCCCAACTGAAAGGTTGACCGTCCATGAGAAACAAGGAAAAGATATGGATGGGTGTTGCATAGTGATCAAATAGAATCAGTAATAAAAATAAATTTGAGAGATAAGGAAAAACAAAATTGATTGTTTTACCAAAATGCATGTGTAGAGAGATAAATTCTGGAACATAAAGTAGCTCAACAACTAGTGCCACTAGAATGGATGAATCAACAACAATGAACTAAGAAAGGCATCTAGAATGACAACACCACAGAAGACCATCATCTAACTAAAAGAATCAAAGAGAAGACCACTGAAAGGAACCATAAAACTTTGGATAAGGAGGGAAATTTGATGGACCACAATCATCAATTTAAGTACTAGAGATCATATAGTAGGTAGAAAATTCCAATGAAACACCTCAACTAAGCATGCAACACATACGATGGGTGATCAAAGATTTGAGGACCACACAAAGCTATAAGAGGAGCAGAGTGACAAGAGGTACAAAAGAACCACTAAAGCCAATGACTTTTCCTAAAAAGAATGATTAGCAGAGAAACCAAGAACACCAATTATTGCATTTTTCAATTTTTTCTTTTTCTTTTTCTTTTTCTTTTTTTCTAATTTTTTCATTTTTTTTACATTTTGATAATGACAAGTGACCATTGGCAAGCCAATTTTCAATCACTCACCACTTAATGGTGCTGTAAAAATAGTTTTCACCACTAAGAATTTATTTTGTAGTTAACATCCACTGAAAACCAATTTTTAGATATCAACTAGCGAACAACACCTGAAGGTTTTCATTGTTGGATCTTTTATTACTTCTTCTTTTTTCAATTTTTCAATAAGTGCATAGAATGACCAAAGAAATGAAATCCTGGCATGGATGATGAAAAATTATACCATTCAAAGTTTGAGTTTTGTCCATGACCTCACAGAAGGAACTATTGAAACTTGATTGCATAATGAACTAGAAATAATCACCAAGAATAATCTCATCAGAACTAGAACCATAAACCACTACACTAGAAACATTTTTTATCTATGTATATCTCACCACTAAATCTGAAAATTGATTAGAGAGTTTTAGAACATACTAGGACACTTGGATAAGATTATTACTCACAAGGATGATGATTCTCATATTTATCTATGCTGACTAAAGAAGAAGACATCTCTTGAAGATATGAAACCCTATTCTTGTGAAGCATGTCAAATATCCATTGTAAGAAAATGTAAAGTTGTGAGTAACACACCTTCATTACCAAATACATGAGTATGGAGTGAAAACCAATAATAGTCACCAATGTGTCCATAAAATTTTAGAGAGAAGGATACACATCTCAAGGAAGGCATGTAGTGGTTGGAATGATATTCAAAGTATCATCAGATGTGTTGTTGAATATTCATGAATCTCATAGACCATGCCACATATTTGCATCCATGTGATTAATCACCAAAGAAAAGAAATCTCATCTCAAGGTACTAAACACCCTATGCCAAAATCTGCATGTGATCTTGAATAGTAAAATGCAAGAGAAATGGATATGCACCATATAGCTAGCAAGCCCACACAATGTGAACAAAGCCAACCTAGTGTGTTATGCAATTCTTGTATAGAGAAGCATCATTAAGTAGTATTGGTTCTAAGATTATCACATCGCAATGAGATACATATAACTATATTATCAAAACCAAGCATATCAAGCATAGTAAAGAAATAGCATCCATTCAACAACTCTATCATTAAGTAGGTTATTTTAACAAATGATAGATAGAGTTATTACTATGAATAGATATTTGATAAAATGGAAAAATACAAATAAGTCCTTGTGTTCATATAATAGAAATGTTGATTAACACAATAACACATACCTTGAATTGTTGAGATGTCACATGTGGAGGTTTGTAAAAAGCACCAATGAAACAACCAATGAAGCTAAATTTGAAATCATCCAAGAACTACAAGATTGAAGGGTTTCACCCGAACTTGACTTCATGCTACAAGGTCATGAAATCATTAGGATAACTAGAGAAATTAGGTAACCCAAAGAGAGTAACACATCATTAGAATTTTGTGAGCCTTAGTGAATGATAGGTATATAAATTATTTTAAGAATTCAATGGATGTACTCCCAAATTAATTGTAGGTTATAAAAGTATAGGGAATTCAAATCATCTAAGGAATCAAGAAATTAACACGTGCAATCAATGAATGATCATTTGCATATACGAGAACCAAGAATGAGTAATACTTTGATCCTTGCTAAATAAATGAACCATCCATAGTGTATTTGGTCATCTTAGGATAATGAAAAGAATCAGCAATGAGGAATAATGATCATCCAATTTTAACATTTTGGCCATTAATGCATAGAATCCCGTATGATTGTACTTAATCAATTATTGGTCCCAAATCAACATGTATGTGAGGGATGCAAATTTTAACCATAGAACTCCAAATATCAATATGTATAAGTACAAGAGTAATAAAATATAGATATTGGAGGATTCTGTATCATGTTTGTGGAGTATGGAATTATGGTTTAAAATTACTTAGTGCATGATTGATATTAACACACATACTCATGAGTCCATTAATTAAAATTGATGCAATTTTAGGTATGGGCTCATTTGTAGGTATTTGGAATTCACTAAGTAGAAAAGAAGAACAAAGTGGATTATAATTCAATAAATAATATTATTCTTGTAATTTAATTAAACCGAAATCACATTCCTTAACTGCATCAATATATTCCAATGTTGATTTAGGAAATTCAAGCACATCATTATATGGTAAAGGAATCTATGAAAGTTTATAGGTACTATAAACCACCTTATTATGAAATGGTATATGAGGTGATATAGTTCCCTTTGGTAGATAAGGTGGAGTGGGTAGAATATGAGGTGAATAGGAGAATGAATATGGTAAGAAGTATGGAGATAAAGTAGATGGGAATAAGTAGAATGAGTGAAACAAAGATGGTAAGTATGGATATGGTGGAATATAAGAGGGATATATGGGTTGTTGTGAGCATGCATGATTACATTCATTGTGCATGCTAGGTGGAGAAATACATTTTGAAGAAATATGTTGGCTTTGTAATGAATTAGAGTGACACTACATGTTACCAACATAATGCATAGTTTTTTCTTCTTGGGTTGGTGCTAGAGATTGTTCATCCATTATAAGGAATACTTAGTCACTTCCACCCTTATCATGGTAAGGATTAGAAAGATCTTGCACCTCATTCACCATGTGCTTGTGGTTGTTTGGGCATATACATTGGTCATCTGCCCTATAGCAACTAGAACAACAAGTGGTTAGATTTTCATCATCAAAATCACATTGTTGCAAGAATTCATCAATCATAGTTTCTTGGTCAGACATAAAGATACCATTTGTACATACATGTGATGATGGAAGATCAATACCTTTTAAGATGCATTCATTAGGTAGAGAGGGTATTAAAATCTCACCTTTCATTAGTGTGATTTCCCTACCAATTTCTTCATTTGTTTTTAAATTTGAAAGCAGGGGTCTCGGGGTGGCAGCCAAAATTGATGTACTTGAACAACCTTGAGAATGCATTATTTTAAACATTTTTCTTCAAATTTTTGTTTGTTTTTAACAATAACTCACAACAACTTATGATAATGTAAAATTTAATTAACTTCTAAAGCAACTAATGAATCTAATTTCTAAGGCCTACTTGCAAACGCTAAAACAAAACACTAAAGCAATGCATCTATATGATTTATGCAATACACATTAAGATTAGTTACTTAACTAAGGCTAGAAATTCCAAAATATTTCATGCTAATCCGTAGTTCCTAACTCAAATCAGAAAACTAACATGCCTTTCACACCTTTCCTCAGCAATGATGCCAAAATGATAGACCAACACTAGGGCAAATAATAACAAACAAAGTAACCATTTTATGATAAAGTTCGGCTGCTCTATACATGTCAATCTGAGAGTGTAAGCTTGTGAAAGGCATCTGAGAAATATGCTATCAAGGGATGATAGTTTTGAAATGAGCGATTATGAATGCAACTACAACACAAAAAATTTAATCTATGATAAACCAACTAAATTCCAGTGACATGAACTATCACTTCTTGGCGATAGGAACTTTAGAAATGTAAATAAGCATTAATCTATAGAATATTAAAAACAACAATAATTAGCAATAATATTAATAGTTATATAAATAATACATTCAGATCTAAAATAACTAATCTAAGAAATCAATAAACAGACAAAAATGCAAACATCTAATTTATCAAATAGACTAATTGCAAAATTGAATACTTAACTAAAATATTTTAAAAAAACACAATAAATAAAAATACCGTCGTGCTTTGCCAAAGAGTAGGACCAAACTCCTTAGTTTGGATGATGTATATAGAAACAAGATCTACGTTGTTGTGACCATCTAACAATTGATGTTTTATTTAAGTCAAAATAATGCAATCTCAAACTGCATACAACAATTTCTTCCTATTGAAAAATAATATATTCAAATCTACCTCTCCTATATGCTATGCTACTTTTATATGAAAATATTATAATATGTTTAGAACCATTTTGATAATATGTACAATAAGCATTATGTGGCAATAGAACAGAATTTTGTTGTATGTCAAAAGTAGGTAACTTATTGTTATCAAAATAACATTGTTTTCACCTATAAATTTGGAGCCATGGTTTGAAATGGTTAATATATAAAAAAATATGAATATAGGAAAAAGTTGACCAATGAGCTTCTTGTCCACGCAAGCTTACAACTACATCTTTAGTAGTAGAAAAATAGTCTGATGTTTATTTCATTTGATGGCACTTAACTCACCATGTTTTCTTCCCCACAAATATGCACATTTTGTATAATATTGGTACCCAATATTAGTGAAACAAATGTATATCTATGCTAATAAGAAATGATATTCAATAACCATTTTTCTGAATTGAGTAGCAAATAGTATCTATTCCTATCTGACAGGTGGTAGGAAATTATAGTCCCAACTAGTAGGTGATAGGAAGATGCAGTCCTGATTGGCAAGCAATAGGAAGTTGTAGTCCCAACTGGCAGGGGACAAGAAGTTGTAGTCCTGACTAGCAGGTGATAGGAAAATTTGTTATGCATATCAATATACTATGATAATAGAGATTATTAAAACACAATCAATGAATTTCCATATCATAATCCCAAAACAATATTAGATATTGCATATTTATATTAAACCATATGCAACGTAAAATAGGAAAATGTGATGAAAATGGTTTGGAAATAGAATAGAGTAGTGAACATGAAATTGATTAAAATATCACATAAAATGGGTCATACTTGACTCTACTTTGATGCATTTAAGGACAAGATGAATAATAGATTCAGGATACCTAAGAAACTTGGTGATGATTACAAAGATGATATTTGTTTCATGGTTGATAGTGATAAAGTATATACAAGCAGTAAGATCAAAAATTGTGTGGGTTAATCCTCTAGGTTATGAGGTTAACATAGATGAAACATAGGACATTATTGAAGCACTGATTAATGATCCTGTTGACCCAAAAGTTACATGCTTTGGCACCTGTGATGAAGCAAAAGAAAGAATAGAACTTGAAATAAAACTCCCTAATGCAATCAACAAAGGAAAGAAGATGATCAAAAAATTTAAAGCTAGCTCCACTCTTCTATTGACTAAAGGTAAAGGTGATGACATTGAGTATGATGAAGTGGGAGATGAAAAGGAGTTAGAGGAAGAAAAGCTAGTAAAGAAGAAAGGTGAGGTTATTATAACAAAACCTACAAAACCATCTACTATAGTGTTCACTAGGAGGTCATCCAAGAAGAAACTTGGTAAAGAAGGAGGAGATGTGATCTTTAAATGACCTCCACCCACCTTTCGGGAAAGGTTGAAAGAAATAGATTTAGGAGCTGACATAAAAAACTTTAGATCACTAAGGTATCAGATAAGAACTATAGAGGAGTAGAAGCAAGTAGAAGACATGATAATATCTAAGATGGGTAAATGGACATATTCTCTAGACTAGCTTGCTCAGTAGATTCTGAATGATTTAATGGAGAAAATTAGGCCAAGATGGGAGCATACTATGAAAACTACAAAAGATATTTATGAGAAGATCCTAAGGAAACCAATGCTGAGCTTGAATGACAAGGAGGTGAAAGAATCCATTAAGAAGAATGTAGAAAAATTTACCTTGAGATTCAACACTTTTGACAAATAGATTGATTTTGTCGTTCATGTCAGTGACAAGGATGAAGATGATGGTGAACATGACAAGAGGTAACTAATGATGAAGAGGTAACACATTATGACACTATAGATGATGAGGAATAGGAATAGGGACAGGAAGCTACCAAGGAAGATTTACATGAAGTTCAAAACATTGAGGAGACCAACCCAGAGAGAATTGCAGTCGTAGTCATAGCCTCACTTCCTCATTCTCTAAGCAAAAAAATGAAAAAATCAAGCTCAAAGAAAGCTACTCTAGAATTGATTGTGTTAAACATTGCAAGTACAAGCACTCAATCATCTTTTGCATCTACTCAGCTTAGTATTTTGTTGATAGAAGTGATAGTCACTTCATCTATCGAGAAATTAGCACTTCCTCCTCCATTAGTTTTGGTTACACAAAGTATTTCTTTAATAAGTGCAATATCTACTTTTTCTGCCAGTCCTACTATTTCTACCATTGTTTCTATTTCTAGCATGGAAATAATAAGTGCAAGTACAAAAGTTTTGATAAAGGAAAACAGAAGGAAGAAGAAATTCATCTTAATGAGGAGATTTTTATTCTAAATTGGGACATCTCCAATCTTAATCTTGATCAAATGCATATATTTGGAGAACTTCTTCAGAAGAAAGCTAAGTAGTAGTTTCTTAGAGATGAAAGAAATAAAGAATTTCAAGTGATTGAAGATGCAAAGAATATTCTAGTAGAGGCACTCAGCACAGCAGTTGACACTTAACCAATTTTGGTTCAGGTAGCAGAGGTAGTCAATAAATTCAATGAAGATTTGAATGGATAGGAGAAATTTTATAGAGAGTAGAGAAGAAATTTGAGAATAAGGTTTTGGAGCTTATTGCTCAAAAGATTTTAATTCATCAAGTAGATCTATCTACTATTCTAGGCTCATTGGAGACCTCGTACAACAATGTGACTTCATTATTTGGTAAACTCTGTGATACTTAATTTTCACCAAAGAAATTAAAGAAAAAATTTCTAAAATTGATCAAGATCTAAAGGCAAGTGCACAATAGTTACAACTTGACCTAAGTTATAGATCTGTCCACTACACAAAGATTAGATTCTTAACTGATATGTAGACATAATTGCTAAGAGAAGAAGCCAAAATAAGAGCTAAATTGGTAGAAATACAAGGTATGATTCTCCAAAACATGGATGCATTGTAGAAACATATTGCACATGCTAAAAGTCTCATCCATGATAACAACTTCTTAATCGTAGACCACATGATAGCTTTTAGTAGAAGTTCAAGATGCATTGCACACATGCAAGGTGTTGCAAGAAAATTGGAACAAGACAATGGTGCTAATTCGAAACGTACACTAAGATTTCTTGTCACATTTTGGCATTACTATATTGTATGTAACATACATCTTTAGCATTAATGTCATAAAGGGGAGAAGATATAGTATAAGATGTAGTATACATAAAGGGGGAGAAAATGTATATATCATATGTAAAGATGAGAAGATGTGAAAAGATGTAAAGTATATTGTATATATATGTATGGGGGAGCATTATCATATTATATATGTATAGATACTCAAAGATACATCTCTTATAAAAGAAATGTTTGAAAAATCTCAAAAATAGGGCATGCTACCAAGTTGAAAACACAAGGTGAAGAATAAAAGGTGTTCTTGAACTTTTTCAATTTTGACTAATAAGTGTTTTTGTCACTAATGCCAAAGGGGGAGATTGTTGACATTAAAATCACATTTTTTATTAGTGACACACACTTATTCAAATAGATAGTGTCTACCAAGATTATTGTATAGTTAACAGTATTAATCAAGAATTTCAGGCTTGACCAAGTTCTATAGTTGCTACCAAGTTCAAGGAACAATATTCAGTTTGCACCGAATAGTTTCTACCATGATGGTGATTGATAATGTAAACTGAGTGTCCTAGTGTTTACCGAGTTTCTCAATGCAAACTGAGTTGTGCAGTGCTTACAAAGTTTGCAATTATAGTGATGTGAATCCAATGTTGGCCAAGCCACTTAGTATTAACTAGGTGATTTAGTTTATACCAAGCTCATTGTGATAACCTTGACCAAGCTATGCAGTGTGAATCAAGTGATTTACTTTATATGTCGAGTTTCATAGTATTCACTAAGTCACTAGTACAGACCGAGTTCATACTTGGAAGTCATCAATATGGACTGAGCTTCTATTTCTATTGAATGCATGATGATGCTGTGCATTGATAGTAGATGTCAAGTATTAGAACCTCATCAAACTAGTCTTCAAAACCCAAGTTCCTGTAGTTGGGCCGACTTTGTGTATTTTGTGTAAACTTGTATTATAGCCAACTCTTTTGATTTGTAAATTAGATTGGTATATATGTAATGTATTGTATCGCATCCAATAAGAAGTATATATGGAATGTGACTAGAAGAGAAGAGAATAAGTGTGAAATACAAAGGCTACAATAGTATAAGGAGAAGCAAAGATTTATCTATCATAGGAAGGTGATCATTACACACAAAGGAATCTCATTCAGAAAACCAAGTTGTAGATCAGAGATCAACCACTATTTCATCCTAATAGGTGGATCAGTTAAATCTTTTCACAAGGTAGACTTAATAGTCTTTTGTAAATCTCTTTACCAAGTGCATAATTCATTGTATGTTTGTAAATCCTTTTGCAAGGAGCACCTAGCAGTCCTTATTTCTCCTAAAAGGGTAGATCATCAAAAGTGTTCATTGTAAGCCTTAATAGGCAAAATTTATATTGTATTACTAAAGCTTATGGGTATCATCCCCATGCCACTTTTACTTTCTATTTGGAAGGTTTCTAGGTCACCATATTGTGTGTCAAAGTGTTATGAATGTTTTATTGCTTTTAGTCTCTTATGCATGGTCATAATTCACATGAAGGATTAATTGGTAAATAAAGATTAAGTTTTATTAGTTACTAATTCACCCCTCCCCTCTTAATAACTTATTCTATCATATATATTTCCAATATTCATTATATTGATGAAGAGGATTTGAAGAAAGTATGATGAAGTCAAAGTTGATATGTATGGTATTTAATGAGTCCCTAAATGAGATAGACAATGATTATGATTGTTTTGCAATCATGTATTATTAAAAAGTATTCAAGATCAAATGCTTAATCAATTCACAATCTTAATGAAGGGAGGTTTAATTCACCAAGCAACTATAGTATTTCTTGAGTGATTGTAAATGAAGAAGAACATAGTATTACATGAGTGAGTCTATATTGGCTGAGTTATATTAGGCTTGAGTAAATGTAATATTTACTACGTGACAAAGAAATGAAAAAGTTTCAAAAATTGGAATCTAAGGCCAACTTATGATGAAAATATGGAAAGATCAAGAAGGTCTAAAGTGAGACTCAAATATTTTTATAAGATCCATGGTTGAGAAAATTCGAGAAGGATTTTATGAAGGAAATTGAATGGAGATAATGATGGACACAAATTTCTATGTAAAATTATATTTTATATGTGTCTAAATTCATTGTATGAAGGAATTCTATTGTAAACCTATGATTGATGATGTTGATTAAGTGTCAAAAGATTAAAGTATCTTCAATCATTGAGAAAAATATTTAAGGAGAAGAAGAATTTAATTTATGACGTTGATTTGATTGTTAGAATATATAGTCCACCAATATAACTAAGAGGGGAGTGGGGTGGTGGTGGGGGGGTGGGAGGGGGAGTGAATCAATTATCCAACTAATATCACAAATAGAAACCTTATTAAACTTTAACCATATGAGAAATATAATCATAAACCAGAACAAGATACTCATAAGTAATAAAACCAAATATGTTAAATAGGGAAACCCTTGATTAGAGGGAAAACCCTGGTGGGAATGGTACCTACAAGATGATGTACTAATATAAATATTCCTTGTTAGAAGATGGACCCAGTTAGAATTCTATGAATATATTTAGTACATATGAGTCCCTATTAGGAGACTTCAAGTCCTTGTTATGAGATTCCAACCCTGTTACGAGTTATGGAAGACAGCTGGATCCACAGCCCAAACTACTTCAAGAGCAAGACCAATGGACGAACTATCCAAATGATCTCTATAATAATATTTTCAAAATAATAGAAATGAAATATACTTCCTTCCTCTTCTTCTATCTTGTCAACAAAACCTTTGATCCTTTTTATCTTGTAACCAAATCACAAATGTATATCCAATAATCCCTTGGATTTCTTACACACATTCCTCAAGAACTCTGCTCCTTTTCACACTTTACACCTGAAACAATGATTACAACACATTAGAATCAAGTAAAACATCTTTCCTTTATACCATATCTTCAAAATAATTCCTTGAGTTGGCCTTCAAGCTTTTCTAATTCATTATAATAAGATAATTAATTAATTTCAATTCAAATAGCATTAGTTGCTTGTTGAAAATCGGATAATGAGGATATGTAATTATTGTCATTTATGGCAACACATGATGTATATGCTTGCAGGAAACCTCACAAACAAACATACTTAGAGTTTGGCATTAGAAAATTGTCTAAGTATGAATTTGGTGTACAAAAATGTATTGTTTTGTTTGTATCTTGTTGTTGATGTCACATTATAAATAGAAAAGTTAGATGGAGATAGTATACATTTGGATGATGATGTCTATAACCTCAGAAGTCAGTACAAACTGCATAGAAAAGAGATATTTGTGTTTTAATGAAACAAGATAGCAAAATTAAAGGAAAGGAATTTTTTTTTTACAAAGTAATTACTTTTCCAATTAGGGATGACATCCTAGATGTTTGCTCTAAGTTGGAAAAGTGTATTGTGATCTTAGCTAACCTAGCAGAAATTTATGTAAAGGCATGGTATTTATTCAAAGGACATCTTGCGATAAGAAGTGTAATTGTGATGTAAGTTGTGTGAGTATTGTGATATGCTAACTTACTATGAAAGAAATATATGCAAAGTTTGTAAAGCTATTTCAAGATCCAAGATCAAATTGAGAAAGAATCTATATTCTAGAAATTTGATTACTTGTTTGGGCAATGAGCTCTTCTTGTAATTAGAAGTGCATGTTTGGGCAATGGGCTCATCTTGCATCTATTGTACCACATCTCCTAATAGGGACTCTCTATACTAAATTTTATCATTAACTCCTAACAAGGTCCATCCTCTAACAAGGAACTTATATATCAGTATATTATCTAGAGGGTATCATCCCCACTGGGGTTTTCCCTTGGCCAGGGTTTCCCTAGTTAACAAAATATGGTGTTATGAGTTATCTTTGTGCATTGTTACTATTATTGAACATTCAATATTACTTTATTACTTTGTTATGTATGGTTTAAAGTAAGAAACAATTTTTAGTTGGCAACTAAAGTTTGTGGATTACTAATTCACCTCCTTTTCAATAATCCCTATTTCTAATAATTGGTATTAGAGCTTAGTTACTCAAAAGAAGCTTAACAACTTGAGTAAGATCTCTAAGGATATGGAATAGTGGATGAAGAGCATTAAAGAGGAACTTGAACAAATTGATCTCCTTACTAAAGAAAGAGATAACTTGTGGGATAGATATGAAGACTCCAAAGTATACATTGGACAATTGAAGGAAAAGATTGAATATCTCAAATCCAATTCTGAATCTATTGAATCTAAAACTAGTGATGATGATTATTCAAAGCTGAAGATAGAGTACCTTGAAGCATGCATTGAATATTATGAATTTTAAGTTGACTTTGAGGAATGATCCTAACAAAGTTGAAACTAATTTGAAGACTAAGAATGCAGATCTAAGAGTAAGGCTAGCAAACAAGACATGTGAGTTTGAAATATTGAAAGAATATCATGAAGAAATTCATAAATACAATACTATTGTGAAAGGTGAATTAACTCAATAGAAGCAACAAATTGAGAAGGTTTATTCTAGCAAAAAAATCTTGATGATTCAATGTCATTACAAAGACCTACTACTAGTCTTGGTTATCTATTTAGCATGTCTGCAAAGGAACCTGAGATTAGATTAGATCTAAAAGAAAAATATAAATCTAATAATAAGATTGAATCTAGTAAATCTTCTAATAAACCTAAAGAAGTTGGACAAAACAAGGAAGTTGAAATATTGGATGAACCAAAGCAAGTAGAATCTCCTAAGGAAACCATGTATGAATTTAGAGGTAAAAAAATTTCATGTAGTGAAATAGGTCATATCAAAAGAGATTATAAAAATAATTCATTAATCATGTTAAGGATTTTTATTGTCATAATTGTCATGGTATGGGTCATAGAGAAAATTATTATAGGAAACCTAGGTATGATAATGATTGAAGGAATAGTAGAATGTCTAGGAATACTAACCCTATAGATAGAAGAAGATCTAATGAAAGGACATTAAGAGAACAAAGACCTAATTAGGAAAGAAGATATATTGTGTGTTATAAGTGTAACAACTTTGGACACATAGCTTAGAATTTTCATGTACCTGATGATCAAAAGAATCCTAGAAGTAGAATACCAGTATGCCAATTATGGAACAACTTTGGACACATAAAAAGGTATTGCAGAATGGATAGAAACTTCAGAGATAGAACAAAAAATGGAAGAAACTTTGGAAAAAAAAGGAATGATGGAAGAAATGTTGGAAATGATATAAAGAAACATGAGAAGAACTTCTGAACTAAGAAGGATAATGAGGAACAAAGGAATATAGTCAGTGTTCTTCAAGAAGAACTCAATGAGACATTTATAAAAGAATTACATATCTCTAAATAAAAGCTAGAAGATGATGAGATAGGAAGATTAAAGTCAGTTATCAAGTTTGATTCAACTAATTTGAATTAAGCTTTTTCACAACACCAAATTTTAAAATTTTCATCTAGAGATCAAGGTATGGGTAGCAAAGATGGGAAAAGGTGTATCAAAATAAGTTTAGATGGTATCTAAGCTTGCTTGTAATTTGGAGCTTATCTAAACTAGTTGTGAAGGAATTAAGAATTACTAATATTACAGAGAAAGTCAATTCTATAGCAAAAAATGAAAACTATGTTCTTACTTAGAATTTCATAGAGAAAAGTTTTGTGGATCTTTGTCATGATGAAAGGAAGCTATGGAAAACATCGAGTAGCATCTGAAGATTAGATTAAAGATCTTGAGTAGATATTTGATTTAAAAATGTAATTGACAACTTTTTCATGTTTGCAAATTATACAATTAATGCAAGTTCAAATTGAAGGAATAAAATGGAGTACAGACTTGATTACTACTTCATTGCAAATACATCCAAAGTAGAGAGCACTTAGAAACAACTTGTTAAGGTGATTTTGAAGCAAACCCTATTTTTGAAAAAGGTATCTTATCATTTACCTATATAATTTATTTGACAATAGTTCATATTTGTTAGAAGCATGGATATGTTTGTAGTTCATGATATTGAGAATAAAGATAGACCTAAGTTGAAGGTTGTTTTTATGAAATCTGTAGAAGGAAACCCTAATTTAGGATTATCCATTATGTCAAACAATGTAGTTTATTTGGAAGACATGGGAAGTTATCTTAATGTAGTAAGTTTGAATCTATTGGGAGTGAATATGTGAAGAAGGATATGAAATTGGTCTTTAACCATAATATAACTATGAAACCTAGATTTGAACATTTGAAGGAACTAGACCTATTCAAATATCATTTATATCAAGAATTGGACACAGATGAGTGGACACAAATCATATTAAGTAGGATACATGATGGAAAACTATGGATGGAAGATAGTGTAGTTAATATCTCATCTGACCTTATTCCCGAGGTAACTAGTCTTAGTAAACAAGGCAATATACCCATAGGCAAGAAATTGGTTAAGAAGAAAGTTGAGAGTTATACCAAAAAAGTGCATAATGGAAAGTTCATGGTGATAAAAACACAATTAAACAAGATGATGTAAGATTCCTAAGTAGATTCATTGCCTACTCCTTATGTGCAAGTTCAAAGATTGATGAATTGTCAGCCAAATTCATCTATATAGCCTACAAGATATGTGTAGAGAAGGAACAAGTTAACCTTAGTAAAATTCTAAGAATACAACTTATTGAAAGCCTAGAAGATATTAAGAGGACTAAGAATGGTGTGTTTCAATTTCAGTCACTAATTAATCACATATTCTTTCATGTTCTTAAGAGATTTCCATATTTATTAGTCATAGAGATTATGAGTAGTGATAGATGTACAATGGAGAAGATCACACAAGTATGTAGAAGACATCCAATAGATAAGATATTGGATGGCAGGAATTTGATTATGAAAATATTTCAAAATGAAATGAGATAGAGATTCAAAATTGCACTTGTAATTGTAGATAGAGTTAAGGAAGAAATTTGTGTTATGGTTGATAAAATTTTTACTTATATTCAAGTAGTAGAACCTCGAGAAACATTTATTGATCCCTTAGGTTATCAATTAAGTGATGATATAGTAGTTGGATATATTGATTTACTATTGAAATCTGAGAAGGACCAAGCTAAATATAGATTTGGAACCTATGATGAGATTACCCAATTAGCTCATCAGGCATCCTTGGAGAAGGCATCTCACAAGAAGATACAAACTATAATGAAGAAAGGTTTAACAGAAGTTGGTATGACTAAGAGTGAGCCACAAGTAGTCAGGAAAACTATAAGCAAGGTATACTAAATGTGCATCCTTTTTCAATATCTATTACAAAAATATCTTCAAAACAAAGCATTCCCTATGCAACAATACCCAATGTACAACCAAGTAAGCTAAAGAGAAAATCATATATATTAGTCAAAGTTGTGACCACAAGGACTAAAAGGTTCAAACAACAAGCCACAAGAAAGAGATCAAAGACTTTTTTGACAATTGTCAAGTCTAGTGAAGAAGAAGAAGTAGCAGAAATTAAACAAGCAGAGAAGGTAACCACTTCTAAGTAATCAATAGGAAGATCTTGGCAACCTTGGAAGCCAAAGATAGAGAAGATAAAATTAGTTATTGCTAATGAAAGTAACTTTGTGCAAACAAAAAAATTTTATGATTTGTATAATAACTTTGAGAAAGATCAAATTGATATCTTTACTGTGAGATACATTATAGGAAAAAATATAAAATGAAAGGATATTGAAGGCATAGTGAACCAGAATTTCTATGATAGACTTATTGAGAAGAAGGCCCCAGTAGGAGAAGAAGATTTAAAACTTCTAAAGTCTATGCTAAGGACTATTTGCAAGACTAATGCCGAAGAAAAAATCAAGAGAATGTTGAACAATTTAGCACTATACTTGAGGAACAAGGTAAGTCTATTTTTGTTTATGGTGGGTGACAAAGACAAGTTAAGCAGTGAGAATGTAGCAGCTATAAGTCAAATGATGGCTAAGTCCAAGGTAGCATCTTCACATGCTCCCATAACCTTGAAAGTGTCAGTGAGCGGTAACACAATGTAGATAGATCAAACTAATGCTACAATTAACATTCAAGATACTAACCCATTTGGGAGTTCAAAACCACCTAAATCTCATTCCACAGATATAGAAGACAAACTAAGGCATATTGAGGAGGAGAAGAGGTTATTAGAGGAACAGAAGATAAAAGTAGAAGAGGCCAAGTAGAAATTTATTGAAGATGAGGAGAAAAGATTAATAAAAGAAGAAATGAAAAGGAAAATAGAGGAAGACAAGGAGAAGAGATTAGATGAAGAAGAAAAGAGAGAAAATAAAAGGAAGGAAAAATAAGAAAGAGTGGAAGAAGAGAGAAGAGTCAAAGAGGTAGTCAAGAAGCAAAGGGAAGATGACAGTAAACCTTCTAGTTCACCTACTTCACTTTCACTTGCTAGTCTAACAACTGATGATGATCAAACTAACTTGATCTCATCTTATTCAAAACTCATTCAGAAGAATAGAACAGTGAAGAGCCTACAGAAAACCTTGATGAAGGTTATTGATAGACTACACAGTACTCTGGTAGTGCACCACATATAAGCAGATCCAAAACAAAGGGCACAAGTACTGCTAAAGTCATTTGATGAGGAATTTACTAATTTATCAAGTGTTTTAGAACAAAAGGCACATATCTAACATGATTCTAACTTGTTTAGCACCATTTGTCAAAATATTAAGAATGACTTGTTAAGTCTTGATACTTGTATCAAGGAAATTTGGAAGTGTCAACAAGATGGCAAGTTATTATACATTAAGTGTACTCTATCTGAAAAGCTGACTAAGGATATTGATAGTCAGATTGAAGAAAAGATGAGTGAGCTAGAAGCTCTATCTAGCCAATTACAACATATTTTTAGTAAAGTTGATGATTTTGAAGGATAAGTGGCCAATATTTAGAGTGATATCAGGAAATTAGAATTTTTACAGGAACAAAGTTTGAAGAGAATATTATATTTTAGAGAGTCTATTTCTCAGAAAATATATTTTTTTGAGAAACAGTTGGAGGAATGTATCAATGCCAAGGAAACTTATTCTAACTTTTATACTCTGACCATAATGTAGTTGAGACTGCATCATATACCTTGTGCACAAGTCTCACCTCTACTAAAGTAGCCAAAGACACATGGACTAAAGGTATGGATAGACTGAAAGAAAATTTTGTTGATTGCATGAAGATTCTATCATACAACATTTTGACAGTAGATGGATAGTTTTTGGATAGTTTTCTTGTTGGCATTCTAACCTTTGTCATTAATGTCAAAGGAGAGAAAATGCATGAGAGAATTATAAATTAGATAAAGAAAATATAGTATTGTAAATTACAAAATTATATTGTAAGGGGGAGCATATATAAACTAAACAAGTTGTAATAGATGTAATGTTACTCTATTATTTTCATTAAGTTTTTGTCACTTAGCCAAGTTTCCCTATTTTGTTGCCATCAATGCCAAAGGGGGATATTGTTTACAATTGGCTAATGAGGATATGTAATTGTTGTTATATTATGGAAACACATGATGTACATGCTTACAAGAAACCTCAGAAATAAAGATACTTAGCTTTTGGCATCAAAGAATTGTCTAAGTATGAATTTGGTATACAACAATGTATTGTTTTGTTTGTAACTTGTTGTTGATGTCAGATTACGACTAGAGAACTTAGATGGAGATAGTATACATGTTTATGATGATGTGTATAATGTAGAAGTCAGTATGGATTATACAAAAAAGAGATATTCATGTTTTAATGAAACGTGATAGTGAAATTAAAGGAACAAAATTATTTTGTTTACAAAATAATTACTTGTCCAATTAGGGTTGACATCCTAGATTTTTACTCTAAGCTAGAAAAGTATATTATGGTCTTAGCCAACCTAGCAACAATTTGTGTAAAGCCATGGTATTTATGCAAAGGAAATCTTGTGATAAGAAGTGTAATTGTGATGTAAGTTATGCGAGAATTGTGATATGCAAACTTACTATGAAAGTGATATATGCAAAGTTTGTGAAGCTATTTCAAGATCCAAGATCAAACTAAGAAAGAATCTATATTCTACAATTCTAATTACTTATTTGGGTATTGATCTCTTCTTGTAATTGGAAGTTCATGTTTGGGTAGTGGGCTCATCTTGTATCTACTGTACCACAACTCCTAACATGGTTGGCACAACTCCTAATAGGGTTCGAATCTCCTAATAGGGATTCAAAGTCTCCTAACAAGGACTCTCTATACTAAAAATACTCACTGACTTATAATAAGGTCCATCCTCTAACATGGAACTTATATATCAGTATATTATCTAGTGGGTATCACCAGTGAGGTTTTCCCTTGGCCAAGGTATCCCTAGTTAACAAAATATGGTGTTATGAGTTATCTTTGTGCATGGTTACTATTAGTGTTTAGCATTACTTTATTACTTTGTTATGTATGGTTTAAAGTAAGAAATAGTATCTAATTGCCAACTAAATTTTGTAGATTACTGATTCACCCCCCTCCCCACTCCTCAGTAATCCATATTTCTAAGATGTCTCATAGTTTATATAAAACTTCACACATGTGACACTAGGGCTTGCGCACTCACTAAAATTATCAATATATTGTCCTTTGTCACTACCCAATTGCACATCTTCTCATTACATCTTAGATGAAAGATAGTGAACAAATTAGCCAATCAGTTTATTAATTTAGTAACAAAGGATTAGACATCCTTTCATAGTGATTACATGGTTATACAACATCACGTGTTTACTTAAAATAGTACACTAACTTCATTTAATTTGTCAACCTAGGAGCATACACTTGAGAGGATGACTACAAAGTCTATGCTCTAATTCTCCTTCAGTTCATTACAATTTATGTAAAGGAAATGTTGAAGGAATTCTATGCTAGCAACTGAAACAATAACTTAACTTAAATTTCAAAAGTAATGCTACAACAATAAACCTATCTATTCACCTATGTTGCAGGAACAATTCATTGATTTTGCTATCAATGGTTACAAGAGCAACACAATTCTATCTTGCAAGAAAAAAATAAGGAAATTAAATCTATTCTAATAGAATATTTTACTCACCAAGTGATCAAGATAAGAGAAATAGACTTGAACTTCTCATTCTATTCATTCATGCTGAAGAGATTACACTTAACTTAAAATTGAATCACAACCAACTACTATGAAAATCAACCTATCTTCTTCCTTCTCAAAATACTTGTCTTGAAGCTACAACAGAGGTTATTTAAAAAGGAAACTACAACTATTTCCTAACTCTATGATCACTCCATTAATTAGGATCAATTGAAGACTCATAAAGTTTGAATTGGAATTGCCATTAACCATGAATAAACCCTCCAAGAATATATCAGGTTGTGGAAGCTACATTTATGCATTGTTCCAATAGAAAGTATATAATTACTTGGTCCACTTGCAATTTAGCAATCTAGTTGACTCTGACCTTAGCACTGAGGTGTTGACTCTTGAATTGAACATGACAAGTACCTAGAAAGAATTCAATGCGCACACCACTTCCACATACATATATTTATTTTATCATCAATATTATAAAAGGTCTAAGTTAAAATTACCACTCTCACAAATCTTATGTCTATAGGAGGAAAACTACACAATACATAGCATAAATGAGGAAAGATTTATCGACATGTAACATCACTTCATTATACCATTTTTTTCCATAGATTCAAGAAAATATAGCATATATGAACTATTCATACTTCTAGTTAATGTCTCATCATATATAGCACATATACATGAAAACATAAGTTCATTTGCTTAAAGCCATGAAGTCATGAGTATTTCTACAACATAATTGCTTAAAAATAAGTCAAAATGATCTTAAAACAATGGTCATTTAGAGGCCCATTGTTCCCCCCAACTAAGCTATTGTTGGTCACCAGCAACCATGAAGTTTCTAATTTTGGCCTAAACTCTCCAATCAGTGGTTGTCCTCTCCCCTAGCCCATTCTTAACATAGACAAAATATCCATAGTTTTTCTTGAGCCTTCTCCATTGCCAAACTTCTAATGTCATATAATGATCCTCTACATTGTCATTTACTGCTAGTAACTTGGATGTAGGAGAATAAGGGGATGAATCCTTAATGGAAGCCAATATTTGCACCAACTCCTTTACAAATCAATATACCATGGAATCCTAATAGTAGCAACAGCTAAATTTTGATAAGAGTAGGGTTATCTTATATTTAGGTCATTTGCAATCCATGTCCACCTTTTTCTTGAAGCAACAATAGTTGTCCCAACATCTTGAGAGGGGTGTCATTCACAATCTATAAAGGCTTGTTCTCTGATTGAGCATACTTTACTAGCTCCAGCAGGGTTGCCTAGAATATAAATCTAATCTAGAAATTTCCACCTAGAGTGTTGATTTTTTGGTTGCATGAGAAGTGGTATGATCATTTCACTATTCCTGTAACGTATAGCTTGGTATTCCCTACTTATCTCTTTCTACATCCAAGACATCACTACTCTCAACTACACATCCCCTATATACAAGAGTGAGTTCCACATCGTTTCATTAGGTACTACTAAATTATGGAGATATAATTCACATAATAGATTCTTTAAAGGCATTGGAATAGATTAGAATGCATCATAAAATTCATGCAAATTTGAAATAGAGGGATTAAGCCCTTCCATAATTCTTGTCAACTTAAAATTTACAAGTTGTTCTTTAAGAAATAATGCATACATAGGTGGGGATGATTTGCATTCCATTAGTTCAAGAATTAATCCTATAACTTGTTCAATCCTCATTTTTAAAAATTCATTTTGGTCTAAGCTCTGTTTTAATCTAATAGCTATGTTCATTAATAACATGTTTTAATTTTTTCTTTTTCTAGCTTCCATTGAGCTCTTTCCCATAACAACTATTGAAACAAATTGATTCATGTGGAAAAAGGTGTGGACAAATTGGGTGGTGACAATGGTTCCTAGTTAAAAATGTCTATACATTTTGATGTCAAATGAGGAGTTTTGTTAACACTTTATAGTGTGGAGCATTCTCCTTTTCTTATGAAAATTATTGCCACCACATTCTCTTCCTTACTAGATTCAACTACTACTATGGCGAGTGTATCTATCCTATCTTGATTGAGCTTTTCCATTACTTCCTCAATAATTTCTTGCCTAAATTTTGGGTAGTCCTCAGAAGGAAGGTCTTCTAGATTCTCACTAATATCTTGCATAACAAGACCTTCTTCAAATTCCTCAAATGCTTCAAGTTCATCAGACTCCCTATCACTATAAAAAATCACATAGTTAACATTAAGGTCAACTTCATGTTGTGAACTTTGGTTATTATACTTATTATTAGTGGCTATGTTTTGTTGCAAATTTTCCTCCGAAGAGGATTCCTTCTCAACCTTAAAATATTCTAAGTTAACCATCGGAATAGTCACTTTAGTAACCTTATTTTCCTCAAAAAGTCTCACACTTCACCTCATAGATTGTGTAGAAAGTCATGGAGAATTCTTTCATTTCATCTTGTCTACAAACATTTCAATAGTAGGTGCTTTAGGAGGTTTTCGTAAAACTTCCTCTTCTTGCGAGTGCAAAGTTTCATTATCATTATTCTTATCATCAAGTTGTTATTCTAATTTTTTTTCCTTAGGCTCCATGGCTTTACCTTTGACTTTATTAACAATAGACTTAGTCTTAATAGATGACGGTGTCTTGGGAGCACTGGTAGTTTCCTTTTTTCTCGTTTCTTTTTGCTAGAGATAGAAGCATCAACTTTATAGATTCTCTTCTTAGTTGGATTAGAACTAGAGGGAGAGGGTTCAAGAACATTTTTTGTCCTACAAATAGACTTTATGAAAACCAATAGATGTCATTTCCTTGCGTCCAACCCCTTGGCCTCTAGGGCTGACCAACCTAGGCTCTACCTCTTATAACTACAAGAACTCTTCCCATGTCCCAATAGATTGTTTATTCAATTCTCTTTGCACAAAGAATATTATTAATAAATGATGGAAATAAAATTGATCTTTTCCTAATTATACTAAAGAAGCTTGCTTCTTGAAAATATTAAATAGGAAATTGGGGAGATTTACCTATCAATAATCAAAATACAAATGAGCCAAAATCTTGATATGTAAGGCATGCAGGTATTTGTAATGACCTTCAAAGGTTATGTATTGAATGATGAATGTCACAGGCTAGATAAACTCTAATAGAAATGATAGTCTAGAGGTACTTTATATTTTGTCAATATCTAATGGAGTGTCAGAATAAACACTAAAATTTTCCCTTGCAATTCATAGGCCAAAATCTTTTGCCCAATTTTCTCCTTCTTGAAGTAACCCAATGACTTTGCCAACCACTTCTTCTATAAATTCAATTCTAAGGCCTTTAGCCATTGCAAAACCATCCTATAGGGTGCTCAAGAATTGAACGGAAACCTCCTCATCAAATCCCTTAAGACTAAGGCAATAATCTAACCATCCCTTTCTCTAAAGAATTTCACAACTGGTTGTGTCACCCAACAAAACTCTGTGATCAATTGGTTCATACCTCTAGAGATCTCCACCCATTGTTTCTCATAATAGAATTTTGACAAGATCATGGCATTTTCTAAAAAATTCAACAATGGAAAATTAATATAATTTTCAATATTATGGCACTAGATAGAGAAAATGGCATACTATCACTTCGTGCTTCATAAAAGTTTTTATGCATGTAATCTCATGATATCCTTCCTTACATTTAATCTCATAATTTTTACTCATATATAGGTATGTCACCGTGAACATGTTTCCAATTATCATCAAAAGTTAAGCTCAAAATTAATGTCATTAACTCCCTTAATGACACAATCAAAGAAGGACAGGTCATCAACGTATGACCAAAAAACATTACATAAGACAATAACTTTTAAAGTTTACATGCGATTTGAAATTTTTGAAATGAATATCAAACATGGATCCCACTAGGGTAGAGAATTAAAGAGGAATAAAGTTAAACAACATGAATTTCTAAATAAAGAGTGAGTAAAATAAAATATATGTAAGAGTATGTGGCACATACCTAGTAGGTGTTACAGGAAGGAGTTCTGAAAAAGATCATTGGAAATGACAGAGTGATGGAATGAGGTGGAAGGATGGAAAAGAGAGAAAGTGAGATAAGATACAAGATGAAGAAACTAGTTTCAAGAAGAAAGTCTTTATTATGAAAAGTTTGAAAGAATTCAAGATTTGGTAGTAGTCAGGGTGGAAGACCTAGACTATTTAGCTGCAGGAACAAGGTTATCTCTAGTATGCTAAAATTCTTGTGGGAACTCCACATGACTTTGTGGCTTGTTGTAGAGCTTGAGGAAATTCCCATTGACAAATAAATTGAATCGAATAGGATCAATAGTGGACAACTAGACCGCTCTATTTGGAAATACAACAACAATTTCATACAGTCCTAACAAGCGATTCTGAAACTTCCCTAGATTGTGCTAATGCTTATAATAGTAAAGAAGTGCCCAATATCCTACATAAAAAATATTATCTTTGATAAAATTATCATGCCATTATTTCAGTTGATGTTGGATGAGTTCAGTGTTGTTTAATGCAGATTTGTGTCATTCATCAAGAACATTTAAACTCAGGATTTGGTCTTGTTGTGCATTAGTGAGTTCCATACCTAGTTCCAAAGTGGTCCTCAATGTTTTATATTCAACTTCTATAGGAATTAAAACTGACCTACCATAAGCAAGATCAAAAGGAGTAAAACTTTTAGTAGATTTCCAAGTGGTTCTATAAGCCCAAAGAGCTTCAAGAAGGTGTGTAGCCCAATCCTTCCTATGAAGTGCTACTATTTTTGTGAGAATGGCTTCCAGCTCTATGTTGGTAACTTCTACTTGACTATTATCTTGTGACTGTTAAGGTGAGAGTTTCCCATGCCAAATAGTATATTATTCCATGATAGTAGCTATCAAATTGGATGTAAATTGAGATCCTTGGATGGATGTCAACTCCCTGAGAACTCCAAACTATGTAAAGATGGATTCATACAAGAAATTTCTAACATTATTATCCCTTGGTGTTTCAAGGGTTTGGTCTCTAACCACTTAGTTACATAATAAATGCAAACTAAGATATATATTTTACCTTGTGAAGATGGTTCAATAGGGCCTACAAAATCAATCCCCCATTTATCAAAGGGTGCAATAACTACTTGAGGCTGCAGGGGCATTTCATTGGATTTAGTGGGTCTTTCCATTTTTTGACACTTATCACATTTCTTGGTATATCTAGTTGCATCCTTGGGTAAACTTGGAAAATAGTACCCTATTGTCAATATTTGAAAGGTTGTCCTTTTGGCTGCAGAATGACCTCGACAAGGTTCATCATGGCATGCTTGCAAGATATCATATGTTTCATCTTCTCTGATGCACTAATGAATTACTTGATTAGGGCCAATATAAAACATAAATTTGGTAATCCAAGAATAATTAAAACTCTTTTCAAAGAGTAACTTTCTTTCTTTGGTAGAGAAGTGAGCTAGCATCTTTCTTGTGTTGAGGTAATTTGCAATATCCACATACCATGAACTTTTTGTTGATAATAAGAAAAGGTGCTCATCTGGATAACTATCATCAATGGCTATAGGATCATCTAGGACATGTAACTAAGAAAGAAAATCCACTACCAAATTGGCCTTATCATATTTATCTATTATGGTGATATCAAATTCCTACATAAGTAATAACCAATGAGCCAATCTTCTTGATATTTTAGGCTTATTCATCAGATACTTCATAGAAGAGTGATAATTATGAACAAATATTTTATATCTAGTAATCTAGTGTCAAAATTTATTCAATACATAAATAACTACGAGTAACTCTTTTTTAGTAAGTATGTAGTTAAATTTTGCACCTTGAAAATTTTTACTATGAAATAAATGGCATTTTCAATTGAGTCTACCTTTTGGTCTAACATTGCACCCATAGCATAGTTTGAGGCATCTATATGGATGTGGAAAGGTAGTCCCCAATTAGGTCCTCTTAAAAATGGTGATGTGTTGAGGACTTCTTTAAGCCATAGGAAAGATGTAGCACATCCACAGTGCCAAGAAAATTTGGAATCCTTTTTTAACAAGGTATAAAAGGGTGCTACAAGTTGACTAAAATTCTTGATGAATCTTCTATAATATCCAGCATGTCCTAGGAAACTTCAGAAATCCTTCTGCTTCTTTGGCATAGGCAAGGTACTAATGACTTCAATCTTGGTAGGATATACTTGGATGCCTTTGAATGAAATGAAACAAAATAGCACTACTACTTCCATCATAAAATATTTTTCACTATTTAGGGAAAGGTTATAGACTTAGTATTCTTCAACACTATATCTAAGTTGGCTTTTGCTTCCTCAAAATTAGTCATATAAATAGTGAAATCATCCATGTAGATCTCCATGTAGTTAAGAGATATATCTAAAAAGATACTTATGATAGCTCATTGGAATGTGGCTAGGGTGTTATGCAGACCAAAGGGCAAGATTGAGTAGGAAAAAGTACCCCATGGGAATGTGAACTTTTTTTTTCTTGATCCTCCAGAGCTATTGATATTTGATTGTAACCACTACAACAATCAAAAAAGGAGAAATATTTCTTTCCATCAAGTTTGTCAAGAACTTCATTTATAAATGTTAAGGGAAAGTGGTCTTTCTTAGTGGTTGAATCAAGCTCTCTATAATCTACACGAACTCTTCATTTTCCTCCCTTCGTTGGTACAATAACTAGGGGTGAAACCCATTGGATATCAAAGATGGGGTAGATAAAACTAGCACTCAATAATTTTTGTAGTTCATTTTTAACTACGTCCTTTAACATATGGTTAAATCTCCCCTGAGGCTTCCAGACAGGTTTAAAATTAGGACTCATGTAAATCTTGTGAGGACAAAGCATAGGGTGTAGTCCTTTCATCTCCATGTAGTCCCAAGAAAATGCTTTTTTTATTTTCCTATAGAAATAGAAACATAATTTCCTAAAGGGAAGGTGATAAGGCATTGTTTTGATTCAGCTCCTTTCTTGGACCAACTTCCATCTTCATAAGGCTATCTATCATAAATAATTGGGCAATAGGAGAAGAATCTATCTCATGAGGTAATAAGGAGTGAAGAAATTGGGATGCTTCTGAATGCTGAGGTGTGTTCAAGGGTGGTACTATAGTTTCTAGGATACATTCCACACAAGGACACATTTGAGCTTCCCCTCCATATTCATTCATGATAATGGATGAAATGATCTCATCTTCTTCTCAAGATGGTAAAAATGAATCTCAGCCCATCATCATTAAATCATGGATGGAATCTACCTCTAGGTCTTCATCATCCAAGTCTTGCTAGATTACTTGGTCATCTAATAATAGTAGTTAAGCAAGGGAGTACAGGGCCAGGTTTTTAGTATAGATACCATTAGATATTGTCATTTTACTAGTCTGAAAAGCTATTTAGGCATCTATAGTGGTCAACCATGGTCATCCTAAAATTAAACGATACCCTCCCATGTTATCCTTTGGAGAAAGGACAACAAAGTCTATGGGATACTCCCAAAAATTCAAGGTGACTATGACATCTTCTATCATCCCATCCGGTTTGATAGTAGAACTATTAGCAAGCTAAAGAATGGTTGGTGATTCTCTGAGACCAATGATATGCAATCGAGACAATAACTCCTTTCCTATGACATTTATAGATTCTCCTAATTCAACTAGAGCATTTTGGATTTGCATCCCATGAATGGTGATAGTAACCATAGGAAGGGTCAAAATATTTAGGTATAGTTAATTTTCCAACATCAAATTAGATAATTGTCCTAAGACATGAATAGTTTTTGGATCCTTCTTCTTTCTTTTTGGTTGCTCTTTGCATGCTTCCTTGATAGCTTTAGTATAGGCAAGGAATTCCTTGATAACATCAAGTAATGGTATCTACACTATTATTTTCTTAAGTTGATTGAGCAAATCAATTACTGCATGATTTTTAGTAGGTTGACCTTGTTCCAAGAACCTATGAGAAAATGGGGGTTCTCTTTCTATAGGAGATATTTATGGATTTTGAACATCTACCTATTTAGTTGAAGAATCCTCCATTTCAATTATGATAGGCTTTTGGGGTGAAAGAAGAGTGGTGTCTTCCCTTAACTGGATATCATTTAAGGAAATAACATAGCTTTGTTCTTGTGCTAGCTATTAGGCATTTTTGGGAATAGGATTAGGCTATACTGGTAGCTAAGTCAACTTGGGAGGAGGATTAGTGGCTACAGGAAGAGACATTAGAACTTTTTGCTAAGGTGGTGGCATTAGAGCTTGCTGATTGGATTGGATATTCCAGTTTTGGCTTTGCTACCAACCTTGCTAAGGTTGCTGCCAACCTTGTTGAGATTGCTGCCAACTATTATTTTCACTAAAACTAGTATTTTTCCATTTATTGTTACTATTATAAGTTTGAAGAGGATCTTGTGGCATACATTGTCTTTGAGCCCATGGTCTTTATTAAGCAATCTAGAGCACTTCTCCATTTTCATGAATTTTTTTAAACTTAGTAGGATTGATTATGTCTCCAAACCTAGAATAGACTTGTATCTACAGTGCCTTTTCTTCTCTCAATAGTGTGGATAAAATTTTGCTAACACAACATCAACCTCATCCTTTTTCCTAATAGCCTATAGGGTATCTAGCTGACTAGCTACATCATTAATAATGTCTTGTTTAAAATTTGATAGTAAATTAGATAGTTCCATCTTTGATACTCTTGAACTATCATTAGACTTATGTGGTAGATCTCTAAGTCCCCTACATTTCTTCATAGTGGCTCTCAAATAATTCTGACATATACTCTTTATATTAGTCCAACTTTTCTGAGTGATATCTCCTCTTGCCATTAAATCTCAAGATTTATTACTCCCATCATCTACACCTCTTAGAAAATTCTTGATTTAGTTGATGTTGTGTATTATGTTGTAGGTTGAACATGAATCATGAAACATAGTCCTCCAAGGTTTCATCATCCTTTTGTGATATTTTGAAAATATCATCCCCTTTCAAATCTCAACCTTATGGTGTTCTTTATACTTTGTTAGAAATAAAATACTCATTGCAGGCCAATCTACTACAACATTGGCACCTAACCCCATGAGCCATCTTAGAGTAGCTTCCTTTAAGGTGGATTGAAACAACTTTAGCTTGTGACAATCAATTTTATAGTCATAACTTATGCAAACAATATCAAACTCAAAGAGAAATGTTTCAAGGTCTTCAGTAATTAAGCAATAGAACTTTGGAAGTGCAACAGAAGGTATGTTCTTCAAGTTTTTATTGCCTTGTTGATGAAGGATAGGAAAGTGAAATATAGGCTAAGGCTAAGCCATTCTAGGAGGAGGACCTGATGGTGGTGGTTGATATATAACAAGGGCAGGTGGATAATCTTGGTAGTTAGGTTCAACAAAGAGATTATTCAGATGAAAGGATTCATTAGAGTATGAGTGTATTTTTTCTTGAGTAGAAGCAAATGCATTTTCAAAATGTTCCTCTTCTTCATTCTCACTATGAGGTTCTTCAGGCTCATTATTAAAAATTTCCTCCTAAATATTATGGGGAAGAAATCTCCCAAGTAGGTCTCTTCTTCTATGCATGCAAAATAATGCAAAATTTAAATTAACATAATGACTTTAGGGTTGAAATAGATTGACACCTTCTTGAAAATGGTGCCAAAAATGTTTGGTCACCTTATTGCTTTAGTAAGAAAGCATTGGACATCCTTTCATAGTGATTTCATGGTTAGACAACATCATTTGTTTACTTAAAATAGTACACTAACTTTATTTAATTTGTCAACCCAAGAGCATAAACTTGAGAGGATGACTTCAAAATCTACACTCTAATTCTCCTTGAAGTCATTACAACTAATGCAAAGGAAATGATGAAGGAATTCTATGCTAGCAACTGAAACAACAACTTAACTTAAAGTGTGAAAGTCATGATGCAACAATAAACATATTTGTTTGCCTATGCTATAGGAACAATTCATTGATTTTGCTATCAATAGTTGTAGGAGAAACACAATTCTATGTTGCAAGAAAACAAACAAGGAAACTAAATCTATTCTAACAAAATCGTTCACTCACCAAGTGGGCCCCCTCGGATGAGTGAACAAAAAATACAATCAAGAGAAGAGAAATAGACTTGAATTTCTCATTATATTCATTCATGGTGAAGGGATTGCACTTAACAAAAAATTGAATCACACCCAATTTCTATGGAAATCAACCTATCTTCTTCTTCGTCAAAAAACTTGTCTTCAAGCTATAATAGATGTTATTTAAAAGGGAAACTACAACTACTCCCTAAAACTATATCACTCCATTAATGAGGATCAATTATAGACTCATAAAGTTTGAAACAAAATTGTCATTAACCATGAATAAATCCTCCAAGAATATAGCAAGTTGTAGAAGCTACATTGGTGCATTGTTCCAACTGAAAGCATGTAATGACTTGCTCCACTTGCAATGATATAGCAATCTAGTTGATTCCAACTTTAGTACTGAGGTGTTAAATCTTGAATTATCTGTGATAAGTACTTGAAAATCATTCAATTCACACACCACTTCCACATACATATATTTATTTTATCAATAATATTGAAAAAGGTGTAAGTTCAAATTACCACTTCTACAAATCCTATGGCTATAGTAGGAAATCTACCCAAGACATAGCATAAATGAGGAAAGATTTATCGTCATGCAACATCACTTCATTATACCATTCTTTCCATAGATTCAAGTAATTATAGCATATTTGAACTATTCATACTTCTACTTAATCTCTCATCATATATAGAGCATATACATGAAAACATAAGTTCATTTACTGAAAACCATGAAGTCATGACTATTTATGCAAAATAACTGGTGAAAAACAAGATAAAAAGATCTTAAAATAGTGGCCTTTTAGAGGCCCATTGCAAAAACTAAGAAATACTTTCCCAATACTCTATCTCTAAACTTCTCTTTGTAAATTAGATACAACTTTCGTAAATCTTTGACTTAGACTCTGTGCATTCAACCACATCATCAGGACACTATGTTGAACATGTCCACCACTACACATCATGAAAAAATCAAACCATTGTCCATATCATTAAGATCTTTGTTTTCTACTTATCTAGTCTTTATAGAAATGATACTATGTTGACATCAATGAGAAACACATCCATGAACACAACATGTCAATATTCTCCAATACTTAGGATACTCCCCCAAAGTAGTATCACTGACATACATGCTAACAATCTCCCTCTTTGAAATTGATGGTAACATAGATAAAAAGCCATCTAAGTTCCAAGAATACCAAATAGTGTTATGTTGTTGTTGCTGACGAACATTAGTTGTCCATATGCTCAAAAGTACTAGCACACTCTAGTGCATACTACTACTTCTTCAAAAAAAATTATTTACTTTACTTAAAAAATTCAAAATATATCAAGTGAATATTCCTACTTGCTTACATGAATCTTTCTAGACCCCCCTAAAGAAATATCTCTTCCTCATTCATACAGTTCTTCTCCCCCATTGCTTTGGAGATATTTTTCATGCATATTCTCTCCCCCATTGAGATTGATGTCAAATACCTCAATGCTACTATTAGCATGAATACTGATGATACTAATTTGGGGGAGTATTCTAAGCATTGGATAGCATTGACATGTTTCATTCATGACTATGTTTGTCATTGATGTCAACATAGCATAGTTTCTCTAAAGATTGGTTGAGTTATAGACAAAGATCATAATGGTATGCACAATGGTTTTATTGTTTGGTGATGCATAGTCATGGAAATTTTCTACACTATTTCTTGACGATGTATTTGAGTGTGTAGAGTCTAAGTAAAAAATGTACAAAAGTTGTACTTGATTTATAGAGACCATTTCAAAATCAAAGTATTGGAAAAGTAGTTCTTGATGTGCATTTACTACATTACATTTGAGATGCAATAAGAAGATGCACAATAAGGCAATGATAGAGGATAGTTAGTTGATGATGTTAGCAAGTGTGAAAGCCCTAGTTTCACACATGTAAATTTTTGTATAGACTATGAGCTAACAATGCTATTGTAATTATAATTAATTAATTATCTTATTATAATTAATTGGGAAAGCTTCAAGGCCAACTCAAAGAATTATTATGAAGGTATGGTATAAAGGAAAGATTTTTTCCTTTCTTATAATAAAGTATGAGTGTTTTGATCATTGATGTAGTGCAAAGTGAGAAAAGAAGCAGAGTACTTACTGAATGTGTGTAACCAATCCAAGGGATTATTGGATGTGAGTGTTGTGATCTAGTTACAATATCAAAAGGACTAGAGGTTTTTTTGATAGGATAGAGGAAGAGGAAGAAAGTATATTTCATTTCTATTATTCTCTAATGAATAATATAAAGATCATTTGGATAGTGGGTTCATTGGTCTTACCCTTGAAGTTGTTTGGCTAGTGGGTCTAGCTATCTTTCATGACTCCTAATAGGGATTCAAAGTCTCCTAATAGGTACTCACATGTAATAAATGTATTCATAGACTCTTAAAATAGTCCATCTCTAACAAGGAATATTTATATTAGTACATTATCTTGTGGGTACAATCCTCACCAGATTTTTCCTCTAATCAAGGGTTTCCCTAGTTAACATATCTAGTGTTATTGTGTATGATTATCTTGTTATGGTTTCAATTTATATTACTCATATGATTAAGTTTGTTTAACAATTCGTATCATAGCATCAGGTCCTTGAAGAGAAAGCTTAACAACTTTTGGAGATCGGTGGCAAGTCACTTTGGAAAAGATAGTCTCAAGTCTGATAGAGGAAATTTTGACACCTAGAAGATGGAGATTCTTGGTGAGTTATCAGATATGTATAAAGATTTATCCATTGATTTTCTAGATCCACAATCATTTTTTTTCTTCAAAAGGAATAGAAGCACAAGTAAAGATAGATATAGACCTAAAGAAGATAAGAAAATCAAAGAAGATATTGATTTTCTTATAAAAAGAGAACCATAAGGTACAAAAAAATTTGTTTGTTTGACATGTAGAGTTTGGTTTTTTTTGTCTAGATGTCCTAACGAAGTAACAAAAACTAAATAGAGTTCACTTTCTGATGAAGATGAAGAATTTAAATCAAGTATACAAATTTTCTTGAATGATTATGATGATGACATTGAACTGGTTAACAATGATGAAGTAATAGAAGAGATAGCTTTGGTAACTATTGTTGATCTAAAGGCTAACCATGAAAATGTGGAAGTTTTCTTTGAGGCTAACAATGATTTGCAGAGTGATGTGCAAACTATTGAGCAAAGAGGAGAGGAGATATTCGAGCCTCTAGAAGGGATAAGAGTTGAAATGTCAAATCCTACCTATAGAAAAAATTTGACAAAAAATCAGACTCCTAAGCAGATAATTAGAAGCAATGACAAAGGTTTTATGACAAGAAATAAAGTGAACGAGGAGATATGTTTGATATCTCAAGTTGAACCTAAGCATACAGATGAAGCATGTAAATATGATCATTGGATTCAAGCAATGAAAGAAGAATTAGATCAAATTGTGAATAATGATATAGGGGAGTTAGTTCCTATACCTAAAGACAAGAATGTGATGGGAACCAAATGGGTATTCAAAAAAAAGATGAATGAGCAAGGTGAATTTGTGAGGAACAATGCTAGACTTGTATGCAAGGGATATTCATAGCAAGAAGGCACAAACAATAAGGAGACATATGCACCTATAGCCAGAATGGAAGTAGTAAGGATGTTCTTGGCTTATGTAACAAATAAGAAGTTCAAGGTTTATCAAATGGATGTTGAATCATCCTTTCTAAATGGAGAACTTGAAGAGGTATATATTGAGTAGCCTAAAGGTTTTCCTTTATCAAAATAAAAAGACATGGTATGAAAACTAAAAAAAGCTCTAAATGGTATGAAGCAAGTACCTAAAACCCGATATGCAATGTTGGACAGTTATTTGGCAAAGCTTGGATTCGTTAAAGGTATGGAAGATAGTAACTTGTATTTGAAAGAAGTTGAGAATAATTTTCTAATAATAGTAATATTTTTTTATCACATCATTTTTGGAGGTAATGATGAAGCATGTGATAAGTTTTTTGAAGAGATGAAGAATGAGTTTGAAATGAGAATGATAAGAGAAATGAAGTTTTTCCTAAGACTGCAGATTGTATAGAACATTGATGGTATTTTTATTTCACAAGATAAGTACTTGAATGACTTACTGAAAAGGTTTGTTTTATAAAGTTGTAAACCTATTGGTACACCTATGATAACTAGTCACAAGTTATCTAGCAAAGATGAGACACCTATAGTAGAGAAGAAGAAGTACAGAACCATGATTGGAGGTTTATAGTATTTGACTCACACCATACTAGATATAGAAAATGCAATTGGTATTGTAGCTAAATTTCAAAATGATCTAAGGAGTATCATTTTGTAGAAGTAAAGAGAATATTCAAATATTTGACAATGGAATTCAATATGACAGATCAAGTGATTTCACTCTATGTGCATATATGATGTAGATTGGGCAGGCTAGATGGATGGAAGTAAGAGCACTAGTGGTGGAGCATTCTTTCTTAGAGGAAGACTAGTTTCTTGGCTAAGAAAGAAGCAAGATTGCATCTCTCAGAGTACAACCAAGGAAGAGTATGTTGAGACAAAAAATAACTGTAATCAGTTTATGTGGATTAAGCAGATGTTGAAAGATATCAAAATTGAGTTTGAGGAACCTATTACCATTTACTATGATAACACAAGTAAAGTGAGTATATCTAGGAATCATGTACATTTCATTCTAAGACTAAGCATATATCTATTAAGTATCATGTGTTGAGATAGAAATTAGTAGAAAAAGAGATTAGATTGGAGTATGTGAGTACTAAAGATTAGATTGTAGATATCTTTATGAAGCCTTTTCCTAAATATATATTTGAGTACTTAAGAGGTATGCTCAATGTTATGCCCCTACCTATTTCTAAATAGATGATGTAGAGAGGGCATCAATCCAGTGGTATAGAGTACTATTGTTAGCCTGGATTGAATTTTGATGCTTCTCATATGGGGGAGTATCTATGATGATAAAAGTTATTGAGGACTCTTGGTATTTGGTTTTGAATAGTGCCTTTAGACACTCAATCTGGTTGAAGACATGGATCAACATATTAGCAATTGGTATTTAACAATTAGTATGTTGTAACGCTAAGATTGAGGCCTTTGACATTGATTTCAATGGGGGAGAGTATGCATGAAAAATATCTCCTAAGTATGGGGGAGAGAATATGCATATAAGAGAGATATATCTTTAATGAGATTTAAAAAGATTCGTGAAAGGAAGTAGTAATATGCATCTGATGTATTGTAAATTGTTTAGTGTGAATTAAACAATTGATGTCTAATAAGTAGGAGTATGCACCTATTGTGCACCTATTGTATTGAGACTTTTTAGTGTTTGGACAACTGATGTTGGTTAGCAATAGCAACAGAACACTATTTGGTATTCTTGGAATTTAGATGGTTTTTCATCTATGTTGCCATCAGTGTGAAAGGTAGAGATTGTTAGAATGAATACTGATGATACTACTTTGAGTGAGTATTTTAAGCATTGGAGAGTATTGACATGTTGTATTCATGACTATGTTTGTCATCGATGTCAACATAGCATCGTTTCTAGTGCAAGAGCACCTAAAGTACAAGAACATGAGAAAGTTAAGATTCATTATATGAGATATTTAAATCCATTTGAGTCATTTATGTTGTATTTGCATCAATATTTAAATACTAGGAAGTCATTTTTTCATAAATTGTAAAAGTTCTCAATTATCCCTAGTTATCCTAGTAAGGTCATGAATTGGTCAAGAAGTAAAAATGTGTTTGTAAACCCAAGGAATGGTAAATGTATTGTAAATGATGATTAATAATCCATCATGAAATTTTTTAAGGTTGAAACAAAGTTGTGAGGTCAAAATTTCTAAAATGTAAAAGCTGCTTAAATGTTGCAACTTTAAAACTTTGTAAAAAGTGTAAAAAAGGGTTAAAGAATGTAACAAGTTGGTTCAAACATTAGTTGGAAGTTCTAAAATATCAAAAATCCTAGAAAATAATTGTAATGATCATTCCAAATCAATTAATGAGAATAAGGAGAATAAAAAACCTTGTTGGAGCTATTTTGGTGTTGTCTACTATTGCTATTTTGATTGGTCTTTTTTGGATTTGTGTTGGTTTCTAGGCATTGTACAGCCATTTACTGCCTAGAAACCCTATATAATCTATATATTTTGGTATTATTATGAATTATCTTTCTTATCTCTTTGGTGTCGAGTAATTTCATTCAGTTTTGACAAAGTTATGATCATTTTTGTGAAAGTTACTATTTTCATATTTGAGAACTCTTACAAATAGTCATGTTGCAAAATTTAGTATGGACACATATGGATGGTTAAAGAAATATAAATGGATTCATTGGAAAGATATGTCAATTTCCTTCCATTTTATTTATTTTTTAGATGTTTTTATTCATATTTGTGAAAGTTGTGAAGATTTGAGTGAAAACTAGTTTTTAAATGTGTTCAATATAGTTGTAGGCAATGATTTGTGCTTATATAATGATTTATGTATTGGAAAAATTAATTTCTTATACTTTTGGAAACTAGACTCACAAATGGACAATGTATTATTTTGGTTGTATCGATTGAATTTGATTTTTGAAAGATATTGGATGCCCTAGGTAAGGTTACATATTTTACTTCTAGTTTTTAATAGATACAATGGGTCTCGGTGAAGACAACATAATGTGTAATTGATGTGTTTAAGTGTAATGAGATTTGGATATGTTTTAATAGTTTTAATTTGGAACAATTTTTCCAAATGGTTTTGCAAGAAAATGTTTAGAACATAAGTTATGACTAATGGAATCAGATATATAAATCAAGACATGCAAATGGAGAAAGGTTGATGTTTTTTGTATCCCACTAATTAGTTTATTTTTAAGATACTCTACATCAATTTCTATAAAAACTATCTTAGTAGCATACGTATATCTTAATGGTATAGAAAATGGTTTGAGTTTCTAGTGATATTCAATCATGTACATGTTCTACACTATATCTTGATGATGTGGTCGAGTTCGTAAAGTCTAAGTCTAAGATCTACATAAGTTGTACCTATTTTGCAAAGAACAATTTAGAGATCAAGTATTGGGGAAGTGATTCCTGATGTTTATTCAATAAATTACATCTAATATGTTGTAAGAAGATACACAGCCAAGATATGATCAATGATAGTCATTTGATGACATCAGCAAGTGCACAAGCCCTAGTATTACATATGTGATGTTTTGAATAGATTGTCATGTTGAATACAATTGATTAATTGTGTATTTTCTTTGATGTTACACAAAATTTTGTATCATTATCAATTAGTGTATGTTGAGCTCACTCAGGTAGTAAAGATAGTTTTCTATATCTACCGAGCATTTTAGAGTTTGTTTATCCTAAAAGGAAGCATCTACTAAGTTCACTTGGGTGTCTAGAGAAAGTTTGTGGAAGATGAGTGTTAACTTAATTCACTCAGTTACTAAAGAAATTTTTGGATGGAACTAGTGCTAAATAAGCTCACTCGATTACCAAAGGATCTATGCAAGTATACATTGTTAACCGAGTTTACTAGGTTAACATAGAAAAATCATTTCTAAGTTAGTGTCTACTGAGGAGGGTCGGCTAATGAAAGAGTTTCTCATTTTGGCATATTGAGTTGAATTGACTTGATTGTTGGTTCTAGCCGACTGAGAAGATGAATATTACTTATTGCAAGTTGTATTTGAGCTGACTTGACAATGTGAAAGATATAAATAAATAGTAAAGTTGAGGATTAGAAGTAAGATGATGGATATGTGAATGTATTGAAGATTTGATAATGAAAAGAGGAAGAGAATTAGAAGGATAAGAAGAATATCCTTGTGGAGCTAAAAAGATATATTTGATTAGGAAGGATCAAGTATACAAGCCAGAATCAAGATCTATAATTAGCAATTTTGTTGCCTTCAAATTAGGTCATGTCATTGTTACTCTCTAACCATTGTAGCAATGATCTAAATCTCTTAACAAAGTTGACTTAACAACTATTTATTAAACATCTTGTTGGAATTATAAGATGAAAGGTAAACTTCTAAGAGCAAGGAGTGAATCAGTAGTTTAAACTTGAACCCATAAAAATTTCACCACACATGCATCTCATTCATTTAGTTGTTAGACTGAAATAATGTAAAACACATACATCTAAATAATGTAAACATGTAAGCAATCACACACATAACACCAAATATGATTACCCAAAAACCCTCCAACTGAAAAGGTAAAATTGGGTTGGGGATGACACCCACAAATCTTCACTACTCTAGTTGTAAAGTGTATCCAATTAAGGTTATAATGTTTTGACCATGAATCATGATCTACCCTGTGAAAGGTCTACCTTGTTAAAGGCTTACAAAGACTATCAAGTCTCACCTTATTAGATGATTTCAACACCCTATTAGAAGTGTGCCTTGTTAGAGGACTTCAACTTACAACTAAGTAAGCAACCTATTAAAGTATTTCATATAGCCTACTAGGACTACTCTTTTAAGAGATTTAACTAAAATCACCTGTTAGAGTTTCTTAGCATAGGTCCTAAGATTGGCACATGTTTTCCTAATAATAGATCACCTCTAAAAAATGTCTAATTGATCCTTCAAGATCAGATGTATCAATGTTGTATCCATTTCTTTATCCTTTGTTCTTCTCTAACTAATTCTACAATTCACGCTCACTTCTAAATCGTCATGAATTCTCTGCATGCAAACTATCTTGTGCACTCCTTCAACTCTCCATACCATTCACTCATCTATCCATAAATAGTTTAGGGCTTTCTGCTCCTTAAGAAGACTTAGGTGGCTTAGGGTTAGGTATGAATCTACGATTGAGATTCATCCATTTTTCTACTTAATCCTTCCCTTTTTCTAATTGGTTGCGTGTAATTGCACAGGAAATTCAAATAGAGATTCATCCTTTTCTTCAAAATATCAAAATATAATCTTTAGTTGGCTCAAAAATGGTTTACATAGTTGTTTGTGCCATTACAATCAAATATGTCAAAACTCTATCACTCTATATATAAAGTCTCTCATGCTTGGCATGCACTGTTATGTATACTATGACTTAGCACTTACATTACTTAGCATCCACTATTTACTTGGCTCATGAATCACTCAACATGGTCTATTTTCTTGGCACTTGAGTGACTTGGCACATGAGTGACTCAACACTCATTGCAGCTTGACATGGTCTAATATTTACATGTTGTGCTTGGCATGTATTACTAGTTCAACATGAACTAAGTAAATGGCTTAAGTGTATTGACACTCACTTGTTAAAACCAATCTAAGATCAGCAATCTCCCCCTTTGACATCAATATCAAAAAAAACTTGAATATACAATATTATCCTAAATTTCTTGAGCATAACATATGCATGACTTAGCTTATATATAAAATTTGGCAATAACTTAGATAGCTCAAAATTTGATAACTCCACCTGAGTTAATAGATCTATCCTATATCCAAAATTTGTGCTCATCTCTAAGTAAATGTGTCTCTAGTATACACTTAAACTTCAATGTGTCGCATTACTAATACTCTTTCATCTGATATGCTCTCTCTTAGGTGATATCTATCTCTTTTTACTGCTTTCTCTAAAAATTGTACATCACCCCAATGATATAACTATGCTACTATGCTCCCCCTTTTGTTCATACTCCCCCATATTATATTTCTCTCCCATATTATATCTCCCTTTCTTATTGTGTTTCTCCCCCTGTCTATATTTCTCCCCCTTTTTATTTTTCTCCCCATTTTTGACACTTATGTCAAATGGGCTATACATCTATAGTGTGTTTGCCCAAAAAATATTTGTGGACATCCAATATTATCCTTAGAGATACATCCCAGTTATCACATGCAACATCCAATGACTTGATTTAGATTGCAAGCTTTGCAGCAAGGTGTACTAGACCATCTAAAGTAAAAAGATTGGGGTCTTTCTTCAATAGATCCTCAGCATAGCCTAGCTTCTTGTACAGTATCTCCATGTGTAGGTTGAGAGATGCATGTATGCATGTCAATTTGGCTCTTATGCTAGCCTCATTTTCTATCAATATAGTTAATTGACTTTGTTTCTTAAGCAGTGTTCTAAAATGTTTCTCACTCTAAGCTATATTTATATGTAGGTTAGCATGTGATGTAGTAATTCTATATTCCAAACATAGAATGTGACTTTTGGTCTCTTGAGTGAAGAGTTTGGGATCACATAGTTTTGTGTACAAAGAGAATATATTCTCAAGTACCTTCTTCACCTCTTCAACCTTAGTTGCCAATAAAACTTGAGTTAGTGCTAGCTCACTAGATATTTTTGTTGCAATTATAAATGAAGTAACTGAGGGGGGGGGGGGTAAGGTAGGGGGGCGGCGTGAATTAGTTACTACAAAAAAAAATCCTAATCCATTACATGTCTTAAATAACTAGTTACTACTATCACTCGGCAAACACTTCACAAAAATGTTGTAACTCAATAGATTAACTTGTTACTGATCTTTAAGCATTCATAATTATTAGCATGCATGAAAAAGTAAATAATATGAACACAAGAGACACTAGATTTAATGTGGAAACCCAATATGGGAAAAATCACAAAGTAACTAACTACCAATTTTCACTCTTCTAAAGTGAGCCTTGTTAGGAGCCAACCCTATTAAAGGTTACAATACACACTATTAGGTGTGACCCTGTTAGAGGATTTAATCACCCTATTAGGAGTGGCATTTCTAGAAGTCTTTAGAACAATTCAACTAAACTGTCACCTTGTTAGAGGATTTACAAAATGGCTATTAAACCAACTATATTAAGCGATTTTCAAATCACTCCTACAATGGTTAGAAAGTAATAATGAATTGACTTGAATATTATGCAACTAAATTTGTTGATTATAGATCTCTATTCTACACCATTAGATCCTCCTCAATCAAATATGGCTTTGCTTCTCCTCAATGATCTTTGATCATCCTTCAAAATTCACTTTCACAATAATCAATCCTCCTTCACATTCGCATCACATCAAATCCATCACTTTCACTTAGAATTCGCAACTTGACCTCTTATATATACCATTTAGATTATCAATTCAGCTCATTCACAAGTTACATTTACTAATAAACCATACATCAGTTGGCTACAAATATTACATTAAACAAATAAGACTTTATTTTACAAAACAATGAAATCCTTCATTGGCCGACCTTGCTTGGTAAGCACTACTTCTAGAAACAATTTCCTGAGTTAACCATCTTAACTCGGTTAATACTGCAAAATCTACAAAATCCTTTGGTTGCCAAGTTAACTCAGTAAGAACTAAATTTCCTTCGTTGTCCATGAGAGCTCAGTAAGAATTGTTTCCTGCACTATTTTCCTTTGATGACCGAGTGAGCTCGATAACAACTGAATTTCCTTGCTTAACCTTGAAAGCTTGATAGAAATTGTCTACACAAGGTAAATCCTGATAATGCTTAGTAAACACTATAAACCTTCTTTACTAACCTTTTTAGCTTTGTAGACTCTATCTTTTTCCTTGCTAACCAACTAAGCTCGGTAGACTCTGTCTCATGACTGATATGACATTAGTGTAACATCAAAGACAACACACAATTGAACAATTATATCCAACAATCTCCCTCTTTGGCATTGATGGCAAAACAACATGTCATAGAAAAATAAAATTTGAAAACAAGTCTTTTCTAATAGAATGCTTCTCCCTCTTATACAAAACTCTTCAAATACAGTAATCTCCCTCTTTCATAGTAATCTCTCCCTCTTACATAAACTCTCTTTTTCTTGCAAATTTTAGAAAGATATGATAGTAAACTCTTCCTCTTTGATAACACATGCCAAATACAACACAACTTCAAAATAGATTTCATTGTACCTTAAGTACTGATTCATATGCAATGTCTTCATTACTTTGCTACATGAACTGATAGATCTTCAATTCTATTTATGTTGATGCATCACTAAAACTGTATTCTAGTGAGCTTCAAATAGGGGAATGACCCCTAACTTACCTCTTAGATACAAGAATGCATCCTTAGGTAAAAGGTTTGTGAATATGTTAGCAATTTGTTCCTTTGTATGGACATATTCCAATCTAATTTCCTTATCCTGCACCAATTCTCTAACAAAGTGATACTTTATTGCAATGTGCTTGGTTTTTGAATGCATCACTAGATTTTTAGATATGTTGATTGCACTTGTATTGTAACAAAACATAACAATAGGTTCTTTGATTTCTTGCTTCATACCTTCCAATAACTATTTAAACCAAACAATGTTTGAACAGTTTACTGCTACTGCAACATATTAAACCTCTATTGTGGACTGGGATGTACAATTCTACTTTTTACTTGTCCAAGAAACCAACCTCTTTCCAAGAAAGAAAGCTCCTCCACTTGTACTCTTTCTATCTTCAACATTCCCTGACCAATTTGCATAAGTGAACACTTTTAAATCCAGATTTCCTCCAAGTTTATACCATAATCTGTAATCTTTAGTTCCTTTCAAATATCTCATGATCCTTTTGATTGCCATCATGTGATTCTCTTTTGGTTTTGCTAAGAATCTTGCTACAATTCCTATTGCAAGGGAAATGTCTGGTCTTGTATATACTACATATATCAACTTTCCAATCATAGATCTATACAATGTTTGATCCACTTCCTTTGATTCATCATCCTTCGTAAGTTTCAATCTAGTACACATAGGAGTCCCAACTAATTTTTAGTCTTCCATACCAAACTTTTTTAGCATCTCCTTGATGTATTTAGATTGAGTGATGTAGATGCCATTCTTACTCTGATGAATTTGATGACCAACAAAGAATTTGATCTCACCAAACATTGACATTTCAAATTCCTTATTCATTTGTCCTAAGAATTCTTTGCAAAGATCATCATTTCCTATAAACAAAGTATTATCTACGAATATTTCTACCAAAAAAATCTCATTAGCTAGTCCTTCCATGATGTACAAGCTACTGTTATCATTAGTTCTTTGAAAACCAATCTGAATAAGATAGTTATGTAGTCTTTCATAGCATGCTCTAGGGGCTTGTTTTAGACCATACAATGTCTTATGTAATTTGTAGACCATGTCCTTCTTGTCTGGATTAACAAAACCTTTAGGTTGTTCAATGTAAACCTCTTCATCTAGTATACCATTGAGAAATGCTAACTTAACATCAATCTGATAAACTTTGAATCTGTTTTATGTAGCATATGCAAGTAAGGTTCTGACACATTTGAATCTTGCAATAGGAGAAAAAGTCTCTCCATAGTCTATATCTTCTTCTTGAGAGTATCCTTTGCATACCAGTCTAGCTTTGTTCCTTCACACCTTACCATCTTCATTTAACTTGTTTCTGAATACCCACTTAGTTAGAATCACATTTTTGTCTTTAGGCCTAGGTAAAAGAGTCAATATTTTTTTTTTCTCTATCTGTTCTATCTCTTCATTCATATCTTCAATCCAACTTTCATTTTCTAATGCATCTTTGAAATTTCTAGATTCAAAATCAGAAAGTAAACAAGTGCCTTTCAACTTACTTCTTGTCATTGTTCCTTCAGATTTATCTCCAATGATCTAATTTAGTGCATGATGCTTCCTGACATACTTGGCTAACATAGGCTCCTTTTGAATGACTTGCATTATTATCCTTCTATGCTTCAACTTTTGGTTTTGGTTCTAGTTTCTCAAGCTCAGTAGCTATTGATTTGGTAGCTTCTATTTGCAACTCAGGTCCTTGCAACTTGGTAGGCATTAGCTCAGTTTCAACTTCCTACAACTTGGTTATAGAAGATTCTAGAGTAGAAGATTTTTGATTGATAGTTGTTCCTGGCACTATATCAAGTTCAATGAAAACAAATCTCCTGTAGTCTTCAAGTTCTTTTTTGCTTTCTTCTTCAGTTCTTTCTGCAAACTCATCAACTTTTACATGTGCATTTTCTATAACTTTGTGAGTAGAAAAATTCAATTATCTATATACTTTACTTTTTCAATAATATCACAAAAATATTTCTTCATCACCCTTCACATCAAATTTACCTTTTCTAGATTCTTTCAAAATTTAACATTTGCTTCCAAATACTTTTAGGTAACTTACATTGGGTTTGTAGGCATACCATAACTCATAGGGAGTTTTAAATGAGTCCTTCAGCTGTACTTAGTTCAAGGTATGAATTGCAGTGCTGATAGCTTCCTTCCAGTATTTGATAGCAATGCTCTTTTCAAGAATTAAGGTTCTTGCATAGTCCATGATAGATCTGTTCCTTCTTTCAACTATTCCATTTTGTTCAAGAGTTCTAGGTGCTAAAACTTGTCTTTTGATTCCCCTTTCAATGCAAAAGTTATTGAACTCATGTGAAATGAATTCACCACCTCTGTCTAACCTCAAGCATTTTAGTCTTTTGCTTATTTCCTTGTCTACTCTGGCCAAATACCATTGAACTTTTCAAATGCTTCTAATTTCACTCTTAGCTACATGATAGTTATCATTCTTAAGTAATCATCAACAAAAAGAGAAAATAAATTTTCAAAAGTATAACTTTCAATGCCACTTGCTTTTAAAGCTAGTCTTTCCCATCTTGCCAATTTGACAATTCTTGCATAGACCAACCTCAAGTTTCTTTATGTTAGGAATGCCTCTTACTTTCCTAAATTTACTTATTTTTACTAAGTTATCAAAGTTCACATGACACAACCTCCTATTTCATAACCAAATTTCTTCAACTTGATCAATAAAACATGAACATTCACCAAGTTCAAGATAAAACAAGTTACCTTTTGTTTGAGTGCCTGATCCAATCAGCTTTCCTTTGCCATCTTGCAATCTTGCTTTTCGATGCATTAATTTGACTTTGAATCCATTATTGAGTATTTGTGCCACACTTAATAGATTGTGTTTTAGTCCTTCTACCCAATATGCATTATCACATACAAGTTCTTTGATTAGAGATATTCTTCCTTTTCCTTTTATGCAACAAGGTTCATTATTACCAAATCTCACACTACCACTATCATACTCTTCAAAATGTTCAAACTTAGTTTTATCACCAGTCATGTGATGAGAACAACCACTATCTATAATCCATGTACCATTTTTTCTTATGTGAGAAATGAGTGCCATTTCTTCATCATTATCAGATTCATCCTTTACAGCAATGTAAACAATTTCATCTTCTTCTTCTTTAGAATCATTAGAATCTTTAGCCATGAAACATGTTTTCTTACCTTTATCCTTGAATGATTTGAAGTCTTTCTTGCCATTGCACTTGTGACCTTTCTTCTGATCCTTGTTCTGCTTATTTGGGCACCTAGCAGCAATATGTTCAATTTCTTCATAGGAAAAATAGATTAGAGGAACCTCACCTTTGTATTTCCCTTTGCCTCTTGAATATTTCCTTGCTAGCAGAGCTTCAACCACCTCAAGATCAGTTTCTATACTCTATTCTAATTCTTCATCACTATCTGACTCAAGATCCTTTATCTTCTTGCCTTTCTCCTTGAGTGAAAGCTTGGCTTCAAATGTTGATTCAATGTTCTTGGTAACTAGAACATAATTATTATATTTGTCTAGCTTGAATGTAGTCACTCTTCCAACTATGGCCTCTAGATTTATCTTATGATTTGCTTCACATATTCTTTCTTGAATTGCAGAGACTCTAATTACATAAATAGGAAGTAGAGTTCTAAAAACTTTACTTATAACTAGCTCTTCCTTGATATCTCCTCCAGATGTTTTGATTGCACTAACACTTGCTTTAACTCTTTCAACATATTTTGCTATGTTTTCATCCTCTCTCATCCTCATCTAATCAAATTTTCCTCTCAAACTCTCTACTTTGGCTCTTCTTACATTATCATCACCTCCATAAATCTCTTTCAATTTATTTCTCATTTCAAAGGCAGTTTTGCAATCCTTGATGTTATCAAATTTTTCATAACTTAGAGGAGATGCAATATCTATCATCATGTTGTTGTGAGTCTTCTTTTCAAAAATATCATTAATAGATAAATATACCAGTAGGTTCTACATATTTTTCATCAAGATACTTCAGCCTTGAATCACCAATAGAAGCCAGATGAAGTCTCATCAATCCTTGCCATGCTAAGAAGTTGTCCTTATTAAGTCTTGGAATTTCCCTCTTGTAATAAATCCTAATCTTTAGCTTAGATCCTTGAAATCTTTTCCTGCAAGCACCAAGAGCTCTAATACCAATTTTTGGAATTATAGATGAAGTAACTAAGAGGGGGGGTGAATTAGTTACTATAAAAAAAAATCTTGATCCCTTAGATGTCTTAAATAACTAGTTACTGCTATCACTCGGTAAACACTTCACAAAAATGTTGTAGCTCAATAGATTAACTTGTTGCTAGTCTTTAAGAATTCATAATTATTAGCATGCATGCAAAAGTAAATAACATGAACATAAGAGACACTAGATTTAACATGGAAACCCAATATAGGGAAAACCACCAAGTAACTAGCTACCAATTTTTACTCTTCTGAAGTGAGCCATGTTAGGAGCCAACCCTGTTAAAGGTTACAATACATACTATTAAGTGTGACCCTGTTAGAGGATTTAATCACCCTGTTAGGAGTGGCCTTCCTAGAGGTCTTTAGAACAATTCAATTTAACTTTCACCTTGTTAGAGGATTTACAAAATTGTTGTTAAAGCAACTCTGTTAAGAGATTTTGAAATCACTACTACAATGGTTAGAAAGTAACAATGAATTTACCTAAATATGGTGCAACTAAATTTTATGATTACAGATCTCTATTCTGCACCATTAGATCCTCCTCAATCAAATATGGCTTTACTTCTCCTTAATGATCTCTAATCATCCTTCAAAATTCAATTTCACAATAATTAGTCCTCCTTCACATTCATGTCACATCAAATCCATCACTTACACTTAGAATTCACAACTTGACCTCTTATATATACCATTTATATTATCAAGTTAGCTCATTTACAAGTTACATTTACCAATAAACCATACATTAGTCAGCTACAAATATTACATTAAACAAATAAGACTTTATTTCACAAAACAATGAAATCCTTCATTGGCTGAACCTGCTCGATAAGCACTACTTCCAAAAATAATTTATTGAGTTAACCATCTTAACTCGGTTAATATTGCAAAATCCTTTGGCTACTGAGTTAACTCGGTAAGAACTAAATTTCCTTTATTTTCCATGAGAGCTTAGTAAGAACTATTTCCTACACTATTTTCCTTTGATGACTAAGTGAGCTTGGTAACAATTGAATTTCCTTGCTTAACATTAAAAGCTCAGTAGAAACTATCTGCAGAAGGTAAAGCCTGAGAATGCTCGGTAGACACTGTAAACCTTCTTTGCTAACCTTCTAAGCTTGGTAGACTCTGTCTTTTTCCTTTCTGACCAACTGAGCTTGGTAGGCTCTATCTGAACACTGATATAACATTTGTGTCACATCAATGACAACACACAATTGAACAATTGTATCCAACAATTTTCTCATTTACCTTGCTTTGAAATTTATTTTCTAACCATTCTAAAAGTTTTGCATTTGTATCATGGTCTTCATTTCTGACCTTCTCCACTATATTTGTTAATTTTTCTATTAGTGGCTTGGTCTCTTTAGGATTTGGCAAACTAAATGGATCTAGAAAGATGTCCTTAATATCCTAAAGTGCTCTCTTATGCCTATGTTCTCTCCTAAGCATTTTTTGATGATTTTTCCTTTCTAAGGCTTGTTATAAAATGCCTATTTGTTCCAATGTCATAGTATCATAGTCATACTTTGGAATTACTATCTCTTCATCAAGGGTTATATCTCCATAATGTATTACCTTTTCAATTTTTGATGAGCTTGGGCTTGGCATTGAGATTTGTAATGGAATGGCTTGTGTGTCCAGCTTTTGAAGAGCTTGTGTGGAAGGAGTGTTAGATGCTAGTAAGGCTACTAGTGCTTGGATGGCCACTTGTTCCTTCATCTTTGGTGTTAGATCACTCTTTTTAGCCTTTCCCTAGTCTCTCACTATGACTTGGCTAGCACCTTGTTCTTGTGTTGTATGTACAAGAATCTATCTATCCTATTTCCATCTGTTATCATGTAGTTATGTCTTGCTCTTTTTGCTTTCTTCTCAATTGTATCAACCTTAGTAGATGTATCTACTATCATTTGAATTAAAGGTTGTACATTAGTAATTGAAGGGATGATGGAAGGTGGTTCTTGTGGATTCACCTTTTCCCTTGTAACATCAGTTACTACCTTTTGTAGTTCCTCTACGCTAACAAAAACAAGATTGTCACATAATTTGGCTTAAAAGATAGATTGATCTAAAATATTCTTTAAATATTCTACAGTAAGAGGATTGATTTTCTAAATTGATGGGTCATGGGGAGGACTGACACTTAATAGTTATAGTTTTAGTGGTTTTGGTTGTGTCATGGGGAGGACTGACACTTGGCACTTGTGTATGCACACTCTATTCATCTTGCTACTACTCAGTTGTTACCATATCATCATCATTCTTTTTTATCTCTCCTCCAATTGTATTACCTTTGTCATCATCTTCCTTATCATCATCTTCATTGTCATCATCTTTATCTCATCTTTACCCTCTAAAGGGTCAGCTTCTCCTTTCTTCACAATGGTTAACCCATAAATGAGTTTCCATATTTAAGTTGATTTCTTCACAATATCTTCAATATTATTTTGGAGAATGCTAAAGGCTCTATATTTAGGTGTGAATCTAACTACATATTTCTTGATGACCTTGGCAATTTTTCCCTTTGTCAACTCTAGCATTACTTGGGCTAGAGTGGTTTCCCTGATTTGTCTTTCCAAATTTAGACAATAATCCCATTTTTACTCAACAATATCATAGAGGCTTTTAGGTATTGAGTTGGAAAATTCTAGTGGTGTGTTCTTGAACTTTGACATCATGGCATATAATGCCTCTTCCACTTGGTTTTTCTATAATTTCCCAAATTTATCAAAATCTATATGACTAAAACCTAATAAATCAACATTGCTCTTGACATTTTCACATAGGTTCTCAAGATCTAAGAGAGGATTATGACTTACCACCTTAAATTAATTGCTATCATCTGATTCTATCTTCTCTTCATCAGAATCTGGCTATGCCACATATTTTCTTCTTGGTTTCTTTTATTCTTGGCCTCCTTGTTCAATTTTCTTTGTCTTTTCCTTGACCTTCTAAGTATTTTCATGTGTGTTAGCTCTAGTAGTATGTATAGTAGGCTTTAGTTGACTAGGCTTTACAATTTTCTTTTCCTTTGCCACTGGTTGTGCTTTAGCTTTCCTTTTCTTTGACTCAACAAGAGTAGGTGCTTCCTTGGCTTCTTCTCCCTTGAAACCTTCAGTCTCCTCTTCTTCCTTGTCTTCTCCCATACCCTATGTCAATGTTAGAGGTGATTGGGTTTTTGTTTGTTCTTCCTCTTCATCCTTTTCTTCTTCTTCTTCCTCTTCCTCCTTGGAACCCTCTCTAAATTTTGCTTTCAATTTCTTCACCAACTTATCCTCTTCTTGATTTTAGAGGCTATTTTTAGTTCCATGATAATCTTTGATTTCACCATCTCATAGTTACCAAATACTTTTTTAGTCTTATCTACTTCCTCTACAAGTAGGGTTGTTATGGTTATAGAGGCTTCATCAACATTGATCTCATACGCTAAGGGTCTTTACCATCTTACCCTTAGAGTGGTAGCTTGCACAAATATGTATTCAACATCAACAAGTAAAAATACATCATTATAGTGTTTCTCAACTAAGGAAACTAGTGTTCTAAGTCTCTATTTCATTGAATTCTTGAAGTTTTCAAAGTAACTAGTCATTAGGGTTTCAAAGTTTTCTCCTAGTTGCTCAATGTATTCTCCAATCTATGTTGCAACTAATCTATTGGTCTTCCATCCTACTATTCCAAATGAGGGAAATGTTTTATTTACATAAAATAATATGAAAACTAGCATGGAACCAAATTTGCACTGTGCACTCTTGATTTTCTTGATTGGTCCAAGGTTCTCCATTAGTTGTTGCAATTGTAGCTCTGCAAGATCATATGTATGATCTTTCTTTCCAATTTTGTAACCAAGATCCATAGCTATACAAGGTACACTATTCAATCTACTAGATTGATAGAATTTATGTAAGATTATGCTTACAACAAAGTTTAACAATGGATCAAAAACTATATATTTTTGTCATGCCTCTCTTATTCCATTTTCCTCCAGTATTCTTTTAAATGACTTCCTTGGAATCACTCCTGAGTGTCTTTGGCCAATCTAGGGTTGGGTGGCCAGTAACCCTATGGATTATTCTCTTGGATATTTTGATAGGTCCTTCCTCTAGCCATAAAGAATCATCATAAATTTGACTTAGCACAATTCAAATCCACTATATTTTGAATACATTAGGAAAATCTAGGGCTTGTGTTAAACCCTTTCTCTATGATATTATATTCTTCCTTCAAAACATCATTTTCAAACAACCTATTGTATGCATCTCTTATTTCCATGTCTCCAATGCTTCCTATCTTGCAATTGTAGCATTTTCTCACATCTTGCACCATTACCACATTTGGTGGGATTATCTATAATGTGTCGGAGGGGTCTTGTTTGTAAACGATGTCAAGAATGACTTTAAATATAGGATGCTTAACTTCATTACTAATAAGTTAAACATTTAAAACCTCCTTTTCATCAACATTTTTTGAACTAGATGTCATCTTGTCAAACTAGGGTTTATGAACATTGAAACTGCATAACTCAGCTCGTGATAAATACCTTGAAAATTTTGATGAACTGGCCTGAAATCACTTCTAAAATATTTGCAAACACTTTGAATCAGTTTCTCAATTGCCTTCTACTCTTCTTGCTCTTTCTTGATTTTGAAATGATGAAAAATGAGCTTAAATTGATCATATACCCTTTGAAAACCTTACATTTAATGCTAAGTGCTTACACAACTATAAGCTCGACATTAACCAATTTTCAAGTTCACTTGGCATTCATTGATATTTCCATTACTCGGTAGCTACTATGATCTCGGTATCAACTGGCCAGACTACTAGCTTGACATCTTCTTACTTTTCACTCGGCATACATAGGAAATGTTTCATAGTCAGCAACAACATGAAAAACATAAAAAATTGTCTTGGATTTCTAAAAACATCTTGCATCTTTATTCATGCTAATTTAGTCTTTTCAATACTATATCCTTTTAGAACTAATGCATGATATAACCTTTAAATGTTAGTCTCACATACCTCCTGTTTGCCTAATTTGATGAGGTGTGATCACCTAACCCATTGGGTGAAGTGATCCCTTCTCCATTTGATGTGTTGCAATCAGCTTTCTTTTTCCATGTCTTGTTCATCTCATCTTTGGTGTGTTCAACATCTGCCTTCTCTTTGCCTTTATCAAATTTAGAACTTAGTACCTTTGACCTATTTGGATAATATTTACTAGTGTGACTAGTTTTCAAACAACTAAAGCTTGTGGTTTGACTCAACCACCTTTTGTAGTTACCACTAAAGTGTGTCCTAATACAATTCTCAAGAACATGTCCATATTCTTGATAATAATGATAACTATATCTTGTATTATAATCCAAATTATAAAATTTTCCATTGTTCCTTACCTTTTCTTTCCTATTTGATGACAACATGGATTTGGATCTACATTCAAAAGCTCTATGTCCATACTTCTCACACTTGTAGCAGTATACTTTAAATCTTTGTGTGTTCATGGTCTTGGTTCTGCATTCATGTGCCTAATGACCTTGCTTGTTGCACTTATAGTAGTGAGCCATGCTCTTAGGCTGAGCATTCTACTTTGTAGTTTTGCTCCTATATACATTAGCAATATGTCCTTTCTTACCACAATTATGACAAGTAGGTTTGAATTTTTTACCTTTGTTATTTCTTTCTTCTGCACTTTTGGATGATTCTCCTTCTTCATTGCTTGTGTATCCTAGTCCAAATGTATCATTTTTGGATCTAGGGGATCTCATTAATTGTTCAAATTATTTGATGGCTTCATTTGGTTTGTTAAAGCTTTCAAAAAAAATAATTCTCTCTTTAGGTCATTCTGTAACTTCAATGTAGTTATCTCAATATTTTTGACATTTAGTTCATAGTTGGCATTTATCATTTGACTTAGAGTATCCAATTACATGTTGGAGATCTTGGTTAGTTTTTATTGACTTCTCTTCTTATCTTTTGGCCAAAACTCTTTGGTCTTCTTTATTCATGGCTCTGTCTTCCATGGTTTCTTCTTTTGTTTAGTCACCTAACATGCCAATGTGGCTTGTGATTCTTGTTTTAACTTGAGATTTTTTATTTCCTTAGCTTGGATTCTATTCTTTTCCATTATATCTATAACTGTTGCATCAAATTCATTTAAATCTCCATCTATGAATAGCTTAGTAGTGTCTATCTCTTTGTATTGAATGTCATTCTCTGTAATAGCAATTTTTTTCCTTCTCTTCAAGGAACTCTTTAAAGCTTCTCTTGCTTCATTCAGTTGATGTATTATAAGATGTATTTCAATCTCTTGGTTCTCAATAGTTTTTCCTAACTTGTAGACTTCCATTTCAAGATCTTTTCTCAAAGCTACAAAGCTTATCTTTTAGAGAACAAGGCTCTAATACCAATGGTTAGAATTACAAGAGGAAAGGTAAACTTCTAAGGGTAGGGGGGTGAATCAGTAGTTTAAACTTGAACCCATAAAAATTTCACCACACATCCATCTCATGCATTCAATAGATAAACTAGAATAACATGTAAAGCACATACATCTAAATCATGTAATCATGTAAGAAATCACTCACATAACACTAGATGTGATTACCCAAAAACTTTCCAAACTAGAAGGTAAACTTAGGGTGGGAATGACACCCACAAATCTTCACTACTGTAGTTATAAAGTGTATCCAATTAAGGTTACAATGTTTTGATGATGAATCATGATCTATATTGTGAAAGGTTTGTCCTATTAAAGGCTCACATAGACTATTAGGTCTCACTTTGTTAGAGGATTTCAACACCCTATTAGAAGTGTGCCTTGTTAGAGAACTTCAACTTACAACTAAGTAAGCACCTTGTTAATAGATTTCATAGAGCCTACTAGCACTACTCTGTTAAGAGATTTAACTAAAATCACCAGTAAGAATGTCTCAGCTTAGATCTTGTAATTGGCACTTGCTTTCCTTATAACATATCAGCTCTAAAAAATGTCTAATTTATCCTTCATGATCATATTTTTTAATGCTAGATCCTTTTCTTTACCCTATATTCTTCTCTAACTAATTCAGCAATTCACTCTCACTTCTAAGTCACCATGAATGCTCTGCATGCAGACTATCTTGTTCACTCTTTCAACTCACCATACCATTCACTCCTTTATATATAAAGAGTTTGGGGCTTTTTCCTCCTTAAGAAGACTTAGGTGGCTTAGGGTTAGGTATGAATCTATGGCTAATATTCATTGATTTTACTACTTAATCTTTCCAATTTTTTGATTGGTTGCATGTAATTGCATAAGAAATCCAAATAGAGATTCATCCTCATCTTCAAAATATCAAAATATAATCTTTAATTAGCTCAAAAATGGTTTACATAGTTGTTTGTGCCATTAAAATCAAATATGTCAAAACTGTGTCACTTGGCATATGAAGTCTCTGATGCTCGACATACATTGTTTTGTATACTATGACTCAATATCTACATTACTTGTCATCCACTATTTACTCAGCTTCTGAATCATTCGGCATGATCTATCTACTTGGCACTTGAGTGACTAGGCACATGTGTGACTTGACACTCATTTCAACTTGCCATTGTCTAATATTTACATATATTCAATCATGAAGGAACATGTGTACAAGCCAAAATTGAAATATGTAATCAGCAATTTTGTTGCATTCAATTAGGTCATGTCATTATTACTCTCTAACAATCATAGTAGTGATCTAAATCTCTTAACAAATTTGGCTTAACAACTATTTATAAAACCTCTTGTTGGAAGTACACGAGGAAAGGTAAACTTCTAAGAGCAAGGAGGGGGGGTGAATCAGTAGTTTAAACTTAAACCGATAAAAATTTCACCACACATCCATCTCATGCATTCAATAGATAGACTAAAATAACATGTAAAGCACATACATATAAACCATGTAAACTTGTAAGAAATCACACACATAACACCAAATATGATTACCCAAAAACCCTACAAGTGAGAAGGTAAAATTGGGGTGGGGATGACACCCACAAATCTTCACTACTGCATTGTAAAGTGTATCCAATTAAGGTTACAATGTTTTGACCATGAATCATGGTCTACCCTATGAAAGGTCTACCATATTAAAGGCTTACAAAGATTGTTAAGTCTCACCTTATTAGAGGATTTAAACACCCTAATAAAAGTGTGCCTTGTTAGAGGCTTCAACTTACAACTAAGTAAGAACCCTATTAAAGGATTTCATACAGCCTACTAGGACTACATTGTTAAGAGATTTAACTGAAATCACCTATTAGAATATCCCAACATAGATCCTACAATTGCTGCTTGCTTGCTTGATAATAGATCACCTCTAAACAATGTGTAATTGATCCTTCATGATCAAATTTCTCAATGATGTATCCTTTTCTTTATCCCCTGTTCTTCTCTAACTGATTCTACAATTCACTTTCACTTCTAAGTTGCCATGAATTCTCTACTTGTAAACTATCTTGTTCACTCCTTCAAATTTCCATACCATTCACTCCTCTATCCATAAAGAGTTTAGGGCTTCATTCTCCTTACGAAGACTTAGGTGGTTTAGGGTTAGATATGAATCTATGGCTAAGATTCATCCATTTTTCCACTTAACCCTTTCCATTTTCTGATTGGTTGCATGTAATTGAATAGGAAATCTAAATATAGATTCATCCTTATCTTCAAAATATCAAAATATAATCTTTAGTTGGCTCAAAAATGGTTCACATAGTTTTTTGTTCCATTAGAATAAAATATGTCAAAACTATGTCACTGGGCATATGAAGTCTCTGATGCTTAGCATGCTCTATTTTGTATATTGTGACTCGGCACCTACATTACTTAGCATCTACTATTTACTTAGCTCTTGAATCACTGAGCATGATCTACCTGCTTGGCACATGAGTGACTCAGCACCCATTGAAACTTAGCATGGTCTAATATTTACATGTTATGCTCAACATGTATTACTAGTTTGGCATGAATTGAGTAAATGGCTTAAGTGTGTTGACACTCACTTGTCAAAACCAATCTGAGATAAACACCTCTAACAAGGCGACAGTTCTATTGAATTGTCTAAAGACCTCTAACAAAGCCACTCTTAATAGGGTGATTATATCCTCTAACATGATCACACCTGGTAGTGTGTTTTGTAACCTTTAACAAGTTTGGCTCCTAATAGGGGTCACATTAGAAGAGTAAAAATAGTAACTAGTTGCAATCAGTGGCTTTTCTTTCAACTTGGGTTTCCACAATAAATCTTGGTGTCTAATTTTGTTCATGCTATTTCTCTTCTATGTTTTCAACTAAGCTAACATAATGGTAATTACAAATAACATCTTAAGATTTGCATGCTAAGTAGTTACTAATCAATTATAGTGTTTTTTGAGTTACAACATTTCTTTGTTTGTTAAGTATTAGTAGAATCATGTTTTGAAAGAATTATTTTTTGTCCTAACATCTAAGGGATCTAGGATTTGTTTTTGTAGGAACTAATTCACCCCTACCCTCTCAATTACTCCTCTTATATCTCCAACAATTCATATCAGAGCTCTTTGGTGCTTGCAGAGAAGGTTTCAAGGACCTAAGCTAAAGATTAGGATGTCTTATAGAAGAGAGATTTGCAAGTTGAAAAAAGATAATTTTTTAGCATGGCAAGGACTTATGTGATTACATTTGGCTACCATCAATGATTCAAGTTGTAAATATCTTGATACTAAATACAAAACTCCCACTGGAACATTATCAATAGAAGATATTTTTGAAAAGAATAATCATAACATCATTATGATTGATATTGCATCTGCTCTTAGATATGTTGAATTTGATGAAGTAAAAGATTGGAAAAAAACACATGAAATGTGGACCAAACTAAAGGAAATCTATGGAGGAGACAACAATGTAAGAAGAGATAAAGAAAAAAGTCTTAGAGGTCATTTTGATTAGATGAAAATGAGAGAAGATGAAAACATCGCAAAATATTTGGAAAGAATCAAAGCAAGTGTGAGTGCAATCAAAGCATCTGGAGGAGACATTGATGAAAAAATAGTTGTAAGCAAGGTCCTTAGAATTCTTCTTCCTATTTATGCAATTAGATTATTAGTTGTTCAAGAGATGAGATGTGATCCAAATAACAAAATAACATTGGATGATCTAGATGGAAGGTTAACAACTTTTGACTTAGATAACTATGATAACTATGTTCCTAGTTCCAAAGGCATTGAGTTTGCATTTGAAGCTAAACTCTAACTTAAGAAAAGGAGTAAGAAATTAGAGACTAGTCAATCAAAAAGTGAAAAAGAAGAAATAGAAGAAAGTTCAAATAATGATCTTGAAGTTGTTGAAGCCCTATTTGCAAGAAAGTATTCCAAAGGTAGAGGAAAGTACAAAGTTAAGGTTCCTCTGATATGTTTTTCTTGTGAAGAAGTTGGTCACATTGCTACAAGGTTTCCAAACAAAGAAAACAAGGATGAAAAGAAAATAAATAAGCATAAAGGCAAGAAGGATTTCAAAAACTACAAGAACTACAAGGAGAAAGGTAAGAAATCTTGTTTTATGGCTAAATATTCTAATAACATTGAAGATGAATTGGTATATATTGCTATAAAAGATGAGTCTAATGATGAAGGAAATAAAATTGCCCTTATCTCTCATGTTAGAAAAAATGATACATGGATTATTGGTAGTAGCTATTCATATTATATGATTAGAGATAAAACAAAAATTTTAGCACATGGAATATTATGATGGTGATAGTGTGAGATTCGAAAATAATGAACCTTGTAACATAAAAGGAAAAGGATATATATCTTTCACTAAAGAACTTGCATGTATAATACTTATTGGGTTGAAGGATTAAAGAATAATCTATTGAGTGTGGAATAGTTGAATAACATTGGATTTAAGGTAGAATTCATGGATGGAAAGGCCAAACTACTGGGTGGAAAAGGAAATCTGGTTGGATCTAGCAAGCAAACAAAAGGTAATCTATTTTATCTTGATCTTACTGAAAGTTCATGTTTTATTGCTCAAGTAGAAGAAAGTTGGTTATGGCACAAAATATTATGTCATGTAAACTTTGATGATTTGATTAAGATAAGAAAACATGAAAGAGTAAAAGGTATTCCTAGTTTGAAGAAAATAGATATGGGTCTATGCAAAAATTGTCAAATTGGTAAGATGGGAAAGACTAGTTTCAAAAGAAAGAACTAACATTTTGAAGAAGTCTTAGAGCTTGTGCACATAGATTTATGTGGACCTATTGGAATAGAAAGTTATAGTGGAGAAATTTTTTTCATTCTTTTTGTTGATGATTATTCTAGAATGATGACTGTAATGTATCTAAAAGAAAAATCCAAAGCTTTTCAAAAATTCAAGTGGTACTTAGCAAGAGTAGAGAAAGAAATTGGAAAGAAATTGAAATGTTTGAGGTCAGAAAGAGGTGGTGAATTCATCTCCAATGAATTCTACATTGAACAAGGAATTAAAAGACAAGTATTGGCCCCTAGTACACCTTACCAAAATGGCATAACTGAAAGAAGAAAAAGATACATCATGGATTGTGCAAGAACATTAATGATAGAAAAGAATGTTGCAATCAAATACTAGAAGGAAGCTATCAATACTATAGTTTATACCTTCAATTGAGTACAACTAAAGAAGGACTCAAATCAAAATCATTATGAACTATGCACTAGTAATTTTGGACTCAATTTTTAACAAATATTGGTCAAAATTTTGACCAAGTAGTTTGTGGTAATTTTTCTCATCAAAAGTTTGACCAATACATTCATTGAAAATTTTTAATTTTTGCTAGCTCTAATTTGTCAGTGTTGGTCAAAATTTCCACCAATGTTTGGTCAAAATTGTTTAAGAATTGGTGAAAATTTCAACCAATTCTTAGTAGAAAACTATCAAGAATTGGTCAAAAATTCCACCAATGTTTGGTTGATTTTTTTAATATAATTGGTGGAAATTTTGACCATGTCTTGATAGTTTTCTACCAATAATTGGTCGAAATTTCCACCAATGTTTGCCAAAAAAAAATTTAGAATTGGTGGAAATTTTGACCAAGAATTGGTCAAAATTTCCACCAATGTTTGGTCAAATTTTTTTATAATTGGTGGAAATTTAAACCAAGTCTTCCTAGAAAACTATCAAGAATTGGTCAAAATTTCAACCAATATTTGGTCAAAATTTTCTTTTAAGATGTATTAAGCAATTGTTTCTTATCCAAGCCATTTAATTTTCACCATTTAAATCTCTAAAAAGATAAAGTTGGAGCAGGGGAATTTTTCTTCTCAAAGATCTCCTTTGATTGTAAAGCATCCATTCCATTATCTGTTCAACAAACAAGACATATCTAGTTCAATAGATAATGGAATGGACGCTTTACAATCAGAGGATATCATTGAGAAGAAAATTCTCCTGCTCCAACTTTATCTTTGCAAAGATTTAAAAGGTTGCAAATTAAATGGCTTGGATAAGAAACAATTTCTTGATATAGCATGGAACAAATGGACATTAAGAACCATCAATTGTGTGAGTGATGCAGATGTAGCCCAATTTGTTGGGGTCAAAGCCACCAATTAATATAAGGTTTCTAATCTCCACAAGGTTGAAATTGTGGTTGTAAGGGCTATGGAGAGGGCACTTATTCATTGTCCATTTCATCACTAATTAACTTGCACCATAGACCGATGGTCTTCATCTTTGTTGTGGGCTTCTGTCCCCTATGTGAGTGCTAATGTAGAAGCCAAAGCAAAAAAACTAAGTGAAAGCATGTTGACTAAGGTTTCTAATCTTGACTTGGTCAACATTATTGATTTAAGGGCTATGGACTGGGCATGTTAGATACCTAACAAAATCCTTACATTGAGATCTTTCTCAAATCATTATCACTATCTCATCATTGGACTAAATACCTTTAGAATGTGCTCATTTTGGATAATAATAGGATGATTTTTATTAAAAAAATTATATTTTTCCACATGGGATAGCAAGAAATGGTAACTATGTTGAAATAGATCTATACAACTATGCTTTAACATAATGTACTAGCCAGGTTTTCTGTAAGAAAAATACACCTATCAATAAATAAATAACCATGCACTAGAAATGTCATGCTGTAATAGATGGTGTAAGTAATGTGCACATTTTTTAACTTGCTCCTTGCACATAATATATTAATTTCTTTTTTAAATATCATTTCTAACACCATAATTTCATACAAGTAACAAAATGCAAAGAAAGAACATTGAACACCACATTTTGATTATCTTAGTGTAGAATTGGCCAAAGTCAAGTGACTAGAACTTGAGAAAGATTCAACGAGTCAAGATGTAACCAACTTATCCATAAAAAACTTTGCTTATGAAAAAAATCTTCAAATTATCACAAAAGAAAATGGATTCCCATGAAAAGTCTACTATGTGAATAACTAATACCAAACAATCCAGTGTTTAAGGAAAAGTAAAATACAAAAAATAGGAAAAAGTTTATAGTCCAAAGCTTTAATCTATTTACACTTTACAAGGCATTTTAAGTAACTTCAACAGAACTAGAGGGCCTAGTCCAAGAAGATTAATGACACAAAAACTACCAAAGCTTAAACATGTAGAGACCAAATTTAAAAATCCATAGGTTTCCATTGGTCACCTTATTTTATGACCCTAACTACAAAGTTGTCATGCTACCAATCCTTCACTTTGCAAGGGTGGGAAAATTTTCTACTATGTAGTTCAAAGCTTATTCTCCAAACCATACTTAATTGCTAAAAAATGTTATGTAGTCTGAGTTGGATACTTTGAACAAGACTATAACTAGGACATTCACCTTATGTAGTGTGGAGTTTATTCTCTGAACTACATTTTCTTTATTTATTTTAGGGTAGAAAATTTTCTCTGAACTATTCTATGTGATGCAATGTAGTTTGAGTTTTACAATTTGAAAGACACTTTTCCATCTATTTTAGAGTAGGGTGGCTTTTAGAAACCCAAACTTCACTCTTATTTCCTTGATGTAGTTCAGAGATATTTCTTGGAACTGTAGGTTAGGATTTACCATGTAGACCTAGAGAATTTCTCTGCCTTTGCACCATAAAATGAAGTCCATGTAAATTGAAGAATTTAATCCAATGTGCACTACATCAACACTACATTTAGATATGCAATTTTTTTCCACAATTACATAGAATATGTAGAAGTTTTCCAACACTAGAAATTTATCAAATTTAGAATTACAGCTTTATTCTAGATGTCAAATCCTCCTTGAAGCAAGTAGACTATGAAGTAGAAGTACCAAAATGTGTTATGAGTGACCTCTATGACATCCAATATTGTTAACATTAGATGCATGAAAATTGGTCATTTAGACCTTACAATTCTTGAAAAGGGTCAACTAGCAATCAATACCTTTCGGCATACAAGCAATTTTGGATATCAATATCCATCTAGTCTTTAGAACAGTTGCCCACTTTGATGTAGAGAAAAAAAAAAGCATTAAAAATATAGATTAAAATGATTGTAATGCTAGATGAGGATTTCATTTAAAATATTTTTAGATGCCCAAACATCAATGAGTATGTTGTTATCATCATATAGTCAACATAATATTATAATGCAAGCACTCTGAGAAATGTAGGAAGAATATAAACATGAATTGGCTCAAGACATCCAAGCCTACCATTACAAGGTGGCCAAAGGCTCCCCCATACCTTATTCCAACTAAAGGTCAATGATTTGATAACCCTTCTCAATAGGGTTAAAGGTCTATCTAAATTTTTTAATTTTTCTATAATGAATGTATCAATACATTCACATTGTTAGAATGGAAATCATAAAATCTTTTGGGTAAAGCAGATTAGTGATGCAATTTGTGATTATCTTTCAAAGGTGTCAAATAGCTTGAAGTTCTACATGACCTCCTACTCAGTGTATAATGTCACATCAATGAGACATTTTGCAGGTGTGAATTTATAGAGTGACACAAGTTAAGTCCAGGTGTATGAGTATTATTCCTAAACTCTATAAAAGTATGAAACAGTTGAGGATAGTTAATGAAGCTTCTTATCTAGTTAGGTTGCACTATCATCATTCTTTAATTTATTCAAGTAGGCTGGCCACATTTGTGAAGGATTGTTATTTTGAGATTGCATTCTCATGGTGGATGATAGTGTATTAGCTATTGTTTAGTGCATGTGTTCAATTAAATGTCTCTATTTAGACTTGATATTCCATTGGTTGTTGCAAATGGTTGGAATGGTCCAAAGTTGTAAGAAAGCTCCTGGGACCTATTTCTCTTCACTCAATCTTAGTCACTTCCTTAAAGAAACTTTTGATGGTTAATACCTAGAACCTCTAGAAAAAGTAGTGTTGGGAGTGAAGGGAGTGTAGGATATTTGGTGAAAGGAGCAAGCATACAACTTGACCAAATTTCTTGGATTAGTTGAGTTTCAAGATCTCAAACAAAGTCTTATAGAAAGTGGATTTATTGATGCCAAAAGAGTTGTGTTGATGTCTCATGTGGTCACCATAAATGTGGAGAACAAGGTTAGTATGCATAAAGCATGATTATATTACTAGGAGGAAATGAAAGTAGTCCTAAAAAATAAATATGTGCAATATAGCTTCTTTGAAAAAGAATCTTTTTAACCATTGACCAAAAAAAAAGCATAAACAATCCACAAAGAAACACTAGAAATAATATTCCTAGACATAAGTCATTGGTTTTCCTACAATCCTATTGCCATTGGTAGGATTTTTTTAAACCGATTGTAAGTAGTCACAATAAATTAAAAAAGAAATCTAAAGAGATTTTCATTCAAAATAAAATTGTTTACTTACCAAATTTCCATCAACTATTTAACTTTAACCTACTGACCTTTAATCTCTAGGACTTCTCCATCAATATAGGCCACTTCAAAATCTTGCATCCATACTTGAGAACCTATAGGAATGCTTATAGGAGTTGCGTGCATTCAACCAAAAACAGCAAGATTGTTATGACCACATCAGAAATCCCATGTGGAAATTATCAAAAAACTACTTTTCAATAGCATGAGTAAGCATTGATTGCTAGCATTTATGCCATAGAATGATGTTAATCAAAAGAACTAAGAATTTTAATAATGCAAGATGGAATTGCTAGCGAGACAAAACAAGGGTTGTCTAGTCTACATTTATGCCTTAAAATGATGTTATTTGATAGAACTAGGCATGCCCATAATTCAAGATGGCATTGCTAGAAAGACACTGAATTATCTGTAAGATTTTCTATTATCTGTATAACCTTACATGAATTCGGTCACACAATTTTCTACATTGAGCTAAGAAGAGATATTGCTACAAAGCTTTAAAGATATTTGATGCCAAAAATATAAACTAAGTCAAATGAACATTATTATGAAGGTACAGTTATCACTTCTTAGAGTTTAAAAATATTCCTTTCCCAAGTATGCAAACAACATACATATTTCTCAAAAATTCATAGGAAAACAACTCTTGAGATCCTATTTATTGAACTTGAAGACAATCAAAACATGATAACATTATACTAGTAAATTTGGACTCAATTTTTTACAAATTTTGGTCAAAATTTATGTTGCTATAAGTTTTTTCAATTTCAGATCCTTATCAATCATGAATAATATTCAAACTTGTCATCTATACTAAATAGGTAAACATAGGTTGTAGATCTAGGTTTTTTAGATAACACATAATGAAAGAAGGTATGCTAAAGGATACCAAATTTGTGGAACTACAATCTTTAAAGCCCCAACCTTGCAAGAGAAAACACCAAGTAGATAAGAAAATGTTGTGGCAATGACTTGACAATATATGAAGTGGGACCTCTTCAAGTATAAGGGTTTTTTAGTGGCCTTGTGTTATAACAAAAAAAAATGTTTGCTGAGTAGCAATATTTCACATAGATATCATAATTTCCATAAAACAACATGTGTGCTAGAAAATGTGACCTATTGAGAGCATGAATCAACAAGCAAACATTAGTTTAAAACCTCAAATATGCATCAAAGACTCAATAAAATGAAAGAACATTGACTAACTAATGCTTGCTTCAGTTTTGCATCTCTAACCAACCAATAGAACCAATCTTCTAGCCACCTCTATAGCTCAACAAAGGCACCCATAAGAGGCCTTGTTGGTGTGTTAATATGGAGGGTATGTTTGGTGTGCTCTCCCAAACACAATAAAGTGATGAATCTCTTCAGTGGATGTGCAAATATGAGTAATAATGAAATATGAACCTAAGCTGCAATGAAATCAAGAACACCTCAAGAAATGGCTATGGAGAAAGCCATACTTGAAGGCATTCAATGGTGAAAATATGGGATGCAACTAAGAAACTAATAAGATGTGAAAGCTAAGCTAAGATGTAAATGAAATGGAGATGCTAATACATGAAAAAACTAGACTAACAATGCATGAAGCAAACTAAATCAACTACCAAATGGTTAGTATGATCCTAGAAATCTCTTATGAAAACTCAAACTACAATAAAAACCCTAGCATGGAAACTCAAAACTAAAAATGGCATGGCAACAATGCAATAATGGAGATGAAAATGCTTGAGACAAGCCCTCTATTTACAGGCTTGAGGGAGGGTTTGTTGAGGTGGGATCCATATAGATGCCACATAAGGTGACATGCAAGCCATGCAAATGGTCAAGAATTCAAAGTTTTCTCACACATGTGTGAGCAAAGTTGAGAAGAAAAGTGGGATACAAGAGTGTGTAGGCATGCCATCTCACACATGTGTGAGCACACTCTTAGGCTAATGAGGGAGATTAAGGAGATGATTAGGAATGACTAAGTGGGATTAGAGAAGAAGTAGGATTAAGAGGATGAAAATGATGGTTATAGGCTAGGCTCTAAGTTAGGCTTAAAATGAAATTAAATGAAATTTTATTTAATCATGGGTTTAGAGGAATTAATAGGATGCGAGGATTTAAATAAATAAAATTTATTTAAAAATGGAGAAACATGGAGGATCATGTGTTAAATTAATTTAACACATTAAGGTTAGAAGTATTTAAATTATATTTAAATACTTAAGAGAATGAACTCATTCAATTAAAATAATTTAATTAAATAAGTAGAAGAATGTGACCAATATAATTAATTAATTAATAATTAATTACAATGTCACGGGCAATATTAAAATTAATTAATATAGTGTTTAGAGATGATTTTAAGCATCTACATTTTTCCCCTCTTTGATGTGATGTCAAGACGACATCATATCAAAGAAAAGAAAATATAGGTTGCCCAAGAGAAGGAGGGAGTCCTATGGCAATGACAGAGGAGGAGGGTGCCCCCTCACAAAAATTGCGCAAAAAATACATTTTGGGCAATTTTTGCAAAAAAGGTATTAAGAAAGAAGAAAAAGGAGAGAAAACAAAAATAAATGACAACATTTGCATGGCTTGCAGGTAAACAGGGGATGGGCATTTCTTAAGGAAGGTACGAGCTCAAATGAGGTCCGTAGGGGGGCCTATATAAGCCTCTGAGGGGCCTAGAGAAGGTCATTGTCACACCACGAGCAAACCATCCAGAGCAAACATGGACCCCATTGATCATTTGCAGCTTGGTGAGTGCGTTCAAAAGTACCAGTGAGTAGCTGAGATGGGCCCACCAGTAAGTCATCTAATCTTCTTCATGTTTTGGTAGACTAGGCTAGGCTAGGTGCATTTATTATGCCATAAATGCACTTAAAAAGAGGTTCGGGTGGAGACGACAATCTCCACCTTATCGTCTGCATAGATGACAAAATAGGGATCTCGGCATCCACAGAAATGATAGGATCAATCCTATCGTCTGTGTAGATGCCAAAAGGGGAAAAAGATGACACAAAGACGATAGGTTTCACCCTGTCATCTACGCGGATGATAAGGGGTAATGGAGATGATGAAGAACATTTCATCATCTCTATATACGATAGAAGATTATCATCTACGAGTATTGGTGTCTTCTTCGATTAGCATTTCCATTGATTGGTGTCTGTGCTGATCAACATTTCTGCTAATCAGCATATGTGCATATCGGCGTCTGCGTTGATTAGCGGGTGTGCCAATTGGGTTAGACTGAAAGGAGGGTAGGGAAGATGCCCCATTCTAGGGACATCATAGGCCAAAAAAACTGACGTTCTGCATGTCTATGCTATAGGAGGACACGATGGTTTTTAGGTCAAGGGAGGACTATCTTTTGACCATGGTGATAGAAGAGAGACTCATAGATGCAGATTGGGGACATGTGTGACTGTGCAACCTAGAGCACGTACACAAGTGGCCAGATCTTAGGGCCCATTTAGCATAGTTATCGGCTAGCATAGTTATCGGCTCTCATAGAGCGATGGCATACACCTATAGGGAGCTTCCATCTATCGACAAGGGAGGCTACAGTCACACTGCTAGATGTGTGGCAGATCCTATGAGTACCGATCAGAGGCACATACTTAGAGTATGTACTAGAGGGTTCTGATCCTTTCTTGAGGGAGTACTTTAGCACATGGTGACAATGACTACCTGTCGAGAGGTCATGGTTGTCATGGTGGGGCGCACTAGAGCAGAGGCTATAGAGGCTAACTATTTACCTAATCTCACTGATATGGAAAATGTTGCTAGATCATGCAGGACATGGGTGGTTGATCGGTTGGGCATGAGTGTTGAGTACTCTACTATAGGAGGAGGGAGAAATCTACTACTGGGGATAGATGATCTTGGCCGAGCTATATCATGATTTGAACATGTATGCATATCAGACCCAGCACACTATAGGACTAGGACTGATGCTACTGATGGTCTGATTATGGGAGCACATTGGAGTCACATGGCCTATCACTCTATGAGAGATTAGGTAGCTTGGGGAGCCATTTTCTTGTAGATACCAGCCTCCCATCCAGTATAAATTGACAGAGTCTGTGGGATTCTGGCACCAGTGCATAGATGAGATCATCATGTTCGAGTGGACTCCCTATGATGGGGTAGAGTGGTCAGGGCAAACACTGGTAGGTAGGTGGTGAGGATGACACGAAGGATCAGATGTACCTCCCATACACACAGACTAACTGTTGGATCATTAGCCAATCCATGCATGTGATCATGTGCTACATGCCCTCTCGAGTGTGACGGTAGTTTGGTAGGACACGAGACATAGTACCAGACAGATTCTTATATCTTGTTGTGTCATGAGAGTATGGCTGCCTATGGGGACACAGGACCACCATAGAATTGACTCGAGCTTCTTGGTTGGGGATGGCAGTAGTGCCATGGGTGCATGGTTAGGACAGGGGAGACGTAGGGATGACAGCAATGTATGCACAGTGGTGGGCAATCCACCAGCAGGTCAGGCTTACAGTGCTAGGGGCATCTTCACTAACAGAGTAGGCACAAGGGGAAGGGGATGGAGCAAGGGATGGTGGGTAGGTAGCTATGATGCCACCATCGAAACAAGGGGCACAAGAGGGACTGCACAAGCACAGAGTTCGAGTGAGGAGAGGGCCAAGGCTAGCACTAGTATAGGGGCCACCACAAATAGCACCCTAGGCACAAGTACAAGCACAGCCCCAAGCATCACCACAGGCACCTCCATAGGGATAGGTATAGGGAGAGGACCCAAACATGGTTAGGGCTGAGTGAGATAGCTTGTGGAAAGAGGTAGCCCACCTACAAGGGATAGCACAGGAGCAACAGGCACAAGCAAATAGCTTAGAGCAGGCTATGGGGGCTATATAGGTAGAGCTGTAGGTGTAGAGGGCTAGGGGACATAGTGCACAAGAGGCCTTAGCAGCCCTATAGGTATGGGTGGTTGGTGGGGAGTTTGCAGGGATGGGCACCCACATAGGGGTAGAGGGGCAGGTAGAGCTGGAGAGGCTCAGAGGAGAGGTAGCTAGATTACAGGTCGAGCGGTCCACCCATCAAGCATAGCTAAATGGATATCGCAGGCAGAGGGACATAGCCATATAGATGGTATAGCCTGGGGCAGCCATTTTAGTGATGTAGGAGGCCCTCATAGGTAGTCGAGTAGAAACATGGGTCATATGAGAGGCACCCTATTATAGGTCACTTGATATTGAGGCCATGCGTGCTAATCGGCGATAGCCAGATTTTGAGAGGGGAGCCAGCTCATGGATTTCAGGTAGGAGAGCTAGATCAGAGTAGTCCATAGGACAGCAAAGACCTCCTCAAGGGGGGGATTCAGGGGGGGCAAGACCCTCACAGCCAGCGACCTGATTTCATATAGCGATCAGTGTTTTGATAAAGGTGCAGATGCGGCGAGTTTTTTGATGATGCATTTGTACTATATGATTCTACATGATTTGTATATGGACTATACAGACACTATATTTATATATATATATATATATATATATATATATATATATATATATATATATATATATATATATATATATGTGACATGATTCAATGACTCTATATGTGAATGGATTTATGTGATGCATATGATGTTTATGATGTGGATACTGATGCTTGTGATGCAGGATGTGATGCTATGTGATGTTTCTTATGATGTATGTGTATGTACATGATGCCTAACATGTGTGTGATGCAGATTTGTGGATGAGTATGAGATGTATGCATTGTTTTATTTTACATGTATGCACTATATCTATATGTGAGATGTGATTATGATGTGTATGCCCCTAGATGTGATGAATGTATGCAAGTAATGGAATGATCTAATGCAATTTGATAAAATGAACTAAAAACACCCAATGAACACTAAATGAGATGAATCAAATGAACACTAATGCAATGGAAAATGAATGAATACAAAAATGGGAATTTAATGCAACCTAATGGAAATGAACTAATGAATGAATATTTTTCATAACTGTCACTCATAGGAACCCAGTAGCATAGCATAAGAGGGGGGAAATAAATAGAACCTTGTCTCAAGCACGACTCGAATGAAACCCTACACTATATGCATCCTGACTACATGATATCAAGATATTTCATTGTGTTTATATGGAGAGCACACCTTAGGTTAATTTTGCAAATGAGTTTATGCATTATATGCTATAGAAGCATAAATGACATGACTATTTTGCGTGGACTAGACATATAAAGCCAAAGAGACTTTAGGATGATAGGTGTAGTTTGCATAGTCATGATGGATCAAATGTCATATACGCAATAGAGAGGTCTGGGCACACCCAAATTCTTTTAGGGATCTTTGGTGGGACGTGTGCTAACCCATTGCCCCCATTACGCAATGCATTAACATAACCTGAAACTAACACATGAAATAGAGTCTCCAAAAAATAGATCATACCACAAAAATATGTGTAGTCAATGAAAGCCATTCAGGTACTACCAAAATATGGAAGATCAAGGTCCTCCATAAAAGGCTTTCACTACCACACACAAAAATAAAATTAATCAAAAAGAGACTTCATGACCAAGTAGTCATTCAGTCCATAGTTCCTGCCAAGAACCTTAGGTCTAAAAGTGAATGTTGCAAGATTGCCTATAGGAAGGATTCATCCTATAAAAGTGTGTCAAGTCAAAATGTCAAATGATCATAAAATCGTGCATTTCTGGTAAGGGTTGTAAAGTGAACAAGTTTCTTGAATCATTAAGTCTCAAATGGTGATTTTGTGTAAGTCCAAGTGTGGTCACTATTGTGAAAAAGCTCAGTGTAATGGGATTGACAATCACTCGATGAAAAAAATGCCTCATGGACTGGACATCTTTTAAAAGATGGAAGTGAAATGAAGCCTCGTAGACAAGAGGTCTTTTATTGGATGCATGAAACACAAAAGGCTCGATAAGAATTTTCACAAGGGAAGTGGAATGGTGGAATGGAGTGAAGCGAAATGAGCCTTATAGACAATAAATAATTCTTTTTTCAGGAACATTTTATGATTTTTTTTGGATTTTCTAATTTTCTGATGTTTTTGGATTTTTGTGAGACTATAAAAAGTGTACAAGAACTACAAAGGCTCAAGCATAGAACCACTTGAGATGCTGGATATTTACAGGCTCAAAGAGCGAATCTCCCTCTGGAGTAGTAATATGATATGTCCCAGAACCATATTTGGCTATAATAATAAATGGACCTAGCCAATTTGCCTCAAATTTTCCTTTCTTTTCATAGTTCTGGAGGTTCTTCATATTATGCTGCAAAACTAAGTCACCCACTTCAAATTCTCGTGGCTTGACTTTCTTATGATACTGAAGCTGAAGGTGATTTTGATACATGCAGAGGTGGTTTAGGGCATGGATTCGTCTCTCATCAAGGAGTACCAGCTCTTGCAAGTGAGCAAATCGATATTCTTCTTCGGATATCAGATTCTTGAGAGAGATTCTAAGGGAGGGGAGCTCAAATTTGATGGACAAGATGGCTTTGGAACCATAAACAAGGGAAAATGGGGTGGCTCCTGTGGGGGTATGGATGGAGGTGCGATAAGCCCAAAGGGCGAGAGCAAATTGGATATACCAATCACGACCAACTACATCAATGATTTTCTTTAGGATTTTCAAGATAGTTTTATTCGTAGCTTCAGCTTGGCCATTGTCTTGGGGGTAGTATCTAGTGGAAAAATGCTGGGTGATTCTGAATTTCCTACATAGTGTGGCAACCTCTTGATTTTTGAAGGGGGTTCCATTATCAGTCACAATATCTTGAGGTATACCGAAATGACAAATAATGTAGTTCAAGATGAACTTCGAAATCTATTTTTTAGTGATGTAGGTTAAGGGAATAGCCTTGACCCACTTTGTGAAGTACTTAGTGGCGGCAATAATGTACTTGTGGCCATTTGAGGAACTTGGGTACACTTGACCAACAAGATCAAATCCTCAATAGGAAAAGGACCATGGAGTGATGGTGGGCTAAAGGTCTTGGACGAGAGCGTGTATCAAATCACCATGTTGCTGACATGGAACACATCTTTTCACAAACTGATATGCATCTACTTCCATAGTGGGCCAATAGTAACCTATCCTAAGAAGCTTTTTTGCTAACGTAAGGCCTCTAAAATGGGTGCCACAAATCCCTTGGTGAAACTCTTCTAATATCATTTAGGCTTCATCTAAATTGAGACATCAAAGGAGGGTTCCATCAAAGTGTTTTCAAAAAAGTGTGTCCCCTAGGATTGTATATCGGGCAGTTCTGCAGACGAAGGTTTTGCTTTGGTTTGGGGTGAGGGTTATGGGAATGGTTCTGTGGCATAAATAGGCAAAGATGTCAGCATACCATGGAGACTCAAGACCAACAATCTCATACACCAACTCTGAATCAATTTTCTCATAAGGAGGAGTAAAAATATTCTCAACAAGAAACTCACATTTAGGACTATATTCTGGCATGGCAATCATAGAGGCAATAGTAGCCATGGCATTTGTTGCTTTATTATTAGCCCTTGGAATCTACTGAAAAAAAATCTCTATAAAGTCCTGCTTAAGATCCTCCAGTATTCTCTGATAAGGCAACAATTTCTCATCCTTGGTTTGGTATTCATCTGTGAATTGTTTAATGACCAATTGTGAGTCTCCAAAGACAAGAAGGTTTTTGATATTCCATCTGATAGCTTGACGTAGTCCTATGACTAAAACTTCATACTCAGCTATATTTTTTGTGCAAGGGAATGAGATTTTATAAGATTTAGGAATGAGATCCCCTTGTGGTGTCACAAACAAAATTTTCGCTCCCGATCCCCTTTGTCTAAAAGATCCATCAAAAAATAATTTCCATGGAGTAGTAGGGGCTAGGGTCATAATTGTGTCATTTGGAAAGCTAGCTACAATGGTATGGTCACCTTGAAGAGGAGCTTCAGCAAGCTGATCTACAATTACTTGTCCTTTAGTGGCCTTACAATCCTAATAAACAATGTCGAATTCACTTAACATTAAGACCCATTTTGCTACTTGACCAGTGAGGGCAGCTTTTGATAACAAATATTTGAGTGGATCTATCTCAGCAATGAGATATGTAGTATGATTAAGCATATAATGACATAGTTTTTGCATACAAAAGACTACAGCCAAACATGCTTTCTCAATAGCCATGTAGTTTAACTCATAGCCAGCTAGTGTTTGACTGAGGTAATATATGGCTTGCTCATTCCCATTGTCATCTAATTGTGCCAAGATTGCTCCTAGGGCAACTAGAGTAGCTAAAATGTATAGAATCAATGGTCATCCTACAACTAGAGGTACTAAAACTGGAGGATTAGGCAAATATGTCTTTATTTTTTCAAATTCTTATTGGCATAGACAATCCCATTGAAACTTGTTTCCCTTGCGAAGCAAATGCTGAACTAGATAGACTTTATCTGCTAGTTGTGACACAAATCTCCTAATAGATTGTAACTTTCCTTGAAAATTACAGAGTTGTTTCAATGTGGTAGGTGGAGGCATATCCATGATGGCCTTCACTTTTGTTGGATCTGCCTCTATACCTATTCTTGACACAATGTAGCCTAAAAATTTGCCTGATTTGAGCCCAAATACACACTTCTTAGGATTAAGGTGCACTTTGTATTTCTCCAACCTATAAATAATAGTGGTAAGGACATCAATGTGGGATTCTCTTGTCTTGGATTTTCCTAGGATATCATCAACATAGTCCTCAACTATGACATGTAGAAGATCATGGAATATGATAGTCATTACGCGTTGATAAGTGGCACCAGCATTTTTCAAGCCAAAAGGCATAACTTGATAATAAAAGGTTCCCCATGGGGTGGTAAATGTCATTTTATGTTGATCCTCTTCTACAATTCTAATTTGGTTATAACCGAAAAATCCATCCATCAAAGACAACATCTCATGTCCAGTAGTCAAATCCACTATGATATCTATGTTAGGAAGTGGAAAATCATCCTTAGGACATGCGAGATTTAAATCTCAAAAATTTGAACAAACACAGATGCCCCAAGATTCTTTCCCTACAGGAAAAATGTTGGAGACCCACTCAGGATAGTCAATAGGATGGATGAACTTTGCCTCTAACATTTTTTGCAACTCTTCTTTGACTAGGAGTGCTACCTTAGGCTGCATTTTGCGCAACTTTTGTTTCACTAGTTTAATCTTGGGATCAACTGTCAAATGATGCACAACCAAATCTGTGTCTAAGCTAGGCATGTCTTTGTATATCCATGCAAAATTGATTTTTTCCTTTTTCAAGAACTCAGTCATGGCTTTTTGTTCCTCAAGACTTAAGGTAGTAGCAATGTAGGTGATTCGTGGATTATCAGGTCTATTCCCAAATTGACTGGAATTGTTTCTTCATTCAAAATAGCTAGCTTTTCTGGTGGCAAGGATCTAAATGGAAAGTCAAGCTCTCCCTCTTTTGGCACCCCTAAGAGGTTTTCACCAAAAGATGCATCCTTTATTTTATCTTTTTCTTCATCCAAAAGAGCCCCAAAGGAGTTTTCACTAGAGGATGTTTCTTTTATTTTTTCATTTTTATTTTCCTTTTCACTTTTGTGAGTAAGAGAGTTGACTTGGCTACCAAAGTAGGCTTCCTTATTGTACTGGATCTCATGTTCGTAATCTTGGAGATTCTTAAGGCCAAAAAGTGCCATCACTGCTTCATCAGTCTTACAAATGTCAAGAGCTGGTGGTGTATCTTGAAGGTCCTAGTCTATCATGTTGGGATTGGTGAGAGGTAGGTTAATGGGTGAAAGGTCCTCTATGGTAATGGCATGGACATAGTTATCTAGGTCATCTTCAATGTATTGGAAAGGTACTTCAAAGAATTCCTCCTCTGCAGCCTCAGAATTAGGTTCAATCGTACAATAGTTTTCAGCAACGGATACCTTAGGTTTAATGGAACCCAATCCACATCCTTTAGCATAGCTATTACCTTCTAAGGGTTGTCTAATTTCATCTTCTTTTGGTCCAAGGCCGGTACCATGATATCCCATGTTTTCAATAATTGGAGGTGCCTTAACATATTTATCCTTAGGAAACACCATAGGTTCATCTTTTCCATCATAATATAGCCAATCTAGGATATTATCTTCCATGTGCTCATCACTAAGTGAACCCCAATGCTCAAATGTTGTCTTGATAAGTTGCATGGTTTCCTTATTAGCGTAAGGTGATAATTGAGAAGGTTTTCCAAAGGAGCGAGGGGAGAGTGGTAGTTGTCCAACACACAAGGCATTTTCAAACTTATACTCTTCCATTCCTAAATAAGAAAAAGTGACCTTCTTCCCTGTGGTGTTAATTTGAGTATCTTCAACATTCTCTTTTCCCTTGCAGGAATTTGAATCTTCATTAGCTAATTTTGGTACTATTGTGGAAGGTGGTTCTGTTATGGTGAGAGACTTAGGTATAACTTTGGCAAACTCACTTATTGGACAAAAATTTATTGGTGCACCTTCCAATATTTTACAAAATTTAAAAGGAGTGGGATCCCCTGGGATTTTAATCTCTCTTCCTTGGTGGGGGAATTTCAAGCACTAATGATAGGTAGATGGGACTGCCTTTAGTGTATGTATCCATGGTCTACCAATCAAGATGTTATATGGCGAATCCAAGTCTAGGACATGGCATTCAATATTTATGATGGCTGGTCCAAATTTTAGAGGCAACATGATGAATCCTTTTGATTCTCTTTCTCTTTCATCATATGCTTTTATTGTGATCCTTTTATTAACATCTAGAAGATCCTCTAGAAGTCTCAAGAAATGAATCATTTTCAATTTACAAAGGTTCAAACCGGATCCATTTTCTATAAGGACTCCTTTAATTTTATGTCGATGTATAAGGACTTCAATGTGGAGTGACAAATTATGGTGAGGATTAGGACCTTCGTAATCTTTATCTATGAAGACAAGGTGTTGTTGGGCAGCAAAATTTCCAATCATAGCAGTGAATTGGGAAGCATTAATGTTTTCAAGAACATGAGACTCTAAAAGAGCCTTCTCCAAGATCTCTTTATGGATGAGTGATGTGGTTAGAAGCTCAAGAATAGATATTTTTGGATGAGTCTTACCTAGCTGGGACAACACATCATAGCAAGAGGTGGGCCTTTGCGAGGTGGATGGCAGAGCAGGAATATGTGGCATTGATAGATTAGTATTATTAGGAGTGGTAGCTTGCAAAGTGAGTCTTCCTCATTGAGTGGTGGCATCACAATCAGCTACTTGTAAGACAAGGGTATTCACATGAGTGTCTACCTATTCAATGTGACCACACAAGGTGTCAAATCCACATATATTGTTGGTTTCTATCTTACCACACAAGGAGTCAAATCTTCATATGTGGTTAGTAGAATAATCATAAGGTAATGCATTTGATGTGGAAGTTTGATTTTCATTGTTGGTATTGTTATTATCATTGTTGTGAATGGAAAATGGTTTTTGAAATATCTTCAATTTAGCATTTTTAGAGGTTGGACCTCCTTCTACATCAATTTCTCCATCATCAACAAGATTTTGGATAAAAAATTTCAGCTTGATACATTTTTTGGTGTCATGTCCATTGATACAGTGGTATTTACAATATTCATTTTCCCTATACCACTTTGACTTTGGTTGATTTTCATCAAAAGGACGTGTGTTAGGAAATACCATCAAGTTGTGATCCACTAATTTTTGAAAGATGGCCTCCAAAGGTTCATGAAAGTTAGTGAACTTTCTATTTTAGTCATAGTCACGATTGTAGTTGTTGTTGTTGGAAATAATTGTGTTTGATTACGGGATTTTTGATTGCCTTGATTGTCATGATTTGAATGGTTGTTGTTTCGATTGTGGTAGTTGTTGTTGTTCCCTCCTTGAAGATTTTTGACATCAATAACACCATCACGTGTAACACCCTTATTCTTGGACCAGAATTTGGGTTTTCTATTGTTGTATGACTCATTTTTGGAGGATGATGAACTATAATGTTTAATGGTATCTTTTTCTAGAAGTCCATTTTCAGTATTCTTGCCCTTTTTGACTAAAGTGGAAAAGTCTATGGGGCTAGCCATTTTCATGTGGAAAGACATTTCAAGTATCAAGTTCTTGATAAATGTATCCACAAGATGGGAATCTTCAATTTTATATGGCATACAATTAGCAAGATGTCTCCACCTTTATAGGAAGTTGGCAAAAGTTTCTCCATTTCATTTTTTTGTGTTGTACAAGTCACTCAATTAGGCATGATGTTCAATTTTTTAAGAGTATTGTGCTATAAACATGCTTGTCAAATCATTGAAAGAAGTAAAGGAGCCCTTAGGTAAATTCATTAACCACTCAAGTGCGAGGCCTCCAAGACTTCGTGCAAAGAGCCTCTTCAGATAGTCATCACTGTAGGCTACTTCTTTGCACAAAATGGAAAATTATTTTAAGATGGGTGATGGGGCATGTCTCTCTTGTATACTTGTCAAATTTAGGAATTTCAAAATCGGGTGGAAATGACACCATATTAATAGATTTATCAAATAGAAAAGGAAAAAAAATCCTCAAAAGAGACATCCTTCACCCCTTTGTTGTTCATGTTAAGGACCAAACTTCACAATTCTTGGAGTTGTTGAGAAAAATCTTGATTAGGTTGCACTTGTGATTGTTGGGAGTTCACAAATCCACCTCCTAAATTATAGGGAGTCCCAAATATAGTGTGAGGTGGCAGAGGTACTCCACTTTGGCCAATGTATTGATATGCAGTTGTTGGAATCGGCACGGATGTCTTTACCATAGTAGTTGGCACTTGTAAATAAGAGGAGTGCATAGGTTGTGTCAAAATTGCCATTGGTTGAGTAGGCACTTGTCCAATTCCTAAGCACCCCATAGTTGAGGTTGTCAAGGTAGATTGTGGAATACTAGCATGTGTGGTAACATTGGGCATGGCACTAATGATTTGTTGAATATGTTCTGCACTCAATTGAAATGTGAGTTGTGTTGAAGTGCTAGATTTAGGCATAGCACTAGTTGTTACCATGGTTTCTTTCCCTTTTCTAGAAGTCAAAGCTGAATTTGAAGTGGGCAACATGGGTGCACCACCTTTTGTAATTTGTCTAAACAAAGTGTTATCATCAAAGCTTGGGGGAACATTAACACCATCCTTGACCAAATTTAGAAATATCTTAGTTTTGTTTTCCCTAATGGATTTTTCCATCATTTCCACATTGTAGGGGTTTGCAAGGAATGTCTTGACATCACTAGGTACATCATTAGGGTCAATAGGATCTTCATCTTGGTATACTTCTTTGTCATTATCCCCCAAAGTTTTGTTATGGAAGGGATCTTTTGGTTCTCATGTGGATGTTGAGTTAGGCATACCAAGGTTTGAACTAGAAGGAATTGTGTTCCCTAATGAAGTTGTGAGTGGAGGAAAAGGATTCTCCATCTCTGATTGCCTCAATGATTCCCACAAACATGACATGGGATTAAATGTGAACCTTCCTGATCGTGTGTATACCATACAAGAGTGACTAAGCCAATAGGTGGAAGATTATGGAAGAAAAGTAAAATGAGGATAAGAGCTATTAATATTATGTGATTAAAGGGTCAACTACCCAAGTGTGAACAAAAGACCTTGGTTTAGCAAACAAAATTTGATTAGAGGATAGTAGTATCTTTCTCCTACCAAAGATAGCCAAGTGATCTTTAGGCAAGATAGGACACCAAGTTGATTGCTAACTATTTGGAGATGGACTTGTGATCCCAAATAAGTAAGTGAAATTAGGATAAATGTTTTCTTATAGATGAAAGGTCTAATGTTGCAATGTCAAAAGATGTTTTAAGGTTTAAGTTCTCTAGAAGAAAATTTGAAAATGGAAGACTAGGAGTTTGGAAAGATGGAGGTAGATATGAAAAGATGAAAGTGTTGTTGTCACTAATGCAGTTAACTCAATCCTCATTCACTGGAAATAAAAACCTTGGGTTCACTCCTGGGAAAGTAGACTAGTTTTGAAGTTTTCCATTGTATTCAATTCTATCATAATGGTCTTGTCTAGCTTCTTCCTTTTGAATGTCTTTGATTGCATATCAGAATTGTTTGTCACTATGTGCTAGGTTCTTCCTTTCCTTTTAGATGGGTGGTTTGAACAACTTCACTTTCTTATGTTTGACTTGGTTGATTTTATCGGTCATGGCAGGAATAAGACAAGACCCAAATTTCAAATACCCAAAAACTTTGCAATAAGATGTGACTAGACTCAACCAATTTCAAAATGAACACTACCAATAGTAACCATGAGTCAAGAAGACCTCACTTCACTCAATGAAAGGTTACCTCACAATTTCACTTGTTTTAGAACTTGTTTGATGTTTCGGCTTTGGTTTTTGAATGTTTGAACAAGCACACTGAACATTCCAACAACCCTAATAAGGCTATCTCTAGGATGAACAAGGCTTATATAAAGGGAATCCTTGATATACACAAGGTATGTGAGGCCCAAATCTGTAGATGAAAAGAAATACTACCACACAGCTAGGGGGAGATGGTAACCCAAATATCCTCCTTCACTTTCCAAAGGTATAGAGCTCTTTGGGGCTTAACCAAGAGTGACAATATTCCACTTCCAAGAGAGGTGTCTTTCGATTCACCTCTCAATTTTTATACTCTGCTAGAACACTAGAGTTGAGTTCATCCTAAGTGGTGATGAAATCCCTAAGTAGGCCTCTTAAAAAAAAGAAAAGCAAAAGCACTTATTTCTTGTGCATCCAAGATCCCCCAAAGGTGTGAGAGGAGAGAATACGTAAGTGGTCTTGAGGTTTAAAAGACACTTGTTCTTTTCCAATGAAGCTTTAAGCTTTCTATCTACTTGAAGACACTCGTGATTAAAACATACACTTGGTTCTTTCCAACTTGAAATAGCACCAACATAAATAAAAATATGAATTTTTCAACAAGAAAGTAAAGTGAGTGTGTGAAAGTAAAATGCTGAAAATAAAAATGGGAAAATTAAGTAAAATTGCTTTAGGGCATTCAAGATTGTATGACTTCATTTTAAGCACCAAATCCAAATGTGATCTAGCCTAGGCATACATGTCCATTTTAAGCACCAATTCCAAATATTGTCTAGCCTAGGCATACATGTCCATTATCCTTTAAAGCATTCAAGATGGTGTGAATTCTTTTTAAGCACCAAGTCCGAATATGTCTTCTATTCTAAACATTCATGTCCATTTTAAGCACTAAAGTCTAAATGTTTGCTACTCTACACATTCATATCAATTTTAAGCACCAAGTCCAAATGTTGGCTAACATAAACATTTCATGTTAAATATAAGCACCAAGTCCAAATGTTGGCTAACCTAAACATTCATGTATTCAAGTGAAAGTGTTTAATCTATACAAGTTCATTAGCCCTTAAGGTTTAAGTGATAAAAATCACTACAAATCTCCTTTTGTGATAAAAATCACTATTAATTTTGCTTTTTAGGTTTTTAAGGTTAATTCTCTACATCAAAACTATCAGTAAAAATCTGCAAGGGAACCAGTTAGTGAAAATTATTGTTAAAAATTGCACAATTTTGCTAAAATGTGGAGACGCCAAAATATAGGCACAGATGCTAATCTAAACATATGACAAAAAGCAGAGACACCAAACTACGAAGATGCTAAAATTCACAACAGAAGACACTTTGTGTGTTTTTAGGCAAACTATATGATTTTTAGACGTAGATGACAATGTGAAATGCAAAGATGCCAAAAGTCAGAGACAACAAAATAAGAGCCGCACACAACGTGGACGACAGAATGAGTTCACAGACGACAAAGTATACCTTGCAGATGACAGAACTCAGTTCACAAATGATAGATTAAACTTCGTAGATGGAAAAATGGTTTAAAAAAAAATTCAAGTATGGTTTGAAATACTACAGAGACGCTAAAGGGTGGAGACGCTGGTCTGCATAGACGATAATCGTAGACGACGGTGCAACCTACGTAGATGACAATGTGATGTTTTATGACTAAACTAGGGTTGTTAGTGAATTTTTGAAATGAAACCAACGATGTGGGTCCCACTGGGCATGCCAAAATGTGTGTTAGAAAATGTGACATGTTGAGAGCATGAATCAACAAGCAAACATTAGTTTAAAACCTCAAATATGTATCAAAGACTCAATAAAATGAAAGAACAATGACTAACTAATACTTGCTTGAGTTTTGCAACTTGAAGAAGCCAACATAACCAATCTTCCAACCACCTCTATAGCTCAACAAAGGCACCCATAAGAAGCCTTGTTGGTGTGTTAAGATGGAGGGTTTGTTTGGTGTGCTCTCTCAAACACAACAAAGTGATGAATCTCTTGAGTGGATGTGCAAATATGAGTAATAATAAAATATGAACCTAAACTGCAATAAAATGAAGAACACCTTAAGAAATGACTATGGAGAAAGCCATACTTGAAGGCATTCAATGGTGAAAATATGAAATGCAACTAAGAAACTAATGAGATGTGCAAGCTAAGCTAAGATGTAAATGAAATGGAGATGCTAATACATGAAGAAACTAGACTAACAATGCATGAACCAAACTAAATCAGCTACCAAATGGTTAGTATGATCCTAGAAATCTCTTATGAAAACTCAAACTACAATGAAAACCCTAGCATGAAAACTCAAAACTCAAAATGGCATGGTAACAATGCAATAATGGGAGATGCAAATGCTTGAGACAAGCCCTCTATTTATAGGCTTGAGGGATAGTTTGGTGAGGTGGCATCCATGTAGATGTCACATAAGGTGACATGCAAGCCATGCAAATGGTCAAGAATTCAAAGTTTGCTCACACGTGTGAACAAACTTGAGAAGAAGAGTGGGAGACAAGAGTGTGTAGGCATGTCATCTCACATGTGTGAGCACACTCTTAGGCTAATGAGGGAGATCAAGGAGATGATTAGGAATAACTAAGTAGGCTTAAGAGGATGAAAATGATGATTATGGGCTAGGCTCTAAGTTAGGCTTAAGATTAAATTTAATGAGATTTTATTTAATCATGGGTTTAGAGGAATTAATAGGATGTGAGAATTTAAATAAATAAAATTTATTTAAAAATGGAGAAACATGGAAGATCATGTGTTAAATTAATGTAACATATTAAGGTTAGACGTATTTAAATTAGATTTAAATACTTAAGAGAATGAACTCATTTAATTAAAATAATTTGATTAAATAAGTAGAGGAATGTGAGCAATATAATTAATTAATTAATAATTTATTAATTTATTACAATGTCACAGGAAATATTAAAGTTAATTAATATAGTGTTTAGAGACAATTTTAAGCATCTATACAATAATCAAATTATTAACATTAAACTTAAATAATTTCAATACCTTAATTGGGTCATAATTGGTAATAACAACCTCATAAAAGCTATTATCTTCTAGCCACCTTTTCCTCACTTTCTTGCCCACCAAGGGGTCAAGAGCTATAGCTTCACTCAAACCTAGAGGCTTTGATGGTCCTCAGTTCCCAAACTATCCTCTCCCTGCTACTAGAAGAGTAGGAGGTAACTGGTGAGCCTTGATTGTGGCAGACAACACAAGCATTTTTTGACTCTGCAGTGAACAATAATTCTCTTTTATTATAGAACTTATAAATACTTGGAACAATTTAGAAGACAAATATTTAAAACAATAGAAAAATAATAATTGAGAAAATTTAGAAATTAATTCGTCACTACTTTGGTTTTCTTGTTCTTAGTTCCAAGAGAAGCTCCTCTTTTTACTAATGATGAAGGTTGTTCTATTGTAGTAGTTTGCAAATGATGTTGTTGGTCTTAGACTAGTTTTGACAATTGAGTGTCAACACACTTAACCAATTTCTAAGTTGATGCCAAGTATGATATAGATGTCGAGTTATAGTATGTGTCGAGCTAGAGATTCAACAGGTGTCAACTAAACTTCAAGTGCCAAGCAAATATCAAGTGCTGAGTGATAAGTGATATTGAATCATTATAGGTGCTGAGCCACTATAGGTGCCAAGTAGAGTATTGATGTCGAGCAAGATAGAATTACTATAAAATTTGAGCAAGATAGAAATCCTATATGTGTCAAACATCAACACTTAGTAAGTGCCGAGTAACATAGAATCAACATATGAGTTTGTGCCTTCACAAACTTAGATGTAAACAATTTTTGAAGTTGACTTAACATGAATCTCAAAGGATCTTAAAGATAAGATCGAATATTTTACATTACCTATGTAATCAGCATGCAACCAATCAAAAAAATGGAGAATGCATGCAATCAATAGGAAAAGTGAAAGAATTGAGTGGGAAAAGAAGGACAAATAATGATCATAGATTCATACCTAACCCTAAGTCTTCGAAGCCTTTAAAAGGAGGATGAAACTCCATAATTCATGTATGTGTAAAAGTTTTATGGGAGAATGCTAGTAAAATTTAGAGGGGCATATAAGACTTAGAGAAGGAAGAACAACATTGTAGAATTTAGTTAGTTAGAACACAACATCAACACTTTGAATAGAGACATAACAGATCAAGAAAGGATGATGGAGACACAACCAAAGACTAGAATGAACACACATGAAAAGGGAAATATTTTTTTGAATGAAATATGCCCTATGGGCTTACAATAGTATGATTCTGGAGAAATAAATCCTCCACACAGTACCTTCTCTCTAACTCCACTACGAACTGCCTTTACAATGCCAGAAATGTTCTTAAATAGATACCAATTCATTTAGGGTTAAGAATACATTCTAGAATATGCTAGTTGGCATATACAACCAAAATAGAAGGTTCCAAAAGTCACGTTAGAAGTCAGTGTAAAATTAGAAGAATCCAAAAATGGTAGTCCAACTTTCATGAGGCATAACTTTTGAACCGGGACTCTGATTGACAAACTGTTTACATTTTTAGAAAGGTCCCAAAGTGCTCTATAGCCCTATGGACTAGCTTCACTCATCCCCCATTTTTTTTCCCTATATGAGGCTATTTAGTGCCCCAAATCTGACTTTGAAGCACTTTTAGGAGGTCTCTAGGAAACTTAAAATTGTAAGAACTTTCTAACAGTAAAGTCTTTTGCCCTGATTCTTTTTTTGAACACTTTAAATTACAAGTATAATCATCCCTCCAAATTACACCCTCTAACTCTTCATAATTTTGGCTCTATTAATAAATTACCCATTTTCTACATTTTCACGCATCCCAAGGTGCTTTAAAACTCTAACCTAGAAAACTAATAGTGAAACTGTGCGAGTTGGAACCTTTATTTGACCCAAATGGGTATGTAGAAATAAAAACACATTAAACAGAAACTATCTCTAAGCATATTTTTGGGTGATATAGGATTGCCCTTACACTACTAGATGCTCCTGCATAAGACACCTAGGGTAGATTGAAAAGTGACCCTATCACTTTATCGTAGAGAAAAGCCCAAATGGAAAACCTCCACTATTGATATCCAAGTTGAGTCCTCCATTGGTCATCCTTTCCACTTCACCAGGTAATCTTCATACTGCAAATTTCTGGTACTCCTGCCCACATGACTATCCAAAATCTCTTCTATCTCCTCCTTCTTAGAAGTAGGAATTGGACATGGCTCCAGCATCAACCCCTCATCTGCACCATCATCATGATATTTTGTTAAGTCTACAATGTTGAAGATAGGAGAAATGTGAATCCCATCTAGCAACTCCACCTCATATGCATTTCTTGAGTCATGCTTCTTAAAAATTTTATAGGGGCCAAATTTCTTCATCTTCAGCTTATTGTAAGTACCTACTGGAAACCATTCCTTTTGTAAGTGTACCATAGCTAGATCCCCTACTTGGAACTCCTTATGTCTCCTCCTTTGATCTGCCTTGGCTTTTATACTGTTGATTCATCTTGGTGGTGTGTGCATGGATCTCCTTATGTAGGCTCTTGATATGTTTGGAAAATTCTTTTGCCTCCGCACTTATCCTCTCCCCTTGCTCCATTTTCTTTAATTTTGGTGCAATCCTTGGGTTACTTCCATACACAATTTGTAATGGTGATCTACCAATACTCCTATTTACAGAATTATTGTAAGAAAATTCTACTTGTGGCAGAATCAAATCCCATCCCTTGGGCTTATCTCCCACTAAACACCTTAGCAAATTGCCCAGACTTCTATTTACCACTTTGGTTTGTCTGTCAGATTGTGGATGATGTGTAGAAATGAACCTCAATTTTGTCTTCAACTTCTCCCATAAAGTCCTCCAGAAAAACCCCACAAATTTAGTATCTCTGTCAGAAACAATACTCTTTGGGAGACCATGTAGTCTCACCACCTCTCTGAAAAAAAAATTTGCAATATGTATAGCATCATGATTCTTGTGGCATGGGATGAAATGTGCCATCTTGGAGAACCTATCAACCACCACAAATACTGAGTCATTACCCCTTTGTGTCCTCAACAATCCAAGAACAAAATTCATACTTATGTCCTCCCAAGGCTTTCATGGAATAGGCAATGGCTAATAAAGTCTAGTATTGTGACTAAATCCTTTAGCTGCTTGACATACTTAACAACTCTGCACAAATTTCTTCACATCTTGTGACATTTGAGGCCAAAAATAATATTCTCTAAGAATGGAAATGGTCTTATCTCGACCAAAGTGTCCTTCCATTCCCCCACTGTGTTTCTCTTTGATCAAGTTTTCCCTCATGGAACTCCTTGGAATGCATAATTGACTGCCCTTGAATAGCATACCATCCTGAATCAAATAATCTAGCCACCTAGTTCTGTCTACAGTAATAGATTCTTTACAAGCCTTCCATGCTTCAACAAAATTAGGATCCTCCAGGGACAGAGTCTTGAGTTCATCAAACCTAACCACTTCAACTTGCATTATTGTAAGCAACAACTATCTCCTACTCAATGCATTTGCAACCCTATTAGACCTTCCACTTCTATGTTTCAACACAAATGTATAGCTCTACATGAACTCTACCCACTTCATATGTCTCTGGTTCAATTTACCTTGGCTATTTAGGTAATGCAATCTCTAGTGATCAATATACAAGAAAAATTCTTTTGGCAATAAATAGTACCTCCATTTCTTTAAGGCCTAAATAATTGCATAGAACTCCTGATCATAAACAAAATACTTCTTCTTTGCATCACTCAATTTTTCACTAAATATGCAATAGGCTTACCTTCTTGGCTCAATATAGCCCTAATATAACTACCACTAGCATCGCAATCTACTTGGAACACTTCACTAAAATTAGGAAGTGACAACACAGGTTGTTCTGTCACCTTTTTCTTCAACAATTCAAAACTCCTTGCAATTGTTGCAGTCTGCTTGAACTTTTTCCTATCCCCCCTTACTGTTTCAGTTAGGGGTGCACATCTGCCACTGAAATTCTTAATGAACTTCCTATAAAAACTAACTAGTCCATGAAATGATCTCACCTCAATAGAAAACCCTAGAGTAGGCCATTCCAAGATGGCCTTTACCTTCTCTAGATCCATTTTGAGACCTTCAGATTATACAAGAAACCATAAGTAGACTAACTCTTTTTTTACAAAGCTACATTTCTTCAAATTAATCAACATTTTCTCTTCCCTCAACCTTTCAAGGAAACTAAAAATGTGTAATAAATATTCATCCAAAGCCTTACTGAAAATTAAAATATCATCCAAATAGACAATAAAAAAATTTCACAATAATTTCTTTAGTACCTGATTCATAAGCCGCATGAAGGTGCTTGGCATGTTGGTCAATCCAAAGGGCATGATTAACCACTCATATAGACCCTCCTTGGTATTGAATGCAGTCTTCCACTCATTTCCCTCTCATATCTATATCTAGTGATAGCCACTCTTGAGATCTATCTTTGTGAAGTACTGAGCTCCACTCAAGTAGTCCATAAGATCATCTATTCTTGGCAAAGAAAACCAATACTTGATGGTTATTCTATTTATATCTTGAGAGTCTATGCACATTCTCCAATCTCCATCCTTCTTTGGTGCTAGTACTATAGGTACTGCACATGGACTTAGGCTCTCTCAAATCAAACCCTTCCTCAATAGCTCATGAACTTGTCTGTTTAGCTCCTCAATTTTAGTAGGAGTCATCCTATGAGTAGCCTTGTTAGGCAAACTAGCTCCAAGGATTAAATTTATCTGATGACTAATCTACCTTACTGGTGGCAACCCTTCTGGAACATTATCAAAGATGATATCTCCATACTCACTTAATAGGCTTGAAACTTCAGGTGGAATTTCTCTACTACTTTCCTTATCTCTTCTAGGAATCAAAGCATAACACATATGATAATGTTTCATACTATCCAAAAAATTTCTTCCATCAACAAGACATATCCTAGCACTATTGTAAACCTTTTCACCTTCCTTTATCAAGGGCTTTAGTTTGTGGTGAACTCCATCCTTTGTCAAAGAGTATGTATTTACATGACCATCATGTACAACATGTCTATCAAATTTCCACAATCTTCCCAACAATAAATGATAAAAATCCACTGGAATAATGTCACAAAGAACTTCATCATGGTAACTCCCAATCTTGAACTTCACCAAACACTATTCATTGACCAGGACCTTATGATCATCCTTCACCCAAGCAATCTAATAGTGTTGGGGGTGTTTCTCCCTCTTGAGCTTTAGCTTAGAGACCATCTCCTCAGACACCAAGTTGTTAGCGCTGCCACCATCAACAATAACATCACAACACTTATCCTCACACTTGCACTTGGTACGAAACAAACTCCTCCTTTGTCTAGGTTTAGTCTCACCAATTAGTAAGACCCTTTCATTTACAAGAACCTCTCCTCTTTCTGCATCCTTAGAATGTGATGACTATGCATCCTCATCCACATGAGGAACCCTTGCTTGACCATCAGCTCTCATATCTTTCCTTCCTTGTCATTGAGGGCATTCAAATGCATGATGACATTCTTCATTCCAATGAAAATAGGTACCATGGAAGCCTCCTCTTCCTGAACCTTTTCCACATCCTCTACCTCTTTCTCTCTGATCTCTAAAGTTTTGATCATGGAAGTAGTTGAAACCCTCATTCCTATGGTCCTTGCTAGTACCCACATCTTCATTTTTCTTTTGGGTCTCATTTTGGCCTCCAAATGACCTATGACCACCCCGTCCTCCTTGAGTTCCCCTTCTTTTTCATCTTTTAAACCTTTTGTTTTGCTTCTCTTCAACTTGTATAGAAAAATGGTATGCCTCTTCAATGCTAGTCATTATAACTAGACTTAAATCCTCTTGAATTCTAGGTTGTAAGCCATTGAGGTAATGGGAAACCTTCTCCTTATTAGCTTCTACATGCCCTACCCTAATAAGAAGTTGATAAAATTCCTCTATATATTCCTGGACAAACTTTCCTACTTGTTTTAACCCTTGTATTTTCTTGAACAAATCAAGCTCATAATCAACAAGAATAAACTACTTCTTTAGTTTCTCCACCATGTGATCCCACCTTGTGATTTTATCCTTTCCTCTTCTACTCCTTTCCAGCTAAATCTCTTGCCACCAAATTTTGCCATGGCCTTTCATTTTGGCCTTCACAAACTTAACCATCTCTAGGTCCTTAATATCCTCATACTCAAAATACTCTTCTAGTTCATTGATCCAATGGATCAACTCATCTAGGTTTAGAGTTCCTAAAAAAATACCCACATCAATTTTAGGTATTTTTCGAAGCTTAGAAATGGCCCTAAAAAACCTCTTCTCTACCTAATTAAGGACTTCCTCTTCACCTTCCCCTTCTTGTCCAATATTTTCTTCTTCTTCATTTTTTTCCTCACTTTCATTGCTTGTAGCAACATTCAATCCTCTACGGATCTCCTCCTATAATGCTTGAACTTATCTCTAGAGGAATCTAACATCAGGAGTAACAACTTTGGCCCTTCCACTATGTTCCCTTCATAGAGGCATCTTATTATCTCAAACCCATAACCATACAATCCTGTTGCAAACTGCCTCACAATTGGCACTCTGTCTACACACTCAAGAAAACTTGCTCTGATACCACTTGATGGAGACACAACCAAAGACTAGAATAAACACACAGGAAAAGAGAAATATTATTGTCAATGAGAAATGCCCTATGGGCTTACAATAGTATGATTCTGGAGAAAGAAATCCTCCACACAGTACCTTCTCTCTAACTCCACTACGAACTGCCTTTATAATGCCAAAAATGTTCTTAAATAGATCCCAATTTGTTTAGGGTTAGGAATACATTCTAGAATACACTAGTTTGTATCCACCACCAAAACAAAAGGTTCCAAAAGTCACGTTAGAAGTCAGTGTAAAATTAGAAGAATCAAAAAATGGTAGTCCAACTTTCGGGAGACATAACTTTTGAACTGGGACTCTAATTGATGAACCGTTTACATTTCAAGAAAGCTCTCAAAGTACTTTACAACCTTATGGATAGATTTTCTTATCTCCCATTTTTTGGCCCCATACGAGGCCATTTAGTGCCCCAAATCTGACTTTGAAGTGCTCTTAGGAGGTCTCCAGGAAACTTAAAATTGTAATAACTTTCTAACCATAAAGTTTTTTGACTTGATTATTTTTTTGGAGTCCTTTAAATTATAATTATAATCATCCCTCCAAATTACACCCTCTAAATCTTCATTATTTTGGCTCTATTACAAAATAATCCATTTTTTTCATTTACATGTATCCCAAGCTGCTTAAAAACTCTAACCCAAAAAACTAATAGTGGAACTGTGAGAGTTGGAACCTTTATTTTAACCAAATGGGTATAAATAAATAAAAAAACATTAAACAGAAACTATCTCTAAACATATTTTTGGGTGATACAGGATTTCTCTTACACAACTAGATAGAACAAGGATTTCCCAAACGATGAGAATCAGACCGAGTAGAACAAGGATATGGAATCAGCAATTAAAGATTGTAAGTCATCAAGTCAATACATTCTAATACTGTCTAGCCATTATATAAGGAATGAAAATCCTATGATGATAAGTTGGTTTAACAGCCATGTTGTAAGCCTTTCAAGAAGGTGCTAAATCCTTTAATAGGGTAGCATTCCAAGTGAGTTTTTGTAAATCCTTTAACTAGGTCACTTTTAATAGGGTGTAAAGCCTTTAACAGGGCATGCCTTTCACAAGGTAGACCATTGGAAGTGGTCAAATTTTGTAACCTTAACCAGTTACATATTGCTATAGTGATCATTTGTGGGTGTTATCCCCACCCCAATTTTACTTTCTCATGTTGGAGGGTTTCTCGGTGACCAAATCTTATGTTATCTATTTTTGTGCATGCCTTTACTTTTATGTTAATTAGATATGGTAGATGCATGTGAATGATCTTAGTTAAAAGTTTTAAGAGGTTGAATATTGTTACTTCTAATTCACCTCTCCCCCTCTCAGAAGTAAATCTTCCCATTTGTAAATTGCAACTATTGGTATCAGAGCCTAGTTCTCAAAAGGAGAAACTTTATAGCTTGGAGAAAAGATTAGAAATGGAAGTCTATAAACTTGGGAAAGTCATAGAAAACTAGGTGATAGATATACACCTTGCTCTACATACTTTGGAAGAAACTAGAGAAGAATAGAGAAAATCATTAAAGAGAAGAAGAAAGATTGTCAAAGTTGAGAATGATATGCAATACAAGGAGATTGACACCTCAAAATTGTTTGCACATGTAGATTTCAAGGAAGTTGATGTGGCAATAACAAATCTAATGGAGAAGAATAGAGCTCAAGTAGAAGAGATCAAACCACTCAAGCTCGAACAAGAATCATAAGCCATGACGCTTTGTGAAGTAACCGAATAAAAGAAAAGAGCCATTGAAGATAAGGATATGCTAGAAGAAGACAAGAGAAACCTTGCCAATAGATTGGAAGAAAAGTCAACTAAACTTGCAAGAATTTCAAACATGCAGCTAGACACCCTAAGTCAGATGATGAATGCACATCATGAATTGAATGTCAAGGATATTGAGATCTCCACACTGAAGATGCAAAATCACCTAAAAAGAGAGAAGGAGATTGCAAAGAGATTCAACAAACCTAATGAGGTCATTAATTACTTTGAACAACTATTGAAATCACCAAGAGCCAGCAATGAGACCTCAGGACTAGGATACACTAGCACTGAGAACGGAGAGTCATCCAAGATTGCAGAAGAAAGAAGTGACAAAGGTAAGAATACTAAACCTACTTTTCATTTTTCTGGTAAAAAGGGACATACCTCTAATGTGTGTAGGAGCAAGAATGGCCATCAGCATGACAAACCTAAGAATATGGGTCACTTTCACAAGTGCAACAAGCAAGGACATCAAGCACATGACTACAAGACCAGGACTATTAGAACACCAAGATTTGAAGGTCACTGCTACAATTACAAGAAGTATAGACACAGAGCTTTTGAGTGTATATCAAAGCCTATGTGGACACCTAATCAACTAGTAAGGAGAAATCACTACAATTGGGACTACAACACTAGGTATAGTTGCCATTAGTGTCAAGAATATGGACACATCCCTAAAAATTGTATAAGAGCACATTTTAGTGGAAATTGCATTAGATGGTTGAGTCAAACCACATGTTTCAGTTGTTCAAAAATTGGTCACATCAACAAAAAATTCCTAACAAGGTCAAAGGCACCCAACTTAGAGTTCAACAAAGGAAAAGGAAAAGTAGATGTTGAACACATCAGAGGAGAAATGAATAAAACTTGGAAAAAGAAAGATGGAAGTAGCACATCCGATGAAGGGATCACTTCACCCAAAAGGTCAAATGGTCACACTTCATCCAACTAAGTAAAAGAAGGTGTATGGGACTGATATTCCAAGCTTTATCATACATCAATTCCAAGACAAGCAAGTATTGAAAAGAAGAGATCAACATGAATAGAGATGCAAAGTTAAAAGTTCAAGTTTTCACTAGTATTGTTGAGTAAGAAAATTTGCCTTTAGATGTTGGGTTGATTGCCAAAGTTAGTAGAAGTTGAATGATTAGTTGCAGCCAAGTTAGTAGTGGAAGCTAAGCAAAGAAAAATTTCAATTGAAACCAAGTAATGCAGAAAAGCTTAAGAAGTCGAGTAGACAACTATAATCACACTAAGCATTAAATGTTGTGAAATAAGGGTATATGATCACATTTTGAACCATTTTTCTTCATTTCAAACAAAGAGCAAAGATGAAGAAGGGTGCAAATTGATTTCAAAGTAGAAAATCCAACTTTTAAGCATATTTCAAAAGTGATTCAGCATAGTTTTATCAATTCTAAAATATTTTCACTAGTCCAGAGCTATGTAGCTTTAAATTTCTTCATGTTTAAACCCTAGATAGAAGAAAATGGCCTCCAAATCTAGGAAACCTTAGGAGAAAGAGCCATTTGAGGTCCAACTTGTGTCAAACAAAATAAAACAACCTGATTTCTAGCCAATCCCTCAAGTGGCATACAAAAATGACCTAGCCGGAGCCCTATCTGTGATTCCTCCAAAGGTAGTTATGGTTGAGGATGTTAGGAGATGTTACAATTGTAATATTGGAGCTATAAGAGACATGGAAATGAGGGAATCATATGATAAGTTGTGTGAAAATAGAATGTTAAAGGAAGAGTACCAAATTGTTGAAAGGAAGGATTTAACTTGTGCCCTATAATTCCTCACTATTTTCAAAACTGAATGGATCATGATAGTGTTGAGCTAAATTCATGATGGAAGTTTATGGTTAGAAGATGGTCTAGTGAAAATATCAAAGAGGATCATCCATATGGTAATAGGGTATCCAACCCTAGATCGGCCCAAAACCCTCAAAAGTGACTCTAAGGAAGCAATTGAGAAGAACACACGAGCCAAATGGAACAAGAGAGGAATGACTATAGATACTATCTAAGACCCTCTTTTTGACTTTTTTGTTAGGGTTATTTCTCACAAATTTTATCAATCCAGCAGACTTAACAATGTTCCATGCATTGTAGTGGATATTGGGTATAAACTAGTCAAGAAGGATCATACCTATGATCTTGCAAAATTGCAATGGCAAAAAATCAATGCAAACTTAGGAGAAATAAGGAGAACTAAGGGAGCACAGTGAAAATTTGGTGCAATTTTGATTTGTATATTTTTCTATGTACTGAATTTCCATCCTTTCATAAAGTTAGCTAGAAAACCAATAGGTCCATTATTGCTCAAGTTAATGAATACGTTGAACAAATAGGACCTAATTTTGAAACCCTTATGACAAGTTATTTTGAGGATTTCAAGAAGTCTAGGAAATAGAGATTGAGGATACCTATTTCATTGGTTGAGCAACATGTAAATGATGTATGTTTTTTTGTAGATATTGATTATACCTATATTCAAGCAGCCATACCAAGGCTTAGATGGTTAAGACCTCTTGCCTATTAAATTAATATAGATGAGGCATTTGTAGCTATAACAACATTATTAGTAGAAGAAGTAGATAAGAAGTCACCACATATTGGGACCTATGATGTGGTAAAATCAAAGGTGGACATGGAGTTGAAAACTACCTCCACATTAAAGAAAAATGATAAATTGGTAAAGAAACTCAAGAAAAAATTTGGAGAAGGCACAATAGAGGCAGAGGAGGAGGAGGAGGAAGATGAAGAAGGAGATGATAATGAAGATGAACAAGGACAAGGGCCACTTGCATTAACCCAAGGCATGGGTGAGGATGATGAAGAAGAAGAAGGTAAAAAGTAGGAAGCACCAAAAGAAGATCCTAAGAGGAGAAAGACACAAAAACAACTTGCAACACAACCCAAAGGGAAGAAGAAAGCAACAAAGCCAAGCCCAACCATGCCTACTACAAAGGCAGACACAAGGGCACCAAAAAAAGTGGCAAAGGAATAGGAGAAGCAAAAAGCCATAGAACAAGGAGGGCCTGCAGAAAAGAAAAGAAGAAAATATGTTGCACCCCCAAATTCAGATGAAGTAAAAATAGAATCTAACAATGAGCAATTCAAAGTGGTAAGTCACACCACCAAATCCAACCTTGAAAATGTTTGTGATAACATTAGGGATAATGCAAATTTGGTTAGACTAAAAGGCATTGATTTTAATAAGCTAAGTGGAGAAGATAAAAACATAGTGGTAGAGTCTATCTACACTATGATGGCCAAGTTCAAGCATGGAGGACATAACAGAGTCAACTTTGGCTCGTGTAATGCCAGACCTAACTAAAGGTCAATTAAGTAAGGCTACCAAGAAACATGGAATCAAGTTTGCACCCAAATACAGAGCCTTCACCATTTTGGAAAAAAATTGAGGATGTTGTAAAGAAATCCACACAAATGTGGAAATTGATTTATGGGCTAACTACTATCAAAGAAGGACAAGACAATCCCTTTGAGGGAATAAATGATGAGTAAGAAGAGGAGAATGAAAAGAAAGAAGGTGAAAAAGAGAATGAGGAAGTAATAGTGGAGAAGGAGACACAGAATGGTGACATGGAAACTACTAAAGAGTAACAACAAGAACAAAGTGTCCAAGACATCTAACTACCACCACCTAGACCTCCACATGTAGCACCTACATCTATAGAAACCATAATTGTAAAGGATATTATTGATACCTCAAGTAAGAACATCAATCCATTGACTATAGAGGATCTCAAAAAGATCCTTCACCAAACAACCCTGCAATCACCATTATGCACAAATCCAATTTTGGTGAGTGTAGAGGAATTGCAAAAAGTTGTAGCTAAAATAACCAAGGAGAAGGTAAACACACAAGAACCACCTTCACAACCTCCTATAGCTACACGTGATCAACCTCAAGAGCAGAAATCACAAGATGTGTCTACTAAGGTTGACACTATAGTCATAATAACTATCGAGGAGCAACATCAGGAGAAAATAAGATAGAAAGATACCACTAATCCTACAACACAAAGCCAAGGTGCACCTCCTCTAATCACCATAATTGATCAAGGTAGAAGAGAAGAAGACAAGGAAGAGGAGAAAACCCCCAAGAAAAGAGAGCAAGAGGCAATACAGACATTGGTTAATTTTCCTACCACAAGGACTCCTACCAAGCAAGTGAGCACTGATGCAGTACCATTGCAAATATCAACACTAGACTCAAGCTCCACCAAGGTGGAAAGGGTACTTCATTATGGAGACCCTGCACATGATGAAGAGATAGTCATACCAAGTTATGACTACAAGAAAATGAATTTGGTATGGATAAATGAAGCACAAGAGGCACTAGAGAAGAAGAAGAAGCAATAAATACTTAGGAATGAGTATAGGCAGAGGCAAGCATTAATAGAAATCAAAGACGTCTTCCTTGATGCATTCAGCTTGCTAGTGCCTAATGAAAAAAAGTCCATTATGGAGAAAATGTCTAACATAGTGGACTAGGTACAAAATGAAGACCTTGATACCAATGTTAAATTATTGGAATGGTTTGAGAAGAATTTTTAAATGAAGGTTAATGAAAAGATATCTGGTGAGATAGCACTATCACAAGTTGAATTGGCTAAAAATTTGAAAAGGTGAAAATAGTACTTGAGAACATATTCTCATTGTACTTCAAATTGTGTGATACCTCAATCTTCACACAAGAAACTAGCTAGAGAATAATGAGCTTGGAGAGGAACCTTAAGATATCAAGCACACAGCTACTCAAGGACCTAGCTCAAAGTGAGAAGCATTTTGCCACAACACTTCACACTCAAAGAGAATTAGTTGTACTTATAGCATATGAGGCTAATGCTAAGGCCAAATTAATACAGATCCAATCTACAATCACCCCACATATGGAAGTTTTGCATAAAGGAATGGTCTATGTAGAGAATGTTTTGAAGAAAGATACAAATATTTATACATTAGAAGGCCTAGTACATCTTGCAGCAGAGACAAGCATCCAGCTCAAAGTACTAGAAATTGCATTAGACAATTGGGATGCTACTTTGAAGGTAATAATGGAGGTAAATAAAACATTTTTGGCTAAATATTCCATTCATTCTTAGGACCCTTTGACATAAGTGTCAAAAAAGGGAGAGAAATGCATTTTTGAAATATATGCAGATATGAGAGATATGATACATTATGTAGATAAAAGGGGAGATAATACATTTTGGGGAGAAATACATTTTTGAATAAAATTTTGAGTTTTGAGGAGAGATAAGGAAGTAAAGCCAAAAGGATATCAAAAATTGCAAACAGATGTGTAAAAGGGGGAGTGGAAATAAAGGGGGAGTACAAATAGACTAGTTACAAAGTAGACAAGGCAAAAGAGTATCATAAACATTAGCATGAGACAAATTCAGCATAAGAGATTTTGGATACATTTGGCATAAGAGATTTTGGATACAGAAATGACACATCATCTCAGAGGGAGTTACAATTTCTTAAGGTATATAGTCTTCTACAAAATTTTGAACAAGTTTTGGAGTTTTGTACATATGTCAAACAAAGTGTGTATTATACTCATAGAGACCAGATTCATAATTCTTAGTTAAGAGTTTTTGCCACTCATGTCAAAGGGGAAGATTTTTTTTGGTCTCAGACTAGTTTCGACAATTGAGTATCAACACACTGAACCAATTTCTAAGTTGATGCCAAGTATGATATAGTTGTTGAGCTATAGTATGTGCCAAGCTAGAGATTCAACAGGTGTTGAGTAAACTTTAGGTGCCAAGAAAATATCAAGTGCCAAGTGATAAGTGATTCCAAGTCACTATAGGTGCAGAGCCACTATAGGTGTCGAGTAGAGTATTGATGTTGAGTGAGACATACTTACTATAGAAGCTGAGAGAAATAGAAATCCTATATGTGCCAAGCATTAGCAATTAGTAAGTGTCGAGTAACACAGAATTAACATATGAGTTTGTGCCCTCACAAACTCAGATGTAAACCATTTTTTAAGCTAACTTAAGATGAATCTTGATGGATCTTAAAGATAAGATCAAATCTTTTACATTCTCTATGCAATTAGCATGCAACCAATCATAAAAATGGAGAAGGCATGCAATCAATATGAAAAGTGAAAGAATTGAGCAGGAAAAGAAGGAAGAATAATGATCGTAGATTCATGCCTAACCATAAATATTTGAAGCCTTTAAAAGGAGGATGAAACCCCATAATTCATGTATGTGTAAGATTTATCTAGGAGAATAGTAGCAAACTTCAGAGGGGTATATAAGACTTAGAGAAGGAAGAGCAGCATTGTAGAATTTAGTTGGCTAGAATAGAGCATCAACACTTTGAACAAAGACATAATAAATCAAGAAAGGATCAAAATTAGACTGAGCAAAACAAGGATCTAGAGTCAGCAATTAAAGATTGTAAGTCATCAGGTCAATACATTATAATACTCTCTAGCCATTGTATTATGAATGAAAATCCTATGATGATAGGTTGGTTTAACAAGCATGTTGTAAACCTTTTAGCAAGGTGATAAATCCTTTAATAGGGTAACATTCCAAGTGAATGTTTGAAAATCCTTTAACCAGGTCACTTTTAACAAGGTGTAAAGCCTTTAACAAGGTATGACTTTCAAAGGGCAGACCATTGGAAGTGGTCAAATTTTGTAACCTTAAACAGTTACATATTGTTGCAATGATAATTTGTGGGTGGCATCCCCACCCTAGTTTTACCTTCTCATTTTGGAGGGTTTTTGGGTGACCAAATCTTGTGTTATCTATTTTCATGCATGTCTCTACTTTTATGTTAATTATATATGGTAGATGCATGTGAATGATCTTAGTTAAAAGTTTTAAGAGGTTGAATTTTGTTACCTTTGATTCACTCTCCCCCCCCCCCCCCCTCTTAGAAGTAAATATTCCCATTTGTAAATTCCAACAAAGGATGCATCATTGAATGTGGTGGCATTGGTAGAGATAGCAACACATGAGCTATTTTTTGTTTCTTCCATGATGTTGAAATAGTTGGACTAGGGGATGGATCATGGATCTACAATAGCTTAAGATAATATGACAAGAACATAAGTGGAAAATCAAAAATAGGTGAGGAAATCAAATCTATTGCACAAAAAACTTAATTAGATGAATGGCCCAACACCACCTCACTTATAATAGTTTTCTAACAAGCTTGGTAGATTTGGTAAGATTTAGAAAAAGAATCCTAACTATAATGCTAACTAATGGTTAATGAAATAACTCAATGATACAAGATAGTAAAGATATTTAGGGTATAGAAATGGAAAGAGCAAAAAACTAAGACCAACTGGTAGGCTAAGTGAGCTCTTTATCCAAGACACTTACATGACTTGAAGGACTACAATGCAAATTTGGGGTGTGAATTTAGTAGATGTTTGTCTTGTATGGATAGGCTACGGATGATTGTATGAGAAGGTACAATAAGGTAAAGCAAGTAAATATAAATAAAGTTAAGCTAAGAACATGAAACAAAAAGAAAAGTACAAACTAAAAGTATGTGATTTAAAGACAAGATAAAGGAGAGAGCCTTTTAACATTTAGCATGTGAACTATTAAGTGAGTTAACACCACTATCAAAATTCCCAACTATTTGTCTTCCTATCAAAAAAGAGAAAACAAAACCTCATGCAAACCAGCATACAAGATATATAGATCAATCTACTAGGTGAAATAATAAATATCACTAAACTAAGAATTGCACCATTGCTAGTGTGGTTGTACATGGACCAATTTCAAAAGGAATATGTCTTTCTTAACAATAACATCACCAAAAATAGAACTCAATTGAATGCAAAATAGGCAATCAGCCTCCTAATTAAAATAAACAAATAGCATAGTACTTAAAGCTTTACTGTTGCTATCATGGCTCTTTAAGCATTACTTGGTAATAAAGTTAGAAGGAGTTAACACCACTATCAAAATTCCCATCTATTTTTCTTCCTATCACCAAAGAGAAATGAAAACCTCATACAAACCAGCATACAAGATATATAGATCATTTGCAAGTTGATATAGAGGTTATTGGTCCTAACTAATTCGCGATGGACAATGAACAATCCATCTACAATCAGATCTTCAATCTCCCAATTTACACCTACCTTCCACCTTCAATAGGTTCCACCCAATACCCTCCCTCACATAGGGTTTCCATCTTCAATGACCTTTCCAACACTTCCAAGGACCTCAACACATTCAAACTAAATTGAGTCAAAGTTCTACACTTACCTTTCACAAGGTTATAACTCCAAGACCCAAAATGCTCTTATTGGAAAACAAAATTAAGCTAATAACAAAATCTCACAAACCATGAGGATTTGAACTTCTTTGAACTCATTTGGGCTGGAAAAAACTTCTCATAGAGGACAATCAAGAATAGACATTGGACTTGGACATTCACCTTTATCAATATTGATTTTTGGGACATGGTTCTCAAATATAGACAATTTCTTTATTGGACTCCAAGGTGAAGGAAATTTTGGTTGCATTACTAATGAATTTCCTAGAGTCACATTAAACCAATTCCATGGGCTAATATTAAAAACCATAGAAAATGAAAATGAATTATGTTCGAGTAAGACCATTCTATTGAATTCTATAAACATATATGAAAACCTAGAAAGGTATTTAAAATTAGATACAAAAGTAACAGAAAAAGCTAAACATACCATAGTAATGTTATCAAATTAAGGTTACCTTTAAACATCACATATTCACATGCTACTTTCTCTACTACCATCTTTGAATAGAAATACCAATTCTGAGCACCAAAAGAGAAAGACAAGAAATTAGTATAATAAAGTTGGAACATGGGGATAAGTTTACAAGTCTTTCCATGTTATACAAAACCAAAGTAAATGGGTTACCTTGTTTTGGATGCAGTAATGAAGGTTTCTCCAGTAGTCCTCATCAACTATGGTTTATGGATTTCTTATGGGGTTCAAGTTGTTTAGAGAAACTATCAAATGACTACTGCAAACTAGAACACTAAGAAGGGTTATAATTACCTAATTACAAAATAGCTAAGACCAAAGACAAACATCTATTCAAAATAGGGACTATTTGTATGGTGGCTTGCGGACTGCAACACCATCTATTTTCATATGGGAGTTATGGAAGGAGAGAAATAGACACACTTAAAAAAATAAAAGGATAGGAACAACTTACCACCAAGATGGAGGCTATCGCTATCAAGATTGTGAATAATAGATATTGAATATGCAACAAGTGGTGGAAAAGATGACTTATTGGGATGAGAAGATAAGAGGTAGATGGATTTGGGTTTTTTGATTCCTTGGTATGTTAGTTTGAGCCTAACTTGGTTTCAAGAATACTATAATATTCTCTACTTAACAAGGCCAACCACATGAAGGTGGAAGCTCATCTAGCCTCACCCCCCTTCCCCTAACATCAATCTAAATTATCCATTATCATCTAATTACATACTTCATTCATTCATTCATGCATTTATGAACTATAACATTCAATCAGTACAATCACATAACATTCATTAATATGATACAAAATTCATTAATACACAATACTAATCAAGACTTCATTAACACATAACAATATCCATTAACATATTAAAATAAAAGTCAATATTAATATGCAACATTCACAAATAATTACTTAAAATAAAGTTCTTTCATTATCCAACAAGGTTTATCAAAGACCATTTTTAAAACATCATTTCTTCTTTTTTGTTTTTCTTGGCTCTATTAAGAAAAAGGTTGATAGGAACATCAATATCTTCCTCATTTTCCTCCTCTTGTGGCACATTTAATGTCAAATTATGATGGCTCTTCCTCTTTGAAGGAGCAAGAGGCTACTACACAAAAGGGGGCTCTATTGCAAGAACAAATAAATGGGTTAAATTGGCATACTCTTTTTCTATTTTTAACTATTACAAGTCTATAATTAAGTACTAGTACAACATAACATGCATTTTTCTTAGCTAACAATTCCACATTAGGTAAATTAACATTTTGTTCCACCGCCACATCAACATGCTAAACACTTGGAACATACTCCACTCCTTCACCATGATGTTCAACATGCTCTAAAATATTCAAAATGAGGATACACGTTAAATTGTAATTAAAGATGTTAAATTGTATTCATAATTGCATGATTAATTTCCAATAGAAAATTAATACCTCCACCACTGTAATGCACATTATGGCCTTCATTACAAGTAGGTTCTATGATAGGATATGAAGGCTACAATAAAATGTTATGCACATTGTTATGCTGTCAATTTATGTTCAATACTAACACCAAAAAATAATTTTCTCAACTATTCAATTTCATTTACTTTTCATCTGACCAATTTACTTGTGTCTCATTTGGTGCACTAGATTCTAGGGCAAGGCTTTCAGATTCTTGGTGTAGGTGTGCAGCCACAATTTTATAGCCTTCCTTCAAGGCAATTTTTCTATCTTCATCTATGAGCTCCACATTGACTTCTATCCCCTATATTTTTTACTTAACATCATCAGTTTTCCATGTATGGTTTGATTAAGAAAAATTGTTTCCAAAATTATATAAAAATATATATATGAAATTTCATTACTATTGCTTACAAGTCAATACTGAAGATTCATATAGCCACTAGAACCAAGTTTGTGTTGGCCAACCTTTTCTAGTCTTGCTTTTGTAGCCATGGATGTGTCCTACAATCTATGAATAGTTTCAAACATGTTAGATTATATATTTACAAAGATAACTAATCAATGCATGATTATAATATACTTATACTATCACGACATACCTTCTTTTGCCCTGTGCTAGTTCATTTACTCTATTTTCACATAGCCTTTTCTCCTTTTCATCTTGTATTATTTCATTCCACTCCATCAATGGAATCATAGGAGGATGCTCATACTTTGGGTTCTCCTTAAGACCCCTTCTATATTGATCCCTCATAGTCTTTATGTGCCTTGATGCTCTTTTCAAAAGTAGGGTAGTGTCAAAAATGTTTTTCCCAAATAGGTCCTCAAAAGATGTAATTAGCTGATTTTTTAATTCAAAATCCTGTAAATTCCACCTTTTAAAAAAAAAAAAAATTGTTAGATCAATAACTTAAATATAGTACAATAAATGGAAGAAAAATAAATTATGTAGCAATGATATGAAACTATGTACCTTGTATCAAAAACATAGTCAAAGAAAACATTATTACCTACAAAAACATAAAGGGATTATCAGTCCAAAATGAGTTATGTATAAGTAAACTAAATTTACACTTTAAATAATAACAATTTTAAAGCACCTAGAAGCTTTCATAATTTAAACAAAAACATAGTTTTCTTGTTTAGCAACAATGTCCCTTCAAATGAACTAGTACCAGTCACATGGACTGCTCTAGGAAATGGATCATCTATAGTAGTACTGCTCTCTGTTGCTCTATCAATTGAAGGTCTATCTATTAGTGCAAAAAATAGGTACATGAGTACAAAACCCACCCAAAAAAAAAAAAATGCATAATTAGCACATTACGCATTATAGAAAAACAAGGTTTTACCAATTGTAGTGGGCATAGAAGAGGATGTTTGCATGCTCCTTGTTGTTGATGATGCACAAGGCAATATTGGACTACCAACCGAAGGAGGTCCTCAATTCTTGTGAGCTAAAAAATACAATATTGTTAGCAAAGATATTTGCAATGGATAAAGATAAAATGAGATACTAGCTAGAAGCATCCAAAAAAAAGGTTAAGTCTTATAATATTGGTGAAAACAAACAAAGAAAGTGTTACTTATCCGAAGGTTGTGCGCTACAACCCTCACCATGTTCACCGCACAATGTCACAACTATCACATATTTCTGTACAAGAACACATAATATTTTAGATCATGATCCATATGATACTATAAAATATTAACATCTATTGAACTTCTATTATTACTTTAGATTAATTATTACTTACCTTCAAAGATTGGACACTACAGTCTAATTCATTTTTCAGTGCCTCTTTCTCCTCGCTCATGTCATAGTCGATAATAATGTTAACAATTTCATTAGTGTATATTTTTTTGAGTTGTTGGGCCATGAACATAGGGTTAGCACTAAAGGTGACCCTCATGTAGAAATTATGCCTGTATTTCATATCTCATTTGTTCTACTATCGTTCTAGCTTTTTCCTATCATTTGTGACATCAATATCAGTAAAATTTCATCAAAATAACTCCAAAGCCATAAAGAAAAGAACATAATAATATGACATTTGTTTCTAAATAATAATAAAAATTACAATAATTAATGTTTACCTCTGCTGAAGGTGTCTAAGTTAGTGGAACCCTGCCTATGCATGGTGGTCTACCCATGTTGCCCTGTGAAAAAAATTACTAATTCTTAGAAATCAATAGAAAAATGAAAGTATTTGACATTTTGTACTTAATTTTTGTATCTACACATATGGTTTTGAAAGAAAAATTTGGTGTAACTAATGTGTATATATGAAAAAATCAAATTTAGTAAAATTTCATCAAAATAACTCCAAAGCCATAATGAAAAGAACATAATAATACAACATTGGTTTTTATATAACAATAAAAATTACAAGAATTAATGTTTATCTCTGTTGAAGGTGTGTGAAATGGTGCATCCCCGCCTGTACGTTGTGGTCTACCCATATTTCCCTATGACAAAGACTAGTAATTCTTAGAAATCAATAGCAAAATGAAAGTATTTGACATGTTGTAGTTAATGTTTATATCTACACATATGGTTTTGAAAGAACTAATAATGAGACATTTATTTCTATATAATTTGAACAATTACAATAATTAAGGTTTACCTCTATTGAAGAAGGTGTGTGAGATAGTGCATCCCCATCTGTACAACATGGTGGTCTATCCATGTCGCCCTATGAAAAAGATTTGTAATTCTTAGCAATCAACAACAAAATGAAAGTAATAGACTTACCAAAAAAAAATATTAATAATAAAGTAGATTGTATATGTAAATCATTTATCTTAAGTTAGCCAAAAATTTGGTGTAACTAATGTGTATATGTAAATAAATATTTGACATATTCTACTTAATGTTTATATCTGTACATATGGTTTTGAAAAAAAAAATTGGTCATACATGACCCCATCATAATTGGCATTGATCGTACCTAGATAGACATTTCATTGATCATCATCTTCATCCATGTCATCATCATCATCACCATCATCATACTTGTCACTTTGATCATCATCATCACCACCACCATCTTCATCATCATCATCATCATCATCATCTTCATCACCATCATCATGACCATCATCACCATCTTCATCAACATCATCATCATCATCATCATCATCATTGTCACCATTACTATTAGCATGGCCAAAATCATCACCATCTTCTTCTTCATCATTGGGTAACAGTCCTTCATGATAATAATTTTCTTCACCTTCTACTTCTTTAGTATCTTCTTCTTCCATCACATTATACTTTACTGACCTTCCTCTTGGATCATGTCTAACAAAAAATGACCAACCTGGTTTGTATGGAACACCAAAGTAAAACACTTGCTTGCACTAGCTTGGAAGAATATAGGGCTCATCCCTAACTTGCTCAAATGACCTTGTATTAATCATTGTAAATCCACTATCATGTTCAATAATAGTCATATCAGGATCATTTTGATTAAGCCATAGCTATACCATTTGATGACAAATATAACTATTTTGAATGAATTAAAGCCACACTCAAGTATATCATCCAAAATTCCATAGTATCAATTTTTGGATTGTTAAGGATGTATGTTAGTTTTAGACAAAATATAGGTGATCGTAAAGATTGCACTTATCTAAGAATCACACATTTTCTTCATTTTGTCTAACTTTTTTATGCGAAATTTATGGCCATGGTAGTATATAGCTTTGTGGTGTTTGACCTGCAATTTTTCAAACATGTCAAGATTATTTACATCGATATGTGAGTTGATATTAAACTTGTGGCTCATGATTAGTAATCTTTTGCATACCTTTGTATCTCTTAACCCATATACTAGATCAAGTACCATTGGCATAACATTGGGATCTCCACTGTGATGAGCTTCTTTAACCAACAATGCAACATTATCCCATGTTAATGAGTGACCATTTTCTTGAGATTGTTCAATCCATACCATCATCTAATCAAGATTGTTTGTAATATACAAATGTTGTGCATCCCACTCACGACCAACTATAAAGAAAATAATTAGACCAGTTAGAAAAAACTTACATTGATGATGGATAAGAATTAATAAACTATGAAAAAAACTTATAATTGCCTGTCAATCTCTTCAATCTACATTTCCCTATCAAGTACTCCCCTTTGAATTTTTCATTAGATTTGGGATCCCAAATGTGATCTACATGGATATTTGCTGCAAACTTTGGAAGATGTACACCATGGTCTAGTATACCATATATCCCTCTACCATAGAACCCTTAGGACATGCTCTTTGTCAAACCAAGCCCTTCATAAATTTCAAGTGCCTCTCAACCATCCACATTGACTTAGTTTGTATAGGTCCATACAATTCAATCTCCTCAACTTGATGTATGAGGTAGTGTTCTTGAGCATTGACAAAGTTTGAAGGTAGGCACTTTTTCAGTTCACACATAAGCTATGAAATTTTTCTTTTATAATATTTTGTATCTTTTTTATCAATTTCTTTAGATGATAACCACCTAAAAGAGATTGAACACACAAGAACATATAAATGAGATTTTAGATAAAATTATACAATAGATTTCAGATAAAATTATACAAATCTTAAAAAAAACATTTCTAATCTCGTGTATTTTCCAAGGTCATATATAACTTGTTTAATATTGTTGTCAAACTAGTGTGGGAGGGATAGAGGTAGGACATCAATCACTAAAAATTGATCATTTCAATATATTATTAAATAATGCAATAGGTCATACATTCAATTTTACAAATATACTATAAATAGAGAACATAACTTACCTTGATGAAGGTATGCCAATCATATATTTTCAGCCCTGGCCCAAAATCACTTGTCTTTGATATAAGAGTGCTTATATTTGTAGCAAATCCTATTGGAATTTTTTTTTTATAACTTATTTTAATGCATCACTTTGTTGCTCTGTTAATAACCAAGGAAGAGAACTTGTATTTATGCAGTCTCCATTGCTATTTGATTCAATAAAATATTTTAGTGCATGATTGGATTCATGAATGTTAGTACAAATTTTGGCAATTTTTTCTCTATCATGTCTTCCATCCAATATTTTTCATAGTGTCTCTATTAAATTCTTTTCAGTATGCATAACATCAAACAAATGCACGATTTAGTATAGTAACCTACTAAATTGAGTAGAATAACTTTTCATTTCTCTAGGAAGTTGGTCATTGATGCCTTGACAACCTTCATGAGCATCAATTACATCATTTGTAAATATAAGACAATATCAAAATACAAATTTTAAACTTTGGATGAAAAATTGGACATTACCTTGATGATTTAGTCTATCGTATTTCAACTTTCATAAATGAGGTGTCATTCTTCATGGCCTTGATGATGTCTCTTCTTTCCCATTAAAAAGATGTTTTTTGGTAATTTGATAGTTATGATTATTGTGGAGAAAGTGCTTAAACTCATCAAACACCTACTTTCCTAAACTTTTTGAATGAAGAAATTTCATCTTCGAACCACAAACTAGACATGTGAATTTTCTCTTTAGACCTAAAAGATCATGTACAATTATCATGCACATCTTAGGCATATGATAAGTAATGTGTAAACACTATAACATACCAAAAAATATGTGATCTTAAGAATATAACATACCACAAAAATGAGTTAGTCTAGAGGCATCATGTATTCTTCATACAAGCATTGCATGGAATTGAAATTGTCAATGTCCTATTGGTCTAGAGATGTCATATATATTGACATCATTTCATAACTTCAACAACTCATCAATTAGAGGCTCAATATACACATTCATATCTTTAACTTGGTACTTACCTAGTAATTGAATGAACATAAATGTTACATAATTATCATGACCATTTTCATGCACTATTTATAAATTAATTTAGATAATTATTAAAATGAAAAAATGCCTAGCACAATCATTGAGAACATTATGTGCTCCCTCTTTATGGACATCCAAGGAGGAATGCTATTGTTAATAAAAAAGACAAGCGACACTGAGTAAATAGATCTCATATGTCCAAATGGATTGACATCGTCCACTACCAATGAAAGCTTCAGATTACAAGGTCCTTCTTTAAAGTGTGACCATGATTCTTCTATCTCTTTAAATGTAAAACCATCTGTAGGCATTTGTATAATGTCATCTTGACTTCTATTATGTGCATGGTAATCCATAAATTGTGTCAAGCTAGTGCACTTGAATAATCATTGAAGATGTAAAATAATTAGAATGTACTAAAAAACCTTTTGAGGCACCTTTTTTGTTATTTGATCTAATCAATATGTACTAATATGAAAATCAAGGCATTCTGTTGCAAATTCATGTTGTTTATGATATAGAATATGATCATTAGGACATGCATATATTGTCTAATACTTCATTCTAATCTGATTCATAATGGTAGATAATTCTCGATACGAATGAGGAAAATTTTTTGATGGTGGTAACAAAAACTCACCTATCAATCTACAACAACAAATATGCATTGTTAATATAATAAATAGTAATTGTATGCTAACATTCAAGATGACAAAAATAAAATACCTTAGCATACATGACATTGCTACATTGGATAAACCATTCATCACCTATAAGTTCACCAACAACAATATAGTTGAGAGAAGAGTTGTTTGGGAGCCTTTGTATAGGGGCTTGTGTGCCTTTTCAAGTAAAGGTATATCAAGACCGTCTTTATCATCATTATTAGATGACCTAATACCATCATCGTGAGCTTCTTCATCACCTAATCCAATACCATCTTCTCCAATAATGTTCTCTAGCAAAAAATCTTCTTCCATGGGAGTGTTATCCTCAACTTGGATATTCACACCTCCATGTTCCTCCAATAGGAAATCCATTTATAGCAATGGACAAAAATTGTGGCCACCTTCAATGTGACCATGTTTCTTATAGTGACTCTGGGCTGTTGTGATTAGAATTCTTCAATTCTTTAAGCCCTTACACTTTTTTCAAGGACAATTATATTTATCAGCTTTTTTTTGGAACTAAGACCACAATGTAGCCATTGTCTTGTTATGTTGTTCTAGGTTCATGTTGTTAGGCATGGTCTTTCTTCACAGGAAACTATATTTGCAAATAAATTGGACATGTTGTACTTAATTTTATATCTGCACATATGGTTTTGAAGAAAAATTTGATCTAACTAATGTGTGTATTATCTGCAAAAAAATTGAACATGTTGCACTTAATGTTATCTGCACATATGGTTTTGAAAGAAAAATTTGGTGTGACTAATGTGTTCTCTAATTGTAACAACACTTCTACATTATAATATAATGAATTTTTTGCAATTTTAAGTGCAATTCCCTAGGTCTCCAATGATCTAGAACATAAAAAGATAGTAAACATATGGATACAAATGTTTTGAGCACAAACCAATGAGCTTTTTTACAAAGATTGTATGAAGAAGTGCTCAAAGGTTTTCAAAAGAGTACTGCTACTTTGTAATCATAATTGTAGCATTTAGGTTAGCATTTAGTTGGGGTAAAAATCACCACACTAGATGTGCAAAGGGAAATATGTGTGAAGCTTCCTCCTTCTGAAGCTGTTATATATTCAATGAATTCACTAACAAAAGTGACTCACCACAAAAGTATAGAATCAACATGTTTTGAATGTGAAAAATATTTGCATGTTACTGCAAACCACTACATGTCGTTAGTTGGAGGGAATTCTTAATTAAACAAATGATCATGGGCATTAGATTGTTAAAGCATGGATGAGAGTAGATTAGAGGAAATTTTATTGTAAATTGAGGTTGATATGGCTTTAAAAAGTTTATTACTAGTCATAGTCCCCAACACTTAATCAGTTGGTCAAGATGAAAAGGTGTATTTATGATGAAATAATTTTTTAAGTCTCATGCTATTTGAGGAGAACAATGTTTTATTCAAAATAGACATTGCCAAAGTCTAAGTCTAACAATAGTTAAAGGAGATTCAACATCCACTAGTCCCATCAGCAAAGTAGATTATATCAGGTTTGAGAATTGTAGAAGATTGAGAATTAGTGCATTATCAAGTAATTCATTCTTATTTGTACAAATAAATTATTGTTTTGATGGAAAAGTTTGGTAAATAGGTGAAGAAAGAAAAAGCAAGTTTAGTATATTTTTTAAAAGATGAATTGGTGAAACTTAATAAGGCTAATTCAGAATTGGCAGAAACTATAAAGAAGTTGAGAAAAGATATGCATGAAAGTTCATGTGAAAATTATATTCTTCAAAAAATTGGATAAAGTTGAAAAGGAAAATGGAGAATTAAAAGAAAATTTAAAGTTGTTTGATCAAGTTAACAAGAAGAATGAAGATCTAGAAGCAAGAATCAAGTTGTTAAAAAAGAAAGTGTGAATCTAAGGTCACCCTCTAGTGTGTTATGTCACATGTGATATAAGTAATTTGTGTCCTTTAGTTGATATGGATGATGTACCTAAGGTTTCTTCAAGTGAAGAAGAAGTTGAAGTTAAGGATGTGTACAAATCACTAGATCTTGGAAGTGCAAGTTGTAATTTTTAAAGTAAAGGTTTTTTGAAAATAATATTGTTTGAAGATCATGCACAAAATGAGATATAAAGGAAGAGGACTAGGAAACCATGGGCAAATAATAAGAAAGCCCATTTATCCAATTATGAGGTCACGGAATGAAGGTCTCAAATATGGTAAGAAAGATAGATCAGATGTTGCCAATGATACAAGTTCATGTCAGTCAGCTCAAAGAGTGCAATAATCACATTGTCATAGAGGACAAATAAATAAATAAATAAGTAGGGATCTTGATCTTTTTCCAATTTGTTAAAAAAACATGTTGGAATAGAGAGAGGAATAGAAAATTCAAAAAATGCAATGCCTTGTTGTGCTGGTCCAAATCCTTAAGCCAAATATATTTCTCCCATTTTCATAGAAGAAATTAAATTTCTCTTTTATCTGAAAATGGATCCTTCACTATCTTTGTCACTCTTTGTCACTTTTTTTGTCTCGTTCTTATTGAGCCTTTGTTAGTCTTAGTTTAACAATGTTACTTGTCACTACCAATCTTCCAGCTGATGGTTAATGCTAGCTTCTATTATATAAAGCTTCATAATGATTTCATCTCTAGAGTATTTATCGACATTATTTATTTTAACTTATTAATCTCATTGTTATTTACTTGAAAGATGAATAAGTAATGAATTCTAAAGCTAAAATATAAAATTGAATTTACAGGGCTAAAAAAGGTACCAATAAAAACCTATCAAAGAAATTAGGACAAATCTTGGGAAAAGTATTGATGTAATTTAAAATTATTATAACAAGAGGGTGAGTTTAAGGAACTATTTTTTTTTTCTTGCCATGATTAGGCCACATGCAAAATATAGAACAACTTTTTTTTCATTGTATATAACCATAAAATTGAAACAATGTAGTTTTTAATTTAATGGTTAGCATTCTTAGAGAAAATACACCTAGGCACTTCCAATAAATTGCAACTCACTATGCAGATGGAGATAAAGGTGAACTAGAAGGTTCACAAGGAAAAGTTAGTAATATGTTAGGATCACAACTTCCTTAAGAACCCTAACCGCCACATCTCTTTTTGATCACGATATTGTTTTGTTGTATGTTATATACTCTCTTATAAATGTAGGCACTTGGGTCTTTCTCTATTTAGAAGCACCTTGTGTCTAGCTAATGGCACCTTACCCACTTGAACAAGGCAATTGACATAATCACACTAGCTCCATTCTCCTCTCTACTTGTGCATAAACAATTTTTCCACTCTTATTGTTTGGATCAGGTCTCTAGATTATCAAGGGATGGAAGTAATTGAGTGTATTTATTATCTAATAGAAAAAAATAAAAAACCCTAGGATACAAATGATTTCTAAACACATTTCAATAAAAACCTTCGCAAACTTCCACTGTTTTTATACATTTTTTTAATAGCTTTGTAAAATTCCAAAATTGAAGTTGAAAATCTAGTGAACCCTATGACAAAGGGCTTTTCCATATTTGTGATTTGCAAATGGCAACAAAAATACCCCTAGGGTTGTATAGTTTGCACTTTGCCCAACCACCCTACTCCATTTTCCTATCTTATCATCTAGTAGGAATTTGAACACCTAGCTTTAAAATAATTGTTCCTTATGCTCTATCATGCTATCTTGTGAAGTACTACTCATAAAGCATGGGTCTCAAAACTACACAATTGAATCCTAATAGCAATACCATAAGCTGACTTGCTATGGAAAATATCTCCTACTTATATATCACTATAGAAAGGTGTTTACTTTCATTTGCTATGTTTCTTTTTCATTTAAAACTCAACTTTTATGGTTCCAAGAATATTCTCTCTTAGTCTCTTTAGGGTCCTACCTTGAGCATGTGAATTTGGTTTAGGTATGATTAAACATAGCTGAGCTAAATCTGCACTCTTGTGGTAGGGTGCTAAGAATACCTAGGCCTGCCAAGGACTATTAGAAAGTAGTCTTGACCTATTCATATTTTAACAAGGGTATTCCAACCTAGTATTGATTTGTTAAATCTATATTTCTCATGTGGTTGGAATCTAGGGTTATACAAGCATCTCTAGGGTTAATTACCTTAGATCTCTATTTCTTATTATCCTAGAACTCAAAGTATGTTATTAGCATTACTTGGAGAAGAGAGTAAGTAATTGTGCCCTAAGAATTTTCCTCTATGGCTTGGGTTTACTACTCAACATGGTGAGTACATTTCTTTATTATCCGATGAAACCTGCAATAGTTTTCAGAAAATAATTGTGTGATTTAAAATGACACATTTTAATATTTTTGTAAATAAGTCCAGTTGCTTTTCTAAATTTTCATTATAAATGACTCCCAAAAGTTTTGTGATTAATGTTTGAGTCTTTGATTGTATTGAGAACTAAATATTTCTTACTTTTAGCACTTTTAGTGATTATGTCAACATAATAGTAATTTTTGATGTAAAGCAAGTCATTTATTTGTTTGGTGCCTATGTACTACACTTGGTTTTTGAAAAAATAAAAATAAAAATTCAAGAAAGGTTTAATAATATTCATAGAAATGAAAAAAGTTGATTTATTTTTTAAGGTCTTGGGTTGAGTGAGTGATGAGGTCTGAGAAATAAAATGGCTTGTCAATGAATGAATAGCAAATATGTTCTGTGAGGCTAGCTCTACAAGAACATCTAGATGTTGTATTCAAGATGGGGGAGCAATAGGAGAGGGAGTGGGTAGGGTACATAGGGGCCTTGTACTACTGAGTTTGAGTTTAGATGGTTGGCATTCTTAGAGACAATATGAGGGCATCAAGGCAACATTAAAGGCATTGATTAGAAAGATGGTGAATATAGAGAACTTCATTAAGTATTTAGGTGACAACCTGACAGAAGCCACTAAGGCCATCAAGTTCCTATGGCATTGGGTTGACTAGTCAAGTTGGAGAATGGAGAAAATACCACGTCTTTCTTTAGTTCAGATAGAAAATGGATCCCCCTAAGGGGAGTTTCCATCCAATGATGGTGTTTGGTTATGATGTTGACTCGCATCCTCATTGAAAGATATTTCACTATCACTATTTTTTTCCATTTAAGTCTTTTTAGGGTTTACACATTACTAAATTTAACAATTTTTTCAACTTTTCTCATTTGTGTAGCAATATGGGGAACAATTGTATTAAGTATTTTTAGATTTTGAGAGTCCAATTAAAAGTTTTTTACACACAAATTCTGTATGGTTGCATGTAATTAGAGGAAGTCATTTTACAATTTCTTTATGGCTATGTGCATAAAAAAATTGATCAAGAATTTGAGCAATGGTCTTGCAAATTCTATAAGGTATCAAAATGTTTTAGTATAAAACATAATTGGATGGGATCATTCATTTTGGTAAAAATCGGCTATAGCTATGAACATTTCTGAGCATTTGTTAGAAGATGGTTTTCATGGAATGGACCTTGTCAAGGAAGGTTCAAAAAGTGCAAATTTTGACCTCAGCAAATATTGTGCTAGTCTATCTGATTTTGTTATTCCTGATGTTACAAAATTTTGTAGCTCTAATAATAGCATGAATTTTCCCACTAACAGGAAAAATATAAATAAACTATGAATGTTGTTACATGCATTTCATCAAGTGTTTAATTGCTTAATGTACTAAGACCCACTTTAAAGGTACCAAAGAATAGTTTTTGGGGTGAAATTTTATTTCATCGAGGCATATTTGGTGCAAATCTGGTAACCAAAATCTTAGAGTTTTTCCTTGTTCATATTATCATTTCATGGACTTAAATTAGAAATAAGATTTATCCATAATAATAGCAACTTAAGGGTGTTTTTCTTCCTAAGACCAAGTGTGAAGATCGTTTAGATAAAAGTGGATAGTCATAGGGCAACGATAAGGACAATGAGACACTTAATGCAGACCAATTAGTATGACAACCAAGGGAGCATTTTAGAATTAACAAAGTGGATAAACAATCACCAAAGAAATGGATGGTTCTAATATAGATTAAAGATTATTAGCATGGTGTTTTTTTACAAGATGATAATTATTTGAGACAAGAATAGTGCTTTAAAATGATGGAACATTAATCAGTAATCCTACAAGAAAGACATTGCTATTGAAATTAAGAGCTGTGGACTAGGATATGGAAGACAAAGTAGAGGTATCCATCAGAGCAATCATGGAGGACAACATTATGAGGACATGAAAAAATAGAGGTCTATTATGTAATAGAAAAAGATGCATTAAGAAGACTGAGGTCTCAAATTGTTCCATGAGCTCAAAGGGAATTTTTCGTGATGTGGCAAATCTATGAGGTCCTTCTAATAGTATTGAAGGTTGGTATGGTGAGCATGCAAAGGTTGTAAAAGGGATGTATAAATAACAATGATGAACAAATGATAACTACACTATTATGATAGTGTTGAAGGTATGTTAACAATATGAATTAACTTTAATCCAAACCAAGAATGTAGTAGCATGTAAAGGACAATGGTCAGTGAAGCATCAAGGTCATCATCTTAAGTGGTAGACATGAATGACCAAAAAAGATAGTAGCATTGTTCTTAATAACCATATGTAGTCTTAAAGTGGTTCGTTGGGAAGACTAGCAAAGGTAAAACTACTATAAGGGAGTAGTCAACAAGAAGTCATGAAGGACTACTAGAGCACAATACAAATACAAAGTACCATGCAAGTGAGGAGTGATGGAGGTGAAAGGAATGGAGATTCAAAGCTATGAGCAAAATTTAAGAGCCCCATCATTTTTTTCAATCAAGGTCACAGGTAAGAAACAACTTTTCTTGAGAACAAGATGGATCAACTGAACAACATGCCAAAACACTAATTTGTGAATGCTAGAGGAGCAACAATTTGGAGGGTAGCACAAAAACAATGTTTATGATAGTCATATCTCAAAATAAGGATCACCTATAGGCCAAATAATCAAAGGAAAAGAAGATCATTACATGACAGTCATCTCAACACAAGCTTGACCTATAGGGCCAAACAATCATAAAGGTGGAAAAGATTATCAATTGATGATAATGGCGACCATCCAATTAGTAATGGTGCATGAAATCTGGAAGGAGTAGTCATTATTCTTTTAATACCATGAAACAATATAGAAAAATAAGTGACAAACTTTTTTAATATGATACATTGATGTACAATAGTGGCAAGCACTATGATTGAGTGTCAATGAAGGGGATCATCCAATAGGTAGATAACAACGTACTAAGGTTTTGTATGAGCTTTGACAAGGTAAAAGATAATAATCAACTGACATCCCTCAAAAAGAGGATTTGTGACAATGGCAGATCATGTTTAGGGGATGTGGTAGACTTACAAGTAGTGGTGCCATTGAGAGTGCATAGTATATGACTAAATGCTAATATAAGCAAGAGTTGTTTTCTAGTACCTACAAGTTAGGTTTTTTATATAATGAAGTTGAGAAAAATCTTCTAAGGACAATTTTAGGGTACAAATATCAAGACTTAGGAAAAAAACATGCAATGAAAGTCCTAGTAATAGTAGAGATTGTAGAACCTCTAGATAATCACCATGAAGAACATATTACAAGCCATAAAGAGTGATTCAGTAACAGGTCAAAGCATTATAAATAAAATGAAGATATTTGACATGCCTAGTTGACATGTGACAGTTAAGAATATGATATATGAAGGTATCTTGAGAAACAACCTTGAAGGAAACAATGACCTAATAAGGGTTACAATCATGGTCTTATATCTTTGTTTGGCCTTTTCCAAAGATTAATGACAGTGCAAAGAATATACCAAACCCAATATCAAGTTAGGTTTTTTATATAATGAAGTTGAGAAAAATCTTCTAAGGACAATTTTAGGGTACAAATATCAAGACTTAGGCAAAAAACATGCAATGAAAGTCCTAGTAATAGTAGAGACTGTAGAACCTCTAGATAATCACCATGAAGAACATATTACAAGCCATAAAGAGTGATTCAGTTACAGTTCAAAGAATTATAAATAAAATGAAGATATTTGACATGCCTAGTTGACATGTGACAGTTAAGAATATGATATATGAAGGTATCTTGAGAAACAACCTTGAAGGAAACAATGACCTAATAAGGGTTACAATCATGGTCTTATATCTTTGTTTGGCCTTTTCCAAAGATTAATGACTGTGCAAAGAATATACCAAACCCAATATGAAACAATGCTAGAGCTAATCATATAAATAGGACCTCCCTTGAAAATGAGACAATTAATGCTTATATGACCATAAGTTAACTAGAAGATATGCTTATAGAATTATGTTCACAACTTTACATTGCAGTATTTCTAGCTTTCGTACATTCTTTTGCCATTCAACCATATTGTCTAGCCAAAATAGCACCTTTTTAGTTATAGGATTGGACATTCCTTACTACCAAAGTACTATGCTGATCTTCATTAAATGTCAATCTGAGAGCATGAACTTGAGATGATGTCTGCAAAGTATATGATCTAGTTTTCGCTAAAAGTCACTACTACCTTGAATGCAATAACCATTAAGGATATCTAGTTTATCCAAAGTAAAGACAACTATCAAATACTTGGAAGGGAATTCTAATTATTTAACCATACACCTATGCACCTACTGGTGTAGGAATAGTGACTGGTTCTATTTCCAGTGGCTACAGGAATGACAGTTCTAATCTTAACTTAGAAAATTGAGTCTAACTCCTACTTACTAAAGTAAACTCCACCTTCTGTGTGGGCCCCCACAGAAGAATGAAGGAAAAGATCGACTCAAAAAAAAGTATAGAAACTTAGCAAAGTCATGTATTCTTTCAAATATGTAGTATTAAAATAACTTGGGAAAACAACAAGATGTCTATCAACTCTATCTGTCTGCTCACTACTTAACCTCATGGATACAAATGAGGTATTATTTAAAAGGAAGGAAAACAATAAACTCCTATAATTATGACTTCCTCGTGAAGGAAAGTCAGTTACAACTTAAGACTGCAAGAATGCAATTGTAAAGACATTAGTTATCCCTTAAATTCCCCACAAATATAGATCATAGCAAATGCTAGATCTACTCTTTTCTCTAACTTTAAACAGTTTCCAGGAATCCAAGTATCGTGCTTTACATGTTTAACCGATCACTTTGATGCTTACTTCCTTGCTTAGCCACTTTATCAGATCCCTCTATGTTATTCATTAAAACAGGTCCCTTCTGACTTTGCCGCCAAGTCTCCAGCTGCAATAGTGTCATAATGCTTCTCATTAATACCATCAATGCCTTAGCACTATTCCTTTGCAATTTGTTTTTGATTAACTCCAACTTAGCTTGTATTCCTACGATCAACATTTAATGCACACAAAACAATTCTCCAAATACAAAAGGAAGAAAATACTTAAGGTACTATTTCAAAAAACCCAACATCCAATTCTTCATTCAATCAAAGGAAAGTCTTTGTCAAACAGCTACCAACATCTTGCAAATGAAAAAATTGATATCAAGTCTTAAAGAGAGTTTAATGGTTACAGTTCTAACCTATTGTAGATATAGATGTTTATTTGGCCTTTGCCAATCTAGGGTTGCTATCCCACTGATTTTCAAATTTATGTGCCAAGGAAGAGATGTAGCTTCCTAAACAGGTGATCACTAGCATTTAACCTTTAGATAGACCGTAGTTAGTTCCCACAGAGTATACTACTCGACATTTTGTTTCTTTCCACAATATCACAATTTCCTACAGTGAATAGCTCCATTGTAATGACTTACCTGCTGTAAAATGAAAAAAAAGGGATTCACCCTAATAAAAAATTTAATATATGTACAAATGTAACATTACAAAATGAAAACACATGAGATTTACAGGTTGGTAATGAAATATTTTACCTATTTGATTCACCACATTACATAAAAGAAAGGCCTGGTTACCACTGTGGCCCCTCTACCTATTCGTGAATCAAGTACAGAACCATGGAAGAATACAAATAGGGCATAGAAAATAAAAATGGAATCCTAGGCCTTATATGATGACCCTTCTTTTCGTTGTCATAAAACCAAACAATCATGTAGCCTCAATCTTTGTCATTAGAGATGTAGCAACAATGAGTTCCTGTGCAAATTTTCTTTAATGTCCCCACTAACTAGGACATTAATATCTGCCAAAACCAAAGTTAGAATTTATACAATAATATAATATATTTCATTATTCTATCTTCTATCCTAACCCAACCTTATAGATATCTCTAGATCGGGTTCCTCTATTGGTCAATTGTCTTTCCTAGAATGCACCCTTTAAGACTCTCATATGCATATGTTTATCCAATTCTCATCTTAGCCATTCATATAGGATTACTCATCTATCGTACTGGCATGATGGCCATTCATACAAGGATCTCACTTCCTGCACTAGCACTATGAGGTTTGATTTATTTCTTATCCATCCATCTACTCTGGGTTGTACTAACATCTTGTACTAGCATACTAGCCATTCATACAAGGATGGTACTACCTCTTGCATCAGTAGTAGGAGATTCCATCTAGCCATTCATATAAGATGACGTCAAACTCTACACTAGCACACAACCATTCATATAGAGATGAGCACAACCTTACATTGGCACTATGGAAGTTTGAAATTAATTAATTTCATTCATTAGAAATTATACCATTATCTTACTACCTTCAATTAATATGTCTTATAATTGAGTCTCATTATTAAATAAAAATATGGTTCTTGTAGACTATCACATATTTATATTTCATTAAATATACTAACATATTAATTAAATACAATATATTAAAACACTTTACCTTTAAGGGAAGTCCCTTCCCAAAGTCTCTAATAATCCCGATATAACTAGACTTTCGTTGGAGTCTTGTTGGTGGTTAATGGCCGGTGAGTGCCTCACTTTATGTCTTTATGTGATGCAATATCCCTCCAAGGCGTAGTACCCTCCCTCTTAGCATGACATCCAGCTTGGTGACGGGTGGCGATTTATTGATCTTGGCGCAGGTCGTATATCACGTGGGATAAAGTGAATATGTACCAGTGACGTCCTCCAAAAATGCCTTTGAAACCACCATCGAGTTGTCCTCCTGCTGCGCGGGGTCCCAAATACTGATGATACGTGGTTGCTATGTCAAAACCTCTGCTTTGGAATCCACGATGGGGACGTACCTCCCTGTCAGCGTGACCTCAATGTCTTTACCGCACAGCAATGTGTATATGCTTCCGATGCTTTATGGAAAAATTGGGTGCCCACGTCTTATCTGACACCCCCACTTTCCTTCGATTGCTTTTAATATACTCGCCTTTCTCTGACAGTCTTCCTGCAAACTAATCCTATGTGTATATTCCTCCGCTCCCCTTCAGAGATAAAAACCTCTTCGTACCCTCCTTTCAAAAATGCCTCCCACTTTATATGTGGGTTGTGCTAATTAATTAATAGGTGCGACTTTTCAATCTTTTTTTATTAAGGGTTTATTAGTCGATATTTTCCCATTGTTAATTTAATATTATCAGTGTTTTATGATTCATTATATAGAAAATAGAAATTTATTCTATTTATATTATTACTCATTAAAATAGAAATCTATTCTTTTCATAAAAATATTTATTAAGGATATTATTATTGAGATAAAATTGTTGGAAATATATTTAATATTTCTATTGAATAATATTTACAAGGCATATATTTATATTTAAAATCATATATGTTTTGAGGGTTATATGTCAAAATAGGATCAACGATTGATTTAAACAAACCCAAACAGTTAAACCTACTTATTGAGGGTTTTCATGCTTCATGTGAACTTTCAGTTTTTTGCGTATGGCCCTTCGCTTGCACTCCCCTTCTGTCGGCACTTGTCATACTGCACTTACTGCGGGAGCTTTAGGTTAGGATATAATGGCTCCGACCAGCGGTGAACCAGTTGTTTCTGGTATTTACGCTGTTGCTTCGGACTGCCATGGCGCCGCCACCGAACAAACGCCTGCACAAGTTTGTCTCGAAGGTTTTCCATGAGGTAATCCTGATATTGTCCTTCCTTTGCAAGAATTTGATGCTGCATGTGACTGGTTAGAACAACATACCTTGATAGGGTATTTTGTTGGTAGGAGTCCCCCTGAAGCTATGCTCAGAGAATGGGTCAACAAAAACTGGACTCCTCATGGAGTCCGCCTTGACACTGTGCAAAACCTTACCAAAGGTTTTTTTTAATTTCGCTTTGCTAACCCGTTGCAAGCAGATGCAGTTTTTACCAACGGCCCTTGGTCTGTGCGTTCCTCTCTACTTGTTTTTCAGAAATGGTCCCGAGACTTCTCTGTCTCGGATGATAAAAAGCTTAGGGTTCCTGTTTGGGTCGAATTCCTAGGTCTACCCTTGCCCTGCTGGCCTTTCATTGAGTCTATTGCCCAAGCCCTTGGCAAAGTTGTTACCAAGGAGCTAGAGAAATTTTTTAATGCTCACCCTCGACGACGTGTTTGCATTGAAGTTGATCTTTCTAAAGATCTCAAGGATTCTGTGGAAATCCAGATTGGCGCCCAAACCTTTGCACAGAAGGTGCTTTACTTGAACCTACCTAACACCTATTATAGGTGCTAATCTACAGAACACAAGATCAGGGATTGCCCTTTGGCTACACCTAGGGTCAAACCCCTGCCTAAAGCTACGCCTGTCAAACAGGTCGAAGGAAAAAAAGAAGAATGGGTTACTGTTGGGCGCAAAGGCAAGCCTGCCTTGAATCCTTTGGCCTCCAAGCCATCCTATGCGGTAGTTACCATGATTCCTCCTGCTTCCACTGAAGTGTTAGCACCTGCTAGTGTGGAGACGCCAGCGGCTTCTGTTGCACTTGTTTCGGTTTCGCAGGTTTCAAACCCTGCTGGTTCGCAGGGGATTAAGGCGGCCGCCAGGGCCTCGTCCTTGGCTGGGGCTCGTTCTCCTCTTGCAGTCTCTTCCATAGTACCACCAGCAACAAGGCATTATCGCAGTCCTCCTGGATGTGCGAAGATATCAGGGGTCAAACGGCAGGCTGTAAGTCCAGAGGATTTCCCATCTAACTTCCACATGGTTTCTACCTTTTTGCAGAATAGTTACTCCTCTCTAAAGGATGAGGATGATATGGAAGAGTTCTCATGAACTTCCTCTCTTGGAATGTTCGAGGTCTTACAGACCTCCCCAAAAAATAGAACTGTGTCCGGGATACCTGTCATCGACTTGGGAATTTAGATTTTCTTTGCCTGCAAGAAGTTAAGATTTCTAGTTTCATGCTTTATGCTGCTTGCCACGTCATTTGGCAGGATAGCATCATGTTTTCTTCTCAGCATGAAGCTGGTCGAGGTGGTGTAGTTACTCTCTTGTCACCTCACCTTCATTCTGCTATTATTTCACACGGTTCTGACCCCACACACCGTATTATTTGGCTTTTGCTTTCCATTAACAATCATTCTTTTGGAGTCATTAATGTTTATGCCTCCAATGATGCTGTGGAAAGGGCACAAATGTGGGTTTGGCTTGCTGACAACCTGCTGCCAGCTAGTTAGGTCCTATGTGGGGACTTCAATATGGTTGAAGTGGCCTCTAACAAAGATGGCATTCTGCTTTTCCGTTGGACAGCTAGGGAAAGAGAAGCCTAGTATTACATGCATCATAAATTGGGCCTTTTTGATCCCAATACTAGCCGCTATCATGATAGTGGGGCCTGGCACACTTGGTCCAATTTTTGAGCCAGTCCTGACCACATATTGAAACATCTTGATCGTGCTATGATCTCGGCGCAATCTTTTTTTTCCTTTTCTGAAGATCGTGATCTACCTATCATTCCCCTAATAGATGTGACATTGTCAGACCACTATCCCATTTATTTTGGCATTGCTTGGCAAACAGCTATCCCCAAAGTGACCAAGTCTCAATTCTTCCTCAACACGTCTGTGTTGTTGCATGCTTCCACCATCTCCCACATACAACATGTCTGGAATTTGGAACCACGTCCACATTCCCATCGAGGTTAGATTCAATGGTGGAATGACGCCATTACCAAAATGACTCATTTTTTGCACATCTACGAGCATCAGCTGGCAATTTTCAAAAAATGGTCTTATGAAGCCAACACACTTGCCCTCAAAAAAGCCTCTGAAGTGCTCACCTTCAACCCCTTTGATGTGGATCTTCAAATTCAACTTTCCAAGCTTCGCCATGAAAACCAAATTGCTAATAACTATGTTGCCTAAGGAGCTCAAATCAAAGCCCGTCTCCACTGGTTGGAGGTTGGCAACAAAGCCTCGAAGGAGTTCTTCTAGGCTCTCTGAGCCTGTCATACCAATGTTGGGATTAAAAAGATAAAATAGGGAACTGATGTTCTTTCCAGTCTGCCTGACATCCTGCAAGCTTTTGTTCTTCACTATGAGAACGTTTTTGCTTCGTAGGGCTATTCGGTTGCTCAGGAGGAGGCTCTTAGAAAGTGTTTTCTTGTTACTCCAAACTGCCTCGCGGTTGAGAAACGCACATTCTGTGAGCAACTTCTTTTCCTCTGAGACCTTAAAGAGGTAGTTTACTCCATGGTAGATGACAAATCCCCTGGGTGTGATGGATTTTCCTATGAATTTTACAAACATCTTTGGGAGAAAATTGGTCCTAATCTACACAAAGTCTATCTTGAAGCATACCATTCTAAAAGCTTAGGAGCAATCATAAATAAAGGCAATATTAAATTCATACCTAAAGCTGGTGATCCTGAGGACATCTGCAACTGGAGGCCCATCACCCTCCTAAATGTGTCTTATAAGATCATTGCTAAGGCGCTCTCTCTCAAAATCTTCCATATGCTTCCTTTAATTGTGCGGCTTGAACAAACTAGTTTCATCAAATCCAGGTATATTCTTGACAACATCATTGTTGTCTAGGAAGGTATGGAATGGGCCCGTAAGTCCAAGCAGCAGGCTATCTTTTTAAAGATAGATTTTGCTAAAGCCTATGAACGCATTGAATGGCCTTTCATTTTGGCTATGCTTCAGGCTCTGGGTTTTGGTCCCAATTTCCTTCAGTCCGTGGAGATGCTCTTTGGTGATGCTAATGCTTGCATCACCATCAATAATTCACAATCTAAAGCTTTTGGACTTTTTCGTTCCATCAGACAAGGTTGTCTGTTAGCTCTAGCGCTTTATGTCCTTGCTGGTGAAGGTTTTGGTTATTTACTTGCTCACTCTGTGTCTTCAGGACTAGTCCGTGGCATTTCCTTGCCTGATTCTTCCTCCCAGTTAGTCAATGGTCATTTTGCTGATGATTCTTTTCTTACTCTTCTTGAAGATGAAAAAAATATCAAAAATGCTTTAAATTGTCTTGACACTTTTTGTCAAGCCTCTTGCTCTGCCATTCAATGGCATAAAACGCTCTGCTACCGACAGTCTTTTTTGCCAGCTCCACCTTGGCTCAGCCAATTCCAATGGAAATGGGTTACTCATGGAGAAATCTTCCGCTTTCTTGGCATTCCCTTTGCTTTCCAGGCTTCCCCTATGGAACTTTGGAATGTTGTGCTTACAAAGATTAGCAAAAAGCTTGATTATTGGATCACTAAGCCGCTCTCTCTTGCTGGTAAATTCTAGATTTGTTCTAAGATCTTGGCTGCCACCCATGTGTATTATTCTTCTTGTTGGGCTCCCTCCAAAGCTTCCTATCTCAAATTAGAACGTTTGCTCAGAGTTTCTTTTGGGCCTCTGGTTCTGACCATCATGGTTTTCACAGAGTTTCTTTGGATTTCTGTTGTCTCCCAGGGGAATCTGGGGGTCTCAGCCTGCTTTCCACTCGAAAGCAGGGCCTTTCCCTCTGTGCTAAATGGATTATCAGAGCTATTTATGGAGATGAAGCCTAGAAAGTTCTTGTCAGACATTGCATCTCTTCAGGCTTCCCTGCTAATAGACTGGTGTGGAAGGGGATTGGTTTTCAAACCCTTCTCACTATGCGTGAACCAGTGGTCATACATGGCTATTTTGTTATAAAGAGCATCTGGAAAGCCTAGGAAGCTGCTAAACATTGGCTTTTTTGGGCTGGTGATGAGTTTCGCAATGGGTTGTCCTTAAATCAACAAAACATTTGGTGGTCTCCCCTGTTTTCCTTCCAAGGTACTCCTCTTGCCAAGACTCAAGGTGCGAGTGCTCTGCGTTTCTTTAAACACGGCATCCACACTACCAAGGACATTTTTTCAAGAGTCACCATGAATTTCAAGTCATGGGAGGATATGCAAGTTCAATGCCGCCTTGTTCATGCCGATTGCCAGACTTATGACCTTCTGTTGTCTTCCATCCCTGTACACTTCATAAAGTGGGGATTCAGTCTATTCGTCCTTGGTGGTATGATTGGAGGTGGTTTCCTGCCACTCCATTTACCAATTTTAAGCCCAATATGGGATACAGATGGCTTTCGCCCCACCTTTTGATGGTGGACACGCTTAATCATCGGTGGCATTTGCATTCTTCACTTTCTCAATGGAGAAAATAGTTCAACACCATTTGGAGTGCCATTACAGAACCTAAGATTGCTCACTTTGCTTGGTGCCTTGCCTTCCAAGGTCTTCCCCTGGGGCCTCGGCTCAAGCACATTGGGGTTCCTGATCCCAGATGCCCCTTCTGTGGCCAACTTGAGTCCTTTTTACATATTTTTGGTTTTGCAAGCGTGCTCAGAATTATTGACACTAGATTCATGATTTTTTCAAGCCTTTCAGGCCCAAACCTTTTTCATAGCACATGATCTTGTTGGGTGATTCCCCCAGATTTCCTCAGAAGTTCTCCCAGATTTGGCATACTCTCAGGATGGAAATTTTATTTTCTCTATGGAAAGATAGGAATGCATTTTTATTCACTCACATTTTTTTGGATGTTAACATTGCAATGTACACTAAGGCATGCATTTGTAACAATGTCATTATGCAGATACAGGTGCAAGCTAATAAAGTTTCCCTGGAGGTTGCCCACTTATAGGAATTGTTAAATCACTGGGGCAATGCTCCTTGTACCATTGTTAGAGTGCCTCCGGATGCCTCCTCGTCTCGCGGTCACCATTCTCGATGCCAGTCCTCTGGTCGCCATTCACACACGCCGTGCTCCTAGGGTCCCCGCCACTACTCTCCCAGCGGTGGTCATGGTGGTTGGAGGCGTCGCTTCGCTTCCCCACTGCGTGGTGGTTCTAGCTGATCCTTGGCTCCCCCCCTAGGTGGGCCTCTGGCCGATCTCCGGTTCCTCCCCTTGGACAGGCACACTCTGACAAGTTTCCTCGGCTGGCCTTGGCAATTTCTCCTCCGTGGCCAGACAAGAAGGATGCGAAGACTGCGACTACCCCAGATCCTGCAGATGTTGCTGACGGCTGGACTGTTCCCAGTCCGCCTCACAATCCCACTGATGCGTGGGGATTTCCTGATAAAGATGATCCTCCTCCCTCTGCTGGTACTGCCTTGGCAGCTTGAGGTTGTTTAAAATGTTTTTTTTTTTATGAATAGTTTATAGTTTCTGGCTGCGGCCATGTTGTTTATTCCGGCTTCGACCGATTGAACTCTTTCGTGGGGTGATCCTGTATCCCTCGGCCCTTTTTTGTGAATTGTAATCTTAGTAAATTTTGTTAATTGAAAAGGACTATTCATCAAAAAAATAGGATCAACAACACCAATAGAGATTGAGATATAAATCACAGTTATGGCATGAAATCTCATGAGCAAAAATGGTCGAAATCACCAGAGCTAATCTGAAATCCTACAAAATCACCAAAGTTCAGTAAATATGTGCTCTATTATGTATTTCTCATCTAATTATGTGTTGCTCAAGCATCAACTTTATCAAAACTTTGTTGGTCAAAATTCTAGTATGACCCAAGTTGGTCAAAATTTTGACCAACTTGGGAAAACTTTGGATATTTTCAACTTGGGCAAATTGATGTTGGTCAAAATTTTGACCAAAGCAGGAAAATAATTTTTTTTGGTGAACAACACAGGGATAAAAAGAAAAAATAAGGAGGATTCATAGCTTTGGTCAAAAAATTTGGTAGAAAAATGGGTGCAAATGTACTAGTGATGGTATAGTGACAAGCCCAATATAAGTTACTTGAAAGTATTTGGTAGCAAATGTTATATCTTGAAAGAATTTGGGAAAGGCAAATTTGATGTCAAAGGTGATTAAGGAATATTTCTAGGATACTCCTACAAAAGTAAAACATACAAATGTTTGAATTTGTCCACTCATATAATAATAGAAAGTACGCATGTGAGAATTAACGAGTTTATAGAAAAAAGTGAAGAAGAAAGCAACAAAGAGCTGAAAGATTATAGGAGATTTGTTTACTAAAAACTTGATACCCTACCAAATCTGTCTAAAAGAAAAGAAGCTTCACCTCTCGAGTCCCCAAAATCTCCAATAGTTACCAAGTTGCAGATAGTGTAACCCAAGTCAAAAGCTACCAAGCTAAAGAAAATTGAGTTTGAAGGACCTAAGTCACATATAGTAGGACATGAGCTTGATACTAAAGTTCATGATGAAATTAGTGAAACTCATTCCAAATCCAAAGAACTTGTGTTAAAAAGATATGTTAGAAGGCATCATGCACTTGATCAGATTATTGGAGACAAATCTGATGGAACAATGACCAGAAGAAAATTAGAAGGTATATGTTTACTTGCTAAATTTGAACCTAGAAGTGTTAGAGATGCTTTGGAAAATGAATGTTGGACTAAAGAAATGAATGAAGAAATAGAACAAATAGAAAAGAACAAAACCTAGACTCTTGTTCCTAGACCCAAGGATAAAAATGTAATTGGCACAAAGTGGGTGTTTAGAAACAAGATAATGAAGATGGAAAAGTATCTACAAACAAAGGAAGGTTACTGTGTAAAGGCTATTTTTAAGAAGAAGGTATTGATTATGGTGAAACTTTTTCTCCTGTTGCAAGATTAGAAGGTGTTAGAACTCTACTAGCATATGTATCTCACAGAGGATTTAAAGTATATCAAATGGATGTAAAATCTAGATATTTGAATGGAATTCTTGATGAGGAAGTCTACATTGAACAACCAGAAGGTTTTATAGGTCCTAGCAAAAGGGACATGGTCTAAAAATTACACAAGGCATTATATGGACTCAAGAAAGCTCCCAAAGCTTGGTATGAAAGACTTCATAATTACTTAATACAGATTGGCTTTCAAAGAACAAATGATAATAGTAGTTTGTGTATCAAAGAAGGACTAGAAAAAAGGATTGTATTGGCATAAATATTTGTTGATGATACCTTATTCACAGGAAATGATGACTTGTACAAAACATTTTTAGAAGTAATGAGTAAATAATTTGAGATGTCCATGTTTGGAGAAATAAAATTCTTTGTTGGATTACAGATTCAACTAGAAAAAGGTGGTATCTACATTACTCAATCTAAATATATCAAGGAAATACTAAAAAAATTTGGAATGGAATATTCAAGACCAGTTGGAACCCATATTTCTACTAGACTTAAGCTTTCTAAAAATGATGATTCCAAAGAGGTAGATTAGACCACTTATAGATCAATGATTGGAAAATTATAGTACGTAGTGCATACAAGGCCTGATATTGCATTAGCATTCGATATGATGGCAAAATTTTCAGCAAATACCAAAGAAAATTATTTGATGGCAGTTAAAAGAATCATGAGATATCTAAAAGGTACTAAATATTATGGATTATGGTACAAAATAGAAGGCAATTTGGACTTAAATGTATTCACTGATGCTGATTGGGAAGGAAGTATTGATGATAGAAAAAACACTAGTGGAGGAGAATTCTTTCTTGGTAAAAGACTAGTGTCTTGGACAAACAAGAAACAAAATTGTATCTCTCAATCCACAACATAGGTAGAATATGTGGCAATAGCAGTTAATTGTTATAACATTGGTTTGGTTCAAACAAATGATGACAGGTATGAAGGTAGAGATCAAGGATCCAGTAGTCATATACTACACGATAACACCAATGTAATCAATATATCAAAGAATCCAGTGATGCATACCAAAACAAATCACATTTGTATAAAATCTCACTTCTTAAGAGAATTGGTGCAAGATAAATAAGTCGGATTGGAATATGTGAACACAAAAGAACAAATTCCAGACATATTCACCAAGTTATTACCTAAGGATGAATTTTTATATCTAAGAGGTAAGCTAGCGGGCATTCCCCTATCTAAAGTTCACTAAATAAAGTTTAGTGATACATCAATGATGCAGAGTATGCAACAAAAGCACCAACTACCTTTCCAACTCCAATCAACACTTTAACTTGCTTCCAACCTCCAAATAGCAACTAGGTTTCTTCCAAGGTTAATGAATGACCCAATGGGCTTCTAACAAAGGTAGACTCTACCTCAAAGCGGATTCCACTTCACAAGCCCAACCCTCAAACCTAGGGTTCACAAACAACTTGGGACAATCACACCTATTAGGGACTGCCTAACACCAAGTAGGCCTAAAATGGAAAATACTTCTTAAATTGGGTTAGAACTCCATACCCATGATAGAAATGGTTCTTACTGACTCAAAACAATAAGAAAAACCCCACTTTGAAGTTTCTCAAAACCCAACACTGAAAATTACAAATTGTTACCAGCACTTGTATTAGGACAATTCCTAGTTTCAATGGTCAAACTCCCAAAAAATAAAAAGAACCATCCAATATTTTCAAATCACCAAACACCCTTCAACTACTCCTACGAGATTTGAAAAGATCAATTACCAACTCTACTCCAGCATCAAGTTATACCCGCATTGTGTCACAGTCCTAAATGGCCAGTTTAGGATGGGTTACAAGGAAAGCATAAATAAATGGGTTCAAAGACTTGGTTCAACCCCTTGGATCTCTTCTAAACCTTTTATTTTTCCTTCTACACCCTTCACTTGGGTCAAATCAATCAACTTGGGAGTATGATCCTTCGTTTTTCTTCAAAGCTAGACTAGACATAAGACTATGTTCAGCCTAGGGCTTGCTGGTAAAAATAGGTACCCAACTCCTACAGCCTTGAAACTTTTACATCTTCAAGTAACCTCTCCTAAATTTTATTCCAAAAAGTGGCATTGAAATCCCATGGTGGATTTGCAAGTTAGGAGGCCATCTTGTTGAAACCCTCAATGTGCAGCAATTTCAAACCTACCTCTGCTAAAACATGTATAACTTTTAACCTAGAATAGATAAAAACTTCAAACCAATTGCATTAGAATTTTGACTCAGTCCTCTTTCCAAAAATATAATATTTGTACCACTAAAAGTCTGTATAGGCCATACAGAATTGAAAAAATAGAGAAAATTGTAGAATTTTTGAGTTTTATTCACTAAATGTTGTCCACCCGTCTGTACCATGGCCTTCCCCATGTTTGGAAACCTTAAATAAGTGTCTTAAAACAGTTATAACTTCCATTTGGATGGTTGGAAGACCATACAACTTCCTTTTTTTTAAGTTTGACAATGAATTTGCAAAAATTGCTCTTTAGCAACTTTTTGCATTTTGCAACTTTCTTGCACCTTTGCACTTTTTTTACACAACTTCAATTCAAATGTGTCCTAATGACTCAAATCCATCTAAAAAATCCTAAAAATAGTAAAATACTCAAGAATGCATAAATAATGACTCCTTGGTTACAAATGGTCACTTGGCTTATAACCACACCAATGTGCCATTGTACCTTACAATTGAGTCTTCATTACAAATAAGGACCAACTTCATTCCTAACAACTCTAACATACTAAACACCTTGAATTCATGCCTAAGAGCCTTAGGTGCCCTGCACCATACTCCTTAGGCTGAAAAAACTCAAGTCTCTAGAGTTGGTAATGTGGAAACATTGTATCCCATCTTCTTTATAGCTGATTTAGGCAGCCAACTTGCATCTTCAACTGGTCTACCTGTCCATTTGATGAGGTAGTCCATGTACACCTTCCTCCTAGTCCTTTTCCTTCTCTTTTATCCAAAATACTTTCTATAGTGACTACCCTTGCCTTGGGAAGAGAGTCCATGATCTCTTTATCTACTATGGTTGATTCAATGCCACTGCTTTCAGTCTGAGAACCTCTATAAGGATATAAATCAGAGACATTAAATGTATTGGAAAGCCCAATGTCTGGTGGCAACTCCACCTTATAGGCATTGTGTCCATATTTTTGCAAGATCCTAAAAGGACCTATTTTCCTCATCATTAACTTAGTAAACTTACCTTTAGGAAGCCTCTCCTTTTTAAAGTTCACCATAACCAGATCTCCTATTTCAAATTGAAGATCTCTCCTCTTAGTATCTGCTGCTTCCTTATACTTCATTGTCACTTTTCCTAGCCTATCTTTGACCTCTTGATGAATTTCCTTCATCACCTCAGCAAAATCACATGCTTGAGCACTAGTTCTTTCCATAGATTTGACATCTCTGACCTCCATTACTCCTCTAGGATGAGTGCCATAAACAATATGAAATGGGCTCAATCCAGTTGTCCTATTCACTGAATCATTATAAGAAAACACTTCTTGTGCTATGACTGAGTTCCAAGATGATCCATGTTCCTTAGTATGGCATCTTAATAGGTTGCCCAATGATCTATTAACCACCTCCATTTGGCCATCCGATTGTGGATGGTATGCTGATGAAAATGAGAGGTCTGTACCAAGTTTTCTCCACAAAGTCCTCCAAAAATGCCCAAGAAACTTAGAATCTCTATCAGAGACTATGGATAATGGTAATCCATGTAGTCTTACTACTTCCTTGAAAAAGATACCTGCAATATAAGATGCATCATGACTAGTTTTACATGGAAAAAAGTGTGTCATCTTGGAAAATCGGTCTACTACAACACAAATACTATCATAGCCCTGCTTGGTCCTTGGCAATCCAAGTACAAAGTCTAAACTTACAGCATCCCAAGGCCTGTTTGGTATAGGTAATGGTGTGTACAGTCGTACATTGGAAGTCTTCCCCTTTGCTTTTTGAAAAATCACACAAGTCTCTACAAACTTCCTTACATCAGTAGGCATCCTAGGCCAGTAATAAAATCTTCTTACTAGGTCAAGGGTCCTGTCCAATCCAAACTAACCAGCTAGACCCCCACAATGCCTCTCCTTTATAATGTTTTCCCTCAAGGATCCTCTAGGGATGCATAGCTGACTCCCTTTGAAGAGCAATCCTTCTTGCATCATGAAATCTGCATAAATGTTGTGGTACTGCCCTGTCATATCCCTGCAAACTTGATAAGCTTCTTTGAAGTCTTCATCACTTTCATACATGTTTTTTATGGAGTGGAATCCCACATTCTCCAACCTCATTTCTTGAATGGTCAAATTTCTTCTACTAAGGGCATCGGTAACCTTATTTGCCTCCCTTTTTTTATGCTTAATAGTGAAGGTATATGATTGAAGGTAATCCATCCATTTCACATGCCTATGGTTCAACTTTTCCTATCTATTCAAGAAACTCAATGCATGGTTATCTGTATAGACAATAAACTCCTTGGGCAATAAATAATGTCTCCATTTTCTTAGAGACCGAACCATAGCATACAATTCTAAATCATATGTAGAATATCTTTGTTTTGCTTCATTTAACTTTTCACTAAAGAAGGCTATTGGTTTACCTTCTTGACTTAGGACTCCTCCTATGGCCCTATTACTTGCATCACATTCAATAGTAAATACCTTCTTGAAATTAGGTAGAGCAAGGATGGGTGCCTCTACAACCCTTTTCTTTAAGTACTCAAAGGACTGATCAGTGTCTCCTGTCCATGCAAATTTACATTTATCAATCATAGGGGCACACACATTAGTGAAACCTCTAATGAACTTTCTATAAAAGCTTGCCAAATTGTGAAAGCTCTTTACCTCACTTGCATTCCTTGGTGTAGGCCAGTTGAGGATTGCTTCCACATTTTCTGGATCCATCTTGAGGTTGCCCTTGGAGATGACAAAACCTAGGAACACCAACTCTTCTTTCATAAAGACACATTTATTCAAATTTATCTTCAATTCCTACTCCTTGAGTTTCTTCAAAACCAATTCCAAGTGTGTTAGATGTTCCTCTTTCGATTTGCTAAAAATCAATATATCATCAAGATAAACAACAACAAAATGATTGATGAAAGGTTCCAAAACTTCATTCATGAGTCTCATGAATGTACTAGGGGAATTAGAAAGGCCAAAGGGAATCACCATCCATTCATATAGTCCCTCATTAGTTTTGAAGGCAATTTTCCATTCATCTCCTTCCCTTATTCTGATTTGGTAGTAACCGCTTTTCAAATCAATCTTGGAATAGTACCTTGCCCCTCCTAGGTGATCCATCAAATCCTCCATCCTAGGCATTGGGAACCTATATCTGATGGTTATCTTGTTTATGGCTCTTGAGTCCGTACACAACCTCCATGTACCCTCCTTTTTGGGTGCCAACAAAGCAGGGACTGCACAAGGGCTGATGCTCTTTCTTATGAACCCTTTTGGAAGCAACTCCTCAACTTGTCTTGCTAATTCCTTGTTTTGTTCTGGTGTCAACCTATAGGCAAGCTTATTAGGCAATGTAGAACCTGGAATAAAGTCAATACAATGACTTACCTCTCTAAATGGTGGCAAGGTATCAGTAGCAGGGTCTAAAATAACTTCCTTGTATCTATCCAAAAGTTGCCTCACTTCCTTGGGTTCCACATTCCTTATTCCTAATCTGCCTTCCTCCTTTTTATCTTCTTGTCTTGGCTTTACTACAATGGAAAAGCATGGTGTTTTCTTCACCTTGAGCATCTTCAAAAACTTCTTGTCCCCAACCACCATCACACTAGATGCATGTTGAGTCTCCTTTCCATCTTCTAGCAACGGTGTCATAGTGTACTCCTTTCCATTTTTAATGATGTAGAAATTATTCCTCCCATCATGCTTGGAATTAACATCATACTGCCATGGCCTAACTAAAAAAAAATGATAAGCATCCATATCTACAACATCACAAACAATTTGGTCCTTGTACTCCCCAATTTGAAATTTAACATTAACTTGTTCATTAACCACAACTTGCTGCTCCTTACTTAACCACGAAACTTTGTAAGGGTTGGGATGAGCTGACCTCTTCAATCCAAGCTTATTTACCATCTCTATTGATGCAATATTATCAGTTGAACCGGAATCAACAATTACCTTACACACTTTACCTTTTACCTTGCACAAGGTCTTGAATAAGGTCTTCCTTTGGGGAGGTTCTTGTTCTGCAACTGTCTTTAGCAGGGTTCTATTGAACATTAAAGATTCCCCTCGCTCTAGATCATCATTCCCTCTTGCTCCTTGGTCACTTTGTCCATCCTCTTCTTGAGCCAAGTGGATTCTTCTATCTCCTTCTTGACTGCTATTGCCCCCTTTCTCTGGACACCTAGAGGATCTATGCCCTGTTTGATTGCAGGTAAAACACCTTCCAGTGAATATCCTAGGATTCCTTCCTGCAAATCTTCCTCTCCCATTAGGTGTCATACCTCTAAATCCTCCTCTAGGATTGGATTCTCCATCTGATTTTTCTTGACTGCTACTAGGTTGACCTTGAGAGCTATTAGATGAACCTCTGCCCCCAAATCTTCCTCCACCTCTGTTACTTACTCCTCTCCCTCTTCCATGGGAATCAATTCTCCTCTTGAGTTTCTCCTCAATCTTGAGGGCCATTTGATAACATTGGTGGACGGTCTTAGGATTGAACAAAACTAGTTCATCCTTGATGGAGTACTTGAGTCCATTCAAGTATCTTGCCAACTTTTGCTTTTCACTTTCAGGAACTTGAGCCCTTAGAGTGAGTTTATGAAACTCCTCTGTATATGCTCCTACATCCAAGTCCTTTTTCCTAAGACTTTGCAACTTTTGATGCATTAGGACCTCATAGTCTTCTGGTACAAATTATTTCTTGATCTCTAATTTCATTCTCTTCCACGTGGCTATGGGTGCCTTCTCTTCCTCTATTCTCTCATTTTGAAGAAAATTCCACCAACTAAGGGCAGATCCTTTCATCTTAGACTTAGCCATCTTTATCTTTCGGTTTTCTGGCACATTATCATGTTCAAAGTGATTGTCAAGTGCTTCAATCCACTCCATGCATTCTTCTAGATTCAAATTACCACTACATAGGTAGGTCTAATCTTTGATCCTTTCTTCCCACCCTTTCTAGGGCCTCCAACATGGCTCTTTGATCTGCAGGCATTTCATCTCTAACCTGCCTAGGCTCTCTAACTTTAGTCCTTTCTTCTTCTCCTTTAGAGTCTTCCATGACTCCTCTAGCCATCTTGCCCTTCAATTTTTCCAATTCTCTTTTCATGCTTCTATTTTCTTCCCTTACTGCTCTACTTTCTGCCATTTATTCTTTGACCAACTTGGCCAATTCCACATTTGTGATCCTAAGAGGTATCTCCCTCTCTCCTTCCTCATTATTTGACATCTTTCCTCTCTAATCAGGCTCTTAGTAGCTCTGATACCACTCTGATGCAGAGTATGCAGCAAAAGCACCAACTACTCTTCCAACTCCAATCAGCACTTTAACTTGCTTCCAACCTCCAAACAGCAACTAGGTTTCTTCCAAGGTTAATGACTGACCCAATGGGCTTCTAACAAAGGTAGACTCTACCTCAAATCGGATTCCACTTCACAAGCCCAACCCTCAAACCTAGGGTTCACAAACAACTTGGGACAATCACACCTATTAGGGACTCCCTAACACCAAGTAGGCCTAAAATGGAAAATACTTCTTAAATTGGGTTAAAACTCCATACCCATGATAGAAATGGTTCTTACTGACTAAAAACAATAAGAAAAACCCCACTTTGAAGTTTCTCAACACCCAACACTAAAAATTACAAATTGTTACCAGCACTTGTATTAGGACAATTCCTAGTTTCAATGGTCAAACTCCCAAACAATAAAAAGAACCATCCAATATTTTCACATCACCAAACACCCTTCAACTACTCCTACAAGATTTCAAAAGATCAATTACCTACTCTACTTCAGCATAAAGTTATACTCGCATTGTGTCACAGTCCTAAATGGCTAGTTTAGGCTGGGTTACAAGGAAAGCATAAATAAATGGGTTCAAAGACTTGGTTCAACCCCTTGGATCCCTTCTAAACCTTTTATTTTTCCTTCTACACCCTTCACTTGGGTCAAATCAATCAACTTGGGAGCATGATCCTTCGTTTTTCTTCAAAGCTAGACTAGACATAAGACTATGTTCAGCCTAGGGCTTGCTGGTAAAAATAGGCGGCCAACTCCTACAGCCTTGAAAATCTTCCATCTTCAAGTAACCTCTCCTAACTTGCATTCCACAAAGCAGCATTGAAATCCCACAGTGGATTTGCAAGTTAGGAGGCCATCTTGTTGAAACCCTCAATGTGCAGCAATTTCAGACCTACCTCTGCTAAAACAGGTATAACTTTTAACCTAGAGTAGATAAAAACTTCAAATCAATTGAATTAGAATTATGACTCAGTTCTCTTTCCAAAAATATAATATTTGTACCACTAAAAGTCCGTACAAGCCATACGGAATTGAAAAATAGAGAAAATTGCAAAATTTTTGAGTTTTATTCACTAAATGCTGTCCACCCGTCCATACCATGGCCTTCCCCACATGTGGAGACCTTAAATAAGTGTCTTCCAATAGTTATAACTTCCATTTGGATGGTTGGAAGACCATACAACTTCCTTTTTTTAAGTTTGACAACAAATTTGCAAAAATTGCTCTTTAGCAAATTTTTGCATTTTGCAACTTTCTTGCACCTTTGCACTTTTTTTACACACCTTCAATTCAAATGTGTCCTAATGACTCAAATCCATCTAAAACATCCGAAAAATAGTAAAACACTCAAGAATGCATAAATAATGACTCCTTGGTTACAAATGGCCACTTGGCTTATAACCACACCAATGTGCCATTGTACCTTACAATTGAGTCTTCATTACAAATAAGGACCAACTTCATTCCTAACAACTCTAACATATGAAACACCTTGAATTCATTCCTAAGAGCCTTAGATGCCCTGCACCAATCAACTAGAGCATGTTGAAGATCAATTAGTTGGTGTAGTATTGACAAAGACATATTGCAAATGAATCAGTACTTAAGGTACATTGATTTTCACTAAGTATTGTCTTTGACATCTATTTTCAAAGAGGGAGAAGTATACTATGATATCTCATAGAAATTTTGTTGAAAATATGGAGAAGTGTGCTAGTATAATAAAGATATGTCATAGATGGAAATTGGAAGAGAAGAATTATCAAAAAGGGAGAATGAACTTGGCAGAAGTTATATGCAAACAAAAGTTTTCTAAAAGAGGGAGAAGCTAAAGGCAGAAAGAGTTCACACTAACTGAGGGAGTTCTCATGGATGAGAATTATAATGAAACTAAGGATATGTTCCTTACTTTATTTTTTCTCCAAAATTTTATTATAATATGACATATTGTGTTGCCATCAATGCCAAAGAGGGAGATTGTTGAATACAATTGATTAATTGTGTATTGTCTGTGATGTTACACAAAATATCATATCATTATTAATCAGTGTATGCCGAGCTCACTTGGGCAGTAAAGACAATTTTTGGTGTCTATCGAGCATTCTAGAGTTTGTCTAGTTTAGAAGGTAGTATCTACCAAGTTCATTTAGGCATCCAAAGAAAGTTTGTGGAAGATGAGTGTTAACCGAGCTCACTTAGTTAATGAAGAAAATGTTAGATGGAACCATTGCTAACCAAGCTCACTTGGTTACCAAAGGATATGTGCATGTATGCAGTGTTAACCGAGTTCACTTGGTTAACATCAAAAAATCATTTCTAAGTTAGTTTCTACCGAGTAGGGTCAGCTAAGGAAGGAGTTTCTTGTTTCTTGTTTTGGCATATTGAGTTCAATTGACTTGGTTGTTGGATATAGTCAATTGAGAAGATGAATACTAGATATTGTAAGTTGTATTTGAGATGACTTAACAATATGAAAGATATAAATAAAAGGTCAAGTTAAGGATTAGAAGTAGGATGATGGATATGTGAATGTATTGAAGAATTGATGATGAAAAGAGGAATCAAATTAGAAGGATAAGAAGAATATCCTTATGGAGCTAAAAAGACATATTCAACTAGGAAGGATCAAGTATACAAGCCAAAATTGAAATCTATAATCATAAATTTAGTTGTATTGAAATTAGGTCATGTCATTGTTACTCTCTAACCATTGTAGCAGTGATATAAATATCTTAACAAAGTTGTCTTACCATCTATTTATAAAACCTCTAACAAGGTGGAAGTTCTATTGAATTTTCTAAAGACTTCTAACAAGCCCACTCCTAATAGGGTGATTAAATCCTCTAACAAAGTCACACCTAACAATGTGTTTTGTAAATTTAACAAGGTTGACTCTTAATAGGACTCACTTCAAAAGAGTGAAAATAGTAACTAGTTGCAATTAGTGATTTTTCCCAAATTGAATTTCCATGTTAAATCTTGGTGTCTAATATGTTCATGCTATTTTTTTTCTTTATTTTCAACTAAGCTAAAGTAATGGTAATCATAGATAACATCTTAAAATTTTCATGCTAAGTAATTATCGAGCAATTATAGTGTTTATTGAGTTACAAAATTTCTTTGTTTGCCAAGCATTAGGAAAATCAAGTTTTGACAGAATTATTTGTTGTATTGACATCTAAGGGATATGGGATTTATTTTTCTAGTAACTAATTCACCCCTCCCCTCTTAGTTACTCCTCTTATATTTCCAACATGTGAGCCAATAGTGCTATTGCAATTGTAATTAATTAATTATTTTATTATAATCAATTGGAAAATCCTCAAGGTTGGCTCAAGGAATTATTATGAAGATATGGTATAAAGGAAAGATGTTTTCCTTGTTTGTAATAGAGTATGAGTGTTGTGATTTGGTTACACAATCTGAAGGAACATAGGTTTAGTTGAAAGGGAAGAGGAATAGGAAGGAAGTATATTTCATTTCTATTATTCTATAAGGAATTTTAAAGAGATCATTTGGACAATGGATTCATTGTTCTTGCTCTTGAAGTTGTTCAGGTAGCGGATCCAACTATCTTCCACAACTCCTAATAGGATTGGCACAACTCCTAACAGGGATTCAAAGTCTCCTTACAACTACATATCCAATCCACATTAGTATATGCATATAGAGTGAAATTACTTGATGATGTAGTGCAAGGCAAGAGAATCCCTAAAGGAGATGTCCTAGCCCCCAACAAAAAACCACACAATAGAGGATAAACAAAAATGCAAGATCGGATACCAAATCACAACTCTTTATTCATATACAATAATTGTTTACATGCAATGTGTCAAGCTATAAGGCCTTGCCGGTTACATCCAAATAAAAATAAAATAATACTTTTGGAAGATCCCTCAAGATCCAATCCAAACCCTAGCTAGTCCAAATCCACACTCTCATAGGAACCTCGAAGGAGGATCCAACTTGTTCTCACAAGCCACCAAGCAACCTCCTTGTTTCTAAACCATGTCCACTAGCTCTTCTGACAAACTCACAATTCTACCACAATCGTGCCATAAACTACCTTACATTTGACACTCTATCCATAGACTGGTGAAAAACTTGCCCTTCAACTACTCTCTAGACTCACTCCTCTAAAATGAATGAATCACTTGATGAATGAATGACTAAAAGAATCAACAAGACCCTGTACTTATACCCAACTAAGCCACAAGTTGGCCTACCTAATTACAAATTAAATTAAATCCCTTACATTAAATATAGGCCAAGCCATAAGTCAACTATAACACTAGATTAGATATACATACATAAATCAAATGCCAAAATTTGGCTCACAAATAACTTGGCACTAGTAGAACCTAGACCAAACTAAGTGTTAGCAAAACCAAGCCAAGCACTAGTAAATCCACAAGCATTACCAAGCTTGTAGAGACCATGTCGAGTTCCCTAGCATTGCTGAGCTCAAAGACCAGGCCGAGCTCCATAGACCATGTCAAGCTCCGAGACCATGCCTAGCTCCATAGACCACGCTGAACACCAGGACCATGTCAAGCTCCATAGACCATGCCAAGCTCTCAAAGCATGTCAAGCTCCTAGAGCATGTCAAGGACCAATCCTTCTTTGACCAAGTACCAGTCCAAGCACCCTCCAAAGTAACTGCTGAGCCTCCTCTCATGAAATCCAAAGTAGTCACCAAGAAAACCCAAGATGCTCCTACATCAGACTCCCCAAGTAAATAAAATAGTGTGTCCTACACTTTGATGCCCAAAGAAAGATCAACGACCATACTCATCTTCACCAAAGGCTTCCACTCCAATAGGGACAAGAAAACCAACATGTAAATCATCCATATCTACATCATTCTATCAAACACTAGAATCTTAACCACCCAATCAACATGCTTACTCCTAGGAACAAACTAAACATAATGCTTCAACATCAAATCCTCATCAACAAGAATAACTAATGAATCCACACTAGTAACAAAAAACTCCGCATCAGAAGAAATATGTAGATCTCCATCAACACATGCAAAACTCATAACATTAGCAATCTTATTGCGCACAACAAGATGTTATGCAACATGTAACTCTTCACTAACAACAACTGGATCATCCATGACTAAGTACTCTACAATCTCCATGTCAAACCCAACTGACTAATCATGAAAACCAATATCCATCCTAGCATCAACAAGATTAGGAATATTCTTAGCAAAAACCTCATGTTACTTTGTAGGTTCTATATCACACTCCACAAACTGATAAAGAAAACCAAACTCTTCCACTTCAACCTTGTGATGCCATGTTCTTTCTCAAAGAATCCTTCTAACAAGCCAGAAAACTCTCTTTCGGATTGGTAGACTCCAACTCCAATAGCATGGAAATTCCTTCTTTTGTTTCTCAACTCTTTAGAAAAATCAGAGTCAATAAAAACATCCACCCAAGCTATTGTCTCATTAATCCTCCTCTCCACTATATCACAGAGATTCACAATCATCCCAGGGTCAAATCTTATCAGAGCCATCTTCCAAGATCTTTGCAAACTCTCCACCAAAAAATCACCAATAGATCAATCTTCCCAAACAAGATCAACCTTCTGTCTTCTCAACCATAAATTTATCTGCATGTCCTCCCAAGGTCCTGGTGCAAACTACCTCAACTTTGGCAATCTATCTATATGCTCAAGAAAAATATTCCCTCTGATACCACTTGATGTTGTGAAAGGTAGGAAAATCCCTAAAGGAGATTTCATAGCCTTCAAAAAATAACCACACAGTGGAAGATAAACAACAATACAAGATTCGATACCAAATTCCAACTCTTTATTCATATACAATAACTATTTACATGCAATGTGTCGAGTTGTAAGGCCTTCCTAGTTACAGCCAAATACAAAGAAAGTAATAATTCTACAAGATCTCTCAAGATCCAATCCAAACCCTAGCTAGTCCAGATCCACACTTTGGTAGAAATCTCCAAAAAGGATCCAACTTTTGCTTGCAAGCCACCAAGAAACCTCCTTGTTTCTAAATTGTAGCCACTAGCTCTTCTCACAAAATCATAATTCTACCACAATCCTCTTGTAAGCTTCTTCACATTCAACGCTCTATCTGTAGACTTAGGAAAATGCATCCTTTAGATGCTATCCAAACTCACTCCTTTGAAATGAATGAATCACTCCATAAATGAATGACCAAAAGACTCCACAAGACCCCCTACTTATACCCAACTAAGCCACAAGTTGGCCCAGCTCATTACAAACTAAATTAAATCCCTTACATTAAATATTGGTCAACCCATAGATTGGCTATAACACTAAACTAAATACCTATACATAAATTAAATGCCAAATTTTGGCTGATAGACAATTCAACACCAACAAACCTAGACCAAACTGAGTGTCAACAAAACCAAGCCGAGCATCAGTAAATCCATAACCATCACTGAGCTTGCAGAGAACATGCTAAGTTCCCAAGCATTGCCAAGCTCCAAGATCATGTTGAGCTCCATATAGCATGTCAAGCTCCATAGACCATGCCAAGCTCCATAGACCATGCCAAGCACTAGGACCATGTTGAGCTCCTGGAGCACGTCAAGCTCCTAGATCATGTTGAGAACCAATCATTCTTCAACCAAGTACTAGTCTAAGAACCCTCCAAAGTAACTACTGAGCCTCCTCTCATGAACTCCAAAGTAGTCACTGAGAAAACCCAAGATGCTCTTGCATCACTTGATCTATCATACCAAGTTTGATAGTCATATGATCCTTTAAAATATCTATATATTCTTTTTAATATTGCAAAATGATACTCCTTAGGATTATCTTGAAATATAGCAACAATCCCAACTGTATTTGCTATATCTAGTCTAGTGTGAGTTAGATATTGCAAATCTCCAATCCTAGATCTGCACTTCTTTTGTTCTACTACAGGTGTCTCATCCTTGTTGGATAATTTATGACCAATTAACATAGGTGTACCAATATTTTTACAATTTTCTATACCAAACATTTTCTACAAGTCTTTTAGGTACTTAGCTTGTGAAATGATAGGCCATCATTGTTCTACACAATTTGCAATCCTAGGAACAACTATTAGAATATGTAGTCCACTAATATAACTGAGAGTGCAGGGGGTGAATTAGTTATTCAAAAAAATCACAATTATCAACATTAAACAAACTTAATGATATGAGTAATATAATATAAAGCCACAATGACATACTCATACATAATAACATAAGATATGTTAACTAGGGAAACCCTTGATCAGAGGGAAAACACTAGTGGGGATTGTACCCACAAGATGATGTACTAATATAAATATTCCTTGTTATAGGATGGATCCTGTTAGGAGTCTATGAATGCATTCAGTACATATAAGTTCCTATTGGGAGACTTTTAATCCCTATTAGGAGATTCCAATTCTATTAGGAGTTGTGGAAGATAGCTAGACCCAGTGCCCAAATAGCTTCAAGGGCAAGACCGCTGAACCCATTGTCCAAATAAACTTTGTATTATTCCTTGTAGAATAATCGAATGGTACTATATTGTTCCTTCCTCTTTCTCTATCCTATCAACCAAACCTTTTCTCCTTTTGATCTTGTAACCAAATCACAAATATTACATCCAATAGTCCCTTGGATAGCTTATACGCATTTAGTAAGTACTCTTCTCCTTTTCACACTTTGTACTTCAAAAATGATCACAATACTTGAATACACTCTTTACAGTCAGTGAAAACATCTTTCTTTTATAACATATCTTCATAATAATTCTTTGAGTTGGCCTTGAGGATTTCCTAGTTAATTATAATAAGATAATTAATTAATTACAATTACAATAGCACCATTGGCTCACAGTCTATACAAAGTTTCTCACGTATGATACTAGGGCTTGTGTACTTGCTGGCATCATCAGATGGCTTTCCTCTGTCACTGTTTGACTGTGCATCTCTTCATTACATCTTAGATGTAAGATAGCCAACAAACATCAAGAACTATTTTTTGAATTATCTTTCTTTGAATTGTTCTCTGTAAATCAAGTATAACTTCCTCATGTCTTAGACTCAAACTCTACATACTTAACCATACCATTAAGAAACTGTGTTGAACATGTCCATAACTACACATCACTAGAAAATCAAAATATTTTGTATACCATCAAAATCTCTATTTTCTACTTACCCAGTCTTTATAGAAACTGTGTTATGTTGACATCAATGACAACCAAAGTCATTAAGACAAAATGACAATACTCTCCAATTCTTAGAATACTCCTCCAAAGTAGTATCATTAGCATTCATTCTACCAATCTCCCCCTTTGGCATTGATGGCAACATAGATGAAAAAACATCTAAGTTCCAAGGATACCAAATAGTGTTTTTTTGTTGTTGTTGACTAGCATCAGTTATTCACACGCTAAAAAGAATCTCAAACACAATAGATGAACATAGGTGCATACTCCTTCTTCTTAGACATCAATTATTTACTTCACACTAAAAAATTCATGATACATCAAGTGCATATTCTTACTTCTTTTCATGAATCTTTCTATATCTCTCTAAAGAGATATCTCTCCCTCATCCTTACGAAATATGTTTTTTTTCATGCATACTCTCCTTGATTGGTATCAATGTCAAAGACCTCAATCTTAATTTACAACCAATTGTTAAATATTAATTATTGATATGCTACACCAATTCATCAACTAGCTTGAGTGTCTAAAGACACTTTTCAATACCAAAACCTCTGAAGTACTCAAAAGTATCTTTAGGAAAATGATTCATAAAGATATCTACAATCTGATCTTTAGTAATCACATACTCTAGTTAGATCTAATTTTCTTTTTCTTTCTCTCTTAACACATGATACTTAATAGATATATGCCCAATCTTAGAATGCAATATAGGATTTGTAGACATACTCAATGTACTTGTGTTATCATAGTAAATGATAACAGGTTTTTCAAACTCTATTTTGTTATCCTTCAACATCTACTTCATTTGCATAACTTGTTCATAGTTATTTTTTGTAGTAACATACTCTACCTTAGTAGTGCTCTATATAATATAATATTTCTTCTTGCTTAAAAAAGAAACCAATCTTCCTCCAAGAAAAAATGCTCCACCACTAGTGCTCTTTTTGTCATCCATATTGCATGCCTAATCTGCATCAATATATGCACATAGAGTAAAATCAATTGATCTGTGATACCGAATTCCATAATTAGATGTCCCTTTTAAATATTTGAATATTCTCTTCACTGCTACAAAGTGATATTCCTTAGGATCATCTTGAAATCAAGCTACAATCCCAACTACATTTTCTATATCTGGTCTGATGTAAGTCATATTTTGCAAACCTCCAATCATGGATTTGTACTTCTACTCTACTACAAGTGTCTCATCTTTGTTGGATAACTTGTGACCAGTTATCATAGGTGTACAACAGGTTTACAACTTTCCAAACCAAACCTTTCCAACAATTTTCTCAAGTACTTAGCTTGTGAAATTAAAATACCATCATTGTTTTGCACAATATATTTTATTTCTCCTATCATTCAAATTTCAAATTCATTCTTCATTTCTTCTGTAAACTTATCACTTGCTTCATCATTGCCTCCAAAAATGATGTCATCAACAAATATTACAATAATTAGCAAATCATTTTCAACTTCTTTCAAATACAAGTTACTATTTTTTGTACCTTTAGAAAATCCAAGCTTTGCCAATTAACTATCCAACCTTGCATGCTAGGTTATAGGTGCTTTCTTTAGACCATATAAAACTTTTTTTAATGTGCATACCATGTCTTTATCATCTAATAAAGAAAAACCTTCAAGATGCTCAATATATACTTCTTCTTCAAGTTATCCATTCAGAAAGGCTGATTTAACATCCATTTGATAGACCTTGAACTTCTTATTCATTGCATAAGCTAGGAAAATCTTTACTACTTCCATTTTGGCTATAGGTGCATATGTCTCCTTGTATTCTATGCCTTATTTCTATGAATATCCCTTGCATACAAGTCTAGCCTTGTTCCTTACAACTTTTCCTTGCTCATTCGTCTTTCCTTATCCATTTGATTCTTATCACATTCTTGTCTTTAGGTCTAGTAACTAACTCCCATGTATCATTCTTCACTATCTGATCCAATTCTTCCTTCATTGCTTAAGCCAAATGATAATCTTTAACTACTTTGTTCATGCACTTAGGTTCAAATTGAGATATTAGAGATATCTCCTTATTTACTATGTTCCTTGTCATCACATCTTTGTATTTGCTTTCAATTATCTGCTTAAGAGGGTGATTCTTTGTCAGATTCCTATTAGGGGTAGGAGTTGACATCTCAACTCTAATCTTGATCTCTAGGTTTAAATCTCTAGTCTTTAATCTAATTCTTATTCTATAAATCATTTTTAGTCTGAATGATAACTTCCACATCTTCATGGTTAGCCTTTGGATCAACAATAGTTACGTAAGCTATCTCTTGTACTACTTCCTATTTCTTAACTAATTAAGGCTCATTATGTTTATCATCACAATAATTAAAGAATGTTTCCATAATTTAAATTCTTCATCTTCATCAAAAAGTGAACTCTTTCTAGTTTTTATTACTCTCTTAGGACATCTAGACAAAAAATGACCAAACTCTTTATATGTCCAACAAGGAAAATTTTTCATACCTTCTGGTTCAATAAGTAAAACCAATACCTCCTTCTTCAGATCTAGTTCTATCATTTCTTGTGGTTCTATTCTTTTGTATGCAAAAAAAGGATTCCGGATCTAGACACTCAATGTTCTGTTCTTTAGAAAAATATGATAACTCACCAAGAATCTCCATTTTCTAGGTGTCAAAATTTCCTCTATCTAACTTAGGACTATATTATCTAAAATGATTTTCCATTGATCTCCCAGAGTTGTTAATATTTTCCTTCAAGGACGTAGTACTCTGGTACCAATTGTTAGAATATAATTGAGGGGTTTGGGGGGGGGGGGGGGGGTGGTGGTGTGGCGGGGTGTGAATTAGTAATCCAACTAATATCACAATTATCAACATTAAATAGACTTAACCATATGAGTAATATAAACTAAAACCACAACAATATATTCATACTCAATAACACTAGATATGTTAACTATGGAAACCCTTGATCAAAGGGAAAACCCTGATAAGGATGGTATTGACAAGATTATGTACTAATATAAATATTCCTTATTAGAGGAAGGACCCTATTAGGAGTCTATGAATACATTCAATACATATGAGTCCCTATTAGGAGACTTTGAATCCTTGTTGGGAGATTCTAACCCTGTTAGGATAGGTGTTGTGGAAGATAGATGGGCACACTACTCGAACAACTTCAAGGGTAAGACCAAAGAATCCACTGTCCAAATGATCTCTATATTATTTATTTTAGAATAATAGAATGGTACTGTATTTTCCTTTCTCTTTTTCTGTCCTATCAACTAGACCTCTTCTCCTTCTGATCTTGTAACAAGATCACAAATCCCACATCCAATAATCCCTTATATCTCTTACACGCATTCAGTAACCACTCTACTCCTTTTTGCACTTCATACATAAACAATGATCCCAATACTTAGATACACTAATTAAAATCAAGGAAAACATCTTTTCTTTGTACCATATCTTCATAACAATTCCTTGAGTCGACCTTGAGGCTTTCCAAATTAAGTATAATAAGATAATTAATTAATTACAATCACAATAACACTATCAGCTCACAATTTATACAAAACTTCACACATGTGATACTAGGGATTACACACTTGCTAACATCATCAGATGACTATCCTCTATCACTGCTTGACTACACATCTCTTCATTACATCTGAGATGTCAGATAGCCAAAAAATATTAGGAACTACTTTCCCAATACTCTATCTTTGAACTATTCTCTCTAATTTAGGTACAAGTTCCATACATCTTTGATTTAGAATCTATACACTTAACCACATCATCAAGACATTCCATATGTATATGAGCAATGTTAGTATGCTAATAGAAACCAAATTTAAATAAAGCTTCTACAAACTAAACAAAATTCATAAACTTCAAGATAGACTAATATGAGCTCTCAATTGAGAATATGAGCCATTAATGGACTCTCTCAATAAGAAGCTCTCTTGTTGAGTGGCTTTGTCTAAATAGATAGGATGTATGCTCAAGCTTATGCTTCAAAAATGGCTTCAAATGGAGTTGGAATTTGGGTGTGAGTGTATGGTTTTGATGTAAAATAGCTTCTTAAAATGGCATTATGACTTTACTTCATGGATTGTGTTGTTTTGCAAAGGGGAAGGATCCAATTTATACGTAAGAGGCTTGAGGGATTGAGGGCTAAGATGCAAGGATGGGAAAAAGATCATGGAGGGCTCAGATTGCATGAGAGGAGAGCACATGGATTGTGCTTCCTTATAGCCAATCAAGGAGTGACACATGTCACAGGGTGAGAGGATGGAGGAAAGGGGAAGGATGAGTCAACACACGAGGCTCAAGGGATAAAATCTTCATAAAGACCCTCATAATGGCTTGTAAGAGCAATAAAAGGGCTTGGAAGAGTCATTTATGGCCTAGTGGACTTCATAAAGTTTTATGGTTGAGATATTTTGAGGGAGATGAGAGAAATTTCGACTTGGGCTTGATTAGGAGGGTTTTAAGCTTGCTTAGGATTGTGCAAATGATTAGAGGATGGATTAGGATGGTTTAGGATTAGCTTAGGGATAGGCAAGTGATGGCATTTAATGAGGGTGGGTGAAGGAGGAGATATTTGTTAACTTTGGCTTGGGTTAGTAAGTCTTAACCCATGTTTAGAGAATGTGACAAGGTTAGGAGGGGATTAGGATTAGATTTAAAGACATCTTCTAGAAGAGTCTAGACTTTGGATGAGGATAAAGACTTTCTAGAATAGTCTAGAATTTCCTAGGATGAGGATGAAGACTTTCTAGAAGAGTCTAGAACTTCTTAGGATGAGGATAAATTAGATTTTTAGGAAATAAATAAAGTTTTATTTATTTCAAGGGTTTGGGTTGAGGAGATATTTATTAAAACTTTTTTAATAAACATGAGGATTAATATTTAATCTTAATTAAATATTTTGAGTTGGGATTAGGGGTAGGAAATGATGGGATTAGCCTTTAATAAAAATTAAAGAACTATTAGAAAATTTTGGAAGAGGTTAGTGGTCTTAAGGAAATTGGCCAAGTTTTGGGCAAAAAATAATTTATTTATTTATTTTGAGTTTTTTGGTCAATTTATTAATTAAATAATTAATAAATAAGGAAATAATGTTTAAATAAGATTTAAACATTTTTGGAAGGGATTCCTTAATTAAATGTTTTTAATTAAGATAAAGAGATTTAATGGCATAAAAATAAATAAATAAATAAAATAATTAATTAATTAATAAATGATGATGTCATCAGAAATTTTTCAAAAAATAAAAATACTTTATTTTCTAAAGGTTTTTAGGTGTCTACACCATAACTATGCATCACAAGAAAATCAAACCGTTATTTGTACCATCAAGATCTACGTCTACTACTTAGCCTATCTTTATAGAAACCGTGCTATGTTGACATCAATGACAAACCTAGTGATGAATACAAAATGTAAATACTCTCCAATGCTTGGAATACTCCTCCAAAGAAGTATCATTAGTATTCATGCTAACAAAAACTTCATTTCTCCTCTCATGCTCGTTTCAAACTCATTCTTCATTTCTTAAGAAAACTTATTACTTGCTTCATCATTACTTCCAAAAATGATGTCATCAACAAATATTACTATTATCATCAAACCATTCTCAAATTCTTTCAAATACAAGTTACTATCTATTGTACCTTTAGCAAATCCAAGCTTTAAGAAATAACAATCCAACCTTTCATGCTAGGTTCTAAGTGTTTTCTTTAGACCATATAGAGCTTTCTTTAGTCTACATACCATTTCTTTGTCTTTTGATAAAGGAAAACCTTTAGACTACTCAATATATACCTGTTTTTTGAGTTCTCCATTTAGGAAGGCTAATTTAACATCCATCTCTTAAACCTTGAACTTCTTATTTTCTACATAAGACAAGTACATCCGTACTACTTCAATTCTAGCTACAAGTGCATATGTCTCCTCATAGTCTATTCTTCTTGCTATGATTATCCCTTGCATACAAGTCTAGCCTTGTTCCTCACAACTTTTCCTTCCTCATTCATCTTGTTTCTAAATAACCATTTGGTTCCTATCACATTCTTGTTTCTTGGTCTAAGAAAAAATTCCCATTTATCATTTTTCACAATCTAATCTAATTCTTCCTTCATTTCTTGAATCTAATGATCATTTTTGCATTCTTCATCTTCACCTTTCATTTTTACATATATCCTCATTTACTTTGTTTCTTGTCATCACACCTTTGTCTTTGGTTCTAATTATCTTCTTAGGAGGGTGATTCTTTATCAGATTACTATTAGGGTTAGGAGTTGACATCTCAACTCTTATCTCATCTATAGGTTTAGATCTCTACTCAACTCTTTGCTCAACAATTAACACATTATTTTGTAGATCATTATTAGTCTAAAAAACTTATGTAGTTTTTTAAACATTTCTAGAATTATCTTCTTCTTCATCTAATTTATAATCTACCATATTTTCCTTAGATCCAAACTTTTCATCAGTCCTTACATTTGTGCATTCAACTATTTTCTTAGTTCTATAGCTAAAACATTTGTATGCCTTGGTTTTCAATCAATAACCAAGAAATATAACTTCATCACTTCTTGGATCAAACTTACCAATGTCATCATTTCTCTTTATATAATATTTTCTCCCAAATATTCTAAAATTCTTAACTATTGGTGAATGACCAAACCATAGTTCATAAGGTGTCTTGTTCATACGTTTTCTAATTTGTACTTTGTTTAGAGTGTATACTATTGTATTGACTACTTCTGTCCAAAATGTCTTGGAAACATCATTCTCAAACAACATCGCTCTTGATGTCTCTACTATTGACTTATTTATTCCTTCAAAAAGCCCATTCTACTTAGGTGTTCTAAGTGAGGATAGCTATTTTTTGATTATATTATCTTCACAAAATATGTTAAACACTCTAGAGGTGAATTCTCCTCTTCTATCCGATCTCAAACACTTTATCTTAACACCATATTCATTCTTAACTCTATTCTTAAATATCTTAAAATTCTTAAAAGCTTCATATTTCTCTTTAAGAAATGCTACCCACATCATTCTAGTGAAATCATCAACAAAAATCATAAAGTACCTTTTACCATAGAATGCTCTTGTTCTTGAAGGACCACTCATATCTATGTGAATGATCTCTAGCTTCTCTGTGGTAGTGATCTTCTTGCTAGGAAATGACACCTTCTTCTATTTAGCCAAAATACATTGTTTACAAACAAAATTAGTAGGCTTTGTAATTATAGGCAAGTCTCTAACTACAAATGTTCTACTAACCTTCACAATATTATCAAATTTAATGTTGTACAATCTTCCATGCCACACCAACTATTGTTCACTTTAGCTACCAAACATGTCATTTCTGTAGGATTCAACTGAAATACATTACCTCTAGATCTTGTTCCTATTCCAATTAGCTTACCATCTATGTATTTGATAATGTAGGTCTTCTCAATGAATTTCAATTGTCCAATAGTCAACAAGTTATGCTTTAATCCATCAACAAAATAAACATCATCAGTGTTAGTTTTACCATCAAGAGTAATGGATCCAATTCCTGTTATATGATAGGTTGCATTGTTACCAACTCTAGCAATACCTCCATCATGATTCTCAAACTTAACAAACTTATGCATATCACCATTCATGTGATGTGAACAACCACTATCAATTATCTAATGAGATTTCTTTTCCAATTGGGAAACTAGAGCTCTTTCTTCTCTAATTTCTCTATGAAGATCATCTTCCTTGATAGCCACAAATCCCAATTCATCATCGCTTTCACTTTAACCTTTCTCATTAGTTTCTTCATCTTCATTTTCATACAAACAATTTCTATCTCTTCTAGGCTTAAACTTTCCTTTATACTTTTTCTCTCTTTTGGGTAAAAGTACAAAGTTGTGTCACCTTTCAGGCTGACTCATTAGAATGGTTGAATTTGAGTATTTCTATCTAAAAATTAATTTTTTTAAAACATATGATCTAGATAAATTTATTCTAGCTAAGGTATATATGGTCTCACACTTTTCCAATTGGAAATGACTATTAAATGCATGTTTTATACTAATTTGTATCCAATTACTAAAGAAATAAAATTATTTTTAAAAAGTGGTGTTTCAATGACGCTTACTATTTTTTATGATATATTTTTAATAAAATATAAACACAATTTTATAGAGCTCAAAATCAAGAATATTATCTTATAGAGTTTATAGTGTTTTAATTAGATATAGTATATTGTAATTAAAAAATTCTGCAAGCATGTATTTTAACACTCAAAAAGATGTAAGTTTTGAGAAAGGAAAAAATATTAAATCATATTAAAAAAATCTAAAAATTATATGACGTTTTAGAGGAGAGAGTCCTCTTCTAGAATGTATAATTTTTTTCTTGGTTAGAATAGATTTGTTTTGATAAATGTGGTGGGAGATGAAAACTATTGATTTCAGGTAAGTTGAAATTTGAATCATTACAAAAGAGAAAATATAGGTCTAAAGCTAATTTTTATTTTTTATCGTTCTAGCTATATATGTTATCTATAATATAGTTTGAGATCAAAAGGAAATAAGTTTATTTCCCTATAGTTTTGTGGTGGGAACCAGACCCCCAATTTTTAGCATTTTCAATAGCTAAAAAATTGTCTTTAAAAATTAGGAAAATATATCAATTCTTATTCCAAATAATTATCAAAATTTATAATCATAAACTTCATTCATTTATAGACATTTTATTAGTTTACTTCATTTTCAAATTCAAAATAATAATACTAATTTTATGTGATTGAAGGTGAACAGTTATACTTTTGTTAGCCTTTTCCTTTACAAAAGGGTGACATAGGTTTATGCTTTCACCCTTTTAGGAAATTTAGATGCATATTGACTAAATTCATCACAAATCCAACATTTAAAATTTTTCTTACCATCTTTTCAATTCTTACAAGAAGGGATATACCTTCCTCAATCTTCTTGTCCTCATCAGATCTACTACTACCAAAAAAAATCCATGTGTGTTTACACTCTTTGTCAGATTAGGTCAAATATTCAAGGCATTGAAAGGTATTTTGACTCTAGCTAGATCTCTAGACCATCTCAGATCTACTTTTATAGATTCTAATCTTCCAAGCAATGTTTCTTTTGTGAAATCAATAGTGCTGGGCATTACTAGCAGAATCAATTGAGCTATTTTCTCGAATGGTGGCATCAAAACTTTTCAAGACCTTCCATATTACTTCATCTTCTTCCTTGGTTCCACCAAGAGACAAAATTCCTACAGTTTTTTTTGACATTCTACCAATATAGCTTCTTATAGATTCATCATCCATCATCTTAGCATCTTGAAATGCACATATCCAATTTTATAATCTCATTCTTTGGGAATGTGTATCACCTTCAAAAGTAAATTGTAATGCTTTCCAAATTTCATGAGATGTTTGCATTGACTTTACTTGACTGTATTCATTCTCTAGAAGATCTAATAGTAAAGATTCTCTAGCTCTCATGTTACACATGAATAGATCTCTTTTTTCTTCAATTTATTTTTCAAGTTCTTCTCCTTCAACATTCATCTTGTCACTCTTTGTCAAGATCCAATAACCCATACCCATGCACAATAAACCAGTATTCATCTTCTCCTTCCAACTATTATGAGGACACTACGATGAACATGTCCATAAATGCAAATCATGAGACAATCAAACTATTGCTTGTACCATAAAGATATATATCTACTACATAGCTAGTATTTATAGAAACCATACTATGTTGACATCAATGAAAAATACAATCATCAATACAACATGTCAATACTATCCAATGCTTAGGATATTCCCCCAAAGTAGTATCATCAACATTCATGCTAACATTGATAATGTTTATTGACTACTAAGTGATAGTTAGATATCTAAGTGAAGATTGTTGAGAAGTGTGAAGTTGTTGAAGAGGAAGGGAAAAGTTTTAAACTAGGTGAACCAAGCAAAATAGAGCACAAACAAGAAGAAAAATTGGTAAAACATAGAATCAAGCAAGTGAATAAAAGATAGATAAAGAGAAAGAACAAATATCTAAAAAAAGAAAAGGGAGTTATCATTCTTAAGAGATTACTTTATAATATTACTATTTAACCATTATATCGAAAAGTGTCAAAAATATTGAGTGGCCCTAATAAATATTTAAAGTCCTATATGGTAGTAGATGTATTAGTGGTGTTTGTAAGTCCTTTAAATTGGGCCACTCTTTTTAGTCAAGGACATGAAGTGATAAGGTCTAGATGATCTTTTGGTGAAATCTGTAAGAATTTTCCTTAGGGCAAAATTCACCCAAGACCAAGGAACTCAAACACAAGCACAAGAGTAGACCAAAGAGAGAGAGAGTATGATTAGAATGATGATATATTCATTCAATATTCCATTTGAAAGTACACTAGGAGTGCCTGTATATAAAGGCCTCTGGAGAGCTTCTAGAATGTATAAAAGTCAACAACATGATAAGTCATACAATTAGGTATAGGTCCACCAGATATGGGTTATCATCCATTAAGCATGGAAGTAGGTATGATGATGAGAAGATAAGCCTACAATGGTGTAGCACACAAATTTATGTTGTTGACAACATGTGCTAAAAAGAGAGTGCAAATAAGTGTGTTGTCTACATGAAAACTTAGTGAATGATGCAAACTCTAGTGTTGTAGACACCATGTGTTGAATTAGAATTGTGTACTTATGTATTGTCAACATGATAACTCATGAGAGTACACAAAGTCCTAAGTGTCTCACCTAAATAAATAATAAAATAGTGCGATATAATAAAATAATGCATTAACCTAAGTAAAATTAAGTAAAGTGTAAATAGTAAAACCTATTTACACCAACACCTCCCCTTAAGTGCAACTTAGGGGAATGCTCTTAAGCTTACAAAATCTAGGATGAAATGGATGATGGGTCTTGGCTACTAGGCCATGTTAGGTACCCATGTACATAATGATATGCAGTCTCTCATAAAGAAAAAAAAGAGGGAAAACCTCATGGGAAAAACCCTTCCCCAAAAAGAGAGATGAAAAACACATACAATGTATGGATGGATGGAGTAATAAAAACCCTCCCCTTATGACATACATCTAATAAATAAATGATAAGAAGAGGAAGAGAGATAGGATCCCCAAAGAAGAATGTCTGCCAGTGACTGCTCTGATGAAGAAGCTGATCCAAGAATCTTTTGAAGCACTATCACTGGTGTCACTACCAATTTCCACATGATATGATGTGCAGAGAGGATTAGAGAACAAGCTTGGTGAACTTTCCTCAAAGTGTAAATCCTTCTCCACAAAAATTTGATATGCCTCTAGATCCAATAATTTGTATGCCTTCACACTATCTTCATAACCAATGAAAGTACAAGGTTGAGGTGACCATGCCTTGCATCCCTTGGAAGATATCTTTTCCCATCTAAGACAACCAAAGACTTTGAAGTGTCACAATAGGTTTTCTACTGCACCATGCCTCAAAAGGAGTCTTTCCATCTAAGGTTGGATGAGGAGACATGTTAAGAATGTGATTAGCACTACTAATTTCTTTGACTTCTAATGATGGATCTAGAGACTTGGCTTGTATCATGCAACTTGCCATAAACTTAAGAGTGTAGATCCTCAAAGCTACAAAATTTGTCTTATGTAGACTAAATGTTGGTAGGTTCTGAAGATCAATTCCCTCAAGTCTACAAAAGTGTTTTAGTCTTATGTTCACATACGTGCTTCCATTTTCCATTCTTAGAACTTTGATGGCTTTCCCAGATTTCTTTTCAACATGAGTCTTGAAGGCTAGAAGCTTGTCCAACATTTCATTCTGATTATGAAGAAAATAGACCCAAGTGTATCTTGAAAAGTCATCAATGAAGGTTAGTATGTAGTGACCTTGGATGACTGCAAAAGGTCTTGCTAATACCATGTGAACCATGTAGAGAACAACTGGTGCTCTTGAAGACTTCCCTTTCTGTAACTTTTCCTCTGGATGCATATCCACTAAATCTGTTGAACATTGACCATGAGAAAAGTTGATTTGGGGTAGACCTTTGACCATTTTGTTTGTGCAAAGATGTTGAGGATAGCGGAAGGAAAGATGACCATACCACTCATGCCATAATTGTATTGTTGAATTTGATTGAGATAGCAAGGCCTTTGAAGGAGACTTGGACACAAAATCCGAGAAAGCATACAACCTTTTGTCATGATTCAATTTCCCCACTACAACCAAGGAGTCATCTTTCAGTTTGTGCACCTATACTAAGTCTAGAAGGAACTCAACTCTATGACCATCTCTAAGGTGAATGATTTGGTAAATCAAGAGAAGATTAGAACTTAGGTTTGGAACATAGAGAACATCTTGAAAATCTCCATTTTCCATTTCTACATTTTCTTTTCCTTCAATTTCCATTTTAGTATCATCTCCCACAAAGATGTGTGGTACCTTTGACTACTTCAATGAAGAAAAATCCTCCTTTGAAGAACCCATATGATATGAAGTACTGGAGTCGAGGATTCATTCCATTGAAGAATTTGTATTTTCCATGATTGTTTTCCCTTTTCCCTTTGAATCTAAAGAAGACCCTTTATCCTTATAAGCATTAGGTAGTGGAACATTATGTTTCTTAATGGTGTTGGTCAGCTCATCAATATTTTTATGATAATAGTCATGTTCTTCATGACCCATTTTCTTGCAATAGGCACACTTTTTCTTCTTCTTATTATTGTCCACCTTCTTTTTGGAATTTGAGGAAGACTTGCCTTGTTGATTAGATTGTGGTGTTGTCTTTTCTACATCCTCTAATTTGTTCTTCAACTTCTTATTCTTGCCCTTTCCTTTACTTGAAGACTGTCTAGCTGAATTTTGAGAACCCTCATTATTGGCCACCAATGCTTTTGAGTTAGGTGAATTGAGAATCCCCATTGATTTCAAATTATTCTCTTCTGTATCCAACAGATCAGAATATTCATCAAAAGAGATTTTCTTATAGGTAGACCCCAATGTAGTCTTTGAGGTGTTATAAGAAGAAACAAATGTGTAATAATCTGATGGCAGCTTGTTATGTATGAGATAGATTAATCTGTCATCTTTGATAGAACTCCCATAATTAGTAAGATTTTTCCTTAGTTCATTCACATTAATAATGAAATCTTGTATAGAATCAAATGACTTAGGATCTAAGGAGACAAGCTCATCTTCAATTTTGAAAACATCCTCTTCAGACACTTTACCGTTTAGGTTTTCGAGGGTATCCCAAGCTTCCTTGGATGTAGAAGACTTCTTAATTTGATACATGATCTTGTCATCAACCCTCAAACAAATATCACCTAGGGCTTTCCTATCCATTGCCATCCAAGCTGAAATATCACTTGTTGATACATTATCACCTGCTGGTTTAGGAAGGGTACCATCTACATATTGAGAAACTCCATTATGCATTAAGTGATACCACATTTTGATGGACCATGTAACATAGTTATGTGGAGTTGATTTTGGAAACTTAAAATTTTCCATGATGCAAAAAATGAAAAAAAATTGCAGAAAAGAAGGAACACAACACCAAGAACACCGCCCGTTTTCACTAAATGAAAGAACCCCCCCAAAATAGATGCTTTTTGGCACTTTATAAGTAGTGCAATTACAATGTCCACTTGCCAATTTTGGCCTTTATGGACTTCTAATTTTTCTTGTTACAACCTCTTGAAAGATTAAAAATCTGGAAATTTACAAAGTACAACAATTTGAAGTAATACAAAGCAAAGAAAGGCCCTATTTCTGAAAGTGACACTTTTGTCCACACAACACTATAATCTAATTGTAGATCTAGAAAGTAGACAAAAAATAATGCACTTTAAAAAAAAATGAAACCTATTTTCGAGTCCAGATGTGCCCGTATGAAGCGTTTGAAGTTGCAAAATGTAGGATTGAATAGGTATAGTTGCCAAAAGATGCAATTTGTGACAAATCTGTGCACCAAAACTAGAACATAGCTAAAACACTAAAGAAATTAGGAAATTCTACCTAATTTTAAAAAAAATTGCACCTAATTTGGAGTCCAGATGATTGAGATATGGCCTCCCAAAGTTGGACTGCAAAATCAAAAATCAATTTGGAGAAGGGTTGCATTAGCAAAAGATGGGGTTAAATTTGATGTTCATATGACTATCACAATAGTTATAATTTTACCTAGAATTATGGTCAAATAACTGTCAAATTTAGGCTCAAGAATTGGATGATGTCAATGACTCCAAGCCTGTGATGACATCAGGATGATGGATTTGTACAGAATTGTATGGTGCAAGCTGACGTGTACTGCTGAATTTGTGTATGGTCTACCTAAATGTCATGCTAATGTGTGTTGGTGAGTAGATTGGCCACGTGGGTAGGTCTTGTTGACTGTTTGTTCATGGTGGAGTACAATAGGTATGCCACGTGTTTGCTGCATAATCACTGACTGGGATGACCACTTGGGTATCATTGTCCACATAGATGTAATTTGATCTAATTCAATCTACACATTTATTTCAAATCTAATTTTTATTTTCATTCTTTATAATTTATTTTTCAAATTTAGAAAAATTTTACACCCATTTGGGCTAGTGGCAGAGAATTTTTTTTTTGCAAAACCAGGCAATCACACCTTAGCCCTACAAGGAGGAATATTCTATTCATTATTTGGTAGGCATTAAGTTTGATAGAATATTCTACATTTAATTTGGAGGGGACAATCTCATTTTTGGGTAAATTTGCATACACCTTTGGTGAATATAAATCTAGATATACTACATCAAATTTTTGGCAAGGTCTTTCAAATCCTAGTGGCCACACTATATTCCACCACTTGCCTTTGATATGTATGCTGCAGACTGTTGTTTATAAAAAACATGCAATAGTTATAACCCATGAATGTTGGATTTTGTTTGCAAAGTCTAGCAACACAAACTATCTTCTAAGAATCGTGAAATACTCACCAACAACATAGTAGTATCTAACATCATGAATTAGATTCTGACTGCTACATTAATATCTTTGGTGATGGAAATACAAACACTGGCATCACAGTAAAATTTAGTCTCCTACTATTTTTCAGCCATGCACTGCAGAGCCCTTCTACCATGTGGTAGCAACTACATTGCTCCACACATCACTTCCACAGTGCCACATGACAATCCTGCAGGGACCCCATGATAGGCCACACATTGTACATACAACACGAAAAGAAAGGCTCATGACACCCTGCACCAGCCACTGTGCACATGCTAGTATGGAGTCCAGATAAGCTACAATAGTCTAACATGTGGCATCATTTAAGGCACAATGGAGTTTCTCAATATGTAGATGGTACCCTTCCTAAACCAATACGTGATAATGTATCAACAAGTGATATTTTAGCTTGGGTGGCAATGGATAGGAAAGCCCTAGGTGATATATGTTTGGGGGTTGATGACAAGATCATGGATCAAATTAAGAAGTCTTCTACATCCAAGGAAGCTTGGGATACCCTTGAAAACCTATATGGTGAAGTATCTGAAGAGGATGTTTTCAAAATTGAAGATGAGCTTGTCTCCTTAGATCCTAAGTCCCATGTGGCTGTGCCATATAAATTTCCTCATGAAGATCACCATTCAAAAAAGTACTCTTAAATTCCATCTGGTATACAACCCAACCATGGGTTGCAACAATAGCTAGTGTCAAGCAAATGGAGTTCATCTTGGCAACATATGCAAAAGTCTCTGTACAATCAATACCTAAAACCTATGAGAAACCTTTGGCATCTAGTCTAGTCTTATGTTTATCCACACTTCCATCCACTACAAATTTATTGAGGATTTTTCCTTTTCCTTCAACTTCAATTTTTGTATCATCTCCCACAAAGATGTGTGGTACCTTTGACTACTTCATTGAAGAAAAATCCTCCTTTGAAGAACCCATGTGATATGAGGCACCTGAGTCAAGGATCCATTTTGTTGAAGAGTTTGAATTTTCCATAAGTGCTTTCCCTTTTCCCTTTGAATCTAAAGAAGACCCTATATCCTTATAAGCATTAGGAAATGGAACATTATGTTTCTTCAAGATAGAGGTCAACTCATCAATCTTCTTATGATAACACTCATATTCTTCATGACCCATTTTCTTGCAATAGGCACACTTTTTCTTCTCATTATTGTTGTCCCCCTTCTTTTTGGAATTTGAGGAAGACTTGCCTTGTTGATTGGATTGTGGTGTTGTCTTTTCTCCATACTTTGATTTGTTCTTCTTCCACTTCTTATTCTTACCCTTTCCTTTATTTGAAGACTGTCTAACTGAATTTTGAGAAGCCTCATTATTGGCCACCAATGCTTTAGACTTAGGTGAATTGAGAATCCTCATTGAAATAAACTTCTTTTCTTCTCTATCCAATAGATCAACATATTGATCAAAAGAGACTTTCTTATAGGCAGACCCTAATGTTGTCTTTGAGGTGTTGAAAGAAGAAAAAAATGTGGAATACTTTGATGGCAGCTTGTTATGTATGAGATAGATTAATCTGTCATCTTTGATAGAACTCCCACAATCAATAAGCTTTGTCATTAGTTCATTCACCTTAATGATGAAATATTGTATAGAATCAAATGACTTAGGATCTAAGGAGACAAGCTCATCTTCAATTTTGAAACCATCCTCTTTAGACACTTTACCATATAGGTTTTTGAGGGTATCCCAAGCTTCATTGGATGTATAAGACTTCTTAATTTGATACATGATCTTGTCATCAACCCCCAAACATTTATCACCTAGGGCTTTCCTATCTATTGCCAACCAAACTGAAATATCACTTGTTGATACATTATCACCTACTGGTTTAGGAAGTGCGCTATCTACATATTGAGAAACTTCATTGTGCATTAAATGATACCACATTTTGATGGACCGTGTAGCATAGTTATGAGGAGCTAATTTTGGAAACTTAAAATTCCCCATAATGCAAAAAATGAAAAAAAATTACAGAAAATAAGGAACACAACACCAAGAACACCCCCCTTTCACTAAATCAAGAAACCCCTCCAAAAGAGATGCTTTTGGAACTTTATAAGTAGTGTGATTACAATGGCCACTTTTCAATTTTGGCCTTCATGGAAATTTGATTTTTCTTTTTACAACCTCTTGAAATATTAGAAATCTAGAACTTTACAATGTACACAATTTTTGAAGTAATACAAAGCAAAGAAAGGCCTTAATTCTGAACGTGACACTTTTGTCCATACAATCCTACAATCTAATTGCATATCTAGAAAGTAGACAAAAAATAATGCATTTTCAAAAAAAAATAGAACCTTTTTTTGTGTCCAAATAAGCATGTATGGAGTGTTTGAAGTTGCAAAATGTAGGATTGAATAGGTACAATCACCAAAAGAAGAAATTTGTGAGAATTTTTTGCACCAAAACTAGAAAAGAGCTACATCACTAAAATGTTTAAGAAATTCTACCTAACTGCAAAAAAAATTGCACCTGATTTGGAGTTTAGATGACTGAGCTATGGCATCCCAAAGTCAGACTACAAAATCAGAAATCAATCTAGAGAGAGGTTGCATTAGCAAAAGATGGGATTAAATTTTATGATCATACGACCATCAATAAAATTCTAATTTTCCTTGGAATGACGATCAAATGGCTATCAAATTTAGGCTCACAGAATTGATGATGTTAGTATCTCCAAGCCTATGATGACATCAACATGATGTCATGATGACATTAGCATCGTATGACCTATATAGATAGATGATAGAGAAAATTATGTTCTATTTTCATGTTAATGATGTGTCATATGAAATTCAACCTTTTCAAGGGGTTGACGTGTTTCCACTATGGACTGCTGACTGGGCAAGTATGCCACGTATCGAATTGCTGTAGCTTATGTGGACTTGATACTAGCATGTGCACAGTGGCTAGTGCAGGGTGACATGGACCTTTCTTGCTATGCCACATGTACTTTGTGTGCCTTGTCATGGGGTCCCCATAGGATTTCCATGTGGTACTATGGAAGCGATGCATGGAGCAATGCAATCGCTGCCTTGTGGTAGAAGAGCTTTGCGGTGCATGGCTGAAAAATAGTGGGAGCTTGACTTTTACTGTGACATTAGTGTTTTTATTTCCATTTCCAAAGATATTAATGTAGTAGTCAAAATCTAATTCATGACACCAGATACTACTATGCCGCCAGTGAGTATTTCATAGTTCCCAGAAGATAGTCTGCATTGCCAAACTTTGCAAACAAAATCCCACATTTGTCAGTTATAATTGATGTGCGTTGTTTATAAATAATAGTTCATAATATACATAGAAAAGGTAGGTGGTGGAATATAGTGTGGCCACTAGGATTTGAAAGACCTTGCCAAAAATTTGATGTGGTATGTCAAGATTTAAATTCACTGGAGGTGTATGTAGATTTGCTTGAAAATGAGATTGTCCTTGCCAAATTAAATGTAGAATATTCTAGTAAACTTAATGCTTACCAAATAATGAATAAAATATTCCTCCTTGTAGGGTCGAGGTGTGACTGCCCAGTTCTGCAAAAAAAAATTCTTTCCTACTAGCCGAATGGGCATAATTTTTTTTTGAATTTGAAAAATAAATTGTAGAGAATGAAAATAAAAATTAGATCTGAAATAAATGCACAGATTGAATTAGATCATAGATAGTTTGTAAATTGGTTCCTTTGGGTGCCGGTTTACAAACTTTTTTTGCCTCACAATCAACTTTAGCCTAACATAGGCAAATTTATAGTCGATCTCCACTGAATCAACATTCTGAATGCAATGGCAAGGTAAGATCTAGATCTAGATGCTCCCCATTTCTATAGATTCTTCAAATTTGGGTTGAGGTGCTGAAGCATAAATGGTCTCAAATGGCTATGTGTAGAGAATCTCCCCGAGCTCTACTACCATCCAAGAAACATAATGTTCCATTGCCTAATGCTTATAAGGATAAAGGTTCTTCTTTAGATTCAAAGGGCAAAGGGCAAGCCCTCATGGAAAATTCAAACTCTTCAATAGAATGGATATTTGACTCAGGTGCCTCATATCATATGGGTTCTTCAAAGGAGGATTTTTATTCAATTAAGTACTCAAAGGTATCACACATCTTTGTGGGAGATGATACAAAAATAGAAGTTGAAGGAAAAGGAAATGTGGAAATGAAAAATGGAGAGTTTTAAGATGTTCTCTATGTTCCAAACCTAAGTTCTAATCTCCTCTCGATTTACCAAATCACTCACCTTGGAGATGGACATAGAGTTGAGTTCCTTCCTGAATCAGTATAGGTGCACAATCTTAAAAATGACTCATTGCTTGTAGTGGGGAAAGTGAATCATGAAAAAAGGTTATACTCTTTCTCCTATTTTGTGCCCAAGTCTCCTTCACAAGCCTTGTTATCTCAATCCAATTCTCAAATCCAATTATGGCACGAGTGGTTTATACATCTTTCCTTCTGCTACCTTCAACAACTTTGCACATGTAGAATGGTCAAAGGTCTACTCAAAATTAACTTTTCCATAGGTGAATGTTTAGCAAATTCAGTGGATATGCATCTAGAGGGGAAGTTATAGAAAAGCAAGTCTTCAAGAGCACCAATTGTTCTACAAATGGTTCACATGGTATTAGTAGGACCTTTTGTAGTCATCCAAGGTTGCTACATACTAACTTTCATTGATGACTTTTCAAGATACACTTGGGTCTACTTTCTTCATCATTAGAATGAAGTGTTGGACAAGTTTCTAGACTTCAAGACTCATGTAGAATAGAAATCAAGCAAAGCCATCAAAGTTCTAAGAATGGATAGTGGAAACATGTATGTGAATAGAAGACTAAAAGACTTTTGTAGGCTTGAGGGAATTGATCTTCAAAATTTGCTAGCATTCAGTCCACATAAGATAGATGTCACAACTTTGAGGATCCAAACTCTTAAGTCTATGGAAAGTTGATTGATACAAGCCAAGTCTCTCTATCCATCACTTGAAGTTGAAGCAATTAGAAGTGCCACTCACATTCTTAATAGGTCTCCTCATCTAGCCTTAGATGGTAAGACTCCTTTTGAGGCATGGTGTAGCAAAAAACCTATTGTGACACACTTTAGAGTCTTCAGTTATCTGGCATGGTTAAATATATCTTCCAAGGGATGCAAGGCATAGTCACCTTGGTCTTGTACTTTCATTGGTTATGAAGATAATGTGAAGGCATACATGCTATTGGATCCAGAGACACATAAGATCTTTGTGGAAAAGGATGTCCACTTTGAAGAAAGTTCACCAAGCTTGTCCTCTAATCCTCTCCACACATCATGATACCATGTGGAAACTAATAGTGGCACCAATGATAGTGCTTCAATAGATTTAGACATGTTAGGTTCTATCGATAGTTGCAGTGAGAGGTCATGACATCAATATTCTCCACATGCATATATCACCACAATGATAGGTCCACCACAACAACATACATCTAGTCTTCTAGGTCTATCTTTAGTGACAAATTTGGGGGATAGTATTGATGATCTACCTCTTCTTCTTGATGAAACAAAACCTTCTTTAGTTGTCAAAAGGGATCCATCTAACCCTCTTGTTTATTCTCTACATGATCAATCATTATAGGTTGAAGTGATTGTGAATACTTATGATCAGTGGTTGTAGAGGGATTCTTCGTTAGCTAAGGAGACATATAGTTCTTTGAGATAAGTTCTTTAGCTAGTTGACCAGGTTTTAGAGACATCATTTATCCATGGGATTCTTTCCACACACAGTGGAAGCATCTCATTTGTAATCTTGGCCATGTTTCTTCCTAAGGGGAGGAACACTATTCTACAGTCTTGCATCAAATTCTTCATTGAAGCATTCACTGGCAGACATTCTTCTTTTGGGGGGGGGGGGCGGGGGTAGGGAGCCTATCTTGATTACACCATCCATCCATACATCATATGTGTTTTTCATCTCTCTTTTTGGGGGAAGGTTTTTCCCATGATGTTTTCCCTCTTTCTCTACTTTATGAGAGATTTCATATCATTATGTACATGGGTACCTAACATGGCCTAGTACTCGAGACCCATCATGCATTGCATCCTAGTTTATGTAAGCTTAAGGGCATTCCCCTAAGTTGCACTTAAGGGGGGGGTGTTGGTGTAAATAAGTATTTACTATTTACACTTAAGTTTACTTAGGTTAATGCATTATTTTATTATTTATTTAGGTGAGACATTTAGGAGTTTGTGTACTTTCATGATTTTTCATGTTGACAACATAGAAATGCACAACTCTAATTCAGCACATGGTGTCTACAACACTAGAGTTTTCATCATTTAGTAAGTTTTCATGTAGACAACATAGTTATTCACAGTCCCTTTTTAGCACATGTCTATAACATAAATTTGTGTGCTACACCATTGTAGACTTATCCCACATGATTTTCTAGCATGGGCAAGGATACCTCCACAAAAGCAAAAGGCATTAGAACCTCAAAGAAAACCATGCATATTTGTTGGATATCCTAACCATCTCAAGGCATACAAACTAATGGATCCAAAGACTCATGAAGTATTTTATGAGAGGAGCATTCACTTTGAAGAAACTTGTCCAAGTTTGGCTTCTTCAACTCCTTCTTCTTTCTCCTTCGTGGACAATGATCATAGTGATGATAGTGACTCAAAAGATGAGATTCCTCCAAGTTTGACTCATAGGACACCACCTTCACAAGGTGAATAAATAGTTGAGGACATTCCTTCTTCTTCCACTAAACCTCATTGGGCACAACAAACCCTTGATGGAGTAGGTCCATTGGTGGGAAATCCTCTAGACACTCAAAGGACTAGGTCACAACGCAAGTCATTTCCACATGCATATATAGCCATTACTTTAGATCCATAGTCATTTAAGGAAGCATTAGGGATTCTAGAATGGGACAAGGCTATGGAGGAAGAATATAATTCTTTGATGAAAAACAACACTTGGGACTTAGTTCCCCTTCCTAAGGAAAGAAAAGTGGTTAGATGTAAGTGGATCTATCAAATCAAATTTGCAACAGATGGAAGTATGGATAAACATAAGGCTAGAATAGTTGCCAAAGGTTTCTCACAGGTTCTAGGTCCATTCGCCAAGATGAACTCCATTCGCCTAACACTAGCTATTGCTGTAGCTCATGGTTGGGTTGTACACTAGATGGATGTTAAAAGTTCCTTTTTGAATGGTGATCTTCATGAGAAAATTTATATCGAGTATCCATAGGGGTTTGTACATGATTCTACTATGGTTTTCAGATTGAAGAAGTCTATTTATGGTCTTAAGTAGGCTCCTTGGGCTTGGTATGCCAAAATGGATTCCTTCCTCTTCTCAGCAGGTTTCACTAGGTGTCATTCTAGTTTGAATGTCTACATTCTTCAAAAGGATGACTCGCGCTTGATACTAGTGCTTTATGTAGATGATTTGATCATTACAGGGAGCACTTCATCCATCATTGCCAATGTCAAGACCTCTCTATAGGACACATTTTCTATGATAGACATGGGTTTGCTGCATTACTTCCTTGGTATTGAGATCACACAGTCTTTAGCAGGGATAAAACTTTCACAACCCAAATATGCTCTTGACTTGCTTTATCAGTTTCACATGAGTGACTGCAAGCCTTCTTCGACTCCCTTTCTATCAAGTATCAAGCTAGAGGCTAAGTGTACCACTCCACTTGTTGATGCTACTTTATATAGATAGTTAGTTGGGAGCCTTTTCTATTTGACACATACATGACCTAATATAGCTTTTGTAGTTGGCATGGTTTGAAACTTTATGCAAGAACCACATGAGCTTTATTGGAAGGCTACCAAGCACATTTTGCACTACATAGAGGGTACACATACACATGGGATACATTATGAAGTAGGTATAAGACTTCAGTTGATCAGATACACAGACTCAGACTATGCAAGGGACCTAGATTCTCAAAAGTCCACTTCAGGGTACATATTTCACCTTGTTTCTAGCCCTATTTGTTGGTAGAGTAAAAAACGAACTAATTTTTCTCTTTCTTCCATAGAGGCTAAGTATCGAGGAGTTGTCAATGTAGCTACAGTGGCTCTTTGGTTATAACATATCTAGGAGGAGTTTGGATTTGATCTACCTAAGCCTATAGTTATTCATTGTGACAACCAAAGTGCCATTGAGATCTCTAAGCATCTAGTTTAGTATCAATGGACTAAGCACATTGAGCACTACATCATAGAGCTTATACATGAGTAGATCATTGCACTATAGTATTGTCCTATAGTAGAGCAGGTTGCCAATATCTTCACCAAACCCTTCACTGAGGTCAAGTATATTCATTTGCGAGATCTCTTGGGGGTGCAAGATGTTGTAGAAAGGGAAGTCCCTTGAATTCTCTATTCTCCTTCTTCTAGGAGTGATTTTTTCCTCATTTGAGGTCTTCTTCTCTCTCATCTTCTTTATTGTACTCATCTCTCATTTTAGAGGAGGGTTTTTCCGATGAGGTTTTCTCTCTTTCTCCGCTTTATGAGAGGTTGCATTGCATCATTCTATAGCATTGATTTTGTACATGGGTACCTAACATGGCCTCATAGTTGAGACCCATTATGCATTTGTGAGCTTAAGTGCATTCCCCTAAGTTGCACTTAAGGGGGGGTGTTGGTGTAAATATGTGTTTACTATTTACACTTTACTTAAGTTTACACTTTACTTAAGTTTACTTAGGTTAGTGAATTATTTTATTATTTTGCATTATTTTTTTAAATTCTTTTTTATGAGATACTTAGGAGTTTGTGTACTTTCATGAGCTATCATGTTGATGACACAAAAGTATGCAACTCTAATTTAGCACATGTTGTCTATAACACTAATTTTTGTGCTACACCATTGTAGGCTTATTCTCTCATCATCACACTTACTTTCATGCTTAATGGAGGACAACCCATATCTTGTGGACATGTGCCTAGTTGTATGACTTATCATGATGCTGATTCTTAGACATTCTAGATGCATCTTAGAGGCCTTTATATACAGGCACTCCTAGTGTACTTGTACATGGAATTGAATACTATACAATTATTCTGATCATACTCTAGTCTATTTTGTTCTTGTGTTTGAGATCCTTGGTCTTGGGTGAATTCTACCCTAAAATCATGTGCTGAATTTTGTCCATTGGGTGATTCTAGGGTTATGTGGACAAAAATCACACTTTTAGAACTAGGGCTTTTTCTGCATTGTAAAGCTTTGATTACTTTTTAGAATCATTGTACATCTAAGCTACAATGCTTAGTGATAGATTTGGGCCTCAAAAGGTAGTTGTAAAAGAAAAATAAAAAATTCCACTTTGTTCATTTTGATAAGTAGCCCATTGTACATGCACTACTTATAAAATGCCAAAAACATCTTTTTTGGGGGTACTTTTGATGTACTGTGTTCTTGTGTCTCTCTTGTGTTTTTTTTTTCATTTTCTACATCATGGGTTCATTTAAATGTCCACCTCTAACTTACCGCAATTATTCTACATGGAAAGATATTGCATGGAGTAGATTAATGGAAAAAGATTACAGTATTTATGTTAATGGTACAATTACCAAACCTATTGATACTAAAGAACTCATTGAATGGAAAAAAAAAAAAACCAATAGGCTTTAGGAATTATTAGGAGTTGTGTACATAAAGATCTCTTCTTTCACATTGCCAGTTGTACATAATCCAAACATGAATGGAAAAAACTTGAATCTTTGTATGGTAAGGTGGATGAAGAAAAGGGACTCCAGATTGAGGACGATCTATTTCTCTTGGATCCAAAGAACTTTGACACAATTTAGGATTACATCAATATTCCATAAAGTACACTAGGAGTGCCTGTATATAAATACCTCTAATATGCATCTAGAATGCCTTAGAATTAGCTATATGATAAGTCATACAACTAGGCACATGTCCACTAGATATGGGTTATCCTCCATTAAGCATGAAAGTAAGTGTAATGATGAGAGGATAAGCCTACAAGGGTGTGACACATAAATTAGTGTTGTAGACAACATGTGCTAAAAATAGAGTGTGAATAACTATGTTGTCTACATGATAACTCAGTGAATGATGCAAAATCTAGTGTTGAAGACAACATGTGCTAAAATAGAGTTGCATACTTCTATGTTGTCAACATGACAACTCAAAAATATGTGCAAAATCCTAAGTGTCTCACAAAATAAAATAATAAAATAATGCAAAATAATGTATTAACCTAAGTAGACTTAAGTAAGTGTAAATAGTAAATACTTATTTACACAAACACCCCCCCTAAGTACAACTTAGGGGAATTCTCATAAGCTTACAAGAACTAGGATGAAATGCAATATGGGTCTCGGCTACTATGCCATGTTAGGTACCCGTGTACATAACGAAAATGCAATCTCTCATAAAGCGAAGAAAGAGGGAAAACCTCATGGGAAAAAACCTCCCCCAAAAAAGAGAGATAAATAGGGATGCATGGATGGATGGAGTAATCAAAACCCTCTCCCTCCACACCCCATTACGACATACATCCAGCATATACAAAAGTGAAGAACGAGAAGAACTAGACATCATAAGAGGAAAAAGTCCCCTCATAAGAAAGAAGAGGAAGAGAGACAAGGTAGTCCCTCCCCCAAATGAAGAATGCCAACCAGTGACTATTGCTCCAAGGAAGAAGCTGGTCCATGAGTATAGAATGTTGTTCCTCCCCTTTGGAAGAAACAATGGAAAAAGTGTAATCCTAAAGATATATGCTAGTCCTAAAACTTACTCAATTATCCCTATGCTGATAATGATGGTCACCCATTCCAACTGTGCTAAAAAAAAAAATATAGATCTAGCAAGGATGTCTGTTGAACCTATTCCAATGAACCATCTATATCCTCAACTAATAAAGAGACCTACGACAACTGCTATTCATAAGGATCCACAATCACACTAACCTATGAAGATTAATCATGTAGAGAATGGACATGAGGATCATAGTCAGACCTCACAACAACTATAGAAGGATCACCTTCATCAAAGAGAAGATGGAAGTCCTCAAGACTGTCTCCCAAATTTGTAGTGTTTGACTCCACAAGCAAACCTACAATGTTTGCCATGTAGTCATCAACTAAAGCTTGAGCTAGAAGACAATAGGTACCCTACTTTTCTGGACCTATCACTATGGCAATATAAGCATGTGGACTTTATTGATGTCATGAACTATCACTACAATTGTCGATAGAAGCCCATGTGTCTAAATTTTTTGAAGCACTATCACTGGTATCACTATTAGTTTCCATAGTATATGATGTGTAGAGAGGAGTAGAGGATAAGTTGGCTGAACTTTCCTCAAAGTGAGCATCCTTCTCCAAAAAAATCTCATGAGTCTCTAGATCCATAAGTCTATATGCCTTAGCATTGTCTTTATATCCTATGAAAGTACAAGGCCTAGGTGCCGATGCCTTACATCCCCTAGATGATAGGTTTTCCCATGTTGGACAATCGAAGACTTTGAAGTGACTCACAACTAGTTTTCTACCGCACCATGCCTAAAAAGGAGTCTTCCCATCTAAGACATTATGAAGAGACCTTTTAAGTATGTGAGTAGCACTGCTAATGGCTTCAACTTCTAATGTAGGATCAAGAGACTTGGTTTTTATCATGCAACTTTCCATGGTCTTAAGAGTCCTAACACTCAGTGTTGCAACATCTATCTTGTGTGGACTGAATGCTAGTGGATTATGAAGATCAATTCCCTCAAGCTTGCAAAAGTCTCTAAGTCTTTTTTCCACATATCTATTCTCATTGTCCACCTAAAGAACCTTGATGGCTTTCCTTCATTTGTGTTCAACATGAGTCTTGAAGTCTTGAAGCTTATGAAGCACTTCACTCTTGTGATGGAGGAAGTAGAGCCATGTGAATCATGAAAAGTCATCAACAAAAGTAAGGATGTAGCAGCCTTGGCTAATTAAAGTCACTACAAAGGGTCTTGTGAAAACCATGTGAACCAATTGGAGAAAAACTATTTCTTTGGAAGACTTGCCTTTATCATACTTCTCCTTGAGATGCATATCCACTAAAAATGATGAAAACTCACCCTTAGAAAAGTTGATGTTAGGTAGAACTTTGACCATGTTTTTTGAGCAAAGTTGTTGAAGAGAGCAGAAGGCAAGGTGACCAAACCACCCATGCCATAATGTAGATTATGAAGTAGAGTGAGTCAACAAGGCTTGAGAAGGTTACTTAGGCAAAAAGTGGGAGAAGGAATAAAGCCTCTTGTCATGATTGATTGTCCCCACTGCAACCAATGAATCATCTCTAAGACTGTGCACCATCACTAAATCTGAAAGGAACTCAACTTTGTGACTGTCTCCAAGGTGAATGATTTGGTAAAATAAGAGGAGATTAGAGCTAAGGTTTGGAACATAGAGAACATTTTTGAATTCCCTAGTTTCCATTTCCAAATGTCCTTTTCCTTCAACTTCCATTTTGGTATCATCTCCCACAAAGATATGTGGTACCTTTGATTGCTTCAATGAAGAAAAGTCTTCCTTTGAAGAACCCATATGATAGGAGGCACCTAAGTTAAGTATCCATTCCGAAGAAGAACTTTTATTTTCCATAAGTGCTTGCCCTTTTCCCTTTGAAGAGGTTGGAATTGAATCTTTGGAAGTACCTAGCACTTGAATCTTGTTCTTCCTGAGTAGGTTTTCTAACTCATTGATTCTTTTAGTCTTGCAATGATGCTCATCATGATTTGGCTTTTTGTAGTATGTACAAATGTTTTTTTTTCCTTCTTTTCATTACTTCCCTTCTTGTTGGAATAAGAATTCCCTTGCTATGAGGAGGATTGTTGTGTCTTAGATTGTGATTTCTACTTCCACTACTTCTTGTTGTTGCTAGAAATTTTCCCTCCTTCACTTGATTGGTGCAAATCACTAGCCACCAAGGATTTTGTCTTTGATGTCCTAAAAAGTCCTAAATCCATCAAGTGAGATTGTTCAATAATCAACATTTGTATGAATGCATCAATTGAAGGATTCTGGTAGGCAGTTCCCAGGGTCAACCTGTGAGTATTAAAACTTGAAACAAAGGAAGAATACTCTGAAGGTAGCCTCTTCTGGATGTGATGAATCAACTTGTCATCCTTCATGGGATTTCCAAAATCTTTAAGTAGTGTCCTATACTCATTGGCTTTGTTGATGTAATCCTGAATTGTGTCAAAGTTCTTTGGACCCAAGAGAAGTAGATCACCCTCAATCTGAAATCCCTTTGCTTCATCCACCTTACCATACAATAATTCAAGTTTGTCCCATGTAGGTTTGAATTCTATACAATTGGCAATGTGAAAGAAGAGATCTCTATGTACAAAACTCCTAGTAATTCCTAAATCTTGTTGGTCTTATTTTTCCCATTCAATGAGTTCTTTAGCATTAGTAGGTTTGGTAATTATACCATCAACATAAAGACTATAACTTTTTTCCATTAATCTACTCCATGCAATATCTTTCCATGTAAAATAATTGTGTGAGGTTAGAGGTGGACATTTAAATGAACCCATGATGCAGAAAATAAAAAAAGCACATAAGTGAGACATGATTTCGGCTAACAAGGCTATTGAGTCAGATTGGCTAAGACATGCACTAGTTGATTGTACAAGTTGACATTGGTGTCAACTGGTAGCCTATGTGGTAGTGGGATGGCGTGGCCTTCCTGCTAACTGTATTGCAAAATGGTTGTAGATGTGGGTGCTGGTTGGTAGCTTTCATAGGGGTGACATGGCCAGGTCCACGTATCACAAGTTTTGTGGGTCCGCATGGCCTCTGACTACATAGGGAGGAAGGCATAGTAGAGTGCAAATGTGTATGTCTACATGGCATGGGGATTGTGGCTGTATAGATGTTATATATCCCACATTGATGGGGTTTTTAACTTTTTAGTTGTATAAAAAGAAGTTTTTGCGATAGTTGAAAAAAATGTGAAGGTTGTTGGGTAAACTGCCAATGTGAAAGCTAGGCTGGATTGTATGCCTCACAGTGATTTGAAAATTAGCTAGCTAGATTTGTGGTGAACGCCTAGATTTGAGATGAAGATGGTGGATTATGTATGAAGATTCCCATTGAATATTGAATGTTCCCTATGGAATAAAGAATATCCCACCAAATTTGTAGGGCTAGGGTGTGATTGCCCTATTCTACAAAAAAAATTCTCTGACAGCCTGATTGGGAAAATAATTTTGGAAAAAACCCAAATCAAAAAATAAATTGCAGAGAATGAAAATTAAATTTAGATATGAAATAAAAGCATAGATCGAATTAGATCATACTTAGTTTGCAAATCAGTGCCTTTAGGTGCCAATTTGCAAAAAAAAAAACTTGCCTCATGATCAACTTTAGGCCAACATAGGCAAATTTATAGTCAATCTTCACTAGATTGATGTTCCAAATGCAATGGCGAGGTCAGAGCTAGCTCTAGACCCTCCCAATTTCTGTAGATACTTTGGATTTAGGTTGAAGTACTAAAGCAACAATGGTCTCAAATGGCTATGTGTAGAGAATCTCCCTGAGGTCTAATACCATGTAAGAATTTTCCTTAGGGAAGAATTCACCCAAGACCAAGGAACTCAAACAAAAGCACAATAGTAGACCAAAGAGAGAGAGAGTATGATCAGAATGATGATATATTTATTCAATATGCCATCTAAAAGTACACTAGGAGTGTTTGTTGACAAATGCCTCTTGAGAGCTTCTAGAATGCATAGAAGTTAGCAACATGATAAGTCATACAACTAGACACATGTCCACAAGATATGGGTTATCCTCCATTAAGCATAGAAGTAGGTGGGATGATGAGAGGATAAGCCTACAATGGTGTAGCAAACAAATTTATGTTGTTGACAATATGTGCTAAAAAAGGAGTGCAAATAACTATGTTGTCTACATGACAACTCAGTGAATGATGCAAACTCCAGTGTTGTAGACACCATGTACTAAATTAGAGTTGCATACTTCTAGGTTGTCAACATGACAACTCATGAGAGTACACAAACTCCTAAGTGTCTCACCTAAATAAATAATAAAATAATGCAATTTAATAAAATAATGCATTAACCTAAGTAAACTTAAGTAAAGTGTAAATAGTGAATAATTATTTACACCAACAAAATCCTCTAATAAGGTAACTTTAATTAAGCATGTGTAACCTTTAAAAAGGTTGTCTACTAAAAGAAATCACTTAAGAAGAGTAAAATTTTTGGGCTGGCGGTCCTAGCTGGTTTTTTCTTTAACATGGTTTATATGTTAAAATATTAGTGTCAAATTGTGTGAATGTTATTTGTGTTCCAAGTTATTTTATATGTTCTATAGTTTGCTATAACTTAGTAATAATTGTGATATCGCTAGGCAATAATTGGATATTTACTCACCATTAGTAATACAAGGAATAGTTTGATAACAATTTGGATAGAAGTGTTTCAAAGATTCATTAAAGACTATATCAAGTGATTATATTTAATTAAGTTATTATTTTTTTATCTTGATGGTGCTTTGATGGTATCGAAATGTTTGAAGGGACTATGAGATAATTGGATATAACTAATTCAAACCCCTGGCTCTCAGTTATCGAACATATGTTCCACCAATTTGACATAGTCATCAGGGTGGGGAGCTTCTTTTTATGAATCCTCAATATCTCATCAATATTAACCTCTTTATTGTCCTCATACTTTTCATTCTTAGATTGGACTCTTTTCTTTTGAGAATGAGTAGAAATAGGTCAAGGGGTTTTGTTGTGTTATCTATGCATTTCCTACATAGAACTATACGAATGATCACTCTCCCCCTCTTCATCCATATCCATATAGTTCCATTCTTCCACACTCTGACCTTTTGACTCTATTTTCATATATTTATAATTCACATTTTATTTCCTTTTTTTTGTCAACTGTAGAGTAGAGTCACCCAATTTTGTAATCATACATTCACCCTTTCCCTTTATAATTCCCAAGCTCAAAGGGTTTTTCTTCTTTTCAATCAAACTAGACCATGGGAGAGACTCTTCACCACTCTTTGCCACATATTTAAATATTAATCATAATAACACCTCATGTGGAATTGGATTATTTGGTTTTTCCCTATTAGACTTAATGTTGTGAATTAAAGAACATAGAAAATAGAAATGACAATAGACTCTTCTATTATACATAAAGTGATTCAAGAGGAGAAACTGATAAGTATGAGCTCTATCATAATGCATATCCATTGTAATGCATTCCATACAACTTTAAGAATGTTCTTCTATAGATTTTTAATCAAAAAAATCACATAAATCCTCCCGTATTTCCATGACTAAAACCACATCTCCCTATTTAAGAACCTTTTAATAGCTTCTTTAAAAAACCTCTTTATTTTGATAAAAATGTATAGCTTTGGTTCTTAGACCCATAATAGTCATCATAATTTCAATGTTCAACTTCAAACTTCTTCCCATCATGTTAAGAGTCCTTGCTTCAGACCAACCTTGGAGGAATTCTATTATTATTTTTGGCTTTGGATATTAACATCAATGCTAATGGTATTCCTATGGGGGAGCATCTTCTCCTATGGAGGCGTATCTATATTTAAGATGAGTCATGAAGGACACTTGGTACCTATATTCAATAGTATCTTTGGACACTTGAGGTTATTGTAGATCATACTTAGAGAATTGACATAATGATGCATTTTTTATTGATGTCAATGTGGTGGACATATGTACATGAAAAGCATCCTTTCATATGTAGTTTTGAGGAGAGATTAACTTTTGGAAGATTATCATTTGGGGGAGAGATGGGTATATTATACCTGATACATTCTATGAGCAAAACAAATTATTGAAGAAGAAATTGATATTGATTGATAAAGAGGATTTGATTGATAAAGAGGATTTGAAAATATGCTATTGTATGGGGGAGATTAATGTCTTACTTATGCATATTGGTTGTTGAATGGTTATCTTCATGGACAACATGAATGGGGGACCAAATATAGAAGAGATATATTTGGTATTCATGGAACTAAAATGTTTGTCATCTATTCTTCTATAAATGTTAAAGGGGGAGATTTTTAGTATGAATTCTAGTGGTATTCCTATGGGGGAGCATCCTAGTAGTGATGGAGACATGATTTAGTCATTACAAGTTGCATTTATGATAGAATTTGTCATTGATGTCAACACATTGGTTATTATGTGAAGATTGGTAGAACAACATATACAAATTAGCTTCACACAATTTGAGGGTTTAAGATAAACTATGGACACTTGGGATTATCTTCTACAATATATTTCTAGATCATACAACTAAGAGTGTCTATGGAAATATGAATACTAGAAAGAATTATGAAGAATTTGGTGAACATAGCTTTTTTGGAAAGCAAGTACTCTTTTTTTACATTGTATCTCCTAATAGAGATTGCATATGGTTAAGAGAGATAAGATAATGGTTGAAGACATGTTCAAGATGCATTAGTTAAACATGCATAGTTAGATGATCAATGAGTGAAAAGTTATGAAGAATGCGAGACAAAAAATTGCTTGTAATTATAAAATGATGTAACATTATAATGTAACCTATAATGTAATATCTTAAGTTGGTCCTATATTATTATTTTTATTTGGGAAATCCTCAAGGCTGACTTAATAAATTTTTGTAGGACTTGGTATAAAGGTAAAATGTTTTCCTTGGTTGTAATAATCAATGAGTTTATTTTATTGTTATGTGAATTTGAGAGTGAGATCTAGTGTGATATGTGTGATATGTGTGAGCTTGATTTCAAATATCTTTTGGATCAAAGAAGGTATTGGAGTAGTTAAATCATGGTGAGCTTAGAAGGAACAATTTTTAGCAAGATAAGTTATTGTTGGATAGTTGTTGATGTATAATTGTATTATTTAGTAAGCATAGTAGAAAAGTTGTTTTGTTAGTGGGTCTATATATCTTCCTTTCAACTCCCAACATGGTTGGCACAACTCCTAATAGGGATTCAAACTCTCCTAACACGGACCCATATCTACTAATTTCATTTCACTAACTCCTAACAGGTTCAATCCTCTTATAAAGAACTTATATATTAGTATATTATTTTGTTGGTACCAACACCATCGAGGTTTTCCCTTTCATCAAGGTTGTCCCTTTTTAACAAATATGGTGTTGTTTTGTATGGTTTTCCTTATTAGGTTGTTGCATCTAATGTTTATATATTTATAATTAAAGAGGTATTGAGAGATTTTTAAATTACTTAACTAACTTATGCCCCTAATTTCATCCCTATCAGTTATCTTGGTGAACTTTACTTTGTAACAATTAGTATCAAAGAAAAGGGAGTATATGTAGAGTTTTATAAATAGAATAAATCAAGGACAAACATGACATTGAAGATATCAACATTGTCAATAGGTTTTGTATCTACATCTTTTCTGTATAGATTATATCATTTTATATGCATGTTCAAGAAGTGGCCTCATCTCGCTACATTTGTAATTATAATACCAAATCCTAACAAGGTTAAGGCTTGTAAAAAGAACATATATACTATGCGGATATAATAGACTCTTAACTAGTTCAATATCTTTCACAAGACACATTTGAATAGTGGATTATTTTGTGGATACCATCACAATTGGGTTTTCCCTTGGCCTGGGCTCCCCTAGTTAACAAATAATGGTGTTATGAATTACATTGTGTTACTATTATGTTTACTTTTCAGTTTGATTACATATGCATCTTTAACAATTGTTAAAGCTATCCATATTTCAACAAAAGTTTGTGGAATACTAATTCACCCCCTCCCTCCACTCTTAGTATTTCATAGTTCTAACATTTAATCCCTCATTATATCCATCAACACAACCGTGCCCTCATTTTTAGGCTTCTCAAAAAATTTGCTTCCTTTCTCCACTTATTATACTTCCCTAGTTGTCTTCTTTTTGAGGCTCTACCCATGATACTAGCACAATAAAAATCCTTACAATTTACCACTCAAAGATTAAAATACAAAACTTGGGAGAAGGGCATAAAATACCTATTGAAAAGAAAAGACCCACAAAGTATGATAATTTATCTTATTCTTACACTTCGCACTAGGAAAACTACCATAATCATTTGATTTGATCCACAAGCATCCTAGGTGTATGAGAAATCTTACATCACCCAAAAATATTTCCTTTTTGTTTCTTGAATTAGGGTTGTCTTCATTTAGAGTTGTTGTTTTTGGAGGCATTCTACTTACTAAGTCTATCATACGAGCTCAAAATGTCCTAGTTTTAGAGGAGGAGGTTCTTCTTAGATATATTAGGCTAGTAGTTGAGGTCCAATGCCATATCATGAGTATTCTTGAAGTTATTGCAAATTTTTTTTCTATAAGTTTGGTAAAAAGCTTCATGCTCAGTTTGTAAGGCCTTAGAAGCCCTAGACGCACTTTGAAATGGGGTCAAATAGATCTTGTGTGAGAAGAACCTTGTAGATTATAAGTTAGGGATGCTAGAATGAGGTTATAATAGCCATTGAAGCAATAATTTTCAATTTATGGTTTTTCAAAGTTAGGCCAATTAAAATTTTCAAAATAAATGCCATTTTGATTTGAGCCGACTCTAAGGTTGGTCAACCTTAAAGGTTGGGGTTTTATGTCTACAAACTTCTTAGGTGATGTAAATTTCATATATAAGGAAGACCTTCATATTGACTAGGATAGCTTTGGTTGTTAGTTTGTACCTTTGTCTTGTAAATTATTGTGAGGAAGACACCTATGTAGATTTTCGTATTGTATGTCAAAATTCCATAATTTCAAATTTGTGGCAATAATAAGAAGCCCATATTTTCTTCTCACATTTTTTTTTTTTGTATATTTATTTATTTGTATTATTTTTGTGGTATTAAGAGGAGTTGACTTCATCAAATTGTATTAGAGAAGGAGTTCCTGAGTGTATGAACTAATCACCAACTATGAGGTACTTTTCACTAGACCGTGGTTTGGGTTACGTGCATAGATAGATCAACCATTATGAGACAGTTTATACTAGGGCTTGAGAGAAAGGCAAAACATTCCTCCATTAAGAGATTGTGGTTGAAGAGTTACAAGTGTTACACCTAAGGGTTTAAGAGCCCTCTAGAGGAAAATGTGAGAATTGGAAGAAAAAATATGCAAAGGGATGAATTTTGTCATCAGTGATGAAAGTGAGAATGAAGGAATTTAAGAAGAAAATATTGAAGAAGTAGTGGATCTAAACCTTGAAAAGGAAAGGGTTTAGGGCCACTTCAAAGATTTAAAAAAGGACTAATTTTGAGGTTCCTATATTTTTGATAAATTATAATGTGGAAGAATTGGCCAATTAGATCTATGAATTATAGGAATACTTTGAGTATGAAGATGTTGAAGATCTAGATAGGGTCAAATTTGTGAAAGAAAAATTGAAGGGTCATGTGAAGATATGGTGGTAGGAAATTTAGTTGTAGTGAAATAGAAGAAGGAAAGAAACAATCACAAGTTGGGACTAGATGATCTTGACAATTAGCTATATAGATTGATGTAATTATTGTCATGAATGGAAACACATGTTGTACATACTTATGGTAAAACTTGGAAATAAAGATACTTAGCTTTTGGTACTCAAAAAGTTGTCTAAGTATGAAATTGGTTTATAGCAATACAATGTTTTATATTTGAAATATTTCTGATGTCATATTATGACTAGCGAAGTTAGATGGAGATAGTATACATGTCTATGATGATGTGTATAACCTCAGACATCATTATAGATAGTATGGAAAAGAGTTATTCACATTATACTAGTGAAACAAAATAATAGAATTAAAGGTAAAGGAATTATTTTGTTTACAAAATAATTACTTGATTAATTAGGGTCAACGTCCTAGATGTTTACTCTAAGTTGGAAAAGTATATTATGGTCTTAGCTAACCTAGCAACAATTTGTGAAAAGGCATGGAATTTATGCAAAGGACAACTTGCAAAAAGAAGAGTGCAATATGCTAACTTTCTATGAAGTGATATATGGGAAGTTTTTGAGAACCTAATTTTGTGATCTAAGATTGAGATGATGTTAGAGATCAGTCAAGAAAGAAGTTACAACACCTATATACCTAAAGACTAATTACATTTTTGGGCAGTGAGCTCTTCTAGTGATTGGAAGTATATGTTTGGATAGTGAGCTCTTCTTGCATCTATTGTACTACAACTCCTAACATGGACTCTCTATAATGAATTTTCTCATTGAATCCTAATAGGTTTTGTTAAATAGATTTTTTCTTTCTAATTTTAACTCTTCAATGCCCTAATTTGTGAACAATATTTGATTACGACAGTTGGAAAGTTACTTTAGAGAAGACTTACTTTCCTCCAAATTTTTAGGTATAGCTCCTTGTTGTGAAATTTGCAATGAATTTTGTTTACTCCTAAATCTAAATAGGGTATGTTCTTAACCAAATAATAGGAGAGGTAAACTAAGTCAAACCTATAAGGGATTTAACTCAGGTAAGAAATGATATTTCGAGGGTTAGTTAAGTCTATGAACTCACACATCTTATCAATTCATAGCTAGTATGCACAAAGACTAATTGATCCATATAGAAACTAAATTGCATAGAGAGATTAAATTGAATGAAAAAATCTAAAGGATCTCTTTTAAGCCTATAATGACAATACTTATCATATTTAGCTCATTGTTAAAATAGGGGAATAAAACTCTATTTGTTCCTTGTTTCAACCTAGAATAAAGAGAAAAACTAGCAATTAACAACTATCCAAAATGGAATAGAAAATAATTGATACAAAAATACCATTCAATTGACTTTGCAACATCAAGTACTTCACACCAAAAATTTGCCGATGCTTTATTAATCTTTCATTATCAGACATATAGAATTTTGAGATGACTGTTACAATGGAAGTTCAATTAGTTCATCTCCTCAAAAATGACAAATGGTAAGGAGCCAGTTCATCTATTACAATGATTACATAACAAAAATGGAAAGGAAAGAATATGAATCACTTCACCTGTTTTCCCTTTCCTACCTTTGCCCTATAGGCTTTGGCAAAAACAATGATTGGAATAAGCTCTTCATGCTTATGGATGTGTACATTGGTATATCTCAAGATCCATTTAGAATTCTCTTAGGCTGGATCCTTAATAGTGCTCAACTAGTCTTTTAATTTTTCCATGGCCACGTGCACACACCTGCCAAGCCTCTAAAGCTCAAAAATTCTATCTTGGCAACTAGAAGTCATTCCTATCAGATCATCTATTAAATTGGAGAAATTTGTTTGCATGACAGTTAATTCAATAATTTCCTTACCTTGTGATGTAGAGTGGTTAGCAGAAGTGATGGAATGAAGTAAATGTCTCTTCAATAGCCCAAAAACCCCACTAGCCCTTCAGGCTTCCTAATGCTAAATAACCATAAATGAATTAATTCTGCTTCCAAATGACTAGGACAGGTAAAAATGATGTAAATAAGATGTTTAAACAAGGATCAATCACTTTCAACCCTTTTTGCATCTCCTATCCATCAAATTCATCAAAACTGCCTTCTAGCCCTATGAGCTCGTATTAGCCCTGCTGAACTAGTTTTCACATATTTTCTTTGACTTTTCCCAAAAGACTTGAAAAAAAAAAAAAAAAACTTTTAGGTACCCTTTTTAGGGTTAGATAACATATGAAAATTTCAATAGTTACTCCTTTTGACTAGGTTTGACCTCCTTCACAATGTGGCCTTCAAATGGCATAAAAAACAAGCATTTAACAAAGAAACTATCCTTTCCTCTTACCCTCAATGCTCCAATCCTTCAATATAGTTATATTATGACATAAAATGACAAAATCTTAGAGATATATAACTAAATCCACTTAAATCCCTCAAAATCTCAATCTAAGGCTCTCAAACCCTCATCACATTGGTTTTCATCAAACACCTATCTCCACACCTTTTGGGAACAAACTAGTTGTTCAAACACCTTCTCCTTGATGCCCTAGGACATATAAAATTACAAAAAAACCCTCTTCTTCAAACCAATATGTTGATACTACACCTTAACCATTCATTCCTCCATGGAACACTTCACTATTCTCTGCAAACTTGTTGTCTCTGCACTAGTGCTGCACCACAAATGTTAGTTTCTATAATACATGTTAAGGACATGCCTCCCATGAAGTTTTGGGCCCTTAGAACTCATGGTAGGGTCATGAATTTTAAAGAAAAAAAACCAAAACTATCACAAAAAAACTCCAGAATATAGCCTATTTCAAGACAGCAGGCATTTAAATGCCTTCAAAATAGAATTAATAACCTTCAACATAGAGTGATATGGAGTTAAATAATTCCTCTAGGGCATATATATGACTTTATAACAACAAAGAGTTAAATAAAACAATAAGACAACATTAATACTAAAGATTTATTGCTCACTGTCAAAACAACCGTACAACCAGTCTATGTTTTTCTTCCTCACTACTTCTCTACCCGTACAAGGGTACACTGATCATTTAATAACCTATCCTACACCTGTCCAAATTGATTCTAGGTAGTTGGTGGTTTATCTATGTCTAAAAATCTTTTAATTACTAATTCCCTCCAAAGACTCCATGACCATTGGCATTTAAAAATTAAAATTTTAAACTATGCTTTTGTGCATTTAATGAATGTTCTAAACAATTACTCCGTTCCATTGATTTCTACATGGTCAAATGGACTTAGTCCATGAATATAAATATAAAAACTACCCATATGGATTTTTCAACCATTACATTGCTTTTTATCCTCCATTACATTGTATTTGTTACTTATTACATTGCATTTGGTCCTTGGACCATTATCAAAACCATTACATAATTTATTGCCACAAGCCATTATAGGCTTCAAAATATTCAAATTGACTCGTTTTGATTGCATTGCATCCTCCTTGATCTTTGATGTCCTCCTTTGTATAGTTTCCTTCATAGATGCCCCTGCATCATACTCCCCACCAACAAGGAAATTCTTGTCCCAAGAATTGCTCCTATGATCAGTTTGATTCTTGATTACCATCATCCTCTGAATAGGGATCAGGTAGTCTCCAAATGTTATCTTCTTCCTACTTTTCCAACTTGTACTCACACTACACAAAGAGTTAGAAACAAAACATGCTTGGTTGTGTCCTTGTATAGGACCCTGTTGCTTACAAACTATCTATTTATCTGCTCCTTTTTGATCCACTTGCAGGACCTGCAACTTCATGTTCTCACTCACATAGCCTTGCTCAAAAATAGGACACTTTACTAAACCAACTTGCACATAAAATAGATCCCACAAAATATCATGAAGAGGACTATTTTTCCTCATAGTCTGCTGCATACTATCATCACCCACCCAACCAATATGAACCTTCTTGTCACCCTACTATAACAGTGGAAAATACTCACCAAAAAATATTAAAGGATGTTTTTCAAGACTCTCCAAAGGTAAAGGTGTTAACTTATAAGTTTGACCATCTTTATGGACCATATATGTGTTATGGAAACCATGATGAATTGTCCTTCTAAGGTACTACCATGGTCTTCCTAATATAAAATGTGTAGTTGTCATAGGAGCCACATCACATAACACCCTATCTTGATATGAACTGATAGAAAAATTCATAAATTCTCTCTTCCTAACCTCTACATGCTACTGTTGGTTAACCCAAGTGGCCTTGCAGGGACTAGGATGGTCAAATGGAACATAGCCTAGCTTAGTGATCATATCAAGGGACACAATATTATTCTATGATCTTGAATCAACAACCACTTTACATATCTTGCCTTTACATAAACAAGTAGTCTTGAAAATTCTTACCTTTGGTTCTTGATGAAGTTTCTCTCCTTGCCTTACCATCAAGAATTCACCTTCAAGTTTAGGGTCTGCTTGCCTTGATTCTACTTTTTGCTCTTCTTGCTAAACCATGTGCACTCTTTTATCTCTACTTTAATATCATTCATGCCACTTTGGACATCTGAATGACTGGTGCCCAATCTCATTGCAATGAAAATATTTACTTGTAAATACTCCATGTCCTCTTCCTCCTCCAAATCTTCCTCCTCTATTTCTATATCCACCCCAAGGTTTTAAAGTAGACCCCTTGTCTTTATCCTTCTCTTCCCAAGTCTGATTTTTTCTACCTCCTCTTCCTCTCATTGATCCACCTCCTCTATTATTTCCTTGTCTTTCATTTTTTCTCTTCAACTTTTCCTCTACTTTGATTGCCAATTGAAAACATTCCCCAAGATTCCTAGGGACATTTAAACCAATCTCATCTTGAATGCTATACTTTAGCCCACTCATGTACCTTGCAACCTTTTCTTCTTCATCTTCTACCCCTCCTCTAATGCTTAGGGTATGAAATTGCTCCGTATAGGTCATAACATCCATATCCCTCTATTTCAAATTATTCTTTCTCATCTTCATTTGTATAGCCAAATTTGATGGCAAAAATTGACTCCTTATCATTGTCTTCATCCTATCCCAATTTGAAATTTTGTTAAGGCCTCTAGCCATCCTCTCATTTTTTTGAATTTCCCACCATGTAAAGGTTGTTCCCCTTAACCTCGCCTTTGCAACTTTCACTTTCTTCTGCTCATCTATGTCTTCTAGATTAAAAAAAAAATCTCAAGTGCCTCTATCCATCCAAGCATTTCTTCACTCTCCATCTTGCCTTGGTAGATAGGAAAATCCATCACTATCTTCAAACTAGTACCTTGTGCTTCCTTTAGTATTCTTAGGAATCTTCTTTCATCAGGATCATTTGCTGCTCTATGCTACTATCTTGGATCATTATCTTCGTCTCCTTCATTGTCCTCTTCATGCTCCTCTTCTTGTACTACTTCCCTTCTAGGTTGTTCTTGTCTTTCTTTCTCTAAGGCTTCTATCTTTGCAATTAATTGCAACCTCTCCCTTCTCATATGCCTTTCTTCCCTTTCTTTGGATGCTTCAAGATCCCTTCTTTCTCTTCTCTCCTTTTCCAACTCTTGTCTCAACTCCTCCAACTCCCTAGCCATTTTTCCTTTAGGAGGCATATTTACAAACTAGTTTTCTTCTTCCAACTCAAAAAAATTCTAACTGATACTCCTTTATCAACAAGAACTTTTTTGACACCCCTCTTATACCTTTCAACTTTGGGACACACAAGGAGGGATTGACACTCCAAGGCTTCAACAAAGGGACTAGTATACAAAAGATGACAAAAGACTCCTATGATGATTAAACTTGCAACTTTCAACTCCCCAAAAGACCTTGCTGATGCTTTGATACCACCTAATGTAGAGTGGTTAGCAGAAGTGATGGAATGAAGTAAATGTCTCTTCAATAGCCCAAAAACCCCACTAGCCCTTTAGGCTTCTTAATGCTAAATACCCATAAATGAATTAATTCTGCCTCCAAATGACTAGGATAGGTACAGATGATGTAAATAAGATGTTTAAAAAAGAATTAATAATTTCAACCCTTTATGCATCTCCTATCCATCAAATTCATCAAAACTACCTTCTAGCCCTATGAGCCCCTATTAGCCCTACTGAACTAGTTTTCACACATTTTCTCTAACTTTTCCCAAAAGATATGAAAAAAAAAACACTTTCAAGTACCCTTTTCAGGGTTACATAACATATGTAAATTTCAATAGTTACTCCTTTTGACCAGGTTTGACCTCCTTCACAATGTGGCCTTCAAATGGCATAAAAAACAAGCATTTAACAAAGAAACTATCCCTTCTTCTTACCCCCAATACTCCAAACCTTCAATATAGTTATATTATGACACAAAATGACAAAATATTAGAGATCTCTGACTCACTCCACTTAAATCCCTCAAAACCTCAATCTAAGGCTCTCAAACCCTCATCACATAGGCTTTCATCAAACACCTATCTCTACACCTTTTGGGAACAAACTACTTGTTCAAACACCTTCTCCTTGATTCCCTAGGACATCTCAAATCATGAAACAACCCTCTTCATCAAACCAATATGTTGCTGCTACACCTTAACCATTCATTCCTCCATGGAACACTTCACTGTTCTCTGCAAACTTGTTGTCTCTGCACTAATGTTGCACCACAAATGTTGTTAGTTTCTATAATACATGTTAAGGACATGCCTCCCATGAAGTTATGAACCCTTAGAACTCATGGGAGGGTCATTACTTTTAAAGAAAAAAAAACCAAACTTGTCACAAAAAAACTCCAGAATATAGCATATTTCCTTCAAAATAGAATTAAGAACATTCAACAGAGAGTGATATGGAGTTAAATAATTCCTCTAGTGCATAGATATGACTTTCTAACAACAAAGAGTTAAATAAAAAAATGAGACAACAATAAAACTAAATATTTATTGATCACTATCCAAACAACCATACAACCAGTCTGTGTTTTTCTTCCTCACTACTTCTCTGCCCATACAAGGGTACATTGATCATTTAATAACCTGTCATACACCTGTCCCAACTAATTCTAGGTAGTTGGTGGTTTAACTAAATCTAAAAACCTTTTAATTACTAATTCCCTCCAAATACTCCATGACCATTGGCATTTAAAAATTTAAATTTTAAACTATGCTTTTGTGCATTTTATGAATGTTCTAAACTATTACTCTGTTCCATTAACTTCTACATGGTTAAATGGACTTACTCCATGACTCTAAATATGAAAACTACCCATATGGATTTTCAACCATTACATTGTATTTGTTACATATTACATTGCATTTGGTCCCTAGACCATTATCAAAACCATTACATAATTTATTGCCACAATCCATTATAGGCTTCGAAAAATTCAAATTGACTCCTTTTGATTCCATTTCATCCTCCTTGATCTTTGATGTCCTCCTTTGTATAGTTGCTTTCCTAGATGCCCCTACATCATCTTGCCCACTAGACTACGAGTCCATATGCAAAACTCTTAGTAGTTCATAATCTGTATCCTACTCCTTTTTTACTTTGACTTTAGTTTCTTTAAGTCCCTCTTCTACCACCATGGTCATTTTGGATTTGAACTGCATACTCTAAAACCACTCAACTAGGGGCTCATCTCCTTTAGGTAAAATCTTTACTTCAACGACATCCTTTACCTTCATATGGATGATCATCTTCAATAAAGAAACAAAATCATCACTCTTGACTTTTTCTACAGCCAAGGTGGCTCTATTTGATGATATGTTATCCTTCTCTATTTCCAATCTTAATATGACATTGCCAATCTACTTTATAACGGAGAGTCCCTCTACCTTGATCTTCTCACTCCACTCTTTGTCAATTCACCTAAAATGCTTATCATCTTGGAGCTAGGAGATAACTGCCTAAACATCTGCGGATGTGGGATCTCTAGTAATGGGCATCCTAGAAATGTTTGCCAAAGGGATGACTAATTGCCCTATGAAACTATTCAATTCCTTTATTTCTACTTTCATCTAGGCCTTTGATAACTTAAGGCTTTCCAATTTTCCTTCAATTAACTCATTTGTGGACTTCCACTAGCTAACTTTGGTATAATGTCTGGCTTCCCTAAGATCTTTTGAATACATGGTGAAATCATCCGTAGTTATATCCTTAATCATTCCTTCTTTAGTAGGTTTGGCTATCTCCATTGTTAAATGCCATATTTCAAGGTCTTTCCTAAGGATAGGCAAGGTCTTTTGTTTCTTAACTTTAATCAACATAGATCCAGTACAAACAACAAGGGATAAGGTATCCTTTTTGGGAGCACCTTCATCTTTCCTCTTTCTCTTCCAATCCAAAGTATCTTTCAACCATGAATTTGTAGTTATTACCTTTGAGGCCATCTCAAGAGACTCTATGCTAAACATTTTCCTTTGACTAGAGTGATTTCTTTTGTGGTTGAAGAGGAGGGATTCTTTTGGGTTTTAGAAACAAGCTTTGAGGACTCTTGGCTTTTCTCTATCTTTGCAATCTTTGTGGCTGCTTCATCTAACTTAGTGGACTCGCTATCACTACTTTCTCCATCTCCTAAGTCCACTACTTGCACATGAGGGCTACTTGGGAGAAGTGTGGCACTTGCAGATAGAGATGGACTACTTTGAGGTGAGGGAACTTGAGTAATGGTGCTATAATTTAGTTCATCCATCTTCTTTTTAGCCTCTTGCTAGGCACCAATCACTAGGGAAGAGCCATCTTGACAAGTCTTAGCCAAAGGGATATTTTTATCTAGAGGTTGATCACCTCCACGTGCTGGTTGAGCTAGTCCTTGAGTTATGGCCAGGGTTACACCTGATGTGCCACCTTGCAAGGAAGAAGTAAGGGCAGCTATTGGAGAAGCATGAGTGGGGGTGATTTTACTTTGACTTCTCCTTGTTGTAGTCCACTCGACCCACTTCCTAATCCTTTTAATAATTTGGGCCTTCATGACATCTATATCATCCTTAGTATCTTGATAAGGCTCTAAGTTGATAGGAATATTTCTTAGCTTTGCTAAATATGTATTACTATACATATTCTACCCATCATCTTCTACTCCCTCCACATTGATATCAACCTTATACATTTTCACTTGATCTACTGTAAGTCTAATGAAAGCACGATCACAAATCTTGAATTAATCCTTGCAATTGGCCTAGTACTCTTCAATAGTAGTGATATGTTTGATAACACTTCCAATCTACAATACCTCTCTTGCATATCCATTTGGATCAAACATAGGACTCAAAACTTCAGAAATCTCCAATTTATATTTCATTTCAAACACCTTTAACATGTTCTTTGCATTAGAATGAGACTCACAACTAAAAGCTCCCACCTTCATAGGGAACTCATAACCTTTCTTCTCTAGACTCCCACTCAGCATGTTCACTTAAATGGCTTGTCTCATGATCTCAATCAATACAATCATATTTCTTTGATATCTCTATAGCTTCAAGGGGAATCCATCAAAAGCCACAAGATAAAAATATGAAAAATGATAAGAACTAGATAAAATAACTCCCAAACTGACTAATGGCTTCCATAGCTTCTAGGCTAAATCTCCTCTCTGGGCATCCCTGGATCTCTCTACAAATTCTCATGGTAAACACATCATTGACTCTCATATACTTTGCATAACTATTTTCCAATTGTAAACATGGGTATTACTCATAAGACTTCACATCATTAGGGAAATTTTCTACCCTTGGGAGGCCTAGCCATAATTGTAGAGAAGCTAGCATGTAAATTAGAAAGGAGGACATATAGAAGCTTTTGTAGAATTTTGAGGTGCTGAGAGCATTGGATAGAATCTTTCTTACCTTGTGAGCCCAATCAATATATTAGGTCTTAGAGGAGATAACTTGTACCAAAAATAAATATTGCTCAACAAAGTTTAAAGATTCTACCTCACCTTTCAATCTATACAAGAGAACTAGGATGTCAACAATCCTGCGCTTGAGATTAGTACTAGAAAAAGTCTGAAGAACCTTACTCTTGGTTCTCTATGGTTTTGAAACCATGATTTCATAATATCCTTTCTCTAGACCATTTTCATCATAGAAAACTTAGAGACAACTCGACCAATTGTCAAACTTGAAAACTCTTTCCACTCGAAAATTCGAAGACAATTTACCACAGTTTGCATATCAATGGAGATCAATAATGTGTCATCTGGCAATACAATCTATCTATTGTCAAGGTTATAATGATTTATACATTCATATATCAACTCTAAAGCTTGGACTACAACTAGAAAATACATTGCTTCAACTAGCCCACATCCTCAGAGCCTCTCAGTAATGAGATGAATAGGCTCTAATATCACCCTCTTCTAGAAATCTTGCATGTCATAGAAATGGAGAGAAGTGTCTATGAAATTCTATAGTGAAGACTTGATCCCATTCAATTCATCGAAACTCGCAAATTTGGTTTCCATTCTATTTGGAAATGAATTTTGAATCCAAAAAATGAAAGGAATAGAAAATGTGTGTTTACTAGCCTTTTGAAAAAGAAAATTAATTTTAACAGAATAATAGTTCAAGAAAGAGTGGTAGTTTTCTAACTGTTCACATTTCCATCTATATAGGGACTTCAATTCACCCATTGATCTTCAAAATTTGCACCACACAAATGAATTGAAGGAGAGATCCATTGGAATAGAAAATGCATAGTTTTAATGAGTATTAAGGTGTCCTTTCACTATTCCATTTGTCCAATAGCAATGTTCTATCTCTCATATTTACTTTCTCATTTTTTATTAAGTTTTGGGAAGTTATAAATAGAGTACTCTGTAACAAAATATTCGCTGAAGTGAATTCTTCTTAATAGATCTTTCCTAAAATGGTTAGATTATTTCAATTATGATCTTGAGAGGTTTCACACATGAAATATGGGTTTAATCCGCTCACCAACTTGATTTTCTTTAAAATCTGAAAAATTGTCCTCATGGGTTGAAAACCTATCAAGGAGAAGACAATTTCCATTTCTCTGCCCAAGCTTACCTTTTAACTTTACTTTTTGATTATGGTTTCCTTTGGGTTCAAAGATGTCCAAAAGTAGTGAAAAAATTCATTAGGGACCCACCTTTGTTTCTTTTCGTTCAGAATTACCTCTTTTGGGAGAATGACTTCATGGGTTGAAAACCCATCGAGGAGAAGTCAGTTTCTAGTTTTCCACTTGGAATGATTATGAGAATTGTGAAAATCTTGAATGTTTCCTATGGTACATAATTGTAAGAAAAACATTAATTTCTCATATGGTACCTTTCTATCTTCTTATTTTGACCCATATGCATCATTTGCTACTTTCTACAGGAAATCACCTTCATGGGTAGGAAACTCGCTGAGGAGAAGATGAAGTCTAGGTTTCTACAAAATTCTATTCTTATGGAGAAAATGATGGAGCCAAGTAGATATAACTCTTGTAAATGATCTTCGCATGTTTTGTGAATCTCCATCAGATTAGGTACTAGGCTACCCACAAAAACATACAACAAAAAAAGGAAAACCACCCGGCTATGAAATGTAGAGAAGGAGAGAATGAAAAATTTGACTTTTTCCACCTAGGGGGACATGGACTTAGACTAGAACACACCTAGGACCTTAATAGAACATAAAATGTTCACTTTGCAAATTGGTTAGAGAATGAAAAGTGGGGCAACAGGTTCCATTGTCTAATAATAAACATATATATCAGTATATTATCTAATGGGTTTCAGCCCTACCATGGTTTTCCCCATGCCAGGGTTTCCTTAGTTTAAAAAATATGGTGTTATGAGTTCTCTTTATGCATGGTTATTATTTATATTCAACATTACTTGTTTAATTTCTTATGCATGGTACAAAGTAATTATCTAGTTGGCAACAAAAGTTTCTAGAATACTGATGCACCTCCACTCCCCCCTCTTAGTCTTTTTTATTTCTAACAATTGGTATTAGAGCATAGTTACTTAGAAGAGGCTTAATAGTTTGAGTAAGATCCATATTGATATAGAACAGTTGAAAAAGAACCTTGAAGAGGTACTCGAACAAATTGATCTCCTTACTGAAGAAAGAGATAAGTTGAAAGATAGATATGAAGACTCCAAAGTATACATTATACAATTGATGGACAAGATTGAACATCTCAAATCTAAGATAGAATCTACTGAATCTAAAACTAGTGATGATGATTATTCAAAATTGAAGATAGAGTACAAGATCTTGAAGCATGAATTGAAGATTACCAATCTAAAGTTGATTTTGAAGAATAATCCTAGCAAAATTGAACTTGATTTGAAGACTGATAATTCAAATCTTAGAGGAAGTTTGGAAAAGAAGACATCTAAATTTGAAACATTGAATGAAGATCATGAAGAACTTCATAAGTACAACACTATTGTGAAAAGATAATTAACTTAGTGTGAGCAACAACTTGAAAATCTTTACACTAGTAGAGAAATGCTTGATGAATCAATGACAATACAAAGACCTACTTATGACAAAACTAGTCTTAGTTATTTATTTAAAATGTCTACAAAGAAACCTAAAAGTTAAACCAATCCAAAAGAGAAAGATGAATCTTATGATAAGATTGAATCTAGTCAATCTTATGATAAAACCAAAGAAGTCAAGAAGGAAATTATGAAATTGGATGAATCTAAGCAAGTGGAATCTCCTAAGGACACCAGGTATGAATTTAGAGGTAAATGTTTTTCATGTAACAAAATAGGTCATATGAGAATAGATTTTACAAATAAATCATTTATTCATGTTACAAAATTTTACTATCATAATTTTCATGGTATTGGTCATAATGTAATTGATTGTAGGAAACCTAAATATGATAATGATAGAAGAAATAGTAGAATGTTTGGAAACACTAACCCTGCAGATAGAAGAAGATCTAATGAAAGAACATCAGTAGAAAGTAGACCTTGTGAAGAAAGGAAGAAGATAGTGTGTTATAAGTATATCAACTTTGGCCACATAGCCTAAAATTGTCAAGCACCTATTGATCAATAGAATCCTAGAAGACAAACCCTAGTATGTTAGTTTTGCAACAATTTTGGACATACAGAAAAATACTACAGAATAAATAGAAGCAAAAATGGAAGGAACTTTGGAAATGAAAAAAGGAATCATGGAAGGAACTTTGGAAATAGAAGCAACAATGGAAGGAACTTTGGAAATGATAGTAGGAATCATGATAGCAACTCCAAAACTAAGAAAGACAATGAGGAACAAACAAATGTAGTTAGTGAACTTTGAGAAGAACTCAATGATACATTTGTAAAGGGATTAGTTATTTCAAAAGACAATTTAGATGATGTTGAGAGAGGAAATATGAAGTCAACAATCGAGTTTGATTGAACCAAGTTGAATTAAGATGGTTCACAACACTAGAATTGGAAAATTCATTTAGAGATCAAGCTACTCATAGCGAGGTTGAGAGAAGATATATTATATTATGTTTGGATTGTAACTAAGATTGCTTGCAATTTGGAGCTTATTGGAACAAGTTATAAAGGAAATAAGTGTTACTATTATAACAAAGATAGTTTACTCTATGACAGAAGATGAAATCTATATTTCTATAACAAATTTATTGAAGTGAAATTTTTGTGGAACATTGTCATGATGGAAGGAAGCTATGGTGAACCTAAGATAGCATTAGAAGATCAAATAGTTGATCTTGAGCACATATTTGATTTTAGGATAAAATAAATAAAATTTTCAATTGAGCAAAGTGTGCAATTAATGCAAGTTTGAAATGAATAAAAAGGAGTACAAACTTGATTATTTCTACATTGTGATCAATTCAAAAGCTAAGAGCACCTAGAAGTAGTTTGGAAAATTTATTTCAAGTTAAACCCTACTCTAAAAAAGGTATTTACCATTTTTTGTATAGAAATTCTTTGACAAATTTATTTTTAGTGTAATCATGGATATGCCTGTTGTTCAAAATGTTGAGAATATTGAGAGAGCCAAATTGAAAGTTGTTCCTGTGAAACCCTTAAAGGAAAACCCAAATTTGGGCTTATCAATTACTCCAAAAAACATAGTGTTATTGGAAGATATAGGAAGCTATCTGTGTAGTAAGTTTGAAACTATTGGAAGTAAAATAGATATTGAAATTGTTTTCAACCATGATATGACCATTAAGCCCATATATGAGCATTTGAAAGACTTAGAACTAGTCAAATATCATTTCTACTAGAAACTTGATACTAAGGAATCGACACATATTATGCTAAGAAGAATCCATAATGGGAAGATTTGGATGGGAGATAATGTAGTTGACATCTTTTTTGACCTTATTCATGAGCTCACCGGTCTTACCAAACAAGATAGTGTACATATTGGTGAAAAATTAGTTAAGAAAAAGGTTGAAAATTACACTAAGGAAGTTTACTATGGTAAAGCAATGGTGATCAACACCATTCGAAAACATGATGTAAGATTCTTGAGTAAACTCATTGCATATTCTCTATGTGCAAGTTCTAAGAATGATAATTTATCAACATGATTTATTTATGTAGCTTATAAGATATGTGTTGAGAAAGAATAAGTAAATTTGAGTGAAATTCTTAGAGTACAACTTATTAAAAACTTAGAGAAGATTAAGAGAACCAAGAATGGTGTATTTAGATTTCAATCTCTAATTATTTATATTTTCTTTCATGTACTTTAGAGATTTCCATTCTTATCAGTTACTAATATTATGAGTAGTGAAATATGTATTATTGACAAGCTAATAGTTGTATGCAAAAGGTATCCAATGGAGAAAATCTTGGATAGTGGAAATTTGATCATGAGAACATTTTAGAATGAGATGAAATAGAGATACAAAATTGCCCTTGCAATTGTTCATAGATTCAAGAATGATATATGTTTTATGGTGGACATTGACCTAACCTATATAAAAGAAATAGAACCTTAGAAAACATTTCTTGAGCCCCTAGGTTATGAATTGAGTGATGATATAGCTATGTTATATTGATTTATTATTAAAATGAGATATTGATCAAGCATCATACATATTCACAACATATGAGGAGATAACCCAGTCAGCCTACTAGGCATCTTTAGAAAATGCATCTCATAAGAAGATTGCATCTGTAATGAAGAAAGTATTATTGGAGGCTAGTATGTCAGAAGAAGAATCACAAGTAGTAAGAAAAACTATCTATAGAATGAAACAAAATAGTGAAGAAGGTGTAATGTATGTGAAACCTCTGTTAGTTGACCAAGCATCTGGTGTATCTATTGTAGAAAATCATATAGAATAGAGCATTCATATGCTATTGTATCAGCCAAACAACCAAGTGGATCCAAAAGACAGTCAAAGAGAGTAAAGAAACAAGCAATTAAACTTGAAAAGAGAAAGAATACATTGTTGATAATTGAGGACTCTAGTGATGATGAAGAAGAAGAGGAACCATAGGACAGATAGCCAGAGAAAGTTACTCTTTCTAAGAAGCCAATAGGTAAAACAAGGCAACCATGGAAACCCAAGATAGAAAAGATTAGCACATCTATTGTTAATGAAGGGAAATTTGTATAGATGAATAAGTTCTATGATTTATACAATGACATTGAGAAGTAACAAATTGATATCTCTACTGTGAGATATATGATCATTAATAACTTGAAACTTGAGAGCATTAAAGCATTTGAAAATCAAAAGTCTATGAAAGTCTTATAGAAAAGAAAACATCTATTCATGAAGAAGACATTGAACTTTGGAAGTCAATGGTGAGAACTATGTGTAAGATAGATGATCAAGATGAAATAAAAAAATTGATGAAGAAACTAGCACCTTAGTTGTGAAGTAAGATGAGCCCATTTCTATTCATGGGAGGAGAAAAGAATGTTATTAAGAAAAACTACAATAACTATCAATCAAATGATGAGAGAACTAAAGGCAAAACTTGCTACTATATAGAAAACCTTGGAAGTATCAGTAAGTGGTGATACTATGTAGATTGATTAGAAAAATGTTACAATTAACATTGATGAAGACCCATTCGATCAACCTAAGCCCCATTCCAAATATATTCAAGATAAGTTATGACTGATTGAGGAAGAGAAAAGATAGCTGGAAGAGGAAAAGAATAAGATTGAAGAAGCCAAGATGAAATTGCTTGAAGAAGAAAAGAAGAAGAAAGAAGATGAAAAGAGGAAATGAGAAGAAAAAGAGAAAATGTTGGAAGAAGAGAAGAAAGAAAGACAAAAGAAAAGAAGAGAAGAAAAGGAAGAAGAAGAGAAAATATCAAAGAAGGAAGCAAAGGAGAAACAAAAGGAAGATGAGGTGAAAGCATCTAGCTCATCCTTTCCTATATCTCTTGCAAACCTTATAGGTGATGATGATGATCAATCTAATCTAATCTCATCCTTGAAAAAATTGTTTGAGAAGAATAAGAAGGTAAAACATCTACAAAGAGCACTAATGGAGGTGACTAATAGATTGCACAACACCCTCATACCCAAACATACTAAAGTATATCCTCAACAAAGAGAAAAAGAAATTGTGAAATCATTCTATTATGAATTGAAAAAATTATTTAATATTGTTGAGTCTAAGGCTCAAATGTCACATGATGCTAATATTTTTAGCACCATTTGTTAGAACATTTAGAATGATTTTCTAAGTCTTGATACTTGTATCAAGGAACTTTGAATATGTCAACAAGTTAGAAAGGTACTATACATTAAATATACTTTATCTCATATGTTAACAAAATATGTGGATAAAAATATTTAAGGGAACCTAAGTGAGCTGGAAGTTGTAAGCAGTCAAGTATAGGAACCCTCTTGTAGAATTGATGAGTTAGAAGGAAAATTTGCCAGTGTACACCCTGACATCAGGAAACTAGAATTTGAAAAAGATGTAATTGTGAGAAGACTATTAGAACTCAGACAGTCTATTGCTCTAAAGATATTATTCATTTAAAGACAATTGGAAGAATCTGTCAAAGCTAAAGACACTTATACAAACTTCACCTACTATGACCTTAATGTAGTTGAGATTGTATCATATGCCTTATGTGCAATACTCACTACTACCGAAGAAGAAAAGGATACATGGGAGAAAGGTATGGATAGATTAAAGGAAAATTTTGATAATTTCATGAATATTTTAATAGATTAAGGAGGCAAATTAGTGTTTTGATAGCGGTCAGACAACCTTTTTTGACAGTTTTTGATTTTCCAACCTTTGTCATTGATGTCAAAGGGGGAGAAGTTGCAAAAGAAAATTGTATAGTAAGATATGTATTGACCAATCATATTCAAATGGGAAGAAATTAAGTGACTAAACATTTTTAATATGTAATATAATAGATCAAAAGTATTGTAAGTTTTTCTTACGATTTTGTCACATAGCCAATTTTCCTCACTTTGTTTCCATCAATGACAAAGGGGGAGATTATTGACAATTAGCTATATGAAGTGATATAATTGTTGTCATTAATGCCAACACATGATATACATACTTGTCATAAACCTCATAAATAAATATGCTTAGCTTTTCGTACTCAAAAAATTGTCTAAGTATGAAATTGGTTTACAACAATACATAGTATAAATGTTTATGATTATGTTTATAACCTTGAGCATTAGTATAGATAGTATGGAAAAGAGTTAATCATGTTTTACCAATGAAACAAAACAATGGAATTAAAGGTAAATGAATTATTTTATTTACAAAATAATTACTTGACCAATTAGGGCCAACGTCCTAAATTTTTACTCTAGGTTGGAAAAGTATATTATGGTATTAGCTGATGTAGCAGAAATTAATGAAAAGCCATGGTATTTATGCAAAGGACAATGTGCAAAAAGAAGAGTGCAATTGTATTGTAATAAGATATGTGAACTTTTTGTGAAGTGATATATGCAAAGTTTTTTAGAACTTGATTTTGTGATCTGTGATCGAGCTGAGGTTAGAGATTAGTCAAGAAAGAAGTTACAACACCTATATACCTAAGGACTAATTATTTGTTTGGGAAGTGAGCTCTTCTTGTAATTTGAAGTGCATGTTTGGGCAGTGAGCTTTTCTTGCATCTACTATACTACAACTCCTAATAGAGTCCATCCTCTAGCAAGGAACATATATATATATATATATATATATATATATATATATATATATATATATATATATAAGTATATTATCTAGTGGTTATCATCCCCATCGAGGTTTTCCCATGGCTAGGGTTTTCCTACTTAAAAAAAATGGTGTTATGAGTTCTCTTTATGCATGGTTATTATTTCTATTCAACATTACTTGTTTAGTTTCTTATGTATGGTACAAAGTAATTGATAATATCTAGTTGGCAACAAAAGTTTGTAGAATACTCATTCACCCACCCCCCTCTCAATATTCCCTATTTCTAATAAATGAGAGCTGAATTAAAGTGACAATCCATTCCCATGGATTATGAGCTTGATTAGATGATTATTCAGAAAGAATATGGGGATACCCCTACTTGAGATAATATGGATCCCTACAACTAAGAACACAATGGAAATACAACACAAAATGCTATATCTGATACCAATTCACATTACTTGATTCATAAAATAGCTATTTACATGTAATGTGTCTGGCTATAAGGACTTTTAGGTTAGAGAAAAATACAAAAATTAATTACAAAACAATTCTGTGAGATCACTTAAGATCCAACTCCACACTAATCCCAGCTAGTCTAGATCAACACTATGGTAGAAAACCTCAAGGAAATCCCAACTTGTGCTCACAAACCCACCAAGAAATCTCCTAGTTTACCAAGTCTCATTTAATAGCCCTTCTCAAGATTTTCTCCTACACTTCATTCTCTTCTCCAAGATGGATGATCCAATCTCCTTTTCTTAAGACTCTAGAAAACACCCTTATTTATATCCAACTAAGCCTCAAGTTGACCTAGCCCATTACAAATTAAAATAAACCCTTACATTAAATATTTGCATAAGACACAAGTCTATGGAAACACAAATTAAATACCTATACACAAATTAAAATTCAAAATTTGGCTTACTGACCACTTGAGCACCATAGGAACAAAGAAAAAATTGAGTGTTAGAGAAAACCATTCCAAGTGCTAGCATTACACCAAGTATAACTAAGCTCCAACACCAATCAAACCACTTGGTCATTACAAAAACTAAACTAGTCAAACTCCCTAGTATATGTGAAGTCCTCCTTCAATAATCAAGCAACTTGGGGAACACTACAACTGAGTTCCTCCTCTACAGAGCAAGTCCCTTCAATGATTGAGAAACCTAGGCACCATTATAGCCAAGCTTCAATAAGCTCCCACTGTGTGCCAAGTTCCCACATGCATCACCAGGCTCCTTTGATAACTAAGTGCCTTCAAGCCATAAAAATCTCCTTCAATAATTGAGCACCTCTAGGATCACCAAGTTCATCTATCCATTGAGTTCTCAATGAAGAACTGCCAAGATATGACCAAGAAACCTCTACCAAGCATCTCTTCTTCAACTAAGTATTAGTCCAAGCACCCTCCAAAGAAACTACCAATCTTTCTCTTGTGAACTCCAAAGTAGCCACTAAGAAAACCCAAGATGATCATACATCAAACTCCCCAAGTAAATAGAAAAGTGTTTCCCATACTTCAGTGTCCAGAGAAAGATCAAAAACCATCTTCATCTTCACCAAAGGATTCAAATCCAATAGGGACAAGAAAATAAACATGCAAAACATCCACATATGCATCCATTCGTCAAACACTAGAATCTCAACCATCTAATTAACATGCTCACTCCTAGGAACAAACTATACATAATGGTTGATCAACAAAATCTCATTCACATAAGCAACTAGTGAATGCACACTAGCAACAAACTCTACATCATCAACAATATGTAACCCCTTAGCAACACATGTCAAACTCTCAATACTAGCAATCCCATTTCTCACAAGAAGAGGCCCTATAACACATAACTCATCACAAACATCAACCAGATCATCCATGAACAAGTTCTCTACAATCTTCATGTTAGAATCAACCAACTAATCATGAAAACCAATCTCCATCCTAGCATCAATGAGGTTAGAAATATCCTTGGCAGCAACCTTATGTTTTTCTAGACATTATGTATTAGACTCCACAAACTAATAAACAAAACCAACCTCTTCAACCTTAATCTTTCTATATCATCTTCTCTCTTGAAAAAGTTTTCTAAGTAGATGTAAAAATCTCTTTTGGATGGGTAGACTCTAGCTCCAAAAAAATCTACTTAATGTCTTCTCCATCCCTTCCTTAACTTGATCAACCAAACAAGCATCAAATTAAGTAGACATCTTAGAAATCTTCCTCTCCACCATGACACAGAGATTCACAATCATCCCAAGGTCCAATACTCTATGAGCCATATCCTAATATTTTTGAAAACCCTCTACAACAAATCACCAATATATATATCATCCCCAACAAGATCAACCTTCCATCTTTTTATCCATTGATCCATCTGAAAGTCCTCTACAACACAAATTAAATACCATACACAAATTAAATGTTGAAAGTTAGCTTAGTGACAACTTGGGTACCATAGGAAATAAGACCAAAGCATGTGTCAAAGACACCTATGTTGAGTATCAACATTCAACCAAGAATAACCGAGTTGGAACATCAATCGAACAACTTAGTCAACACAACAACCAAACTTGTCAAGCTCCATACAATATATCGAGTCCTTCTTTAATAACCAAGAAACTTGTACAACACTATAGTCTAGTTCCTCCTTTATAGATCAAGTCCCTTCAATGATTAAGTAAATTGCTCAACACTGTAAACAAGCTTCACTGAGCTCTCAATGTGTGCCAAGTTCCCACAAGCATCATCAAGCTCATTCGGTGACCTAGTACCCCCAAGCCATGCTGAGCTCCTTTTATAACAAAGTACCTCCATGATCACCAAGTCCATCCATCCACTGAGTTCTCAACCAAGAACTTTTAAGATATGACAAAGAAACCTCTACCAAGAATCTCTTCTTCAACTGCGTATCAGTCCAAGAACCCTCCAAAGAAACTAGCAATCCTTCTTCCATGAACTCCAAAGTAGCCACTGAGTAAACCCAAGATACTCCTACATCAGCTAAAGAAAATCCAAGAGTTGAAGCAAGCTAGAAGATCCATTTAGGAGTATACAAAGGAGTTCTACCAAGTTCTCTTTATAATAGACCTTGTAGAAGATGACAAGGATAAATTTACCCATTATCTTAATGGGTTGAGACCAAAAGTTTAGGAGGAGATAAGTATGGTCCAAATGAATAGTATTTAAGAGGCATAATAGTTTTTCCAAGGAGTTGAGGAAAAGATAAATAATAAATTGTATAATAGGAATAGAGGAAGAGGTTGTGGTGGAACAACTGTCTTACAATCTTATGGAGGCCAAAATGATGATCAAAAGAAGAAGGATGAAGTTAGTGGTAGCAATACAAAATAGAGAGGAATCAATTCCAATCATTTCCATGATAAGAATAATAAAGATCAAAGAGGAAGAGGAAGAGGGAAAGAATCTAGCATAGGAGGTTTTTGTGGAAGCTATTTTCACTACGAAGAAGAAGAGCATAGGGCATCCAAATGTACCCAATGCAAAGGAAGGACATATAGGTGAAATAACAGCTAGGCCAAAGTTGTGCATGTTGATGAACATACTAGATCATAACATTCTAAAGATTCCAAAAGATGTGAAGTCCTAGTTAATAAAAGAGTCATACTAAGTGGTGAGAATGAACCTAATCAAAAGAGGAGCTTGTTTTATACAAGGTGAAACTCTGAAGATAAGTGTTGTGATGTGATCATTTATGGTGGTAAAACTGACAATCTAGTGTCAAAGAATATGGTCACAAAGTTAAATGTTAAGAAGCAACACCATTCTCATGTATGCCATATCATAGGGTATATGATGACGACAAGGTCACGGGAAATGAAAAGTTCTTAGTGATGTCCAAGATTGTGAGCTATGAGGATGAGGTTCTTTTTGATATCATACCTATGGACATATTTCATATATTTTAGTTAAGCTATGGCAGTTTCACATGCATGCTGTACATGATGGATGTGCAAATACAAACACTCTAACAAATGATGAAGTGAAACATAAGATTAAGATATTGAAGCATTTAAATGAAAAGATATGTAGTCATGCTAGAGTATGTGTTTTTTATGGAAAGAAGTTCCTAGAAGGCATGAGGAATGAGCATATGTATTTTGTTGTAATTCCAAAGATGGTAAAGAGAAAGTAGAAAAGGTGTGTGTAGAAGTTGAAAACTTGTTGAAAGAATATCTAGATATTGAATGTGATAATATGCTTGATGGATTACCATCAATAAGGAGGATCAATCACTAGCTAGACTTGATTCTAGGAGGCTAATTTCCAAACAAGGTAGCATATAAAATAACAAAAAAAGAAAGTGAAGAATTGAAAGGACAAGTGCATGAATTGTTAGAAAAGGTTTGATTCTAGAGAGCCTGATTCCATTTTCTATACTAGTAGCCTTAGCTAAAAAGAAGAATGGATAGTAGAGGATATATATAGATTCTTGAGCTATCAATAGGATCATAATCAAGTATAGATTTTTTTTGTCCTTCAAGGATGATATTATCAACTACTTGAGAAAAGAGTTGTGTATTTAACAAAGATAAATCTAAAGAGTTGGTACCATCAGATTTAAATCAAAGAAGAAGATGAATGGAAGATTTCCTTCAAGATAGGGGAAGGATTGTATGACTAGTTATTATTTACCTAGATGATTTTTAGAGTGGGGTTCTTGTTACACCAAAGGATTGATCTATAAATGCCCAGTACAACCACTCAACTTATAGTACACAGGAAGTGGTTAAGCCCTTGTCACAAATCTCGAGGGGAGCATTGAAAAAATTTAACAATCTCCCCCTTAGCATTTCCTGAGGGTTTGAGGATTCAAATCTATGACCAAGCTCTGATACCACTCATTAGAGTGGGGTTTCCATTACACCAAAAGACTGATCTGTCAATGCCTAATATAACTACTCAACTTATAGTACACAGGAGGTGGTTAAGCCCTTGTCAGGAATCTCAAAGAGAGCATTGAACAAATTTAACAAATGATATTTTTATCTTTATTAAGACTTTGGAGGGTCATTTGATATAGATTTAGATGGTTTTTTATTAGTTGAGGAAAGAAAAAATACTAATAAATTTGAAGCAGTGTGATTTTGTGAAGAAGGAGTTGGTGTACCTGGGATTTTTAGTCTCAAAAAAGGTTTTAAAATGGACCCTAAGAAAGTGAAGTCTACCCTTCAATGACCTACTCTAAGGAGAATGACTAAGGTAAGATCTTTTCATGGACTATCTAGTTTATATAGAAATTTTATCAAAAGTTTTAACAATATTTGTGGACCCTTGATGAAATAATGTAATGAGAGCATAAATAATTTAGTAGACTATACGTGTAGATAAGATTTCCAATTTTCTGAAATAAATTAGCACTTCCACATTTTAATAAGGTGTTTCAAGTAGACTATGATTCTAGTGGTACTGTAATAGGAGATGTTTTGAGAAATTCATATATTTCAAATAAGAAGGTAGACCTATTGCCTATTTTAGTAAGAAATTAAATGATGCCAAAAAAATAAATTATATTTAAGATTGAGAATTTTATGCTATAGTTCAGACATTAAAGAAGTGGAGACACTACCTTCATCCTAAGGATTTTTTTTTGTACACTAATCATCAAGCTTCAAGTAATATTTTAATAGTCAACGAGATTTAATGAAAGGCATTTGAAATGGGTTGATTTTTGGTATAGTTATACATTTATTTTTAGATGCAGGTGTGGGAAGTCTAATAGAGTTGAAGATTCTCTTTTTTGGAGATAAATCTTGTTCAAAAAGATGTAGATTGAGGTGGTTAGGTTCAAGGAAATCAAAAATTTGTATCTAGAGGATCCTAGTTTTGGTGAATTTTGGAAAGATTGTATAGAGCTTGTAATACTTGACATGACAAATTGGTTGAATTTCATAATCTAAGATGGAATTTTGTTCAAAGGAAGTCATTTGTACATACCCAAATGTTCTATGAGAAATAATCTCATTAAGGAGAAGAATAGTGAAGGATTCACTAAACACATTGGTAGAGACAAAAATATTTCCTTGGTTGGTGAGAATTATTACTAGCCATAGTTGCAACAAGATGTTAAAAAGTTTGTATAGAGTTGCAAAGTACATGTAAGATGGAAAAATGAGTGAAGAAAAATATTGGTTTGTATCAACAATTACCTATACCTCATAAGTCATTAGAAGATGTTGATATAGATTTTGTTCTTTGTTTATGAAGGACATATTGAGGGCGTGATTCTATATTTGTGGTGGTTGATATAGTTCCAAAGGTGAAACCTTTCATTCCCAGCAAGAAGACTACTAATGTTGTCCATGTAGTGAAGTTATTTTTTAGAGAAGTGGAGAGATTTATTGAAAAAAATTATGCAATTGTATATTGTCTTTGATGTTAACACAAATGTCAAGTCTTTACCAAGAAATCAGTGTCAGCTGACCTCACTCTGGTGTTGAAGGAAGTTTCTTGTGTATGTCAAGTGTTCCAAACATGATAACACATAAAAAATCTTAACCAAGTTCACATTGGTTAACAAAGGAAGTTGGCATGGAACCAATGTTAACCGAGCTCACATGGTTACCAATGAAAGTCTAAAGGAAAGTCATTTCTAAGTTAGTATTGATCGAGTTGGGTTAGCTAATGAAGGATTTTCCTATATTAGTAAATTTGATCTGACAATTTTATTAGTTAGTTCTAGCTGAATCATGAAATGAATTTCATTTTTTGAAAGTGTATTCAAGTAAACTTGACAAGGTAAAACATATAAATATGAATTCAATTTATGGATTGAATTGTGAAGAACCATGGGATTAAAAAGACAAATCATGGAAGTGAATTGGAAGGATATTAGACCATCCTAACTGACCGAGCTATCAAACCATCCTAATTGATCGAGCTACAAATAACATTTTAATACAGGAGGATCAAGTATTGAAGCTAGAACAAAGATCTAAAATCGAAAAAGATAGTTGCATCAACAATCAGGTCAAGTCATTGTTGCTCTGTAATATTTTTAGCAGTGAATCAAATCTCCTTATAGAGTTAGCCTAACAAATATTTTTTGAATCCTCTAACAAGGTGGTATTTCTAGATTGAAGTTTCCAAAGGCCTCTAATAAGACCAATCCTAATAGGGGAACTAAATCCTTTAATGGGTCACACCTAACAATGTGTTTTGTAACCTTTAATAGGGTTGGCACCTAACAAGGTTCACTTCAGAAGAGTTAAAAATAGTAACTAGTTACAATTTGTGGTTTCCCAAATTGGGTTTCCATGTTAAATCTTGATGTCTCTTGTGTTCCTGTTATTTTCTTTATGATTCTACAACTAAGTTAGTTAAGGTTAAACACACTAAACATATTAAGAAATGATTATTTTAGTGTTTTCCAAGTGATAGTAATTCTTAGTGTAAACCAAGTGTTCTTGTGTAAACTGAGTTACAATAGTATTTTAGTTTCAGCAGAGTTTTGGTTTTGTATTGTATTGACATCTCAAGAGATATGGGATTTATCTTTGTCATAGCTAATTCACTCCTCCCCTCTCAATTACTCCTCTTATATTTCTAACATAGATTACATGGTCTTTCAAAAAGTATAGTTTATGATTGAGATACTAGGTTTATTGGGTATTTTTAACAACCATTATAGACAACATTAAAGATATATTTGAAGTTTAGTTCATCCAATCATCGAAAGGTTGATGGACAAATAGAAGTTGTGAATCTAAGTTTGGGGAATTTGTTGAGATACTTGGTTGGAGATAAGTAAAATGGTTTGGATCTGATTTTACCATAGGAAGAATTTACATATAATAATTTTGGCAATAGGAGTACTAATAAATCAACATTTTAGATTATATATAGTAGTCCCATAAATGCTTCTAAATTGAGGCATCTTTAGATAAATGATAGATAACTAGTGCTAAAATAGAGGATTTTTATAAACATTTGAAGACCATCCATTAGGAGGTGAAAAAGAATAGTATAAAAATGAATATAGAGTACAAGGTTAAGGTATATAAGAAAAATGACATATAAATAATTTTAGATTGATGATGAAGTCATGGTTCATTTGAACAAGGATAAATTTCTAATGGGTACATACAATAAGATAAAAATGAAGAAGTTTGGACCATGCAAATTAATGAAAAGGAATGATTCTAGAAATGCCTATGAAGTAGAGTTTCCTATTGAACTAAATGTGTCACTCATATTTAACATTTTATATTTGATAGAGTATTATGAAGTAGGTGATGGAGATGAAATTACAAAAGTATATTGGAATAATCTAGCAACTACTTCACCTAAAAAGGAGATTGAGGAGATATTGTGTAGTTACATCGAAAGAAGCACAAGGAACATAACATATGATGCATATATTATCAAATGGAAAGAGATGCCAGTGGAGGATTCATTATGGATAGAAAAGGAGGAGGTTAATCATCTTGGTTTTCCTCTTACTACCTCGTGTGATGGGCTTACTTATCAAATTACATTAGGTGTCTCTTGATTAGGGTGCTCCCCTTAATACACAAACACATAACCAAAATAAAGAAATAACAACAAATTTCCATAGAAAAATATGGGCTTCTCATTATCATTGCAAATACAAAGTTACCAAATTTTGAATTACAATATTCAAACCCACATGGGTTCCTTCCTTACAATAATTTGGAAGATAGAGTCAAGAACTAACACCAAGAGGTGTCCTAGACAACCTATGCACCTTCCTTATATAGGTAATTTTTCACTACTTGAGAGTTTCACAAACCCTTTACAAAAAATCACCAATAGATCAATCTACCAGAACAATATCAACCTTCCATCTTTACATCCATCGATCCATCTACAAGTCCTCTTCAATTGTGAGTAAGAATCATGATTGGCCACCTCACAGCTAAGAGATCAAGGAATCTAGAAAGAGAAATCCAACACTAGATCAAGATCTTCTCATATTAACTTCTTTTAACCCAAGATCCTAGTGCAAACTACCTCAACTTTGATTGTTGGTTTACACACCTGGGAACAACTAAGATCTGATACCACCTAATGCAGCAAGAATATAGAGGTACCCCTACTTGAGGTAATCTAAATCCTTGCAAATAACCACATAGCAAAAATCAAACACAAAATGCAAGATATGATACCAAATCACCATACTTGATTAATAAAAAAACTATTTACATGTAATGTGCCTAGCTATTAGGCCTTCTAGGTTAGCACCAAATAAAAAAGCAATTACAAAATAGTTATGCAAGATCACTTAAGATCCAACTCCACACTAATCCCATCTAATCCAAATCAACACTCTAGTAGAAAACCTCAAGGAAATCTCAATCTGTGCTTGCAAGCCCACTAAGAAATCTCTTGGTTTACCAAGCCTTAGCTACTAGCCCTTCTCAAAGTTTTCTCCTACACTTCATCCTCTTCTCGAAGATGGACGACCTAATCTCCTTTTCTTAACACTCCACAAGACACCCTTACTTATAGAAAATGAAGCCACAAGTCAATCTAGCTCATTATAAATTAAAATAAACCTTAACATTATATATTTGCATAAGCAACAAGTTGGTTGCAACACAAATACCCATACAAAAATTGAACACCAAAAGTTAGCTCACTAACAACTTGAGTACCATGAGAACCAAGACCAAACTAAGTGTCAAAGACAACTATTTCCAGTGTCAACATTCCATCAAGAATGACCAAGCTCCAACATTGACCAAACCACTTGGTCAACACAACAACCAAAGTAGTCAAGCTCCCTAGAATATGATGAGTCCTCTTTCAATAACCAAGGAATTTGTGTAACACTATAGTTGAGTTCCTCCTCCATAGACCAAGTCCCTTCAATGACCAAACAACCTGAGCAACATTGGAACCAAGCTTCATGAAGCTCTTAGTGTCTTCCAAGTTCTCATAGGCATTGTCAAGCTCATTTGATGACCAAGTGCCCCCAAGCCATGTCAAGCTCCTTTAATAGCTAAACACCTCTAGGATCATCAAGTCCATCCATCCACTAAGTTATCAACCAATAACTTCTAAGAGATGACTAAGAAACCACTAACAAGCATCTCTTCTTCAACTAAGTATCAGTCCAAGTACCCTCCAAAGAAACTACTAAGCCTTCTTCCATGAACTCCAGAGTAGCCACTGAGTAAACCAAAGATGCTCCTACATCAGCTAAAGAAAATCCAAGGGTTGAAGCAAGTGAGAAGATTTATTAAGGGGGGTATAAGAAGGAGTTCTACCAAGTTCTTAGTAGAATACACCTTGTAGAAGTTGACAAGGAAAAATTTCCAATTATCTTAATGGGTTGAGACCAAAAGTTTAGGAGGAGATGAGTCTGGTCCATATGAATAGTATTTAAGAGGCATAAAATTTTTCCCTTGGAGTTGAGTAAAAAATGAATAATAAATTTTATAATAAGAATAGAGAAAGAGGTCATGGTGGAAGATCTACCTTACTATCTTATGGAGGCTTAAATAATGATCAAAACAAGAAGGATGAATTTAGAAGTAGCAATAAAAAATAGAGATGAATCAATTCCAATAATTTTCACGATAAGAATAATAGAGATCAAAGAGGAAGAGGAAGGGGAAGGGGGAAAGAATATGAAATGGGAGGTTTTTGTGGAACCTATTTTCACTATGGAGAAGAATGGCATAGGGCATCCAAATGTACCCAGTGCCAAGGAAGGACATATAGGTGAAATAAAGGTTAGGCCAAAGTTTCTTGTGGTTATGAACATACCAGGTCATAAAATTCTAAAGATGCCAAAAGATGTGATTTCCTAGTTAATATAAGAGTCATACTAAGCGGTGAGACTAAACTTGATCAAAGGAGGAGCTTGTTTTGCACAAGATGAAGTTGTGAAGATAAGTGTTGTGTTGTGATCATTTATGAAGGAAAAACTAACAATTTGGTGTCAAAGAATATGGTCACAAAGTTAAAGCTTAAGAATCAAAACCATTCACATCTATTCCATGTCACAAGGGTATATGATGACCACAAGGTCATGGGAAATGAAAAGTTCTTAGTGATGTTAAAGATTGGGAGCTACCTAGATGAGTTTCTTTTTGATATCATACCTATGGACATATTTCATATATTTTTGGTTAAGTTATGGTAGTTTGATACACATGTTGTACATGATGGTCGTGCAAATACCAACACCCTAACATAGGATGAAGTGAAACATATGATTAAACCATTGAAGGATATAAATGAAAAGGTATATAGTCCTACTAGAGTATTTTTTTTATGGAAATAAGTTCCTAGAATGCATGAGGTATGAGAATATGTATTTTGTTGTAATTCTAAAAGATGGTAAAGGGAAAATAGAAGAGGCGTGTGATGAAGTTACAAATTTGCTAAAGGAATTTATAGATATTGTATGTGATAATATGCCTGATGGATTACCATCAATAAGGAAGATCAATCACAAGCTATACTTTATTCTAGGAGACAGATTTACAAACAAGGTAGCATACAAAATAACACAAATAGAAAGTGAGGAAATTGAAGGAAAAGTCCATGAATTGTTACAAAAGGGTTTGATTCTAGAGAGCCTAAGTCCATGTGCTATACCAATAGTATTAGAAAAAAAGAAGAATAGATAACAGAGGGTATGTATAGATTCTTGAGCTATCAAAAAGATCACAACCAAGTATAGAATTTTGTTGTCCCTAGTGGATGATATTATCAACTACTTGAGTGAAGTAGTGTATTTAGCAAAGATAAATCTAAAGAGTGGTTACCATTAAATTCAAATTAGAGAAGAAGATGAATGAAATGTTTCCTTCAAGATAGAGGAAGGATTGTATGACTAGTTATTATTTATCCTAGATTGTATTTTGATCTTTATTTAGACTTTGGAGGAGCATTTGATACACATTTAGATGGTGTTTTAATAGTTGAGGAAAGAAAAATACTAATAAATTTGAAGAAGTGCAGTTTTGTGAAGGAATTGGTGCATGTAGGATTGTTGGTCTCAAAAAAGATTTCAAAATGGACCCTAAGAAAGTGAAGTGTATTCTTGAATGATCTAATCCAAAGAGAATGACTAAGGTGGATCTTTTCTTGGACTAGCTAGTTTCTATAGAAAGCTTATCAAAAGTTTTAGCAATATTTGTGGACCCTTGATGAAATAATGGGATGAGAGAGGAAATAATTTAGTACACTACATGAGTAGATAAGACTTCCAATTTTTTGAAATAGACTAGAACTTCCATATTTTAACAAGGTGTTTGAAGTAGACTGTTATGCTAGTGGTACTATAATAGGAGATATTTTGAGAAATTCATTTATTTCAAACAAGAAGGGAGACTTATTTTTTATTTGAGTGAGAAATTGAATGATGCCAAAAAAAATTATTATATTTATAATTGGGAATTTTATGCTATAGTTTAGACATTAAAGAAGTAGAGACACTACCTTCATCCTAAGGATTACTTTTTGTAGACTGATCATCAAGCTTGAAGCAATATTTTAATAGTCAAGGATATCAAACTAGAAGCATTTATAATGGGTTGAGTTTTTGTAGAGTTATAAATTTATTTTTAAATGTAGGTGTGGGAAGTCTAATAGAGTTGAAGATGCTTTTAGTTGGAGATAACTTTTGTTGACAAAGATGTAGATTGAGCTGGTTAGGCTCAAGGAAATCAAGAGTTTGTATCTAGAGGATCCTAGCTTTGGTGAATTTTGCAAGGATTTTATAGAACTTGTTACACTTGACATGAGAAATTGGTTGAATTTCATAATCCAAGATTGATTTTTTTTTAAAGGAAGTCATTTTTGTATACGAAAATTTTCTATGAGAAAGAATCTCGTTAAGGAGAAGCATAGTGAAGGATAAACTAGATAAATTGGTAGAGATAAAAATATTCCTTTGGTTGGTGAGAATTATTACTATCCATAGTTGCAACAAGATCTTAAAAAGTTTATACATAGCTGCAGAGTATGTCAGATGGAAAAATGAGTGAAGAAAAGTATTAGTTTGTATCAACAATTACCTATACCTCAAAATTCATCATAAGATTTTAGTATGAATTTTTTTCTTTGTTTACCAAGGACATATTGGGGGCATGATTCTATATTTTTGTTCATTGATATAGTTTCAAAGATGAAACCTTTCATTCCCTGCAAGAAGACTACTAATTGTGTCGATGTAGCGAAGTTATTTTTTGGAGAAGTGGTGAGATTTATTGAAAACAATAATGCAATTGTATATTGTCTTTGATGTTAACATAAATTTCAAGTCTTTAACAAGAAATCAATGTTAGTCAAGCTAACTTGGGTGTTGAAGGAAGTTTTTTTTTATGTCAAGTATTCTAGGGAAGATAGCACATAACAAATCTTAACCAAGTTCACTTTGTTAACAAAGCAAGTTGGCATGGAACTAGTGTTAACCGAGTTCACTTGTCTACCAAATGAATTCTAAAGGAAAGTTGTTTTTGAGTTAGTATTGACCGAGTTGGGTTGGCTAACGAAGGATTTTCCTATATCTATATATTTGATTTGATAGTTTTTTTGGTTAGTTCTAGCTGACTCATGTAATGAATTTCATTTTTTGAAAGTCTATTCAATCCAACTTGAAAAGGTAAAACATATAAATCTAAATTCAAGTTGTGGGTTGAATTGTGAAGAAGCATGGGATGAAAAAAATAAATCAAGAAATCAAATTGGAAGGCTATCAATGTATCCTAGTTAACTAAGCTACAAAGAACATTCTGATCAAGGAGGATCAAGTATTCAAGCTAGAATAGAGATCTAAAATCATCAAAGATAGTTGCATTAGCAATCAGGTCAAGTCATTGTTACTCTCTAATAATTGTAGTAGTGAATCAAATCTCCTAATAGAGTTAGCCTAACAACTATTTGCCAAATCCTTTAACAAGAAAGCATTTCTAGATTGAAGTGTATAAAGACCTCTAACAAGGCCACTCCTAATTGGGTGAAATAAATCCTTTAATGGGGTCACACCTAAGAGTGTGTTTTGTAACCTTTAATAGGGTTGGCACCTGATAGGGCTCACTTTAGAAGAGTAAAAAATAGTAACTAGTTACAATTTGTCATGTTCCCAAATTGGATTTCCATGTTAAATCTTGGTGTCTCTTGTGTTCATGTTATTTTCTTTATGATTTTTCAACTATGTTAATTAAGGTTAAACACTCTAAACATGTTAACAAGTGATAGTAATTCTTAGTGTAAACCAAGTGTTACTATGTAAACTAAGTTACAATAGTATTTCAATTTTAGCAGAGTTTTGGTTTTGTATTGTATTGACATCTTAAGGGATATGGGATTTATTTTTTTGGTAACTCATTCAACCTTCCCCTCCAAATTACTCCTCTTATATTTCTGACATAGATTACATGGTCTTCCAAAAAGTATAGTTTCTGATTGAGATACCAAGTTTATTGGGTATTTTTAACAAACATTATAGACAAAGTTAAAGATATATTTGAAGTTCAGTTCATCCCATCATGGGCATTTGTAGGATCATGGTGTTCCAAAAAGTGGTGATGTCAAAAAAAATAGAGTTTGAAAATGTCTAAAAGTGTTTCAAAATCCACCCTAACTTTTTTCCACCTATCTTGATACTAATGCTAAAAAGTAGGCCCAAGCCTTATTGGGTATTTGATTTGATATCAGATACCCGATATTATCAAATATCTAATTTTATATCAGATATCCGATAATGTTGAGTATCTGATATCAAATTGGATATGTGGTAATAATGAGGGTTGTTGTTTTGACAGTGTGTTCACGTTTTTAGCTTGGATATCTGATTGTAAAATGGATACACAATAAGGTAAGTGACTTTAGGTTTTTTTATGTTTTCAATCAATTTTATTATAAATTTGTTAGTTTTAATTGAATTTGTTAAAATTTAGGTTTTTTTTAATATAAGTTATGTTTTGCAAATTAATAGCTATGGTTGACCAAAATGATAATACTGAGGCAAGGAATACTATTCCTCGTAAGCCCCCAACAAATGATAGAGTGCCCCCTCAAAATTGTCCACCATATGATCCATTACCCCCTCAAAACCCTCCTCGAATTGAGGATTTGATATTTGAAAATCTCACCAAATTGAAGGCTTTGCAAACAACATATAATCTTGTACTTGCATTGGCTCCTATGTTATCCATGTTGAACACCATAGTGGATAACATTGAAACAATTACGAATGAACAAAATGCCACTCTTCAATGGCATGACAAAATACATGAGATGTTTGATGATGGGTTGGACTATGATGAGGTTGCAGCCCTCAATATAAGTAAAGATGATTTGGTTGTCCTTTTTGTAGACCCAAAAACCAGTTTACCAGTCGATTGCAAAAAGCTCAAACTATCGATTAAATGTTGTACAAATGATGCCATATGTGTAAAATTTTGGGATTGTTGGTGGATGGTTTTTGATATCCCTCCACATAGCAATTTAGAGGTGCCATTTTATTTCCTTGGAAAATTGTATTTAGAATTTTTTTTGGGCCTCAAGGTGAACTATTGGAGCATAAAGCCTAACATGGGTGTAGGAGGAGGAGCTCCTCAACATAGATGCTCTTCCTAGTGGAAGAAAGCTAGCACTTTTGTCTCCCCTATTGATTTCTGCCCTCTCCTTGAGTGCAACATCTTGATATCATTGCAGAGGCTAGCTCTCAAACTATTAGAGCCATCCATAGATTGAGTAGCCTATTGATATCCCAGGCTAGGTCAGTGCTATTGTCCCGGGTTGATGGTGTTGGTGCAAGTTAATCATCGATGAGCTCATTACATATTTGTGTGCCCCATACTTGTATAATATGTAAGAATATTTGTATAGGTCACATAGGTGATCTTCCTAAGTATCAGTTTGTATTTGATGAGGATACACTAGATGCACATGCAAAGGCTACAGACCCTGATGCAAGAGAGGAGGGGCATGCAAAGGCATGGACACCTTCTATGTTGGTACATGTATACATTTTTTTATTATGACATATGTGATTTAAAGTTAATCTTTATAATAGAGTAATTTTAATTTTTACGCCATACTGACTTATACATGTATGTGATCTTCATTCATGTTTAGTTGATGATTGAGGAGGAGCTGAGACAGGTTGATGATGCCATGATCTTGGCTATTTTATTTGGCCTTGAGACATCTATGGTACATTATGTTGCATTCTCATTATTTTTTCTATTTGATATTGTAGCATATATGGTTTCTAATCTTTCTTCTTTCTTGTAGGTATCAGCTATCCTTAGGGGGGAAAAGTGCGAGGGATGAGCCAGGACCCATTGAAAAGGGAAAGATAATTAGGTGCTTTCTATTTGATTAAATATCAATGCATTCTTGTAAAATGTTTGTGGTAATGAAATTTAATTACACACTTTATTTTATAAGGTGTGGCTACTAGCAATGTCCCCATACAAATGTTGCGTCATAGATGCTTTGGCATTTCTATTTGCACTAAGAGCCCCATTGTATGTATAAGTATCATTTATTTTTTGTTTTCCTTATTTTCATAGATAAATTCAAAATTGATTTCCATGATATTAACAACAAGTATTTTGTATCTCATAGGAAACTCCTAGTGCACATGAGGTTGGATGGGAGAGTTTTGTATATTTGATGATGCAACCACTATATCCTAAGGAGGAGCTGACACAGGTAAGTTGTAGTTTGAATTGTTGATTATATGTTATAAATTTAGCATACTATGAATTATAATGTTATATTTTAAGTTGTAGATTCATCTAAAAAACATATTTGAACATAAACAAGCCACAATCAGTGAGGTACAAGCATTTTTGAGGACATGAGAGGACTCTTGACCGGTGCAAGAGGTCGACAAGATAGGTTTTCATGATGAAATTTTAATAGTATAAATATTCATTAAAAAAAAATCTTTATGCATTTGAGTAAATTCAATGCTAGATACAAAGAATAATATAAATTTAGTAGTCTAACTTTTGGTTTTCCTTTTTTGTTTACGTAGGAGTCATCCGATCCACCTAGTGCAATGAAGAGGTTGCATTTTGATCATCCACCAATAGCCTGGGATAGTATAGTTGTCATAGGATGCATCATGAGACATTTTGAGATGGCATTAACCACATTGTTTATAGAAACATTGATATTATACACATTCTGATGGCATGATTAGCCACATTTTGTATATGGATCTATGTATTTTGATATATATTTGTGTAATTTATGTATGGATACATGAAATTTGATATATATTTGTGTAATTTGTTTATGGATACATGTATTTTGATATATATTTTTGTCATTTATGTGCACAATGATATACATATTAATTTAGTATCTAGTATTGTTCAATTTATTGTGGATAATGTGTATTATTCATGTTTATGGAATATAATTAATTTTGATCATGTTTGTTATATTTGATTCAAATGAAATAATTTGTGAATAATATTTTAACAACCTTTATTATCAAATTTGGATGCAATTTTTAATTTGAAGTGCTATCATGACATAAATACACTTGTTAACCTCCTACACAAGGTTTACATAACCCCGAAATCTGATTTTAAACTCCACCTTCAACCTTGAAACTAACTCTTGGCTTCAAATCTAATCTCAGCACACTTAAGGACTCCACTCAACCATGGATTCTATTCCCAACCATGAACTCATTCCTAGACTCATAGTCTTTGATAACTAACCCTTCACTTTGTTACTATCCTCATACTACAACTTTTCAATTTCAACATAACCTCAAAATATCCCAACTTAAGAGACTTGATTGGAACAAAACTTTTAAACTTGGTTGTCCAATACCATATCCATATGAATAATATCTATACATTTATCACATTGATTAGATTACCCATACTGATTCACTTAACAAAACTTAGGAACCAAATCATCTAAAACATATGTTCTTGGTGTCCTTTGTATAGACCCAAGCACAATCAATCATAACTTTTGAACCATACTTCATTTCCTCAATCCAACCATCAAGTAATGTATTCTATCATTATGTAAATTGGCTTTGTTAATTAATTCTATCATTTCACATCTTATATAGGTTTTTCCAACCTTGTATGGTCATGCTCAAACCCTAACTAACTATTTGCACTCATTTTCACATTGCAAGAAAAAGTTGCAAAAGTTGCAAAATTGTAAATTTGCAACTTTTGTAATTTTGGGAAATTGTTTCTATAACTTTAAATTATTAATTAGATGAGTTCACCAAACTTGGTAAGGGGTTCTCAATATCCCACACAAGCTCCTAGTTATGACCCTCAAAAGATTGACCTCAATACACACTTAGAGCTCCTTGGAGACTCCTTAGTACAAGGTGGCCTTGGATGATGGAGGCTCTTTGTGGCTGGAACAAGGGTGTCACTAAGGTTCACCCACCCCTCTAGAGCTAATGGTGTTGACAATTCGATGCCAAGATCAGTGGTTTCAAAGTTACGTTGTGGTGCACCTATGAACGGAAATACACTACAAGTTTTGTCATCGAACAAGATCCTTGTGCCAAATCCATATGGAATGTGATCTAAAAAAAAAGATATTTGTTATTTTAGGCCTTAGCATGCCCATCTTGTATCATTTGACATTTCATCAGTAGCCCTCATGAACTCTAAGTTACGACCCTCAAAATATCAACTTTGAAACACACTTAGAGAAACTTGGAGACTCCTAAGTATGGGGTGGCCATGGATGATGGAGTCTCTTCTTAGCTAGAAAAAGGGTGTCACTAGGTTTAGCTACCCATCTAGAGCTAATAGCACTGACAATTTGATGCCAAGATTAGCAGTTTCAAAGTTACGCTATGGTGCACCTATGAACTAAGGCACACTGTGAGTTTTGGCATCAAGCAAGATCGCTATAATGAATCCAAATAGAATGTGATCTCTCAAAAATAAGATAGGTTATTTTAGGCCTTGGCATCACCATCTTGTAGCATTCCACATTTCATCGATAGCCCTCATGAGCTCAGAGTTATGACCCTGGGAAGATCGACCTGGAAACACACTCAGAGAACCTTGGAGACTCCTCAATATGGGGTGGCCATAGATGATGGAGACTCTTCATGGCAAGAACAAGGGTGTCACTAGGGTTCATGAGCCCATCTAGAACTAATGGTGCTAACAATTCAATGCCAAGATCAATGTTTTCAAAGTTACACTATGGTGCACCTATGAACTAAGGCACACTACGAGTTTTGGCATCGAGCAAGATCATTGTATAAAATAAAAATAGAATGTGATCTCTCAAAAATGAGATAATTTATTTTAAGCCTCAACATGACCATCCTATAGAGTTCAAAATTTCATCATTATCCCTCACGAGCTCTAAGTTATGACCCTCAAAAGATAGACCTCGATACACACTTAGAGCACCTTGGAGACTCCTCGGTATGGGGTGGCTATGGATGATGGAGGATCTTTGTGGATGGAGCAAGGGTGTCACTATGGTTCACCCACCCATTCAGAGCTAATGGCTCTGACGATTCAATGCCAAGATTAGTGGTTTCAAAGTTAAATTGTGGTACACCTATGAACTAAGGCACACTGCAAGTTTTAGCATAAAGCAAGATCACTGTGTCGAATCTTTAAAAAATGTGATCTCTTAAAAATGAGATAGGTTATTTTAGGCCTCAACATCACCATCTTATATCATTCAAAATTTCATTGATATCCCTTACGAGCTCTAAGTTATGACCCTTGGAAGATCAACCTCGAAACACACTTAGAGCACCTTGGAGACTCCTTAGTACGAGGTGGCCATAGATGATGTAGGCTCTTCATGGCTAGAAATAGGGTGTCACTAGGGTTCACCTTCCCATCTAGAGCTAATGACACTAATGATTAGATGCCAAGATCAGCGGTTTCAAAGTTACGCTATGGTGCACTTATGAACTGAGGCACACTGCAAGTTTTGGCATCGAGCGAGATCACTGTGCCAAACCCAAATGGAATGTGATCTCTAAAAAATGAGATAGGTTATTTTAGGCCTTGGCATCTATCATATAGCATTCAAAATTTCATCGATAGCCCTCATGAGCTCTGAGTTATAACTCTTGAAAGATTGACATCAAAATGCACTTAGAGCACCTTGGAGACTCTTCGGTATGGGGTGGCCATGGATGATGGAGGCTCTCCATAGCTAGAAAAATGGTGTCAATAGGGTTCACCTACCCATCTAGAGATAATGGCACTAAAAATTTGATGCCAAGATCAGTGGTTTCAAAGTTATCTTATGGTACACCTATGAACCGAGGCACACTGTGAGTTTTGGCATTGAGTGAGATTTTTGTGCCAAATCGAAATAGAATGTGATCTCTTGAACATGACATACATTATTTTAGGCCTCAACATCATCATCTTGTAGCATTTGACTTTTCATTGATAGCCCTTGTGAGCTCCAGGTTATGACCCTCAGAAGATCAACCTCAGTACACACTTAGAGCACCTTGGAGACTCCTTGATATAGGGTGGCCACAGATGATGGAGGTTCTCAATGGTTGGAACAAGGGTGTCATTAGGGTTAGTATTAAAATAAAAAAAACATTATTTTTTACCTCTCTCAAGTTTTTGGCATTTGGCATAATGCAAGTTTAGTTTTAGTGTAAGAATCTGCCTTAGGGCAGAATTCACCCAAGACTAAGGAACTCAAAACACAAGCACAAATTAGACCAGAGTATGATCAAAATAACTATATATTATTCAATACAATGTACAAGTATAGTAGGAGTTCCTAAATATAAAGGCCTCTGAGATGCATCTAGAATGCCTCAAAATCAACATCATGATAAGTCATACAACCAAACACATGTCCACCAGATATGGGTTATCCTCCATTAAGAACAGAAGTAAGTGTGATGATGAGAGGATAAGCTTACAATGGTGTGACATGTAAATCAACATTGGAGACACCATGTGCATAATTAGAGTTGTGTACTTCAGTGTTGTCAACATGACAACTTAGAAAGGTGTGCAAACTCCTAAGTCTCTCATAAAATAAAATAATAAAATAATGCACTAACCTAAGTAAACTTAAGTAAAGTGTAAATAGCAAATATATATTTACACAACCCCCCTTAACTACAATTTAGGGGAGTGCACTTAAGTTCACAAACATATGATGGGTCCTAGCTATGAGGCCATGTTAGGTAACCATGTACAAAAGCAATGTTATAGAATGATGCAATGCAATCTCTCATAAAGAAACCTCATTAGAAAAACCCTCGTCCACAAAGAGAGATGAGTACAATAAAGAAGATGAGAGAGAAGAAGACCTCATATGCTGAAAAGATCCCTTCAAAAAGAAGAAGAGAAAAGTGAAGGTACTTGCCTTTCTACAACATCCTACATCCTTGAAAGATCTCACAAGTGAATATACTTGACCTCAGTTGAGGGTTGGTGAAGATATTAGTGACCTTCTCTATTGTAGGATAGTACTATAGTGCAATGATATACTCAAGTATAAGCTCTCTGATGTAGTGCATATGAACCTCAATGTGCTTAGTCCAATGATGCTGAACTGGATGCTTAGAGATTTCAATGGAACTCTAATTCTCACAATGAATAACTATAGGCATAGGTAGATCAAATCCAAACTCCTCCAGGATGTGCTATAACCAAAGAGCCTCTGTAGCTGCATCGATAGCTCCTCGATACTCAACCTCTATGGAAGAAAGAGAAACATTGTTTTGCTTCTTACTTTTCCAACAAATAGGGCCAGAACCAAGGTGAAATATGTATCCTAAAGTAGACTTGCGAGAATCTAAGTCCCTTGTATAGTCTGAGTCTATGTATCCAATCAGCTGAAGTCCTATAACTACTACATAATGTATCCCATGTGTATGTGTACCCTTCATGTAGTGCAAAATTCACTTGGTAGGCTTCCAATGAAGATCATGAGGTTCTTGCATAAAGCGTGAAACCATGCCAATTGCAAAAGCTAAATAAAGGTGTGTATGTGTTAAGTAGATAAGGCTCCCAACTAACTATCTGTATAATGTAGCATCAACAAGTGGAGTGGTACACTTAGCCTCTAGCTTGACACCCGATAGGAAGGGAGTAGGAGCAAGCTTGCATTCACTCATGTGAAACTAAGGAAGAAAGTCAAGAGTATACTTGGGCTGTGAAAGTGTTATCCCTACTAAAGATTGTGTGATCTTAATGCCAAGGAAGTAATGTAGCAAACCCAATTTTTTCATAGAAAATCTATTCTATAGAGAGGTCTTGACACTAAAAATGATGCATGAAGTGCTTCCTATAATAATCAAGTCATCTACATAAAGCACTAGAATCAAGTGAGCATCATCTTTCTAAAGAATGTAGACATTCAAATTAGAATGACATCTGGTGAAACCTACAAAGAGGAGGAAGGAATCCATTTTGGCACACCAAGCCCAAGGAGCCTACTTAAGATTATAAATAGACTTCTTCAATTTACAAACCATAGTAGAATCCTATACGAACCCCTGTGGCTACTCCATATAAATTTCATGATGAAGATCACCATTCAAAAAAGCACTCTTAACATCCATATGGTGTACAATCCATGGAACCTTGAGCTACAACAATTTCAACTGTTAGGTGACTGAAGTTCATCTTGGCAACCGATGCAAAAGTCTCTATATAGTCAATACCTAGAACTTGTGAGAAACCTTTGGCAACTAGTCTAGCCTTATGCTTATCTACACTTCCATCCATTGCAAATTTGGTTTGATAAATCTAGTTACATTGAACCACTTTTCTTCCCTTAGGAAGGGGAACTAAGCCTTAAGTGTTTTTTTTCATCAAGGAGTTATATTCTTCCTCCATAGCATTTTGGAATCACTGATGCTTCCTTAAAAGACTGTGGTTTCGAAGCAATGACTATATATGCATGTGGAAATGACTTGTGTTGTAACCTAGTCCTTTGAGTGTCTAAAGGATTTCCTACCAATTTACTTGCTACATCAAGAGTTTTCTATGCCTAACAAAGTTTAGTGGAAGAAGAAGAAGCAATGGCCTCAACTGTTTGTTGACCCTATGAAGGTGGTGTCCTACATGTCAAGGTTAAAGTAATCTCATCTTTTGAGTCATTTTCATCTCTATGATCACTATCCATGAAGGAGGAAGAAGGAGGAGTTGAAGAAGCCAAACTGGGACATCTTTCTTGAAAGTGAACACTCCTCTCATAAAAGATTTCATTTGTCTCTAGATCTATTAGTTTATATGCCTTGAGATGGTCAGGATATCCAACAAATATGCATGGTTTTCTTTGTGGTTCTAATGTCTTTTTCTTTTGTAGAGGTATCCTTGACCATACTGGAAAACCAAAAACTTTGAACTGTTTGACACATGGTTTCCTATCACACCATGCCTCAAAATGTGTTATTCCATCTAAGGCCTAATGTAAACTTCTATTTTGGATGTAGTCGATACAACACATGGCTTCATCCTAAAACATTTGATCTAGAGACTTGTGTTGAAGCATACAAGTGGTCATTTCCTTTAGGGTTCTATTCTTTCTTTCAGCTACACTATTTTTATGTGGTATGTATGCAACTAAATATTGAAGATCTATATCCTCATGTGTGCAAAAGTGTATAAGTCTAGAATTGACATATTCTCTGTAATTATTTTTTCTTAGGATCTTGATGGCTTTCCCTATTTTTTCTCAACTTGAGCTTTGAAGGTGATAAAGTTATCAAATACTTCACTCTTATGAGCTAGGAAAAAGACCCAAGTGTATTGTGAAATGTCATCAATAAATGTGAGAACATAGTGTTGGTCTGATTTTTCATAGTGTAAAAAAATTCTAAAAATTTGGGTCAAAAATAATTTAAGTCTTTGAATTAAGCAGATTAGGGTTTTCATTCCTCATATTTTTCAAAATCTTAGGTTTCCCTAGTTGTGTCCTATTTCATGTGCTATCAAATTTTATAAAATTCTCAAGGTTTGTCCCTTAATGCAGCCACAAAAATATCCTAAGTTTGCAAAACCTAGGTTTCCCTTCAAATTTTTGAAAGGGATTTGTAAAGCCCTTAAAGTTCACCCTTTACGATCTTATGATGTAGGGTTGCACGTAAGAGTGGAATACTTTATTCTTTTTCTCCCATGGTCATGCTTCATAATGCAATGAAGAAGCGTAAAGGATTTCATGTTCTACGAGGATACACTTTTTCTTTTTGTATTAGTAGAATGGTTTGGCCAGAGGCTTCTCGTTCATATGAATGGTTTTGTAAGTGAAGGAGTGTAAAGGTCTATTGCACTTTGAAAATTCTTATTACAAGGCTACAAGTAAGTAGTTTGAGTGAAGGGGTGAAGAAGTATTGAGTTGTGATCTACACATAAATGTTTCAATACATAGCGTAAGGGCACTATACCCCGGCATGGCGTAAAGCTTGATTTGAAAGGGTGTATAAAAGTTTTTACGGTTCTACAGGTAAAAGGATTCCATAAGAATGAAAGTAGGGTTCAATTGTGTTTACGAGCATATGTTCTTGAGTTCACGAACAACCATAAAGCCCTATTTTAGTAGTAAAGGTGACAAGTGGGACCTATTGAATTTTTAGATGGGCCTTAGTGAAAGAAAATCAGATGAAGACATGACATCCACGTCAAATGGGCCCAACCCGCATGGCATATAACTTAAAGTGTGAATTTTGCATGTCCACGAAATCAACGACGATGATATTTTTAATTTTTTAAGATCAAATCTGGGTCATTAATATTTAAAAAGGGAAATTTTTTCATTATGCCTATATGCTTGCAAGGTAATCATATAAATGAAGGGTTGTTTTATCCTTTCTCTATGATTATGAGTTCAGGCTCAGTGTATAAGCATAAAATGGTAAATAGAGGAAGATAAAGATAAGGACTTTACGCTTTTATGAGAAAGGGTAAATGTCAGAGTGGGATGTCAGTTGAGAAGGCTCTCTGAGCATATGGGGTAAAGGTAACCCATAAAGGTGTAAAGGATTAATAAAAGAAAGCTAGAAGGTACTTCGATGCTATGGGTTAAGTTAAAACATATGAGCCAAAGATAAATTTTGAAGTCTTACAGTGTCCCGAGTAATGAAGTAAGTAGAGTAACGATGAAGGACTTTTCAAGGTTTCTGCAAATACATGCATGTGTGAACATAAAGGGTAGAAGGAAATCCTTGGCAAGGGTTTTATGCTCATACAAGGAATGGTTGAATCGTGAGAATGAAGAGGTTAGTAGAAAGGTTTCTGAGGCTCTATTGTGAAGGGTTGCGTATAAGCGTAAAAGGTGAAGAAGGCTAAGATAAGGGTTTTACTCTTATATGACAAAAGCTTAAATCATAAAAATGGAAGTATCAAGTGATAAGGTTTCAGGTCATACAGGGTAAAGGGCGTCGTAAGAACATAAAAGGGATTTTCAATATAGTGCCCAAGCATCATTGCATTCTTACATCTAGGGTATGATAAAGCGTCTAAGAGAGATCATAGAGATCCATTAAGGGCATTTTTGATGTTAGGAAGATTGAAGGTTTGACTCAACATAAGAATAGGAGACTATCATTTGAAAGAAACCAGCTAATGTGTCATGCTAGGTAAGCAAAAAAGGACAAAATTGCCATAGCCAAGTAAAATAAAGCATTGAAAAGTACACCCAAATCAGAATTTGCGGTTGATATACCTTGCTGACAACTTGTATTAATGGTTTTAAAGCTCATGCATGCTTGAATTTAATAAAAAGTTGGTAGTTGTATGATTAGAACATCAAAGCTTTGATTGAATGTCAACACATTTGCCACTGTGAAGAAGCTTGTTTTCTGGTCCATTCTAAAATTTGAAAGTTATAGAGCTTTGTGTCTTCTATGCTACTGTGAAATAATTCAAAATATAATTTAAAGAGAACATGGTTGACAAAGAAATTGAATAGATGCATGAATAAGAATTTGAAATTGAAGACGAGGGTGATGATGTTGTAGAGGTCACACCTGAAGGAAAAAGGAAAAAATCTGCTGCTAAGACTGAGAAGAAGACAAGGGTCAGAAAACCAAACAAGCATGCGTAAGACTAGCTGAAACTCCTTCCAGGGTAGTCAAATGCTATTTCTACAAATGACCATATTTTCAAAGACCCTTATGTTTTTTTTCAAGATGCTGAATGCCCTAGAGTGATTGGTTATGATCTTTTTATGTACTTTTATCAGAATAGAACAGAAAATGTGCTAGTGTGTAACCCATGGAATAGAAACATGGCAAGATTGATATTTCTAGAAGTACTCACTGATGTTGATTTGTTGAAGGCCCTAATGAATTCCTACAATCCAATCACTAGGAATTTCCATAGGCATAATGGGAGTGTATTATGCACATTAGACAGAACTTCTTTTGTTGAGGCCTTTGGATTAATGGGAAAAATGGATGTACCTATCGACATTGCAGATTTGCAGGGAAACTTTGACATGAATAAAACCTATTTTGTGAAAAATGTTATGTTACCACATATTCCTTATAGGGTAAAAAAGGTAGAGTTAATTCCAAAAAAGGTGGGAGACTTTCTACCTTTGAGTAGGTTCAAGAATTATTTCAAAAACACAGTGTATGGGTTGCACAAAGTGTTGGGAAGTGATGGCACCGAAGACTGTGTATATGGTTCTCTTTTCTTGATGGTATGTGATATACAAGACCCTTTCCACCATAAGGAGTATGATTATGTGGCTTTCATCATTGACAATATACACATGCAGATTTGTGATGCAAAGAAGGGAGATTTGAAAGACTTCAAGTTCCACCATTATTCATTATTGATGCACCTTATCCTTTATAACAACATTGGATACATCAGTAGGGACTTCATTGATCAAAATTTTGATGAATTTGGTGAGTTAACTGTACAACTCTAGACTCATATTTGGAATAAGGATTTCTATTATTCAAATGCCCTTTTTTTCTTTCATTTCAATGAATGGTCTAGTTCTTTTGATCATATTATAGACTTGCCCCAAGTGGCATCTATTTTCTTGACTAATGTTGATGAGTGTGCTTTCAATGAACTAATTGATACCCTATTCAAGGTTGAAACTGAAATGAATAGGTTTATCATAGAGGGGAAAGTGATTACCGATGCCAAGTGGTAGAAAACTATTAGTGATTTAACAATAGTCAAGGAATGTGAATGGCCCACCAAAAGAGAAATATTTTTCTGGGAAGCAATCGTAGAAATCAAAGCTTTACCACTAGGGAGTAGTTAGAGAAAAAGACAAAATTAAAGATCTTATGCTCCAGCTATCATCTACAACTATTTTCTATTTCTTTTTGAATGACGGTGTCTAGATATTTTTGTAAAAGGTTGATGTAAGTTTATCTTTGTAAAAGGACACCTATCAATCACAATTGCCATTTTTTTGTTGCAACTCATGCCTATATAAATGAGTTTTCAAGGCATTGTGAGGGTCTGAAACTTGTAGAACTTTTGTGTTTCTCAAGAAAAGTACATTCAGTCGATCCAATAGTATGTAGGTGTTTTGAGTTTACCTCCAATTGTACTCTCTCATAACATACTAAAATGATAGAAAAGGCAATCAATTCTAGGTTTTCAATTAGTTTCTATTGGTCATGGTATTAGTCATCTAAAAGGATAATACAAAAGGGTATTTATAGTATATTTGTGTCATTAATTTTTGTCTCATTTTAATGGGTTTGTCTACTTTGAAGTCATTTTAAATAAGGTTTAATTTGGCTGAATGCAATCTAGATGGGTTGTATACTGATATCACTGTTGCTTTTAATTGAAGGAACTATAGAAATGCTTCAATGAGTCAGTAGGGTTTTTGAGTTTATAGAAAGGATATCTCATAAGAATGGAAATGGGTGATTACAACTAATTAATTCATTTACAAGTTATTTGAATTAGATCTCCCACCAATAGTCAATTTTCCGCCCAATGGATAAGGCACTGGTCATATATGTCAGAAGTGAACAAGGATAAATTTTGTTGCTACATATCAAAATATTTTTAAAATCAAAATAATTTTTCATTCAATTTTGTTCAAAGTTATAAATGCTGGTCAATACTCATTTATATCTATTCTCTGAGTCTTAGGTAGTTGCTATTATCAGGAATATTTGTAAATTCAAGGAGAAAGATGACCAGATCTTCCAACAAGGGATGCATACAAGTTTGAGAACATTAAAAGAAGTGAAGTAGACTGCTCATGTGATAGTGGGTAATAGATGAGAATCAGAATTAAACTAAAAGAATCTTTACACAACAATTTACATTAGAATCATCCCTAAGTATTCCCACCTTGGTTCTATAGAGCCTAAATTTTAGAAACCACCAATGGTTTTGTTGAAGTTGGGTCCAAATGGTTTACTTATGTGGCTGATAATAGGAATTAGCTGATCCTTAGGTTATATGAGTGTTATCATTTTGGTATTGAACATTTTTTTGTGTAGTAGTTTGAAACACCAACAAAATGACGACTCTGCTGGGGTATTACAGTTAGTATTGTCATGAAAAGCAAATTATTAGAGATCTGTGTCCCCTTGGGTAGAGTTACAGATTTTTATGCTAAAGTTTCCTGTGGATTTGGAATTTGTATACATTTTGCCCCAGATTATCACCAAAGGATTTATCATTTGTTCAGTTCTTTTTCCCATTCTGATAGAATGGGTGGAGACTCAAAAGGTTTTAACCAGTGTTAAGATTTATAAAATTGTTGTCCCATATTATGGAAAATAAAATAAATACATGAGAAAACATGAGGAAAAACCTAGCCATCAAATTACAAACTGATCTCCCTCCTAGAGGAAGATAGAACTGGGCTATGAAGGGAAACCAGATGTAGAAAGGAAGTTATTCACAAGAGCAAATAGTAGGTAAAGATATTGCTCACCATTCTTCTGTTGAAATAGTGCCGTTCTCCAAAGGTCCAAGATCTCATCCAGTTTTGTCTGATGATGATTCCTATAATACCCCTGAAATGATATACCGAGAGAGGATTATGCAACCACATGTATTTATTCTAGAGGGTAGGACTAGTAACAATCTTTTCCAGTGTACTACAAACCCTTTCATGTTAGATTATTCCCCTGAGAAGGTCACACCTAGACACCTAGAACTTGAAAATTTTAATGATGAGAAAACATCTAGATTTGAGTTCACTATCCCTGATCCTGATGAGAATGAAATTTTGAAAGCACAACTTTCTAAACAAGAAGCTATAAATTAGAAATTTCAAAAGGAAAGGCAAGACGTGATTACAAAGAACTATGAAGAAAAACAAGAATTACTAAGTCAAATTTCTGCTCTAAAGAAGAAGACTGAGATAGTAGCTAGTGCATGGAAACCTTAGATTATGGGACAAGTTGAACAACTTAAGAGACAAGAGAAAAAGTTGCTGGAAACTCAAAAAATGAATGTAGAAGGACATGTGATACAGCAAGTTAAGAACTATACTACTCTAGAAGTTGATAACAATAGTGTAAAGAATGTGGAACCTGTTGTAGGAGCTAAGGACAAAGGAAAACAAAAGGAGATTGGTGTTAAGATCAATGAGCTAGTAAAGATAGTTTAGGTCCATGATTCTATGTCACTCTCTGATATTGAATTAGAAAAGAGAAGGAAAGAAAGGGATGCTTTAGTCAAGAAATTGGAGATTGCAGAAAATGAGGCTGCTACAGCTAAAATGAACAATAAGATCAAATTCTTGGAAAATACCAAGAAGTAGTCTGTAGCTCTGCCTAAAGATAATGATGGATCTAATGATGCAAATTAGAGTACTACTAGGGTACCCTTTTCTTTCTTGTCTTCATCTTCATAGAAAGTAGATCTCAACAAATCTGTTGGTGATGCTAGCACTAGTAACATTATGAGTAATAATAAGAAAGATAGTGCTAATTAGCTTAAGATTGATGTACAAAGGAGACCTGTCCACCTAGAAGGTTATAGGAAAATATGTTTTGATGGGATCCTTGGTTTTCCTAATCCTATACCACAAGAAATGAGGAAAATATTTCATAAATTTGATGGAAATAATGCTATCTCTTGTGAGGACCGTTTGAGGAGTTTTCTTGATATGATGAGTGATTATGAGGTTGAAGCTGAATATGTCATTATGAAGTTGTTTGTTCAGTCACTAACTAAAGGAGCTAGAGAATTGTTCAAGAGACTCCCTGAATTGTCAATTGTTGATTAGAAGGCTATTGAATATTGTTTCAAAGAGTAATACGGTTGTCATGTCCCCTTTTCAAATAATTAAAAAATAATAATCTTTGCTAAGACAGGCAGGCCCAAGAAAGTGAAGTTTCGGAAAAAGGGAGTTAATCTTTGGAAACCGTTGGACTAATAAATGATAATTATTATTGAAATATGTTTCATTAACCTCTCTTGGACGTGAGTTACAGTTATGCCCTTTTTAAAGAGGTTTGGAGGCATTTTGGGGGGGATTCCAGAACTTGATTTTGCTCATTCTTTGTTATTCTTCAGAGGCTGCCAAACCTGTGGAGAAGGAGACCCAAGAACGGGAGTTTGCAGGTTTCCAGGGAGACCCAAGAACGGGAGTTTGCAGGTTTCCAGGAAGGCTAAGGACGGGAGTTTGAAGCCATTCCATGTGCATGCTCATACAGAGTTTGCCTTTGTGCTGAACAGTGCAGATTTGTGAGTTTTCGGGTGTGTTTTTGTATGAGTTTGGTATTTACAGTTGAGTATTTCATATCAGTTTGGGTTGCTGCTGTATATCAGACTTTTAAATGTTAAAATAGAGCTGAATATATATATTGGGACATGATTAAACTTCTGAGATAGATTATTAGTGTTTTTGTGGTGTTTCCGGGCATATTTTGTGCTATTTCGGGAGCCCGATGAGCATAGTTTTGGTCCTACATTTTCGAGCTGTTGTGTAAAGGCTATATGGATCTGGAAATGTCAATTTGTAGGCTGTTATGCTGCTGAAAGTTCTGTAAAAATGTCCACTTTCAGATTTATTAATAATTGGTGAAGCTGTGAAGCTTTTGGCACAATTTCTAGCATACCCGATTTGGGGTTTCTTGAGAAATTTGGAGGATCTTTGTGATATTAGTTGTTTGATCTTAAAGATCTGATTAAAGGTTGGAAATATCCTGTAAAATCAGAAAAGGGACATTTCAGTGGTATCAGAGCCATGATCTTGCCAGCCTGAGGGTTTGTAGAACTTGCATGTCAGTTTTGACAACTACCCAGATTTTGCATGTCATAATTTATGGTTGCATGTTTCTTCTAATCAGATGCATGTTAAAATTTATGGTTACATTCTACTTCTAATCATTTTCATGTTAGTTCTTGGTGAATTTGGTGGTTGTAGAAGTTTGCATTTCAGTTTTGACAAGTACCCAGATCTTGCATGTCAGTTTTGACAACTACCCAGATCTTGCATGTCATAATTTGGTGGTTGCATGTTGCTTCTAATTAGTTTCATGTCAAAATCTATGGTTTCATGCTACTTCTAATCATTTGCATGTTAGTTCTTGATGAATTTGGTGGTTGTAGAAGTTTGCATGTCAATTTTGACAACTACCCAGATCTTGCATGTCAGTTCTGACAACTACCCAGATCTTGCATGTCATAATTTGGTGGTTGCATGTTGCTTCTAATCAGTTGCATGTCCAAATCTATGGTTGCATGCTACTTCTAATCATTTGCATGTTAGTTCTTGGTGTTTGAAGAAGTTATATCCTATTGGGGTTACACTCTACTTTATCCAGAATGGACAGGTATAGTACAGAGTCTCAGAGGAAACGATCTTGGACAACTGATAGCCAGAGTCAAAACAGTAGAAAGGATGGTTATTTAGACATTCAAGATAAACTTATGAAAATAAGCCATGACATGTCTAAACAGTTGGTTGAGCACCACCGCATAAATGACATGTTATCTAACCCAGCTAAGGTGGATAAGTTGACTGGATTTCTATTTGGCAGATTTTCTCACAGGACAGATGAAACAATTCCCAAGAACTTGCATGAGGAGTTTGAGAAACTAGCTGATAGCCAGGTAGAGGTCTTAGATTCTACTCTGCCACAGGAGGTGGTGGGAAAGGATATCACACAGATTGATAGCAACAGTCAACTTGATACTCAAATTGAAACAATTGTTTACAGGTCGTCAAAGGGTGATGCCACAGGTATTCAAGATGGTATAGTTACAACAGGCAGTGACTACAGTGTAGTGTGTTTAGATGATGATTATGAGGATGTTGTTGTGCAAGATGGTGAGATACCTGGTAGAGATGAGCAGACATTGAGCATTCATGACTTTGCTGAGAAAGAGTACCAGACACAGTTAGATGCTTCATCACATGAGGTTGAGGCTGGTAGTACTTCACATGATTTGTCCAGCCAGCGGAAGGTGAACCAAGATATTATTGTGACTTCATTATCTCATCATGACAAGTATGTAGAGTTAGTTGGTATTGGTCATATTACTCAGGTGAGGAGTTTGCTTGAGTTACCAGTTGATTCTAGTTTACGGATATGGACTCGAGATTGTTATATTGGCATTTGGGATTCAGTTGACTGGAGATCTTTAACACTTTTTGGTAGCAGTGTTTGTTTGGGTGCTATCATGGATTTGATTAGCAGATTACACGGTGTTGTCTTTTCTTGTGCCAGTATCTTGTTTGATGTTGGTATTAGTTTTTATACACCAATGTTGGGCTTTGTTAATATATCCAGTCGACCATACTTGCTGGAATGTGTTGATGATATTTCATATTTGGCAGTGTGTATAGATGAGTCCCAGGATCATATTGGCATTGATGACATCCAAGAGGATGCAGTGGGCAGTTTTGAAGACTTAGTTTCCTTGGGTACAGAGGAGTTGGACAGCAATGCTAATGTTTTTGATACTCCGTATGTTGATATGAGCTTTAGATTTGATTCACAGGATATGGATGGTAATACTCTAGAGACTAGTAACTTTGAGGACACTCCTTCAGACAGTGCATCAGAGGAGGTTTGTAGGAGACAGTCAAGCCAGTGCCATCATGTGTCTAATCAGTTGAGAGTTAGTGACCAAGACATTGCTATCACTTGCCAACATTTTGATGCTGCTCGTCATTTATTAGCAGTTTATGGATGGGGTTCTCCTACTAGTGATGAGCAGGAAGGAAGTTATCTTTCCTTGACAGAGATCCACTCTTTATGGGAGGCTATTCGGATTTTGAGACAGAATTATATGCAGTTGGTAGCTGACAGAGATTATCTTATGGAGTGGGGTAGTACAACATATGATGCATTGTTGGCCAAGGAAGATGAGGTGAGTGAGCTTACTGAGCAGCTTGAGGTGACTTCTGAGATTCTTGAGAGTACACAGTTGGCTTTCAAGGAGTCACAGTTTCATTTGGCTAAGGTGACCATGGAGTTAGAGCGACTACAGTCTTTATCTGATTCTATACAGTCACAAGCTATGGTGTTTGGTGATTCGAGGATGTCCATGGCTGAGATTGTCAGAGACAGTGGAGATGGGGATGCATCCATCTTTGATACTAACATTGGCATATTAGGTTCATTCCCACTAGAGTCAGGTTTAGTTGAGTTGGGTATTGTAGCGGATTATTGTATGCCTGACAGGGTGGTGGCCTCTAGTACTGAAGGCACAGAGACTAGAGATGTATCAAAGGTCATGTGTGATGTTGGTGAGTCGACAGTTGGCATGGTTCCTGCTAGTAATACTACTCCCTTGGTGATATCTTTGGAGGTAGTAGTCAGTTCCAACATGGTTGATGATCAATTGCAGTTAGTTTCATCTGGATTACAGTCTGAGCCACTGACTGAGATTGGCGCATTCTATCGGCATTACACTGTGAGGTACGCTCATCAATTTACCTTTGATGACCATGTTGATGAGATTATGATACAGAGATGTACCTTGGTTCCTAGTGCTTATCATCAGTTATGGAATAGTTTGATGCCTCGAGATGAGAGTTGTGATGGGCATGACATGGCGACAGGTTCTGTAGTTGATAGCTTGATAATACATGACTTAGAGCAGGAGTTTTGGAGTGATGCTTCAGCAAGTGTTGTTATTGATTCTACTCTTTTGGCTATGACATCTCCTGACTTAGCTAGTGATCAGTCACAGTGGGTTGTATCACTTGTTCATGGTGAGCTATTGACTAAGGTTGGTTTTTTTAATCAACATTATATTGTAGGGTATGTACATTAGTTAACAATTGATCCTTATGCTAAGGAGTTGATGGCAGGAAAATTTGGTTTGGGTTCCATTTCTTGTTGTTTATCTTGTGATGGCTTTTCACCATCAGGGGTGCATGGGAGTTATGGTTATGAGACAGTGGCCAATGATCTACAGAGTTGTGTTGACTGCAGGAGTTGTACAGTGTGTGGATTCTCCATACTTGGTATAGTTTCATTTGAGAGCATTCACCATTGTTGCAGAGTTGGATTGTACATTCCATATAGGCCAGTGGAATGCATTGATGGTATTTACTATGTTGGTAGTCCACTTTACTTGGGTTTTGATATTCTAAGAGTTTGTGTCTCATGGGTTTTTGACTATGGTAATGGTGATTTTGGAGTTTGGTTGAGCTATAATTTCCAGTTTGATTATGGATTCCTCTTGGTCATATTGCAGAGGATCTTGCAGGAGTCTGTGTTAATTGGTAGTAGTATAGTTCATGACTACATTTGGGATCCAGGAGGATTGATTGGTTTATTGTTCAGCCATTGCTTGAGGACAAGCAATTTTTGGGAGGGAAGGACTTGTCATGTCCCCTTTTCAAATAATTAAAAAATAATAATCTTTGCTAAGACAGGCAGGCCCAAGAAAGTGAAGTTTCGGAAAAAGGGAGTTAATCTTTGGAAACCGTTGGACTAATAAATGATAATTATTATTGAAATATGTTTCATTAACCTCTCTTGGACGTGAGTTACAGTTATGCCCTTTTTAAAGAGGTTTGGAGGCATTTTGGGGGGGATTCCAGAACTTGATTTTGCTCATTCTTTGTTATTCTTCAGAGGCTGCCAAACCTGTGGAGAAGGAGACCCAAGAACGGGAGTTTGCAGGTTTCCAGGGAGACCCAAGAACGGGAGTTTGCAGGTTTCCAGGAAGGCTAAGGACGGGAGTTTGAAGCCATTCCATGTGCATGCTCATACAGAGTTTGCCTTTGTGCTGAACAGTGCAGATTTGTGAGTTTTCGGGTGTGTTTTTGTATGAGTTTGGTATTTACAGTTGAGTATTTCATATCAGTTTGGGTCGCTGCTGTATATCAGACTTTTAAATGTTAAAATAGAGCTGAATATATATATTGGGACGTGATTAAACTTCTGAGATAGATTATTAGTGTTTTTGTGGTGTTTCCGGGCATATTTTGTGCTATTTCGGGAGCCCGATGAGCATAGTTTTGGTCCTACATTTTCGAGCTGTTGTGTAAAGGCTATATGGATCTGGAAATGTCAATTTGTAGGCTGTTATGCTGCTGAAAGTTCTGTAAAAATGTCCACTTTCAGATTTATTAAGAATTGGTGAAGCTGTGAAGCTTTTGGCACAATTTCTGGCATACCCGATTTGGGGTTTCTTGAGAAATTTGGAGGATCTTTGTGATATTAGTTGTTTGATCTTAAAGATCTGATTAAAGGTTGGAAATATCCTGTAAAATCAGAAAAGGGACATTTCAACGGTGACAAGAAAAATCAGAGTTATATTTTGAGTGAATTCAATAATATTAAGAGGTTGCCTAATGAATCTGTTACCGAATTTAATACTAGACTCTAGAAAAGGAAGTACAAGCTAATACAAGCCATGAAAATTGATGAAAAGGTATGTCTAATTACTTATGTAAATGCTTTTGATGGAAAAATTGTATACTAGCTTAGGGATAAGGAGCCTAGGACTTTAAGGGATGCTTTTAGAATTTCTATTAATCTAGAAAATAACTTAAGGATTTTAGGAAGGTTAGATAGAAAAAGAGATGATCCTAGGTTATTTGGGAATAAGGGAAATAAAAGGGAAGAACAAAGAGCTATTAGAGGGAAGAAGAAAGAGTCTAGTGAAATGAGTCAAATTCTAAATGCTATAAAAGGTTTGAATCTTCCTCAGGTAAAGAATGATATGAACCCCACTGAAAATAGGGTCCCTTACCAATCAAATTTTAGTAGACAAAATAGACTGCAAAATCTCCCTTATAACACTACTTGGAAGGATGGTCAGTCTAATGTTGCTCCCCACAAAAACACCAATAACAAAGTGACCCCTGATCCTTTATCCAAAAACTCTGTAAATTTGGTAGATGATCCTGAATTCACTATTGAACCTACATGGTGTTCTACTTGTCAATTACCTCATGCCCCAGAATATTGTGTGGTAGCCTTGTCATTTCCTGGAAATTAGAATATAGTGGAAAAATGTCAAGAACAAGAGGAAACCAATGATGATGTAGGATGTAACATGTTTCATTCACATTTTTCTAACAATGAAGGTTGTGACAGAGATATAAATGATTAGAGATATTTTCATGTTGTCAATCAATAGCAAGTATTTTCTGATGAAAGTGATGTTGAGGATAATGTGTGTAACATCATAGGTTCAAAGGAAGAAGTGACCCTGAGAAAACCCTCTAGAGAAGAAATTGACCAAATTACTACTAATATGGTGGCTCAGGTTCAAACTAGAAGTATGGTTCAAGGAAATAAGGGGAATAAGGTGGCTAGTATTTTTATAAAGGGGACCGACCATAAGAAAGGGGAAATTGTAAAACCTAAAGAGTCCCCTACTGTGAAGGGTACATTTGCAAAAAAAAAATGGGAACCAAGGAAAGTGGGCAACCCTGAGGATATAGAGCGCTCAGATAATATCTTGAAGAAAAGAGATGGGAAGATATCACATAATGTCACTAAGCAAGATAAGAGTCATCATAATCCCTTGAACACTTTGAGTAAGCATGATGAGAAAGGGAATGTGAGTAATGATAACCTTTCTGATTCTTCTATTGATATTTTTGTTAATTTGTCTCAGATTAATATTAAGGTTCCTCTGTCTGAGTTACAGAGAATCCCAGAGCACTGAGATAAAACCATAGCATGGTTGGGGAATACTGATGTAAATGTAAGTCAAGAATGTAATGAAAATCATGTTTCCAAAAGAGTGAAAAGGGAAAGGGTGAAGGAACAGGATACTGAAGTGGTTGTATCTTAGGTTCCTCAGATGTTTTTGGATAACTCTGTCAATGAATGTTTGGGAAAAGTTGAACCATTTTTCTTAAGCATCTTAGTGAATGGTAAGACATTAAAGAATTGTATGATTGATTCTGGTGCTTCTAGTACTGTTATGCCTTTTGAGATAATGAAAGAATTAGGTCTGAAGATTTACACTACTCAAGGAAGATGTTCTACCATGGATAAGAGGGAAGTTACAGTGATAGGCACTATTAGTGCCCTACCCTATAGATTGACAACCTATCCAAATAAAGAACACACTATGAGTGTATTGGTTGTTGACACACCACCTCAATATGGCATGTTATTATGTAGAAAATGGAGTGCTTCCATGGGAGGAAGTTTACAATGTGACCTATCATTTGCTACTTTTAATATTGATGGAAATTCTATAAAGATCAATAGAGAACCAAAAAGGATATATATGATAGTAGAGGAAGTTAAGGATGATATGAAAAATTTTGTGGATATAGATGTTAATGCATTCAAATTTGAGGTCTTAACTCTGAAAAAAAGTAAGTAGAAGTCTTAGATAGAGATGGAAATTGATACAAAGTCAGATAAAGGTGATTTTTGGGCCATGTTCTTTGATGGTGCTTATTGCAAAGATGGAGCAGGTGTAGGTATTTTATTAATTTCTCCTACTGGGGTAACTTACAAGTTTTCTTTCATATTGAATTTTCCCTATACTAATAACATAGCAGAATATGAGGCTCTATTGTTAGGACTTAGACTAACTCATAAGCATGGAATAAAATGTATACATGTAATAGGAGATTCTGAGTTAATTATATCCCAGGTGAGAAATGTTTATGTGTTAAAGAATAAAAGGTTAAAACAGTATAGAAATGCAATATGGGACATGATTGAGTGCTTTGATGCATTTGGGATAATTTGGAAGGATAGATCTAACAATAAGATGGCATATTTGCTGGAAAATATAGCAATAAAACCTAAAGACATTACATTTTCTGGTATATCTAAGGTGGTAATCCAAGTTAGACCCTCTATTCCAGTCAATGTCCAAAATTGGTAGGTATTTGAGGATGATAAAAATATTTTAAGGTTTTTGAATTGTGAGTATATGTTATTAGGGCAAGAAATTGATTGTGCAACATATGTAGAAAACATATATGGAAAAGATACTATTTTTGGACAAGAAGTTGTGCAATTGAAAACAAACAAGATACCAAAAGGTTTAGTTGTCATGGAAACTATTTTTAACAATCATGATAGATCTAAATTGGATACTAGTGAATATAATCTATGGATTTGGAGGAGATAAATTTAGGAACTAAAGAAACCCCTAAGAAGGTATATATGGAAAAAAATTGTCTCCTAAGATAAGATAGGGTTTGATAGATCTGCTAAGGAAATATAGGCATGTGTTTGCATGGTCGTATGATGATCTAAAGGCCTATAGGGAAGATCTATTTCAACATGAAATCCCTTTGAAACAAGATACTAAGCCTTTCAGACAAAAACAAAGGCCAATAAATCCAACCTTGGCTCCCAAAATTCAAGAAGAATTGATAAAGTTAAGAGATGCTGGGATTATAAAGCCTATTAGACATTCTTCTTGGGTATCCAATCTAGTACCAGTAAGAAAGAAAAATGGAGATATAAGGTTATGTGTTGATTTCAAGAATCTCAAGATATCTCCATTAAAAGATAATTATGGTTTTCTCAATATGGAAGCCATGTTGCAAAGGGTCACTGGTTCAAAATTGATGTCCATGATGGATGGGTTTTCAGGATATAATCAAGTGGTTGTCAAAGAATCAGAATAGTTTAGACTACCTTCACCACTACATGGGGTACATATGTTTATGTCAGGATGCCTTTTGGGCTTACCAATGCTAGAGCTACTTTCCAAAGGGCCATGGATGTGGCTTTTGCTGATATTATTGACAAATTTTTGGCTATGTATCAGGATGACCTTACTGCTTACTCCAAGGATGAAAATGATCATTGCATGCACCTAGAAAAGGTATTTATCAGAGCTATTAAATATGGAATATCTTTAAATCCAAGGAAATGTAAGTTTGGTGTCATTGAAGGAAAATTGTTAGGACATCTAGTTGGCAAGCATGGAGTGAGGATTGATCCTGAAAGGGTAGAAGCAATAGATAAGATTTAGAAACCCAAGAGTGTCAAAGGCATCCAATCATTTTTTGGACAAATCAATTTTCTTAGGAGATTTGTGACAAATTTTGTAGAGATTAGTAGGCCAATATCAAGAATTCTAAAGAAAGGATTTGAGATAAAGTGGGATGGTGAACCTAGTATTGCATTTTAGAAAATTAAGCAAGCTATTAAAGATGCCCCTATTCTCAGAGCTCCTAATTATGATAAGCCAATGCACATATTTTCTTTTGCTTCATTTCACACTATTGTTGTGGTATTGTTACAAAAAAATGGAGAATGTTATGAACAACCAATTTCATTCTTCAACAAGTCTTTGCAAGTAGCAGAGCTTAAGTATGGCATAAATGAAAAACATGTATATGCACTAGTAAAAGGGGTGAAAGCTTTTAGGTGTTACTTGATGGGAGCTACGGTTATTGCTTTTGTCCCTACTGCTGTTGTGAAAGACATCTTCTCACAAAAAGAGGTATCTGGCAGGAGGTGTAGGTGGATCAATAGAACACAAGAATTCAATATTAACATTCAGATTACTAAATTGGTTAGAGGGCAAGGTTTGGCCAAGTTGATAGCAGAAGAAAACCTAGAGGCAAACCAAATTAATCAATTGGATGATAATTGTAGAGGAAACCTTTGCGATATGGACAACTTAGATTGGTACAAGGATGTGATTTATTATTTGCAGAATATGAAATCCCCACCAAAAGTAACAAACAATCAAAAAAGAGCCTTGAAGTTACAAGCTATAAGGTATATTATAGTGCAAGGATAGTTATGGTGGAGAGACTTGGAAGGAGTACTTTTGAAATGTGTAGATGAGACTGAGGCTATGAAAATTTAGAAGGATATGCATGAAGATGTGTGTGGAGGTCATTACATGGCTAAAACCACAGCCCACAAAGTCCTTAGATCTAGTTTTTGGTGGCCAACACTTTTCAAGGATGCTCATGAATTGGTTAAGACCTATGACACTTGTCAAAGATTCAATGGAAAGTTAAATTTTCTAGGAATTTACCATTAAGACCTATAGAAGTATAGGTGACATTTCAATAGTGGGGAATTGATTTCATAGGTGAAATTTCAAAAAAGTCCAGTGGTGGATATTCCTGGATTCTAGTGGCAACTGATTACTTCACTAAATGGGTTGAAGCAATCCCTACCAAAAATGCTACAAGCAAAGTGGTGATCAATTTCATCTTAAACAATGTTATAACTAGATTTGGTTGTCCATAGAAGATAATAATTAATAATGCCATCTGTTTTAGATTTGATGAATATAAAGAGTTTTGTAGAAAATATGGCATTACAGAGTATACATCCTCACCTTATCATCCTCAAGGGAATGGTAAGGTAGAATCTAGCAATAACAGTATACTAAAGATCATCAAGAGGATTTTGGGGGAAAACATGAAGGCATGGGATTCAAAATTTCCATTAGCCCTGTGGGCTGATAGGGTTACTGTAAAAAAGGCCATTGGTTGTGCCCCATTTGATTTGGTTTATGGTATATAGGCTAGACTTCCCTAGAATAATCTAAGGGAAATGTATAAATTCATTCAGCTATATGAAGATGATATCATTGATGAGATGCAACTTAGAATGGATGACATTAGACAATTAGAAGAGACAAGAAGAGATTCCTCTATTCAGAATGCTAAGCTCCAATCACAAATGAAGCATTTATATGATAAAAAGGCCATTGAGAGAAAATTTGACATAGGAGATATGGTACCAAGGTGGAATGCGAGAATTGAAGATAAGGAAAAGCATGGTAAATTTGACCCAATCTGGCTTGGCCCTTATAACATTTGTGTTAAAAATGGAGAAGATTTATATTTTCTGAAGGATCTAACTAGAGATATTCTTGAATGTCCAGTTCATGGAAAATTCTTGAAGAGGAACTTTTCTTAAAACTATCTATTTTCCATGAATAGTAGTTTTAGGGTTTCTAGTGTTTTTGTACATTCTATATATTTTGTGAGTCCCTATAATTAGTTTCTCTGTACAGTCTGGTTTCTTGTTCCTTTGTGTGCCCTATGCTCTTTGAAGAAGTTGTCATTTTTGCACCAAGTATGTGGTCTACTCCATAGATTCTGAATTCTTGCATAGACTCAGGTAGTCTATCATCCCTAGACAAAGCCACTGTTGGTCTAATTTTTCACAATGTAGAAAAATTCTAAAAATTTGGGTAAAAAGTCATTTAAGTCTTTGAATTAAGAAGATTAGGGTTTTCATTCCTCATATTTTTCAAAATCTTAGGTTGCCCTAGTTGTGCCCTATTTCATGTGCTGTCAAATTTTATAAAATTCTCAAGGTTTTTCCCTTAATGTAGCCATGAAAATATCCCAAGTCTTCAAACCCTAGGTTTCCCTTGAAATTTTTGAAAGGGATTTGTAAAGTGCTTAAATTTCACCCTTTATAGTCTTACAGTGTAGGGTTGTACGTAAGAGTGGAATACCTTATTGTTTTGCTCCTGTGGTCGCACTTCATAATGTAGCGAAGAAGCCTAAAGGATTTCATGTTGTACGGGGATACACTTTTATTTTTTGTAGTAGTAGAATGGCTTGGCTAGAGGCTTTTCCAAATCATATGAGTGATTTTGTAAGCGAAGGAGCATAAAGGTCTATTATGCTTTCAAAAATCTTGTTATGGGGTTACAAGTAAGCAGTTTGAGCGAAGGGGCAGAGAGGTATTGAGTTGTGATCTATGCATATATGTTTCAATCAATACCCTAGCATGGCATAAATCTTGATCTAAAATAGTGCATAAAAGGTTTTATGGTTCTATAGGTAAAAGGATTATGTAAGAAAAAAAGTAGGGTTCAATTCTGTTTACAAGCATACGTTCTTGAGTTTGAAGACAACCAAAAAGCACCACTTTAGCAATAAAGGTGTCGAGTGGGACTTGTTGAATTTTCAGATGGGCCCTGGTGTAAGTGAACCAGATAAAGACATGACATCCATGTTAGATGGGCCCAACCCGTGTGGCATATAAATTAAAGTATGAATTTTGCATGTACACAAAATCAACGGTGATGTTATTTTTAATTTTTTGAGATCAAATCTGGGTTTTTGATATTTGAAAAGGATAATTTTTTCATTATGCCGTTACACTTGCAAGGTAAGCGTACAAATGAAGGGCTATTTTATCCTTTCTCCATGGTTACAAGTTCAGTCTCAGCATATAAGTGTAAAATGCTAAATAGAGGAAGATAAAGATAATGACTTTACGCTTTTATGAGAAAGGGTAAACGTAAGAGCAAGGTATCAATTGAGAAGGCTCTCCAAGCATACAAGGTAAATGTAACCCATAAAGGTGTAAAGGATTAATAAAAGAAAGCTAGAAGGTACATTGATGCTACGGGTAAAGTTAAAATATATGAGCCGAAGATAAATTTTGAAGTCTTACGGTGTCTAGGGTAATGAAGTAAGCAGAGCAATGTTGAAGAAATTTTCAAGGTTTCTATAGATACATGCACGTGTGAATGTAAAGGGTAGAAGGAAAGCCTTGGCAAGGGTTTTACACTCATATGAGGAATGGTTGAATCGTCAGAACAAAGAGGTTAGTAGAAAGTTTTTCGATGCTATGCTGTGAAGGGTTGCGTATAAGCATAAAAGGTGAAGAAGGCTAAGATAAGGGTTTTACGCTTATATGAAAAAAGGTTAAATCGTAAAAACAAAAGTATCAAGGGATAAGGTTTGATGTCATATAGGGTCAAGGGCATCATAAGAATGTAAAAGGAATTTTCAATATGGTGCCCAAGCATCATTGCATTCTTACAACTAGGGTATGCTGAAGCATCTCCAAGAGATCGTTGAGATCCATCAAGGGCATTTTTGATGTTACAAAGATTGAAGGTTTGACTTAGTGTAAGAATGAGAGAATTTCATTTGAAAGAAAATAGTTGATGTGTCATGCCAGGTAAGAAAAAAAGGACCAAATTGCCATAGCCAAGTAAAATAAAGCATTGAAAAGTACACCCAGATCAGAATTTGCGATTGATATACCTTGTTGACAACTTGTATTAACAATTTTAAAGCTCGTACATGCTTGAATTTATTAAAAAGCTGGTAGTTGTATGATTAAAACATCAAATATTTGATTGAATGTCAGTGTATTTGCCACTGTGAAGAAGCTTGTTTTGTGGTCCATTCTAAAATTTGGAAGTTGTAGAGCTTTGTGTGTTCTGTGCTACTGTGAAAGAATTCAAAATATAATTTAAAGAGAACATGACTGACAAAGAAATTGAAGAGATGCATGAAGAAGAAGTCAAATTAAAAGATGAGGGTGATAATGTTGTAGAGGTCACACTTGAAGGAAAAAGGAAAAAATCTGCTGCTAAGATTGAGAAGAAGAAAAGGGTCAGAAAACCAAACAAGCATGCAGAAGACTGGCTGAAACTCCTTCCAAGGTTGTCAAATGTTATTTTTATAAATAAACTTATTTTCAGAGACCCTTATGTTTTTGTTCAAGATGTTGAATGCCCTAGAGTGACTGGTTATGCTCTTTTTATGTACTTTTATCAGAATAGAACAGAAAATGTGCCGGTGTGTAACCCATGGAACAGAAACATGGCAAGATTGATATTTCCAGAAGTATTCATTGATGTTGATTTTTTGAAGGCCCTAATGAATTCCTACAATATAATAACCAAGAATTTCCATAGGCATAATGGGAGTGTATTATGCACATTAGATAGAACTTCATTTGTTGAGGCCTTTGGATTAATGGGAAAAATGGATGTACCTATCGACATTGCAGATTTGCAGGGAAAGTTTGACAGGAATAAAACCTATTTTGTGAATAATGTTATGCTGCCACATATTCCTTATAGGGTAAAAAAGGTAGGGTTACTTCCAAAAAAAGTGAGAGACTTTCTAACTTTGAGTAGGTTCAAGAATTATTTCAAAAACACAGTGTATGGGTTGCACAAAGTGTTGGGAAGTGATGGCGCAGAAGATCATGTTTATGGTTCTCTTTTTCTGATGGCATGTGATATATAGGACCCTTTCCACCATAAGGAGTATGATTATGTGGATTTCATCATTGACAGTATACACATGCAGATTTGTGATGCAAAGAAGGGAGAGTTGAAAGACTTCAAGTTCCACCATTATTCATTACTGATACACCTTATCCTATATAACAACATTGGATACATCAGTGGGACTTCATTGATCAAACTTTTGATAAATTTGGTGATTTACCTGTACAACTTTGGACTTGTATTTGGCATAAGGATTTCTATTATTCAAATGCCCTTTTGTTCTTTAATTTGTTTAGTTCTACTATCACGAGGCAATTAGATGATACTTTCTTTAGGGCACCTAATATTTTGAAGACTTTGATTAGACCCTCATTCTTAGATGAAAAAACCAAATTAGATCATAACTAGGGAAGTATCTTTTTGTTTAAGGAGTGCACTTTAATCAGAGTGTTTGCATGCCCACAACCTCCTCGTCTTCTACCTAAATATTTACCCACTATATTGCCCATTATTGAATGCTTCTGGCAATTTTTATTGATGAATAAAGAAATGATTCCACCCTCTCTACACAAGCCTACTTTTGTCTATAGAACCTTTAAAGTAGGAGATTTTGAAATAGGCAAGAATGCCTTTGAGGAATTAAGTGAATATTTAGGCCAGTACAAATTTTCTATTGGGCCCTATAGGATGTATGACCTTGACAATTACATTACCAATGAGGTCAAGGCCATTAGGGGATACATTCTGCCTCCAAGCAAGCCAATCCTTGTAGAGGACTTAATTGCTAACATAGTATCACCAAGGGAGGATGATGAGTTATTGAGGAAATATGAGGAGACAAGGATAGTGGAGGAGGCTTTGAAGAGGACCAACCCTAATTTTAAGGGTTTCTATACAGGGATTCCATATCCTAATAACTTGCGAAGAATGGTGGATAATTTTGATGACATTATGTCACAAATGCCACATGAGCCAGAGGGAGAGGAAGCCACTATAAATAGAGAATCCCTTAAGCCAAATACACAATTGGAAATTTAGTTAGAAGAGGAGCAACCATCAGCTTCAACCTGGGTGCCACAAGGAAATAAGAGACAAAAGACAATGCACATCCTTGAAAAGGTGGTAAGCAGAGCCCTATAAGTAATGACAAGAAATAGTGAGTATTTTGTTGATATTAGGAAAATTTATTTACACCAAAGGGCTACAGAAGTAGGGAAGGCTTCTACTAATCTTCAAGTTGTAGCATCAAGATTGGATGAGAGGCTCATTCAATCTGAAAAGTTCATGGAAGATGATGATTTCATTAAATCATCAGAGTTTAAAAGTTTTCTTAATAAAATCAAACAAAATGAGCTCACATTGAGTCTAATGCCAGGAGAGGATCCAGAGAAGAATAAGGAATTAGTTGAAAAATTATTGGCTTATGATCTTGAGAGTGAAACAATGACCACTGCAGAAGCCAGGGAGTTGGTACATAGGAGTGGTATGATTCTAATACCACATTGGGATATTGAGAAGGCTTTTTTCCCAGATCAAATGAGAAGACAAGACAAGGCCATCAGTTATGAAGCCACAAGTAGTTAAGGTTTTAAAAGAGGGTCAAGTTTTAATGTAGACACCAAAACCCTGGCAGTATGGAGTGTAGCCCTTGACACTAAGAATCCCAAAATGATGGATATAGAGGAAACTGCATAGGGCAATATGATTGTGTGGACATTGGAGAGCACTACTGGGAAAGAGATTTCTAGTTTAGTTAAACACTTTTCAATCATGAATGAGGAAAAGTTGATGAAATTGAGGATAAGCTAGCTGCAATGTGCAATGAGTACCTTGACATTAGAAGAATGTATGAAGAAGAGCTCAAAATGAGCCATGTACAAAAGTAGAGAATAGAAGAGTTGGAGGAGAAAATTAAAATTCTGGAAATAGAAATAATATCCCTCAAGGAATAACTCAAGACAACAACAGAGACAGAACATGCACCAAGGAAAGAGGAAGAAAGAAGGCACAATTTAGAAGTAGAGGCCCAAAAAGAAGAAATATCTATAGGGGTAACAATGCTAGTACCTGTGGTTAGCATGGAATGAGGAGTTTCTGAATTTGACAGTGCCACCATGAAAAATGCTTTGATAAATGTATTAAATCATAGAATAAGCATTCTGAAAAGAATATCTCAAGATGCTTATAATGCATTCATTAATCTACAATTTGCAAAACATGTATCCAAGGATGTAGTTGGATGGCTTGAGCCAATTTTTCAACAATGGGGGGCGTATATGCAATTCTTTGATAGGTTGATACCCTTGTTAGCCAAGAAGCTAGATCTCCCAGATAAAGTTATTAGTACGAAGGAAGGTATGGATAAAGTGAAAGACTTATTGTAAATCTTCATAGGGAAGCTGGGAGTAATTCAAAGCAAACTGAAAGTGCTGACAAGTGGTTTTTATTCTTTAATTCTTTTTGTTATTAATCCTGATGACAAGTTAAAAGATTTCAATGAATGGTCTAGTACTTTTGATCATATTATAGACTTTCCACAAGTGGCATCTATTTTCTTGACTAATGTTGATGAGTGTGCTTTCAACAAACTAATTGATACCCTATTCAAGATTGGAACTAAAATGAATAGGTTCATCATAGAGGGGAAAGTGATTACCGATGCTAGGTGGTAGAAAATTATTAGTGAATTAACAATAGTCAAGGAATGTAAATGGCCCACCAAAAGAGAAATATTTTTTTGGGAAGCACTTGCAAAAATCAAAGCTTTACCAATAGAGAGTAGTTAGAGAAAAAGATGAAATTAAAGATCTTATGCTCCAACTGTCATCTGCAACTATTTTCTGTTTCTTTTTGAATGAGGGTGTCCAAATATTTTTGTAAAAGGTTGATGTACTTATCTTTGTAAAAGGAAACCTTTCAATCACAATTTCCCTTTGGTTGTTGCAACTTATGCCTATATAAATGAGTTTTCAAGGCATTGTGAGGGTCTAAAACTTGTAGAATTCTTGTGTTTCTCAAGAAAAGTACATTTAATCGGTCCAATAGTATGCAGGTATTTTGAGTTTACCTCCAATTGTACTCTCTGATAACATACTAAAATGATAGAAAAGACAACCATTTTTGGGTTTTCAATTGGTTTCTATTGGTCATTGTATTAGTCATCTAAAAGGATAATACAAAGGGGTATTTATAGTATATTTGTGTCATCAATTTCTATCTCCTTTTTATGGGTTTGTCTACTTTGAAATCATTTTAAATAAGGTTTAATTTGGATGAATGCAATCTGGATGGGTTGTATGCTGATATCACTATTGCTTTCAATTCAAGGAACTATAGAAATGCTTCAATGAGTTAGTAGGGTTTTTGAGTTTATAGAGAGAATATCTCATAAGAATGGAAATGGGTGATTACAACTGATTAATTCATTGACAAGTTATTTGAATTAGATCTCCCACCAATAGTCAATTTTTTTCCCAATGGATAAGGCACTAGTCATATAAGTCAAAAGTGAATAAGGATAAATTCTGTTGTTGCATATCAAAACATTTTTAAAATCAAAATAATTTTTCATTCAATTTTGTTCAAAGTTATAAATGCTGGTCGATACTCATTTATATCTATTCTTTGAGTCTTAGGTAGCTGCTATTATCAGGAATATTTGTAATTTCAAGGAGAAAGATGACCGGATCTAACAATAAGGGATGCATACAAGTTTGAGAACATTAAAAGAAGTGAAGTAAACTCTCATGTGATAGTGGGTAATATATGAGAATCAAAATGAAAATAAAAAAATCTTTACACACCAGTTTACATTAAAATCATCCCTAGGTATACCCACCTTGGTTCTGTAGAGCCTGCAGAGTCTTGCCTCATGATTTTCCTTTCCAACCACCACCATAGAATAATCTTGGAGATTTTTCAAGAAAATTGTATTGGGAAGGAACTCTACTTTTTTTCCACATCCATACTGAGTTATTTGATAGATGGAGAGAAGGTTTGTGCTAAGGATAGGAACATGAAGTACATCCTTGAAGACACCATTTTCCAACTCAACGTTCCCTTGACCTTCTACTTCCACTTGAGTATCATAGCCTGCATAGATGTAAGGTACATTTTATAGTTTTGAAGAGGAAAATTTCCCCCTTTAAGCACCTATATGATGTGTTGCTCCTGGGTCAAGAAACCATTCCTCAGCATTATTTATACTAGCTACCAAAGCTTGTCCCTTACCCTTTGAAGTGGATGCAGACCCCTTATTCTTATATGCATTTGGTAGATCAATTTTGTGTTTCCTCATAATGTTGACCAATTCTTCAATCTGCTTATCCTTGCACTCATGTTCATTATGACCATTCTTCTTACAATAGGAACAAGTTTTCTTCTCCTTTTTGTTGGAATTCTTCCCTTTTTGATTATTTTTGGAAGAAGACTTTCCTTGTTGTGAAGAATATTATTGAGTGGAAGAAGATTGATTTGAGGAAGATTGTTGTTTTGAGGAGGATTGTTGTGTGTCACCTTGTGGCTTAGCCTTCCATTGCTTCTACTTCTTGTTGGAGTTTTTACCACTTGGATTACCTTCATTTGCTACCAAGGATTTGGTCTTAGAAGACTTGAGAATTCATATACCCACTAGATTGTTGTGTTCTAAGATCAACATTTCTGAGTGAATGAAGGCTTAACATAGGCACTAACCATTATTAATTTGTGTGTATTAAAGCTAGAAACAAAAGGAGCACACTTAGGTGGAAGATGAGTCATGATGTGTTTGATCATCTTTCCATACTTCATGGGTTCACCACAATCCTTAAGGTATGCCCTATACATTTCTACTTGGGTAAGATAGTCTTTGATATTTTTCAACAAGGTTCCTAGGGCCATCTCTTGTTTGGATTCCTAGTGTTCTTTTCAAGCTTCATTAGCATCATTAGGAGGTTTCTTTGCGTCACCAGTAACATAACACAATAAACCTTTTTCTACCAATGGCACTTTAATGTTTTCTTTCCAAGTAGCATAATTATGAGGAGTTAACTTTGAAAAAGAACCCATAATGCAAGAACAAAATATCAAGGAGACACAGTACACCCCCCCCCATTTTCACTCAATCAAAAAATCCCCTCCCAAATGAATAATTTTGACACTTTATAAATAGTGCATTTACAAGAGGCCACTTGTCAAATTGGACAAAGTGGACTTTCTAAATTTGCTGATTAGAACCTTTGTATAGAGTTCAAATATGGACTTTTACAATGTAGCTCAAAATTACAACAATTGTGAAGTAATAAAATACAAAATAGGACCTATCTTTGAAAGTGATATTTTTGTCCACACAAGACTACAATACGATTATAGATCTAAAAATTAGAAAAGAAAATATAAAATTTAAAAAAATGGAACCTGAAAAGGAGTCCAGATGAGCCCATATGATGTGTTTGAAGTTGCAAAATGTAGGATTAGACAACTATAGTCACCAAAAAATACTTATTCTAAAAAATTTGTGTACGAAAATAAGAAAATAGCTAGACCAAAAAAAAATACAAGAAATTTTACCCAAAAATAAATAAAAAATGGCACCTAATTTGGAGTTTAGATGACTGAATTATGGCTGTTTGAAGTTGGGTTGCCAAATCAAAAAGCAATATGGAGAGGGGCCTAGTATGAAAACTACTAGCTTAAATTTTACAATCAAATAGTTGTCACAATAGTTGAAAATGGCCTAGGAATTATTATTAGATGACGATCAAATTTAACCCAATGCTCTGCTAACATCGACAAAAAATTAGGCCCCCTGCTGACATGTCAAGCTGATTATGTGTCTGTACTGTACAGACTAACATGTGTCAGTTGTATAGATGATGTCATAGAAGCTTCTATCATGGCAAGTATAATGGGTTTGCATAAGTCCATGTGTCTATGTTGTAGACATGTCGTTGAGTCACCATCACTGACTGGTTTGCATAGTGCATATGTAGGCAACTTGGCTCCTGCCATGCGTCTCAAGCTCTGTGGGGGATATTGTGGCATAGGTACCAATAGGGATGCAACATGTTGGGGTTTTATTCATCTATATGGCTAAAATTATTAATCTACATGGGTGGGCTAGGTGGACATCATGAACGAAACAATTCCTATCGCATGTGAGATGTTCATATAGGATTCAACAATTGTCAAAGTAGCCATATGGGAATGTTGTGCACTAAACGTGTGGTATAGGACTCACTTCGTACAAGCCTAGAAAGATCATATTAGACGGAAAAAGCTATATTCCAGTGAGTGGATTGTAAAAATAGCAGTGGGGACTTAAAGTTTAGTTCCACATTCCCTTCGATCGAGAATGATGTATTGCATAAAAAAAATGCTACACTCTTTTACAATAAAAATGGCATTTGCCAGAAGGTTGGAAAGAAATCTACCACTGGTGTGGTATAAGGTTCCAAAAAATAGGTACGACCTGCCTATGGAAAATGTGCTAGATCTAATGCAATACAACCTATGAAATGCATTCAAGAATATTCTACAGAATATTCTTAGCGCAAGGCCAAGGTGTGACTATCCAGTGCTTGTGCTAAAAAAAATTTCTCTTCCTAGATGCCCAACTGGGCTAACTATTTGACAAAATAATTCCAAAAATTTAGAGAAAAATATAGAATTAATAGATCTAGAAATTAAATTTAATAGATCAAATAAAGACCATACCTAGCTTTGCAAATCGGGCCTTTTGGTTCCTATTTGCAAATATTTTTTCCTCCTAGTTGACTATGGTCCAAAATATGCAAATTTATAGTCAATCTTCACTGAATCATCACTCTAGATGCAATGGTGAGGTCTTCTTTGGCTCTAAATGCTCCCAATTACAACTGATGCTATAGATTTGAATTAGGTCCTTTTGAGAGATGAAGCAATGAGGTTCCCAATGGCTATGTGATGAGTATCTCCCTTAGCTCTAATACCATGTAAGAATTTTCCTTAGGGAAGAATTCACCCAAGACCAAGAAATTCAAAACACAAGCACAAATTAGACCGGATTATGATTATAATAACTGTATAGTATTCAATACAATGTATAAGTACACTATGAGTGCCTAAATATAAAGGCCTCTTAGATGCATGTAGAATGCCTCAAAATCAGCATCATGATAAGTCATACAACCAGGCACATGTCCACTACATATGGGTTATTCTCCATTAAGCACAGAAGTAAGTGTGATGATGAGAGGATAAGCCTATAATTGTGTGACATGCAAATCAATTTTGTAGACACCATGCACATAATTAGAGTTGCATACTTCAATGTTGTCAACATGAAAACTCAAAAAGGTGTGCAAACTCCTAAGTGTCTCAAAAAATATAATAATAAAATAATGCACTAACCTAAGTAAACTTAAGTAAAGTGTATATAGTAAATATCTATTTACACCAACAGTTAGTATGCATTCAAATCATCATTTTTTAGGTCCCACCACATAAATTGCATTAAGTAAAATCATCTTTGTTTCTTACATTAAAACAACAAGTTTACATTTACAATATATCAAGTGTTTCATCATTATTACATCATGTTACATCCCATTTTTTGGCCTAGCTTGAAATATAATCGTTGAGGTTCACAAGAAGTCAGTTGGTAGTTTAATTTGATATAATCTAGTGAAATGGTAAGTTAGTTGGTCGTTATGATTTTAAGTGCAGATGACATGATTAGTTGATCGTTAATCATGAATTCATGGAATTAGGATGAAAGGCTAACTATTATGATTATTTATGATTATATAATTTATAATTTAATTATGGAGAAATTCCTTGCAGGGAGCATGCCGAAGGGGTGGAAGCATTGTTAGAAAAGAATTAGGCAGGGCGCCACCATCATTGGGTAGATAGATAGGGGACCTAGTGACTTGGAATAGAATACATTTGTGGAATTGCATGAGTTACTTTAATAGATAGTTTAATTAAAATAATTGATTTATTTAATAAATTAATTAATTAAAATAATTAAATTATTTATAAATCGTATCTTAAAGGATTTTAAATTACCTCTTGTCGTAGTACTTTTATTAATTGTTTGTAAATGTTTATTTAAATATAACCTCGATTTGGCATCATTAATTTAATAGTCATACTTTATAATAATGATCAAATTATAATAATTGTATTATTATAATCTTTTGAATTTTAATCTTCCAATTCTATTTTCTTCCTTTTGTTATTCTTTCTTTTAACTAATTATTGATAGCATGTTTAATAGAAGTTATATTTTTAAATTCATTAGACTTCTTGGGAATTCGAAATGAATCTTGTAACTGATGGTAACCGAAGTACATGACATCTCCTTTTAATAGTCTCTTTTGAATTGTACTTCAATATATCTCTTACCTCTATGCAACCTGTGGCTTCTCCTTTTTCATCTGTCTAATGTTGTTGTTTATGCATTTTAAAATGAGAGTAATTTTGAGTTTTGGGGTATTGGCTTCAAGGTTAAGTAACTGTTTTCTTCAAATTCAAGGCAACAAGCAACCAAAAGACATCAACTAGAGAGGTTAGACTAAAGACACGAACATTCTTCCTCAGTCTTTTTCCACCATGTCCACTGGTAATCCCAAATCGAGAACTTAGTAAATCGTGATTGTTTTTCTTGAAACATTCTTATCACTAGCCATGGGTCACAATTTGAAGCTAGAGTTTGATTTAAGACACAGACCATCTAAAGGAGTCAACCGTAGGTTCTTTCCCTCTGCTTATTGTTAAGATTTTTATTTTTAAGATTTAATGTACTGTGATCAACTTGTGAATTAATCTCTACTGGTACTAAGTTTCCTTATCATAATATAACATTGTTAATAAGCATAAAGTTAGCCATTACTTCCATCATTTTCCTGGGTGGCATTATATCAAAAATTATTGCATATAGCCTTTCATATTCCTTGATAAGTTCATTTTATTCCTTGTAAGGACTGTCATTTTCCTTGTAAAGTTAGTTGATTGCTTTCTATGATAATATCACCCTAATAAAACAATAAAGTTTTTTAGATACTAGGAATTGGACTGTGCAAATTGGATGCACCCAATTTATATGACCTTCTAAGGAAAGTAGGCAGAGTTGATGAATGATATCCATAAGATATTGCTCCCATTTGAATTACTTATTTTTCTCTTATAACTTATGTGAAAAAGATTTGTTGAATACATAATTGTTCTACAACAGTTATGATAAATTGGTATGATATAGCCATGCTATGTAGGGTGTCTAGAAAATATTCAACACTAGGTAGAGCATCGTAATTCTCAATTTTTTCACTGAGTATTATATCTAATTTAGTTAGTACATAATGTTTGGTTAGAGATTAAATCAAATATGCTCCAACCCTCTTCCTTTCTAATTAGATATCCATCCTTAGCTGACTAGGCAAAATAGTTAAGATCTCTATATATATATATATATATATATATATCATGGATATTGGATTCCTAAAGTACATATGAGATCAATCATTAAGTATCCTGGAGAATGTATCATTTATGAGTTCAATTAGTAGTGTTTAAAAAATATGATTGATTAAGTGAATCAACATAAATGCACAAGTTTTTACAAATTATCGAATAGATAAAGAATACTAATAACATCGAGAAATTTACCTAATAGCAAGGCCAATGAAATGGTGAAGAGATGAAGATATTATGCAACAATGTGGAAGAGGAAATAGTTATGATTAAAATAAAAAAAAATTCAATTTTGAGATCTTTAAAAAACATAATTATGTAAGTATAGAAAGAGAAATGATGGATGTATATGATCTTCTTGGATAGTTGATAGAGTTGTCTGCTTTGAGAATTCTGACGACCTGGGTCTCACCCGACTGTGTAGCCAAGAAAAGGGTGATGAGGTAAAAAAGAGGAATCGATAATAATTGAATCCATATCAGTTTTGACATTTCAATATTTATCATTTGATTATGAAATAATCAATAGCTCATGGATATTCTTGTTAATGCGATCTCCTGCTACCAAGCCATATGGCATGTTTATATCTTGAAGCCTAGTGAATGGTAAAATGATCCCTATAAATTTTGGGTAGGGAGGGCATTTCTCATTAGAGATCATGTAGGGATATATATTGTGGTCTGAGGTCAAGTGGTTAAGCCCCTGACAATTATTCACCCCTCTTTAGTTGTCGAATATCCATCAGACAGAGCTAAGCCACGCATTCAATTGTTTAACGGAAATAGGTATTATCATTTTTATTTATGAGAAGGTAAGATTAAATTGAAGTATTTTATTGTTATCATCATTTTACTTTCATATAAACCAATATTAAATATAAGTATTTATTTAATCTTGAGAAACTGTCACAGATAAGAAATTAGAAGGAAAATAAATTCAAAGCCCTGATTTATTGTGTGACAGTTGGAACCTTGAATGATACAGTGGTATTAGAAGCCCTAATTGAATTTGTGATATCGAAAGTCTAGTTGAATTAGTGGTCACAAAGCACTAGATTAAATCCATTGTCATGAAAGACCTAAATTAAATTTGTACACATGGAAGCCTTAAGTGGTAAAGTGGTATCCGAAGCCCTAAATGAACCAATGGTAATTCATGCCCTAATTTAAAATAATAGTGGTATTTAGTTGTAATCATCATATGATTTTTGAGATAGCAATTTTTAGATGATAGTCAACTTATGAAATTTTTATAGTGTATTTGTGGACTAATCTGGGTGGTTGCAAAAGCATCCTTTGATGATTTTTAGTCTTAGTTTTTTCGAGGTATGTGACTTCAATTTATGAAGTAATTTTGTTCAATGGTATTTCAAGTATTTAGTTAAGAAATTTTGTTTAACTAATTTTAACAGTAAAGTCTTCTTCACATGAATATGAATGATGTTACTGCCTTCCTATGAAATCAAAGTTATAATAGTATTCCTTGAGTATGTTGAATGATAAAATTAGACCCTTAAAAGCTAGATGTTACATATGGTATCAGAGAGCTAGGTTCAACACTGAAACCTTGGGTCCAACACTATTTCTAAAAAACTAAAAATTTAAATGTTGAAAAAGATTTATTTTTGCATATCTAGATATTGCAATCAAAACTGGAAAATCACACTACAAAATCATTCAGAATAGCCAGGAAGGCTGAAATGATCTAAAGTGAACAAATGTCTAAACAATTAAAAAAGATCAAAAGGATTGGCAAGCTGAGTGGTGCAGATTGGGTTTGATGACCCAAATTTTGAAATCCTTCGCCAGGGTCGAATTAGGCAGATTTGCAAGAACAATTGATCTTGTTGATTGTCTAGACACTTCAGTTATTTTGTTGAATAACTGTTGAGGACTTCAACCCACCTGAATAATTAGTGGTAGGACAAGAATGTTATATTTGCCTTATCCTTGGTGGGAGGGCCATTCTTTGTCGAGAATGAGAAGATTAAAAAGGTCCCAAAGCCTTGTCTTGTGCAATCCAAACATTGTTTAAAATCTTGATAAAATGTTATCTAAATCCATCATGAGTGGGTTTGTCGACCCAAATTAATGAAACAAATAAATTGTTATGAATTTGAACCTGAACTGAATGAGAAAAAAACTATGAACATGATTCTTTTTGATGTTGATTAATAACAAGATCATTATGTGCTCCAGTAAGGAGTTGGAACTATCAATGTTTATTTATAGATGTAAACTTATGATGAAATGGGCATGGAAGCTTGAATCCTAAAAATGGAAAAGATGAATTTCCAAGTATTTACAAAAGAATGATGAGAATCTAATGAATTGTTTCAAATTCTTTTCTTGCATATAAATCATGTTTTTACCTTTTGACACATTGTTATACATGTATAATACACATACAATGTTGACTTTACATATTGAGCTATTGTATATTGTTTTGAAGATATCCTATCATGAAATGATTAATCTAATGAAATATTGGGTTTGAAGGCCATGGTTACAATGGAAAAACATGGATTCACTAATCTATTACAGGTAATCTGTAAGCTTGCAAGGATGATCTATCCATTAATGAGGGCAATATGCTAGAAACATTAAATAGAATCAACTCAAAAGATGCTAAGAAAATCACAAGTAAGGTAAAGAGAAATTAGTTGAATATGTGATAAATTTTGTATTACCATGCAAGTATCCTCCTAGAAACTTTAAAGTAAACATGGAACTTGAATTTTGATTATGATTTTCATTCTGACCCAATTAAGAAAAGAAATATCCAAATGTAATGTGTGTGTGTGCATGCGCGTGCGCGCGCGCGCGTGTGTGCGTGCATGCGTGCATGTGTGTGTGCGCGTGCGCACATGCGCACGTTTGTGGAATATTCTTTTATTGTCTAAACTACAAAGGCCATCGAGGACACTGAATCACAAGGGGAATGGTATGTTACATTCCAATTTTAAAGTATTCCTTTATAATGTTCATTGCAATTTCTAGTTCATCGAGGATGATGAACCATAGGGGGAATGGTATTTTACATCCCAATTTTTGACCTAGCTTGAAATATAGCTGTTGAGGTTCACAAGAAGTCAGTCAAAAGTTTAATTTGATATAATCTGGTGAAATGGTAAGTTGGTCATTATGATTTCAAGTGCAGATGACAGTAATATTGGATCATTAATTAAGAATTCATGGAATTAGGATGAAAGGTTAACTTTTATGAATATTTATGATTATATAATTTATAATTTGAATATGGAGAAATTCCTCATAGGGAGCATGCCGATGGGGTGCAAGGATTGCCAGAGAAGAATTAGGTAGGGCTTCACCATCATTGGGCAAATAGATAGGGGACCTAGCAACTTGGAACAAAATACATCTGTGGAATTGCATGAGTTATTTTAATAAATAGTTTAATTAAAATAAATGATTTATATAGTAAATTAATTAATTAAAATAATTAAATTATTTATAAATCATATCTTAAAGGATTTTATATTACCTTTTGTCATAATACTTTTAATAATTGTTTGTAAATGTTTATTTAAATATAACGTCGAGTTGGCACCATTAATTTAATAGTCATACTTTATAATAATAATCAAATTATAATAATTGTATTATTATAATATTTTGAATTTTAATCTTCCAATTCTATTGTTGTCCTTTTGTTATTCTTGCTTTTAACTGATTATTAATGGCATGTTTAATAGAATTTATATTTTTTAATTCATGAGACTTCTTGGGAATTTGAAATGAATCTTGTAACTGATGGTAATCGAAGAGCGAAGCATCTCCTTTTAATAGTATCTTTTGAATTGTACTTTGATATATCTCTTACCTTTGTGCAACTTGTGGCTTCTCCTTTCTCATCCATCTAATGTTATTGTTTATGCATTTTAAAATGTGAGTAATTCTAAGTTTTGGGGTATCAGCTCTAAGGTTAAGCGACTATTTTCTTCAAATTCATAGCAACAAGCAACCATAGGACATCAGCTAGAGAGGTTGGACTAAAGACATGAACATTCTTCCTCAGTCTTTTTCCACCATGTTCGCTGGTCATCCTGAATTGAGAACTCAGTAAATCATGATTGGTTTGCCTAAAAAATCCTTATCACTAGTCACGGGTCACAGTTTGAAGCTAGGATTTGATTTAAGACATAGGCCATCCAAAGGAGTCAACCGTAGTTTCTTGCCCTCTTCTTATTGTTAAGATTTAATGTACTGTGATCAAGTTGTGAATTAAGATTTGCTGGTATAGAGTTTCCTTCTCACAATATAACATTGTTAATAAGCATAAAGTCAACTATTACTACCGTCATTTTCCTAGGTGGCATTATATAAAAGATTATTGCATATATAGCCTTTCGTATTCCTAGATAAGTCTATTTTGTTCCTTGACACCAATGTCATTTTCCTTGTACAGTTAGTCAATTGCTTTCTATTATAATATCACCCTGATAAAACAATAAAGTTTTTTTAGATACTAGGAATTGGACCGTACAAATTGGATGCACCCAGTTTATATGGCCTTCTAAGGAAAGTAGGTAGAGTTGATGAATGATATCCATAAGATATTGCTCCCATTTGAATTAGTTATTTTTCTCTTATAACTTATGTGAAAAAGATTTGTTAAATACATAATTTTTTTACACTGGTTATGATAAATTGGTATGATACAACCATGCTATTTAGGGTGTCTGGACGATATTCAACACTAGGTAGAGCATCGTAATTCTTGATTGTTTTTCACTGAGTATTATATCTAATTTAGTTAGTACATAATTTTTGGCTAGAGATTAAATCAAATATGATCCAACGCTCTTCCTTTCTAATTGGATATTCATCCTTAGCTAACTAGGCAAATAGGTTAAGATCTATATATATATCCTGGTTATTGTATTCCTCAAGTACATATGAGATCAATCATTGAGTATCCTGGAGAATGTATCATTTATGAATTCAATTAGTAGTGTTTAAAAATTCTGATTGATTAAGTGAATAAATGCACAAGCTATTACAAATTATTGAATAGATACAAAATACTAATAACATTGAGAAATTCGCCTAACAGAGAGGTGAATGAAATGGTGAAGAGATGAAGATATTATGCAAGAATGTGGAAGAGGAAAGAATTATGATTAAAATAAATAAACATTCAATTTTGAGATCTTTAAAGAACATAATTATGTAAACACATAATGAGAAATGATGGATGTATATGATCTTCTTGGATAGTCGATAGAGTTGTCTGCTTTGAGAATTTTGACTACTTGGGTCTCACCCAACTATGTAGCCAAGAAAAGGGTGATGAGGTGAAAAAGAGGAATATGTAATAACTGAATCCATATTAGTTTTGACATTTCAATATTTATCATTTAATTTTGAAATAATCAATAGCTCATGCATATTCCTATTAATGCGATCTCCTACTACCAAGTCCTATGGCACGTTTATATCTCAAAGCCCAATGAATGGTAAAATGATCCCTGTCAATTCTTGGTAGGGAGGACCTTTGTCGGTAAAGATCGTGTGGGGATATATATGTTGGTTTTAGGTTGGCTGGTTAAGCCCTTGACAATGTTTCACCTCTCTCTAGCTGTCAGATATGCATCCGACAGAGTTAAGCCATACATTCAATTGTTTAACAGAAACATGTATTATCATTTTTATTTATGAGAAGGTAAGATTAAATTGAAGTATTTCATTGTTATCATTATTTTACTTTCATATAAATGAATATTGAATAAAAATATTTATATAATCTTGAGAAACTATAACAAATAATTAATCGAAAGGAAATGAAATCTGAAGCCCTAATTGATTGTGTGATAGCTAGAACCTTAAATGATATAGTGGTATTGGAAGCTCTAACTGAATTCATGATATCAAAAGCCTAGTTGAATCCTTGGTAGCAGAAGCTCTAGATTAAATCTGTCATCTTGGAAGCCCTAAATTTAATCTGTGGTCATAGAAGCCCTAAGTGGTAAAGTGGTATCCGAAGCCCTAAATGAACTGATGGTAATTGATGCCCTAATTTAAAATTATAGTGGTATTTATTTGTAATAATCAAATGATTTTTGAGATAGCAATTTTTAGATGATAGTCGACTTATGAAATTGTTATAGTGTATTTGTGGACTAATCTGGGTGGTTGCAAAAGCATCCTTTGATGATTTTCAGTCTTAGTTTTTCTGAGGTATGTGACTTCAATTTCAAAAGTAATTTCATTCAATGGTATTTCAAGTATTTAGTTAAGAAATTTTGTTTAATTAATTTTATGGTAATGTCTTCTTCACACGAATATGAATGATGTAACTGCCTTCCTATGAAATCAAAGTTATAACAATATTCCTTGAGTATGTTGAATGATAAAATTAGACACTTAAAAGTTGGATGTTACACATCAATACAAAACTACTAAAAATCATAGTGTCAAAAATTCTAGTGTCAATAAAAGTATTGTCAAAAATCGTAATGTCAAAAATAGAATAGATTTTTCTTCATTCTGCTTCTTATTTATCTTTTTATCTTCATGCATGGCTACTTTTCATGATGTACCTACATTCTAATATCATAAAAAATATTAGTAACTTATTGTATTAAACAAGGTAATCATTGGTTCATTGACTCATGATGAAGAAAATAACATAAGAAGCAAATATACCTAGTTGAGTGTTCCAATAGGGTCCTCTCTTTGATTTAGGGTCTCCAACAGTGATTCATGATCAGCATTAGTGATAGTAAAAAGTTCTTTTGATTTTGGTCTTCCTTGATGGTTCAATAACTTTACATTTGTTGCAATAACAAGATGCAAATATATGAGAATTACTTTGTGCTTCTGATAGTCTTTGAATGCAAGAATTCCATTTCTTCTAAGCATAAATGTTTGCAACTATGTTGTAAGTACAACCACTAAACTAGTAGGATATATGAATCCATCATCATCTGTGATTGGTTGTGCAAGATTTTATTTACCTCTTGCACAATGTGCTAACTAATAATCAAATTTCTCATCATTCCCCTATGGTACAACCGATGCAAAGGCATGTTCTGGTTGAAGAAGATATGATAGATGGTTATTCTCAGGTGAACTTTCCATGTCATCATTTTTGATAGAGGGTATGATAAAAAATGGAGTAAGATAATGTGGAGCCCATGTGCCACTCACTCGCTCGACAAGCAATGATCCCAATCACATTAAAAACAACTAGGACAAAAGAAAGCTAGCTATAATGTCCAAATGGTCGATGTACTAGAATTAGAGCTCCATGATGAATGCATTTTTGATGAGTCTCTCACTGTAGCACAATATGATCTATCACCTATGGGCCCTTAACCAACACAAAGAACCTATGTACTACTGAATCAAGAGTCCCCCCCTGTGATAATGCTAAACTACACCAATCAACAACGCTACAAGCATCAAGAAGCTTTGCTCCTGAAATCTTCAAATTCTCCTTAACTAGAGCTCTCTTCATACATGCCCTTGGTCCATCATGTTCCCGTTTTGCATGGCTAGACTCTAAAAAACTTCAAATATGAGGCACCCCCTCTCTATGTGCATCCTACACAACCAATAAAACATACATGCATTCTTTAATTGACCTATATAGTTATTTGATCAAATGATATGTCTATCCATAAAAATTGTATTCTCCTGTAAGAAATCAAAATAGTTCTCGAAACAATGTTGCACAAACTTATGAGAATGAGATCTATCATCACTCATATAAAAATGATACTCTCTAATAATCTTTCAATTATCTTCTGCACTATTAGTGGCATGTCTATATGTTATGTGGATCAAAATATCAATTTGAATGGAGTTGTAATAATGAGATTGTGTCTCATTTTGAGGTTGCAATGTGTTCTCAAAAAATTCAACAAATGATATAATAGTGCCAATGGTGAAAGTCTCCTTACACATTTTAAACTGTTGATCCAACCACCGAGACCTATGACTATGTCTTGCATACTTGTAAAAAAGATTTGTCTTGAAATTTGAAATAAAAATAGCCACACTAATTTCTTTTGCAACCAATTCAAATCTAGAGGCCTCAAACCCACTCTTCAATGTGTATTTCACCATTTCATATACCTTTTTTTTTACTATTGTCTTTCTAAGATCTTGTTTGCACCCCTCATGGAAACATGTTTCAAACATGGATAAGCCACCACATTCTGAACACTTCTCATTTAAACAAGCATTTCTATAAAAGAAACAACCATAAACTCTATGACATAAAAATTGATCTAGAAAGTCTCTTGATGATTTTGGAAGCCCACTAGCACCAAAATCTCCAACATTTCTTTACTATGCAAAGTAGAACGGATGGAGCGTAATAGTTCATGGTACATAGAAAACTTGACATGATATTTGCAATAACATGTATTTCAAATTTTAACTAGCACACAATAAAATGGCTTCAAAGATTCAAAATCCCTTTGTGATATATGAAAACTTGGATGACTCTCTCTAAATTTTCTGGACAACATAGTTTGAATTACCTCCAAATAATGTTTAGGATGTGGTGTGCGGTCTCTGATGCTGATTCTCAACTTTAACATGTCTTTAGCATTGGGTGATACTGTTGAGCTAGACTGCCAAAATTATGTAATTTCTTCCTTCACATCATTGGATTGCTTCTTATCAAAACATGGAAGTCTCCCACCAAAAGCCCATGTTTCATTTTGAAGAGGATCATCAATTCTTTCTTGTCTACTAAGTGCTCTTCTCAAAATAGTACAATTTAGGTTCAAGTCAATACAATTTTGTCTTACATATCTATCCTTTCTCAAATGAAGACTTACCAAAGAGGTTGTAATAACCCTTCAAGCAGCTCTCTTATGCTTCTCTTGACTATTTCTCCCAATGCTATTGAGAGCACTGAAAAGATTCTTCACAATAATGGCATTTCTTTCCAATTCTTTATTGACACAAATCTTCAATTTGAAAAGCATAGGTCTAACCTTTTGTGTCTTTAATAAGTGCAAAAAAAGATAAAATTGCTCCACCACTGTCTTGTTGCTGAAAAAAATCTTATATTGTCTTGAATCCCATAACCAAATGGTTCTTTCTAATTTTTTCCCTTCCAAATTGGTAATAATCGATTCAACAATTTCAGTTATCCATTTTGGTGTTCTATAACCTTCATGTCAATTATAATTAGGAGATATGTAAGGTTCCTATGCATTGTAATGTTTGGCATGGTCAATCAAGCAATTTACATTATGACCTAGTAGCATTTCATCCTCCAAATTTTTATTCTCTAAATTTTCAATCGTGACATTATCGTTAACAATTGGTACATTTTAATTCTCAAACTGCACATATTCAATATCTGAATCTATAATTTCACCTTCAACCAATACATCATCAACTTGACTCACATTTAACATACATTGTCTTTTCCATCGCTGATTTACCTTGTCCCTTTCCCTATATGCCGCAATGTATTCATTGGATACATTCTTTTTGTGTTTAGCCTTTTGACGACTGCTACTCCCCTTTTAGATGACAATATCAGACACCTAGTGATATATTATCAAATTGTTTTCGATCGTTTGGGCCCCAAAAGGTCAATTTTCCCAAAACCCATGAAAATGGCCCACAAAAAGTGATGTTGTCATATCTGCAGTGATAGGTAATATGTTGGGTAAATCATTCTAGTTTAATTGGGTATTCGATCTAAGATGGGATTCTCAATATTAAATTAGATATCCGATTTTAGATCAGATATTTGATTGTTATATTATATTAAATTATGATTATTATATTATATTTTTATTATATTTACTATTATTATTAAATATAATAACATAATATATGTTATTATTATTATGACCTATAAATATAATATATTAATATATACATATATGATTATAATATTATATTATTATGATTTTTACTATAATTATTGAATATATTATAGACAACATATATTGTTATTGTTATTATTATTATTATTATTATTATGACCTATGATCCATTTGGTTGGTTTTAATGCGTTGAAAGGGATCATAGGTTAACCTATGACCCCATCGATGCATTTCATGACAAAATATGTCCCTAGAGGTTCTAAGACTCCTAGGGATGTATTTGGTTGATTCTAATGTGTTGAGAGGGGCCATAGGTTAACTCATGACCCCTCTCAATGCTTTTGATGACAATGTATGACAGATTTTGCTAGTTCCAATGCATTGAAAGGGGTCATAGGTTAACCTATGGCCCCTATCGATGCATTTCATGACAACATATGTCCCTAGGGGCCCTAGGACTCCTAGGGACACATTTGGTTGGTTTGAATGCATTGAGAGGGGTCATAGGTTAACCTATGACCCCACTCAAAGAATTTCATGACAACATATGTCTCTAGGGGTCCTAGGGCCCCTAGGGATGCATTTGGTTGCTTCCAATATGTCAAGAGGGGTCACCAGTTAACTTATGACCCTTATTTATGTATTTCATGATAACATATGTCCCTAGGGGCCCTAGGACCCTTAGAGATGCATTTAGTTGGTTCCAATGTGTCAAGACAGGTCATAGGTTAACCTATGACCCCTTTCGATGCATTTCATGACAATGTATGTCCCTAGGGGCCCTAGGACCCCTAGGGACATTATTGGTTGATTCTAATGTGTCGAGAGGGGTAATAGGTTAATCTATGATCCCTATCGAGGCATTTCATGACAATGTATGCTACCAAGGGCCCCTAGGGATGCATTTGGTTGGTTTTAATGCATTGAGAGGCATGATAGGTTAACCTATGATCTCTGTCAATGCATTTCATGAAAATGTATGTCCCTAGGGGCTCGACCCCTAGGGACACATTTAGTTGGTTCCAATGCATCAAGAGGGGTCATAGCTTAACCTATGACCCCTGTTGACACATTTCATGACAATGAATGTCCCTAGGGCCCTTAGGAACCCTAGGACGGATTTGGATTGTTCTAATGCATCAGGAGGGGTCATAAGTTAACCCATGACTCCTCTCAACATATTTCATGATATTGTATGTTCATAGGGGACTTAGGACTCCTAGGGACACATTTGGTTAGTTTTAATGCATCGAGAGGGGTCATAGGTTAATCTAAGACCTCTCTCGATGCATTTCCTCACAACGTATGTTCCAAGGGGCCCTAGGAACCCTAGGGATGCATTTGGTTTGTTTTAATGTGTTAACATGGGTCATAGGTTAACGCATGACACCTCTCGACACATTTCATGATAACGTATGTCTCTAGGGGCCCTAAGACCCCTAGGGCTAGATTCAGTTCACTCTAATGCATCAATAGAGGTCATAGGTTAGCTTGTGACCCCTCTCGATGCACTTCATGAAAATGTATGTCCCTAGGGGCCCTAGGACACCTAGGGATGCATTTGGTTGGTTTTAATGCATCGAGAGGGGTCATAGGTTCTCTTGACGTATTTTATGACAACATAAGTACTTAGAGGCCCAAGACCCCAAATGACACATTTGGTTGGATCGAATGCATTGAGAGGTGTCATAGGTTAACCTATGGCCCCTCTTGACACATTTCATGACAATATATGGCCCCTAGGAATGCATTTGGTTAGTTCCAATGTGTTGAGAGCCTATCGACACATTTCATAACAACATATGTCCCTAGCAATCCTAGGAACCATAGGGATGCACTTGGTTGGTTCTAATATGTTGAGAGGGGTCATAGGTTACCTTATGACCCCTCTTGACTCATTTCATGATAACATATGTCCCTAGGGCCCCTAGGACACCTAGGGATGCATTTTGTTTGTTTTAATACTCCGAGAGGGGTCATAGGTCCCTCTCAACACATTTCATGACAACATATGTCCCTAGGGGTCCTAGGGTCCCTAGGGACACATTTGGTTGTTTCCAATGTGTCGAGAGGGGCTATAGGTTAACATATGACTCTTATCAATGCATTTCATGACAATATATGTCCCTAGGGGCCCTAAGACCCCTAGTAAAGCATTTGGTTGGTTTGAATGCATTGAGAGGGGTCATTCGACATATTTCATGATAGCATATGTCCTTACGGGTCTTAGGAACCCTACGGACACATTTGGTTGGTTTTAGTGTGTCTAGAGGTGTCATAGGTTAACCTATGATTGATATCCGCACATTTAATGGCAACATATGTATCTAGGTGCCCTAGGACCCCTAGGGATGCAATTGGTTGGTTCTAATGCATCGAGAGGGGGCATAGGTTAACCTATGACCCCTATCAATGTATTTTATGACAACGTATGTTCCTAGGGGCACTAGGACCCCTAGGGACACATTTGTTGGTTCCAATGCATTGTGATAGATTATAGGTTAACCTATGAACCATATCGACTCATTTCTAGGACCCCTGGGGACACATTTGGTTGGTTCCAATGCGTCGAGAGGGGTCATAGGTTAACCTATGACCCCTATCAACACATTTCATAACAATGTATGTTCCTAGGGGCCCTACGACCCCTAGGGACACATTTCATTGGTTTTAATTCATTGAGAGGGGTCATAGGTTAACCTATAATGCCTATCAATGTATTTCATGGAAATATATGTCACTAGGGTTCCTAGGTCCCCTAGGGAGGCATTTGGGTTGTTCCAATGCATCAAGAGGAGTCATAGATTAACCTATGACCCCTATCGATGCATTTCATGAAAAAATATATCCCTAGGGGCCTTGGGACCCTCAAAGATGTAATTGGTTGGTTCTAATGCATCAAAAGGAATCATAGATTAACTTATGACAATTATCAATACATTTCATGATAACGTATGTTCCTAGGGGCCCTAGGACCAGTAGGGATGCATTTGGTTGATCTTAATACATTGAGATGGGTCATAGGTTAATCTCTAACCCCTCTCCATGCATTTCATGACAACGTATGTCGCTAGGGGCCCTAGGACCCCTAGGAACACTTTTGGTTGGTTCTAATGCATCGAGAGGGTTCATAAGTTAACTTATGATCCCTCTCGATGTATTTCATGACAATGTATGTCCCTATGGGCCATAGAACCCCTAAGGACACATTTGGTTGGATTTAAGACGTCGAGAAGGGCCATAGGTTAAGCTTTTATCCCTCTTGATGCATTTCATGAAAACATAAATCCCTAGGGGCCCTAGGACTTTTAGGGATGTGTTTGAGTGGTTCAAATGCATCGAGAGGGGTCATTGATTAACCCATGACCCATCTCGATGCATTTAATGACAATGTGTATCCCTAGGGGTCCTAGTGCCCCAAGGGACACATTTGGTTGGTTCTAATGCATTAAGAGGGGTCATAGGTTAACCTATGACTCCTATGGACACATTTCATGACAACGTATGTCCCTAGGGGCCCTAGAATCTGTAGGGACACATTTAGTTGGTTCAAATGCATCGAGAGGAGTCATAGGTTAACCTATGACCCCTATTGATGTATTTCATGACAACGTATGTTCATAGGCACCCTAGGATGCCTAAAGATGCATTTGGTTGGTTCTAATGAGTTGAGAGGGCTCATACGTTAATCTATGAGCCCTCTCTATGCATTTTATGAAAATGTATGTCCCTTGGGATCCTAGGGCCCCTAGGGATGCATTTGATTGGTTCTAATGTGTCGAGAGGGGTCATAGGTTAACCTATCATCCATATCAATGCATTTAATAGAAATGTATGTCCCTAGGGGCCCTAAGACCCCTAGGGACAAATTTGGCTCGTTCTAATGCATTGAGAGGGCTCATAGTTTAACCTATCATCCTCTATCGATGTATTTCATGACAACATATGTTCCTAGGGTCACTAGGACACCTAGTGATGCAATTGGTTTGTTCTAATGCATCAAGAGGAGTCATAGGTTAAACTATGACCCCTCTTGATGCATTTCATGACAATGTATGTTCTTAGGGGCCCTAGGAGCCCTAGAGATGCATTTGATTAGTTTTAATGTGTCTAGAGGGGTCATAGTGTGGCCCATGACCCCTCTCAATGGATTTCATGACAATGTGTATTCCTAGGGGCCATAGGATTGATAGGGATGCATTTGGTTGGTTTTAATGCGTCGAGAGTGGTCATAGGTTAAGCTATGTCCCCTCTTGATGTATTTCATGACAATGTATGTCCTTAGGGGGCCTAAGACCCTTAGGGACACACTTGGTTGGTTCTAATGCATCAATAGTTCTAATGTGTCAAGAGGGGTCATAGGTTAACCTATCAGCCCTATCGACGTATTTCATGAAAATTTATGTCCTTAGGGGTCTTACAAACCCTAGGGATGCATTTGGTTAGTTCTAGTGCATCAAGACAGGTTATAGGTTAACCTATAACTCCTCTCTATGCATTTCATGAAAAAGTATGTCCATAGGGGCCCTAGGACCCCTAGGGATGTATTTGGTTGGACTTAATGCATCGAAAGGGGTCATAGGTTAACCTATGACAACGTATGTCCCTAGGTGTCCTAGGGTCCCTATGGATGCATTGGGTTTGTTCCAATGCATCAAGAGGGGTTATAGGTTAACCTATGACCCATCTCAATGCATTTTTTAACAACATCTATCCTTAGGGGGCCGTAGGACCCCTAGAGATGCATTTGGTTGGTTTTAACATGTCAAGAGGTGTCATAAGTTAACCTATGACCCGTATCGATGGATTTCATATAAACATATGTCACTAGGGGCCCTAGGACCCCTACAAATGCATTTGGATGGTTCTAATGTGTCAAGAGGTGTCATAAGTTAACCTATGACCCCTCTCGACATATTTCATTACAATGTATCTTCCTAGGGGCCCTAGGACTCCTAGGGAAGCATTTGGTTGGTTCTAATGTGTCAAGAGGGGTCATAGTTTAATCTAAGACCCCTTTCGATGCATTTCACCTTAAGACTCCTAGGGATGCATTTTGTTGGTTTTAATGCATCGAAAGGGATCATAGGTTAACTTATGACCCCTCTCAACATATTTATTGACAACATATGTCCCTAGGGGACTTAGGACCCCTAGGGATACATTTGATTCACTCTAATGCATCAAGAGAGGCAATAGGTTAACCTATGACCCCTCTCGATGCATTTCATGAAAATGTATGTCCCTAAGCCCCATAAGACCCCTAGGGACACATTTGGTTGGTTTTAATGCATTGAGAGGGGTCATAAGTTAACCTATGACCCTTCTCGATGCATTTCATGACAACATAAGTCTTTAGAGGCCCTAGGAACCCTAAGGATGCATTTGGTTGGTTCAAATTTGTAGAGAGGGATCATAGGTTAACCTATGACCCCGCTTGACACATTTCATGACAGCATGTATCCCCCGAGGTCCTGCAGCCCCTCAGGATGCATTTGGTTGGTTCCAATGCATCAAGAGGGATTTTAGTTTAACCTATGATTGCTATCGACACTTTTCATGACAACGTATGTCCCTAGCTGCTCTAGGACCCCTTGGGGTGAAATTCCTTGGTTCTAATGCATTTAAGGGGGTCATAGGTTAACCTATGACCCTTATCAACACATTTCATGACAATGTATGTTTCTATGGACCCTGGGACCCCTAGGGATGCATTTGATTGGTTCCAATGCATTGAGAGGGGTCATAGGTTAATTTATGACCCCTATTTATTTATTTTATTACAACGTATGTCTCTTGTAGCCCTAGGACCCCTAAGGACACATTTGGTTGCTTTTAATGTGTCAAGAGGGGTCATAGGTTAATCTATGACAACTATCGACTCATTTCATGACAATGTGTGTTCGTAGGGGTGCTAGGACCCCTAAGGATGCATATGGTTGGTTCTAATGCATCAAGAGGGGTCATAGGCTAACCTATGACACCTCTTGATGCATTTCATGACAATGCATGTCACTAGCAGTCCTAGAGTCCCAAGGGACACATTTGGTTGGTTCTAATGCATCTAGAGGGGTCATAGGTTAACTTATGACCCCTTATGAATACATTTCATGACAACATATGTACCTAGGGGTCGTAGGACCCCTAGGGATGAATTTGGTTGGTTCTAATGCATCAAGAGAGGTCATATGTTAACCTATGACCCTTTATTGATGCATTTCATGACAATATATGTTTCAAGGGGCCCTAGGACCCTTAGGGATGCATTTGGTTCATTCTAATGCATCGAAAGGGGTCATAGGTTAACCTATGATGCCTCTTGATGCATTTCATGACAACGTATGTCCTTAGGGGCCTTAGGAACCCTAATGACACATTTGGCTGGATTTAATAAGTTGAGAGGGGCCATAAGTTGACCTATGACCCCTCTCGATGTATTTCATGACAACATAGGTCACTAGGGGCCCTATAACCCCTAGGGAAACATTTGGTTGGTTCAAATACATCATAAGGGGTCATAGGTCATTTCATGACAATGTATATCTCTAGGGGTCCTATGGCTCCTAGGGATGAATTTGGTTGGTTCTAATGCATTGCGAGGTGTCATAGGTTATCTATCGATGCGTTTCATGAAAACATATGTCCCTAGGGGCCGTAAGATCCCTAAAGATGCATTTGGTTGGTTCTAATGCATGATAGTGGTCATAGGTTAACCTATGACCACTATCGATGCATTTTATGACAACGTATGTTCCTGGGGTTGCTAGGACCCCTAGGGACACATTTGGTTGGCTGTAATGCATCGAGAGGGCTCATAGTTTAAACTATTACCCCTCTCAATGGATTTCATGAAAACATATGTTCTGAGGGGCCCTAGGACCCCTAGGGATGCATTTGGTTAGTTTTAATGTCCTCTCAATGTATTTCATGGCAACATATGTCTATAGTGGATCTAGAATCCCTAGGAAAACATTTAGTTGGTTCTAATGCATCAAGAGGGGTCATAGGTTAACCTATGACCCCTCTCAACACATTTCATGACAACATATGTCCCTAGGGACCTAGGACCCATAAGGACACATTTGGTTTGTTCTAATTCTTAGAGAAGGGTCATAGAGTAACCTATGACACCTCTTTATGCATTTCATGAAAACTTAAGTCCCTAGGGGCCCTAAGACCCCTAGGGATGCATTTGGTTGGTTTCAATGCATCGAGAGGGGTCATAGGTTAACCTATAACCCCTATCGATGCATTTAATAATAACGTATGTTTGTAGGGGTCCTAGGACCCCTAGGGATGCATTTGGTTGGTTTTAATATGTCAAGAGGGGTTATACGTTAACTTATGACCCCTTTCAATGCATTTCATAACAACGTCTATCCCTAGGGGCCCTAGGACCCCTAGGGACATATTTGGTTGGTTTTAATGCATTGAGAGGGGTCATAGGTTAACCTATGACCCCTCTTGATGTATTCCATGACAACGTATATCCCTAGGGGTCCTAGGGCCCCTAGGGATGCATTGGGCTAGTTCTAGTACATTGAGAGGGGTGATAGGTTAACCTATGACCTCTATTGATGCATTTCATGACAACATATATCCCTAGGTGTCCTAGGTCCCCTAGGGATACATTGGGTTGGTTCTAATGCACTGAGAGGGGTCATAGTTTAACCTATGACACCTATCAATGCATTTCATGACAAGATATGTCCTGAGGGGCCCTAAGACCCTTCGGGATACATTTGATTGGTTCTAATATGTTGAAAGGCATCATAGGTTAACCTATGACCCCTCTCAATGTATTTCATGACAAAATATGTCCCTTGGGGCCCTAGGACCCCTAGGGATGCATTTGGTTAATTTTAACACATCGAGAGAGCTCATAGGTTAACCTATGACTCCTCTCAATGCATCTCATTACAACGTATGTCCCTAGGGGTCCTAGGGCCCCTAGTGATGCATTTGGTTTGTTCCAATGCATCGAGAGTTGTCATAGGTTAACTTATGAACCCTACCAACACATAGAGAGTGGTCATAGTTTAACCTATGACACCTATAAACACATTTCATGACAACATATGTTCCGAGGGGCCCTAAGACCCTTGGGGATACATTTGATTGGTTTTAATGTGTTGAGAGGCATCATAGGTTAACCTATGACCCCTCTCGATGTATTTCATGACAACATATGTCCCTAGGGGCCATAGGATCCCTAGGGATGCATTTGGTTAATTTTAACACATCAAGAGGGGTCATAGGTTAACCTATGACTCCTCTCAATGCACCTCATTACAATGTATGTCCCTAGGGGTCCTAGGGCCCCTAGTGATGCATTTGGTTTCTTACAATGTATCAAGAGTGGTCATAGGTTAACTTATGAACCCTCCCAACACATGTCATGATAACCTATGTCCCTAAGTGCCCTAGGATCCCTAGGGACCCATTTGGATGGTTCAAATGCATCAAGAGTGATCATAGGTTAACCTATGACACCTCTCAATGCATTTAATGATAACATATGTCTCTAGGGGCCTACGATCCCTAGGGACACATTTGTTTAGTTTCAATGCATCAAGAGGGGTCATAGGTTAACCTATGAGCTCTATCGATGCATTTCATGACAAAATATGTCCCTTGGGGCCCTAGGGCACTAAGGAACACATTTGGTGGCTTTGAATGTGTCAAGAGTCATCGTAGGTTAACTTATGACCCCTATCAATGCATTTCATGAGATCATATGTCCCTAAGGGCCCTAAGACCCTTAGGGACCCATTTGGTTTGTTCCAATGCATCAATATGTGCAATAGGTTAACCTATGACCCCTCTTGATGCATTTCATGACAACATATGTCCCTAGGGGCCCATTTGAAATGCATCAAAAGGGGTCACTAGGTGCCCTAGGGACATATTTTGTTAGGAAATGCATCAAGAGGGGTCATAGGCTAACCTATGATCCCTTTCAATACATTTCATGACAATATTATATTTAATAATAATATAATACGATATATTTTAATATAATAATAATATATTATTAGATTAAATAACAATAATTATCATATATACTACTAGATTATATATTTAATAAAAATAATATTTGTCATATATATTACTATATTATATTTAGTTATAATAATAATTATAATCATATATAATAGTAATAGTTAATAATAATAATCATAATCATATGTAATAATAATATTAATGTCCACACTTCCTGAAAATAAATTTCCCTCTAAAACCCTCTAAAGTTTCCCTCTAAAACTTTCCTCTCAAATTTCCCTCCACAATTTCCAATGGGTGGTTTCCCTCCTAATTGGAAAATTCTTAATAATTGGATACCCGATTTGACTACGGGTACCTGATTAGCTCAGTATTTACCAAGCCTATTTGGTCAAGCCAAAAAATGTGTTTGAGAAGGGTTTCAAAGACACTTAGACTTCAGGTAGGCATCTGACAATGTTATTTTCATCGAAATTAAATGAAATGAAAAGGGATTTTTTATAACACTCGAGATTTCATCGATATAATTACTGCCAAATTCTAAGTTCAATAAGTATTTATTAGTTAATTTTGAATGAAAATGATTGTAAAGTGTTGATTGACATACTGATTGAAAAATAGCTATAACTTTCAAATGGTGTAGGATTTTTTAAATCCAAAGGTTGTGTCACATTCTATACTTCGCCTAGTATAAGGAAAATAATAATAATTAATTTGGTAAAGTTTTCAATTAGTTAAGGTGGTTAGACAGAGGATTTTTTTTTCTTCAAAACATTTTTAGTAGAAAATTCATATTTAATTATTTATTTAGAATAAAAATACCCAAAAATATACATCACATCCGAGCATGAATCTACTTTTTAAATTTATAATTATATTAAAAAATATTATCATTTGATTTTGATTAAGGTGGTCAGACATACACCTACTTTTTATTTTTGACTTGAACTTTTAAAAGTACTACATTAAAATCCAAACTTTTGACCAATCAAATATTTTTTTCTCCAAATAAGGCTTAGTAGTTTAGAAACTATGCTTAATTTCCTATAGATTATTTTCTTACAACTTTTTAATATAAAGTCTAGAACCACTTTAAAATTATGTGTCAAGTTGACATAACCTTGATTTGTTGGTTTTTCACTACCTCTTAAGGCCATAGTTTGGTTGACCATGATCTTCCACATACCCTCATCCAAAGACTAATGGAAAAATAGAAGTTATGAATCAAAGCTTTGGAAATTTTTTTAGATACTTGGTTGGAGATAAGCCAAAAGGTTGGGATCTCATGATCTAATTTTACCACAGGAAGAATTTTCATATAATAGTTTTGTTAATAAGAGTACTAATAAATCAACATTTCAGATTGTATATATGAGTAGTCCCATAAATGCTTCTAATTGAAGAAACTTTAGATAAATGAGAGATATGTAGTACTAAAATAGAAGATTTTGCTAAAAATTTGAACACCATCCATGAGGAGGCAAGAAGGAACATTATAAAGATGAATACACAGTACAAGGTTAAGTTATATGTGAAAAGGAGGTATAAATAATTTTAGCTTAATGATGAAGTCACGGTTCATTTGAACAAGCAGAGATTTATAGTGGGTACATATAATAAGATGAAAATGAAGAAGTTTGGACTATGTAAAATAATGAAAAGGAATGATTCTAGAAATGCCTATGAAGCAGAGTTTCCTATTGAACTAAATGGTTCACTAGTATTTAACATTTTAAATTTAATAGAGTATTAGGAATGAGTTGATGGATAGGAAATTGAAAAATCATGTTAGAATAATGTATCAACTACTTCATCTACAAAGGAGATTGAGGAGATATTGTGTATTTACATTGGAAGAAGCACAAGGAACATAACATATGATGAGTATATTATCAAATGGAAAGAGAGGTCAGTGGAGGATTCATTATGGCTAGTGAGAGAGGAGGTTAACTATCTTGGTTTTCCTCTTACTACATCATATGTGATGGGCTTACTTCTCAAATTACCCTGGGTGTCTCTTGATTAAGGGTGCCCCCCTTAATACACAAACACATAACCAAAATAAGGAAATAACAACAAATTGCCATAGCAAAATATGGGCTTCTCATTATCAATGCAAAAATAGAGTTACAGAATTTTGAATTACAATATTCAAACCCACATGGCTTCCTTCCTTATAATAATTTTGATGCAAGGTGCTCCCCTTAATACCATAAACTCAAAATAAAAACAAAGAAATAACAACAAATGTGAGAACAAAATATGAACTTCTTATTTGCACCGTATGCAAAATTATAGAAATAATAAGTACAATATGCTAACCCAAATGGGTACCTTCAACACAATAATTTGCAAGACAAGCTATGAACTATCACCTAGAGCTATCTTAGACAATGTTTAGGCCATTCTTAGATAGGCAATTTTATGCTGCTTGGGAAGGTTCTAGACATTGAAACTTAATACCTAGGGCCGGCAGACCCTAATGATACATATAGAGTTAGCCAAATAAATCTTTGACAATTATTTTAGATATTTTGGGTAGCCTAACTTTGAATGGCCATAACTCATGAACCAATGCTCCGATTGGCTATTATGACCACTTTTTAGAAAAATGAGCTCTTGATCTATAGACTTGAAACAATGCTAGTGTCCTTCTGTTGAATTTTTGAACCTCATCCAGGCACTCTATGGCCTCCAACGATGAGCCTAAAGATTTTTTCTACAAATTTTTCCACCTAAAATCCATAATAACTTATTTGATACTTATGCTTGACCAATGAGATTTTTATGGTAGGCTTAGAACTCTAAAATGAACCTTCCTATAGAAAATGAGAACATTTTGAGCTCGTATGAGAAACTTACTAAAAATAGTAAGTTTCCATAAATAGTAACCACCTTGTCTACTAGTCCTTATTAAAATATAGAAGACTAAAAATAAAATATTTTTGGGTGATGCAAGATTTCCCTTGCACGTAGGATGCTCCTGCATCAAATTTGTAAGATAGAGTCAAGAACTGACACCAAGAGGTGTCCTAGATAACCTATGGGCCTTCCTTATATAGGTAATTTTACATTTCTTGAGAGTTTCTTGAGATCAAAACCTAACTCCTAAGACCCACCAACCCTAAAATTACATTTAGAGTTAGGTCAAATCAGTTATGACATTTTATAAAGAAATTTTAGCTTTCCCAACTTTTGAAGACCATAACTCATGAACCATTTATCAGATTGGCTATTACAACCCCATTCGAGAATCCTCATCTTCTAATCTAGAGGACTTGTATAACGCCTCACCAAGGGATCCAAAAGACTTAACCTAGAGTTTTACTAATTTTTTCAAATAATTTTTTTTTAAAACAAGAAAGATAAACCATTGACATCAACACATAGTAGTGTAAGCAATAACATACAATCAACTATAAGCATACATAATAGGTTACATTCCTTAAGGATCCAAAGATGTTGAGTCACATTTAATCTAATTAATACTAAGTCTAACAACTACCACAGCTACATGAAATAATAATAAAAAGTCCAACATTCTTAAGCAATATACTTTTCTTCCAAATTTCCCTCAGTAAATTAGTTTCCAAAATGCTCAATCATCCACTATACATCTCACAGGGTATGAAAAGCTTAAAAGATTAAACATATGTAAAAATAAAGATACATCATTCACATCAAATCCATGATGCAAGTGCAATAAAGTAAATGAAACTATTAACATACATGATACATCCATCCATCAATAAAGATATAACAACCATCATAAAAGATAACCATCCATCATAAAACATAACTAACTTAGTGCGTGGTTCTTCCCAACTGTCAATAGCATCATTAGACCATCATGGGCCCTAGCCATCCCTCTGCGCATAACATCCCAAGTTAGCGAAGAGATCATCGGTATTATCATAGTAGGGATGTCACTCTTAAAACATTCTACAACATATGCAAAAAGAAATCTAACATGCTACAACATATGCATAAAGAAATCTAACATGCAAGAATAAAGCATAAGATGATCCTACAAAGTAGATAACATCATCTATCACATGCTAATCATCAATATAAAGAAACATGTTAGTAATTACATCCATCATCATGATCCAAGAAAAAAATGAAGGTACATTCCAACAAAGATAGCACTAGAGGAGATAGTCTCAAATCTCAAATAGGATATCTAATCACATAAAACAAATACTCTTTTAAATTTAGGAATCCTAAAAGTACACTAACTCAAAGGTTCCAAGATAGACTGACATTTAGTTCCCAAAGATACAACAAAGACATGTAGGAAACCTACTATGTAAGCGAAAAAGTGTCATTGCACGAATCATGTTAGAGTTACCCTGGAAGTCTCTCAATAGACCCCAACCCCCTAGTGATCTCTATGCAACCACTAGTATCCTCTCATACTAACAAGGCATACTATGGAATGCAAGGTCACAACCAATCATTCTCTCTACTCCCATCATAGTTTGTACTAGCACTCAAGGCATGGGCGAGAACATACAATTATCTTATTAGGTTTATTTTAATCCTCATTTAGTGTAAATATTTTCACTTATTAAAATAACTTACAATGAGTTACTCTAGCAGCCACTTAGGGCCCCAACCCCCATTGCAAGCCACTTCCCGACACTACAAGTACATAACCTACCCTAGGCTCATGAAATCAAAAATCACAAAATCACCTCAGTCCTATACAAGTGACTAGAAAGCATCATAAAGATAATCAAAATAATCATATCAGTTCTCCACAAGCAACTGAAAAGCATCCATTGATAATCTTGACCACAACAGTTTTATATTGGCAACTAAAGGTATCAATGATAATCACAATATCCATCAGTCCTCATCAAGCAACCACAAAGTATCCCAAAATAAACCACAATATCCATGATAAATCACAATATCCATTGGTTCTCAACGAGCAACCAAAAAGCATCTCAAAATAGATAATACTGATCGAAAACTCCATAATGGTCAAGTCAAAAACATGTCACAACATGATGCCATCAAGATCAAGTAAACACTTCAGTCCCATCAAGGTGACTGGAAAGTAATCTAAGTATGATTGATTGATGACTCAAAAATGGTTAACTCAAGTGTCTCGTGTACCTACATCTCAGCTTCACACAGGAAGATTGATGAGCATCAATGAATAGTGAATACAAACATCTCATAGAGCATACCATCACATTACCATGGTTGGGTTTTAAAAAGAATCGAGACCAAATAAGATCAACATGCCATCACATCTCATAAACCCCTGAGCCTTTGGTAACAACCTAAGACTGGTCAATAATCTAGTCAACCCCAAAATCTTGAAACACAAACAATATACATACAACATTGCAAGTTCCATGTTTTGGTTTAGCTCTAAACACACAATGTTAGTTCACTGCAAAGTTCCAATTTCCATTTCAGTGTGAGTTTTCAAATTTAAAGAGGCACATCTTATTCAATATAGTTTAACCCTTTCATTTCAATAAATAGAATACAAAATTAGCCCAACCAAATTCCCAAAATAATAAAGATGCAAATACATGTTTTAGTTTTCTCTTGAAGTTACATGGTTATGCCAAGTATGAGGCTTCAGTTTTTGTTTCGAGTATATTTCAAATGTACAAGATTCTTCGTTTAACCTCCAAGTCAACACAGAATTATCCCTCTATTATTTAAAAGGACTTGTCTAAAATGATTCAGAAGATAATTGCTTACTTCTCTAAATCATTAAACTAGTTCCCATTGGCTTCTAATAAAATCATTTTACTAAAATCAATAAAAACTCCCTTAGTTCTAAGAAGTGTCTCCCATTTATATTAAATCAATTTCTTGAGAATAATCAAAGTATAAACAATTATCATAATAATAATGAATTTTTTTCCATTAAGTATAACTTCGATTTTATTAAGGTCAATATCATCATTTTTAAGGTAAATCCACATTCCACTAGGTACTTTCGTACATTAATTTAGTCTCAATTAATCTTTTCTAAAAGTTTCAAGTTTACATTCTCACATAATTCCAACAAGGAAATAAATTTCACGTTATCTAATAATAATTCATAACTACTATTTCCAAATTTAAAGTATATTCTAGGTAAAAGAGATTCCCGATTCACCCTACAAGTCAACCCATTCTTATTTTTAAATGATAGGAGCAATTACTCGTAATCAATTTGACTAGCAATCAAAGGTAATTGATTATTTAAATTATCAAAATAATACTTATCAACTTTAAATTAAATAATTTATAGTTTCCTTATAATTGGTATTATTGATAATCATATCAATTTAATCTCCATTTGCATAACTTAATTATCAACTAAATTTAATTAATTTATAATTAATTAAATCAATTAATAATTAATTCACTATATTATTAACTCAATGACTATTATCAAGCAAGCAGACTCTCTTTTACCCTATAGTTATCCCATTTAAATATTATAATCCCCAAAATGTTTGAAATCAACCTTTCTAAACTCAACTAAGGGTAAATGTTTGAATCATTATAATTAATGATCTCTCAATGATTTAATTTCGATTTTATTACAAATCATTATTATTATGAAATTCAACTAATCTTCTATTAAATACTTCCTTTTTAAATTTTGATCTCAATGGAAATCCATTTAAATAGATTCATAATCTATTACAACACTTCAATTATTAACTAATCTTAATTAAATCATATTAATTAAATTAATTAATAATATACATATAATTCGCAATCTATGATTCCTATTCATTTCACTAATAACTTAATTCAAAACATGACTAAGTATTTTAAAGCTTTAAGTCACTAATTAAATCATTAGTCATAATTGCTTAATATTATTTAAGTTATTACTAATCATAACTTATTAACATTTTACAAATTAAAATTGATTTAAATAATATGCAATGATATTAATTAATATATATACATTATTATATAACTTATTATTAAACTTTATAATATAAAAACTTTGTATTATAATTTACAAATTCGAAATATTAATAAACGATTTCCTTTTTATATTCATATAATATATATAACATATTATAAAACAAAATAATATAAATATTAAAAAAAAATACTAATCTCCCTATAATCAATAGTACATGTATCACATATTAATGGCGCAGGCTTTTAAAGTCATCGCCTCTCATCAAAGGCCGTGCTGATAGTCATGGTCGCAATTGGCCCTGCGACCGTAGTCGCAAGTACGACTGTGTCATAGTCTACTGCCGACGTGAGTTTAAAAGGGGTGGGGTTAGACCCCAGCCCCCCAAAACTTATTATATATATATATATATATATATATATATATATATATATATATTTAAAACAAATTATCTGCAATGATTCTCGTCCATGTACGTTGTACGCAGTGCAGGTTCAGAGCCATACAATGGCTAGGAGAGTGGGGGTAGGGGTAAGTATATATATGTATTTTTCCTTTAAAATTTGTTCTATTAACATTTTTACATATGTTATAAATCTTGTGCTATGTCAAAATTTCTCTCCCTTTATAAATATTAATTTCATCTCTGTATTAAATCTATAATTGCGATTATAGTTTTTCTTAATTAAAAACAAATCCTTCTCCCCAATAATAATAATGTTTTAATATACATGTATATATATATATATATTTTAATCAAGATCGAGAACTAATATGATGTATGAATACATCTCATTCTTTAAAACCCTAGTCTAGTTAAATTCTCAATTCTAATTCAATTCAAACCCAACCCAAGTTAACGTTAATTTCTTCCATAAATGAAATGGGAGTTTTCTAAGTGGGTTCTCTAATGATTTCTTTGCAACCAAATAAAAATTAACATGCATATCTAGATTCTAATTTCAAGATTGAAGATTCATTCATGGAGTATTATTCAAACACACATAATAGACATGATGAAGATAGGAAAGAAAACGATCATAAAAGAGTATGCGAAATAATCACGAGTGCCTACCTTGACACTAATGCTAATTCGCTATGCCTCTAGAAATCATAAAAAAATCATTTCTTGGACACTGATGCTAATTCACTATGTTTCAAAAAATTGTAGAGAAGCTCCTCATCTCAGAACCTTCTCCTTTCCAAAAATTCCTTCTGTCTCCAACATTTGTAATTCCTCCAAGAATCGAAACCCCCAAATGACTAGAAGCATGTAGAAGCATATAGAAGCATATAAGCATGTCGAAGCATAGGAGCTTGTAGAAGCATATGAGTATGTCCATACACACTAGGAGAGCCTCTATATAAAGGCCTCTAAGATGCATCTAGAATGTATTTAGAAAGAACTAGGAGATAAGGATGACAACTAAGCACATAACTTCCATAGTAAGACGATAATCATGATGAGGTGTATAGAATGTTGTAGACACCATGTGCTCAAATAATATGCTAACTCCTAAGTGTAGACAACACGTGCATAATTAGAGTGCAAACTCTTGTGTTTTCAACATGACAACTTACAAGAGTTCGCATACTCCTATGTGATTAAATCTTAAAATAATACACATTACTTTATTTAATATTCATTTTATTTATTTTTACTATTTTAAAAATAATTTATTAATTTTAAATCTCATGCATTATCATGAAATTTTTAATAATTTAATTTCTTTTCCACTTTTAAATTGATTTTCGAAACTTTATTGATAAAATATTTATTAACGTAAATAATATTATTATTTAGCATTTATTTAAAAATCTACTCTAAATAAATATTATCACCTTCCAAATCTAAACTTATAACTTTTATCCTCAAATTTAATTATTTTTATTTAATTGATTTCCTAATTAATAAAATAAAATAAAATATTAAAATATCATATTAATTTTCCATCAATTAATTCATTAATTAACTCTTTTAATTAGACTTAATTAATAGAAAATTCACTAAGAAAGAGTTTGGCAACAACAACAAAATGCAAACTAAGGGCAAGCACTACAACTTGACTTCTGCAAACTCCAATCAACCCCATTTTGGAGCCCATCTAGAGCCTCTAAGGCATTCAAAACTAAGCCTAAAGTTTTTGTGCCAAATTTATAGAAAATATAACTTCATAAATACCCATGACATGGCATTGAGCATCAACTTTTAGGCTAATACATCTAAGATAAGCCATCACCTCTAAAAGTATGACATTTTGAGCTTAACTGAGTGAAATACTAAGTAGCAAGCCTCCAAAAAAAAAGAAAAACTCTGCACTGAGACAACCCTTATTTAGAAAACATAAAGGAACATTTTTTGGTGATGTGAGATTTCTCTTAAACCCAAGATGATCCTGTAACAAAATTTTACATTCCAAAGACTACCTTTCATAATTCATAAAATTTGTGATATCAATGAATTTTCTTTGCATCTTTTTATGATTAATGAGCACTTTTAAATTTTTGAAACCTTTCATGCTATGATTACAATAAATGGAAGATATATTAGACACTACCAGATTTTCTAACATGTCAACAACTCCATTAGTTTCTCTGCATAGGTGGTGAATGTGAACATATTCAAATTTATTAATGATAATCTTAACATCTTGAATAATATTATAATTATTTCATGACATTTTAGACTTTTTGGATATACAACTAAGGATATTTCAAGAATCTTCCTCAATCTATAATTATCTATCATCACTTTTTCTACCAATCTTAAGGAGTGGAGTAAACCCATCACCTTAGCCAAATCATTTCTCTATATACCAAGATAGATAGTAAGAATCTAATCATACCACCTCTATAATCTTTGATAATAGTGTTGAGTTATGTTTTTGCACAATTCCTAATGATAGGAATCCCTTCAAACTTCTCACTTGAAAAGCTAATCTAGGATCATATCCAAGGTTTTGGGCGATCATACAACCTACTGAAATCTGCTCAATTGAAGATAAATGTGTATGTTCACGAGGAGGCCTTTGTTGGTTTGAATAATTTTGGATAAAATGTTTGATATGTTGTTTGAAAACTAACCACAAATTAGATATATTTTTGGTTATGATGAATGCAATTTATTGATGCAACTATATGAATTCCTATTTTAACCAAGTGTTAGCAAAGAAAATAATAAAGATAAAGTAACAGAAGATTAAAATAAATAACTTGAAAGGGAAATTCCTAAGGGACAGAAAACATGGTAGCAACACATTTGTGAGTTAAATCATCAGAAAGAATGGGTAAGAAACCAATGAAAATAGGAGTTGTGCTTCCTCAATTCCACTAATGCACTCATCAATTGTAACTCAATAATAACCAAAAGAAGTTTCACTTCTCATCAAATTGCAAGACCATGAAAAGTGTGCTCGTGCAAGAAAAGAAGCTATGTAGGAACAATACGTGATCCTTTCTCCAACTTAGTATATCAAAAAAATTTGTTAACACAAGGAAAACACCAGAACTAAAAGGTCACACAATCATAACAACACAACAAAATCATTGGCTCCATTATTATTCATGAACATGCATTCACAAAAAAAGCACTCCAGTCAGAATAAGTACACTTAGAATGAGAGTACAAACAACATATATTATTGCATCAAAATAATGGCCTAGAGTACATATCAAATCCATGTATTTATAAGAAAACATCTTTTGCATTTTTGTTAGGAGAGGGAGTTCTAAAATGTAACCCATGCTAGAAACTAATAAAATAAATCTAATTATATACAAACTAACAATCCAAATGGTGTTAAGCAGGTCTCCACCCTTGTTTATATCAATTTATGGGTACATGAGCCTTTACATGACTTAAAGAAATGAAATCAGAAGAAGATAAAAAGAAGGAAACTACAAGAGGATCTGAGAGTCACCTGAAGCTCTAAAATTGGAAGCTTGACATTCTCTAAATGTTTTTGGTAGTTGAACTATTGTTAAAATGCATTTTTGGTGCATGGAAAGCTCTTGAAATAGAAATAGGTAGTTAACTATCAGTGCACTACTACTTGTTCAAAATTGTTGACACAATAGCACACCTATGCATCTAAAAATCCAAAATTTTCCCAACTATCAAAACTGAATTTCTAGCATTTGGGTTTTCTTCCCCTTTATAACAAAATGATGTCTAGATTTTTCCCCTTGAATTTCTTGATTATCTCCATTGCTTGGGTAGCCTCTGGTAAATCCAAAGATCCATATTTATCCTTTACAACTTGTGGATAATTGATGAGTTCTATATGGGTTGCCACAAAATCCTCAAGTTTAGTGTCCAACTCCAACAATATCTCTCCAATATTGAATTCTTATTCTTCTTTATGTGTAGCCTAAGGAAGTGGTGTTGGTGAGCCTTTTTCCAAGAATATAAAGTCCTAAGATGGTGGTGGTGGTATGCCCAAGGGTCCTTGAGGTAGAGGTGGTATTTGACTCTAGACCTCTCTTAAGGATTCACTCTTAGGGTTATGTCTTATCTTTTCACCCACCATCTTAGTGCCTACTGGCATGAATTTGAAATTAGAGAGCTCAAGGACATTATTTCTTAACCCTCTATGTCAATTATCCACTATTGTTGCTCATCCTCTAATGTAGAAACATGAATTGGTTCTTTTGGAATAGATGGAGGAGTTGTGGTTAAGCTTCTTCTTCTCTCCTCTTCCATGGCCCTATCTTAGCATGTCCTTTGACACAAGGGAAGATATTCAATCTTCTCATCCTCTTCTTCTTCTACTTTAGCTTCAAGAATTATCCTAGGTTCCTAACAAATTAGAGTATTTTTCTTCTTTAACTTTCTTTTCTTTGTGCCTACCACATGTGTGTCAATTCTTACTCTTTTAGGTGCTAAGGGGAAGGCTTGTTCCTCTATAGTTATTGGTGGTACTTTCTATTCTTCCTCTTTCTATTCTTGCACTTTCTTTTACTCTCATTGTAGAAGTACTTACTCAATTTCTTGGACTTGAGCTGTCGGGTTAACTTGGAACTCTACTTGTTTAAGTTGTACCTATTCTTGTTGAGGCACTTGTGTAGGATCTATTTTCTTATTTCCCTTTTTTAGAGCTCTCTTTCTTCTTACTCCCCTATCAACTTCAAAATAATCAACCTCCCACTCATGTTGATGCACTATTTCTAGCCTCACTAGAGACTAAGTTGGGAAGGTTGGTACCATAAATTTTTCACCTTGACCTTTAATAGGTCATGTTGTGGCTTGAAGAGGAATAGCCTGAGGAATTGAATCAAGTTTGAAAGGTTTCTTAATCCATTCCTTTGTTAATTGGACTATGTGACAAGCTGTATGATTGATATATGCATTCTCATCCCTTCCAATCCATGCATTCATTATACGTCTTTCATATATTTTGTCCATATTGTACAATAGATCTTGTACATCTTTAATATCTTTCTTGATAACCTTTAACATTGGGATCTTTATTTTGAGTTCCTTGTCTACCAAATATAGAGTCATCCTACAATAATCCATTATTTTAATATCATAGTCATCTATTGTGTTCATTCAATGATCCTCCAATGCATCTTCATGCATAAACTACTTCCTTGCCAAGTGTTGCACCATCCCTATATTGTCAAAGCTAGGGAAAGGGGAGTTGTACTCTTCCAGTGGATTTTGATCCCACTCCAAATCAAATGTAGCAATGTCTTTATTTTCTTTAACTTCAAAAGGACCAATTTTCATAGGCCATACCCATGTCTTCTTATGTTGTTTTTTTCACTTTTTCATATGTAGATGTGAGTTGCTTGCCAATCTCCAACAAAATGAGCCTATCTGATGGATACCTCATGAGTTTCTTTGGATTCTCAAATGTAACAGCCACTATTAGGTAGTTGAATGTTTTGAACTAGATTTAGTATGTTCCAACCTCTATGATCCTAGCCACTACTTCCACTAACATCCTTTTGGAATTATCACCCTCTATGAATTGGATAATTGCAAATATGAAACTGTCATTCACCACGCTATACTTTATGCTCTACTCTAGGAGTTTCTTCTTGACCAGTTGAGGATATACCACATAAGGCAGCAATTAGCATCTTGTGTGCTTCACTTCTTATAGAGCCTCAAACACTTCTTATAGAGCCTCAAGTATTCTATCATTATAGCTAGAAATGAGTACACCAAATATGATGTCATGTAGAATTTTGGATTAGGTTTAACAACAAGAAATTTCTCATGATGGTTATTGCTTAAAGTGGTGGCCTAGTCAATTGGAATCTTTATCATCCTAATTGTTTATATGATCTAGACAATCCAAATGTGAATATTTCCAGCCATAGGGAGTCCCATTGCTCTATTGAAAAGCTTAATTGTATAGCCAATATCATGTTTTACGTACCCTAGTGTCACATCCACTATACCAACTCTGTGGCCTATTAGGAATTATCTCTTTATCTTCCTTTTCATTCTCTCGGTACTAGCTACTAGCTCCTTCATATGTGATCTAGAAATACCGATATACCCTTGGGAGATGAAATATATTCTCAATGTTTTGAGGTCAAAGATCAAGAATTATTTCTCTAGTGATACTCTTAATGACCTTTTCTTTAGATACACAATGTTCTTCCAAGGTCATAATCAACTCTAAGGACTATACTAAAGTTGGGTGTGAGGCTATTTTGACTAAGACTAAATGTGTAAGTGTGGATACCATGGTAGACCTTTCCTTGGGCTTACTACAAATGGTGAGATATACATTCTAGTCAATATGTCCTTGCTCAGAATCTCTAACCTCTACATGCCAATCTTGAAACTAGGATTTCCTTAGTGCACCTTAGTACTTGAAAATAGTGGGCTTGGGAGAAATATTATATGCCATAAAAGAGGATGATGATGCCATTTTATCTAAACAAGAGGAAACATTAGTCCAAAAAACTAAAGTTAGACCTAAAATAAACCCTACTTGACCCTAAATAGATAAAGAAATAATACAAAACTACCCAAAATATTTAAAACTAAGTAAATACCCCCCATTAGAATTGATATGTAGATTATAGCACCTAACACACCCTTATAGGTGCACTAGGTGTGCTAAATGGTCTCTATTTGACCATTTAGGCATAGTTGTGCATGTGTGTACCTTGGTGAGGTGTGCACATGCACAATGGAAAGTGCATGAAAATGAGAGTTCACTAAGTTTTTTTGATGTTTTCAATTGTGCAAAAGGGTGTAGGCATGGACACTTTAATGGAGTGTGCATGTGCACACCTTAATATGGCTTAGGTATATTGTTTTAGAAAAAAAGATGCTCACATGCTCACCTTGAGGATGCACACATGTACACACCTTTTGACTTAGGTGTTCTTAGTTCTAGTTAGGTTTTAGTTTTTTTTTAAAGGATGAAAGAAGGTGTACACATGTGCTATTGAGAAAATATTGATACAAGTATGAGGATGTGTTTCAATGATTATTTTGTCATTGATGTGAAAGCTACTACTTATTAGTATGACAACTTCTTAGTTGATTTGAGTACTATCATTTGTTTGACTAATGAGGAGGATTTGATAAAATGAGATAACAAGAGTACCTAGAGGAAAGGTTGAGTTATGCTATGAAAAAGGAGTACAAATATCAATTAAGAGATTAATGATATAGTGTATTATTTATCTAGTTATAGGTACAAAGGTCAGATACACTAATCAAGTCTAGAAGAGCAAGTAAGAAGAATTATGTCTTTCAAGCTTGACCAAGTTCATAGTAGGTGCTAAGAAAATTTTGTGCAAGTCAAGAAAAAAATTAGTTGGGGCCCAAAAAAAGTGAAGATACATTGTATGCTGGATGAATATAGTATAAGTCAAGTAATGTTTAGTTGATGCCAAGCATTAGTAAACTTTAATAATTATCAAGTAAACTAGTGTTGGCCAAGTGGAAGAATAGTATGGAAGACGAGTGACAACATATTGATGTCAAGTGTGAGTATTCATGATAAATCATAGATTTGATAAATTTGAGATGTCTATTTTGTTTTCTTAAATTGTGTGAAGTGTATGGAAGATAACTCTGATGGGCTGGTGGCATAGAATTCAAGGTAAACTCTTTTGAGGCAAATCCAAGGAAGATTGATGAAGAAGTTTCTAGAGGAACCAAATGGAAAAGTGGGTAGATTCATTGTATCCTAACTAATACTACCTAACCCTAAAATGGATGACTATGGTCAAGTGGAAAAAGATCTTAAATCTCTCATTATAGAGAGAGCTGGTTAGAAGTGAAGGTTGCCTAATGTGAGACCCTAAGAAAGACAAGGAGTCTAGGGTATTGCTTTATTTAGTGGCCAAATAGAAGAGATTTCTATTGGTAAGCAAAGAAAGAAGGATTAAGAGTACAAATTCTTGAAAGGTGAACAAGCTATCAAAGAGTAAGTATGTGAAAGCTAGGAAGAATGGAGGACTAAAACAAAGATTTGTAATCTACAAGTGAGTTGTAATTTTTCATTAGATCAAGCTTTACTATTACTTTTTAATCATTGTATCAGTCTAGGGTAAATCTTTTGGATTAAGATTGACCTAACATCCTTTTGTAAATCCTTTAATTGGGTGACATTACAAGTGAATCATATAAACTCCTCTAACAAGGATCACTCCTAATAGGGTGATTGAAATCCTCTAAGCATTTAACATTTAATAGTTTGTATTGTACCTTTTTTACAAGGTTGGCCTTTCAGAGGGCATCACTTCAGAAGAGTGAGAATTAGTAGCATGTTACCGTTGGTTTTTTCCAAATTGGGTTTCCACATAATATCCTCGTGTTAAATTCTTTATTGAATCTATTATGTTTCATGTTACATTTTGGCAAAGCTTTTTTGACCTAAGACAATAACCTACAAAGTTTAAGAGTTGTGTGATCTAATGTATGCATGCATGAAAATGTTTTATGGATACGGGTTCACTAAGCTATGGAAATTTTTTATTTAGACATATGGACCTTGGATAAATATTTCACCCCCCTCTCAGTTATTCTAAATAATTCCAACAATTGGTATCAGAGCACCATAGTGTAACAAGACTAGATTGAAGGTACTAGAATTAAAAGATCAAGATGTCAAAAAAAGAGGTACCCAAACTGAACAAGGAGAACTTCCCTGCATAACAAAGTTTGATGAAGCTACACCTAGGAGGTCTTGGAGACCATGCACAATCTACCATCTCCACTAAGAATGCCAATCCTACTAGAGCCCTAATTGTTGATGATCTAAGAATGAAGAAAGAACACAATTAGGCAATGTTGGAGATTGCCTTTGTCCTAAGTTATGTTGAGTTTGATGACATCAAGGGTTGTAAATTTATAAAGAAGACATGGGATTCTCTTCACATGATTTATCGAGGAGATGTAAATTTTTTGAGAGCCAAATCTAAAATTCTTAGAGGCGAGTTTGACGATATGAGGATGCAAGAAGGTGAGAATGTTTCTAAATATTGCTCTAGGATAAAAGATGGTGTTAATGGTATAAGAGGAGCTACTAGTAAGATATATTATGATGCTATATTAAGAAATGTACTAAGAATACTACTACCCATCTAAGTTATTAGAGTGTTTTCCATACAAGAATTAAGATGTATACCAGATTGTAATCTAACTCTAGAAGGTTTGGTAGGTAGGGTCACTGCCTTTGAGCTCTCTAATTTTGATAATTTAAAATCTAACAATGTTGAATCTACTTTCAAGGCTAATTTTTCATTAAAGGAACCTAAAGAGAAGAAGAAAAAGTTCAAATATGTTTCTAGTGATAGTAACATAGATGAGGAGGATGTGGAACAACTTGAAGTGCTACTAGCAAGGATATTTCATAGAGGCAAAGAAAAATTCAAAGGTAAGTTATCTATCATGTCTTTTAATAAAAATGAGGTTGGTCATATTTTTGGTAGATGTCCAAAGAAGAAGAACAATAGAAGTGGAGACAAATATAGAAGTAAAAGAGACGAGGATAAAAAATATTATAAAGATAAAGGCATGAAGTCTTGCTACATTACATACGAGAAAACTAAAGATGGATCTGATGACCATGATGATGAAGTGGTGTATGTTACAATGAAGGATGAGTCTAATAAGGATGAGGTAACTGCATTGGTTTCTTATGTGAAGAAGAGTGATAGATGGATCATTGATAGTGGCTATTAACATCATATGACTAGAGATAAAAGTAATTTAATTGTCCTAAATTATTATGATGGAAATATGTAAGGTTTGGTAATGATGCACCCTATCTGAAAAAAGGTGAAGGATTAATCAAATTCACAGACAAGATCTTGTGTGATAATACTTTTTATGTTGAATGACTTAACTATAATTTGTTGAGTGTGTCACAACTGAATAGTTTAGGTTGCAAAGTTGAGTTTGAGAACAAGATAACTAAGATCTATGATACTGATGAGAAATTAATTGGGAAAGGTGATCAAACTAGATGTAATCTATTTTATCTTGATATGAATGATGCTACTTGTCTTGCTGTAGAATTTGATGATGTGTGGTTATGGAACAAGAGGTTATGTCATCCTAACTTTGATAACTTAGTGAGTATTAGTAACATGAAAAGAGTGAGAGGTTTGCCTAAATTGAAGAAACCTAACATATAATTTGAAACAATGCCAGTTAGGAAAGATGACAAAATCTAGTGCCAAAAGTAAGCCTCATACCTCTAGAGAAATTCTTTAGATTGTTCATACTGACTTGTGTGGACCAATAAATGTGAAAAGCTACAAGGGTGACAACTACACTATCCTATTTGTTGACGAGTATTCTCAAATGATGACAATTATGTTACTAGAAAAGAAATATGATGCTTTCCAAATGTTTAAGTGGTACTTAGCAAGAGTTGAAAAGGAGATAGGAAAAAGCCTAAAATGTCTTATTTTTGATAGAAGTAGAGAATTTACATGAAATGAGTTTGAGATGTTCTATAATTACAAAGGAATAAAAAGAAAGACATCTACACCTAGGACCCCTCTACAAAATGAAATTTCTAAAAGGAGGAAAAGATCTATAATGGACTGTGCTGTGACAATCATGATGGAGAAGAATGTTTCTTAGAAATACTAGAGTGAATTTGTACACGTATAGCTATCTATACCTTGAACCGTGTACAAGTAAAGAAAGGTACTCATTCAACACCTTTCTATTATGGCATGGATACTAACCCAATGTAGAATATTTTAAGGTATTTGGAAGCAAGTGCTACATTCTTAAGGATTTTAGGAATGGTAAATTAGATTCTAAAAGTGAAGAAGGTATATTCTTTGGCTATTCCTCAAGAAGTAAATCTTATAAGTATTTAAATATTAATAGTAACAAATTTGTGGAAAGTGCAAATGTGAAGTTTGATGAATATATAGAGGTACATAAGGTTGAAGCTATGAAGGAACTAGAGGAGTAAAAATATTTTGTATACTTTTATGAAGGTATGCCTGGTGATGAAATGTGTTCAATCAAGCTGCAAATCAAAAAAAAAATTTAGTGACTACCGAGTCACATACAATGAATGTTGAGTTGCATTTAGGAACCAAGCTATTGTTAGGAACTAAGTTGCAGATAGAAGATGCGGTAGATTCTGATTCTGAGATTAGTTTACATTAAAGAGATGTTAAAATATGTGATAGAGAAGTACATAGTGATTCATAAGTTGACATACCTAATGAGGAAGGTAGAGCATAACCAAGATTGTCAAAGGATGTCAAAAGACATCACCCTGCTAAAAAAAAAAATGTAGAAAGAGATGTTAGACCAATGAAAAGGAATAGGCTAAGAAGTGATACATGTTTTTTGAGCATGCATGAACCTAAGATAGTGAAAGATGCATTATACAATGTGGATTGGATTAAAGCCATGAAAGAAGAGATTAGGTAGATTGAAAAGAAAAAGACATGGACTCTAGTTCCCAGACTAGAGGATAAGAATGTGATTAGAACCAAGTGGGTGTATAGAAACAAGCTAAATGAGAATGGTGAAGTCACAAGGAATAAGGAAATATTAGTTTACAAGGGGTATGCACAAGAAGAAAGAATAGACTATAGAGAAACATTTTCCTCTATTTAAAGATTGGAAGAAGTAAGAAGTTTTCTTTCTTACTCTGCATACAAAGATATTAAAGTTTATCAAATGGATGTGAAGTCAACATTTCTAAATGGTATATTAGAAGAAGAGGTTTATATAGAATAGCTAGAAGGATTTGTTTATGCTAACAACAAGAACATGGTATGTAGACTACATAAAGCTTTCTATGGTTTAAAGCAATCCCCAAGAGCATGGTATGAAAGGCTTCACAATTATTTTGTGAAGATTAGATTTGAGAGGACTGATGATAACAAAAATTTGGACTTGAAGACAAAGAAAGGAAAAAGTATTTCACTAGCTGAAATTATTGTTGATGATATCATATTTGGTGGTCAAGATGGATTATGTCAAGCATTTGCAAATGAAATGAAGAAAGAATTTGAGATGTGTATGTTTGGAGAGATCAAGTTCTTTTTTGGTTTGCAAGTATATTAAATAAAATATGGTATGTACATCACAAATCAATGTTGTAGACACCATGTGCTAAAATAGAGTTGTCTACTTCTATGTTGTCAACATGATAACTCAAAAAGGTGCACACACTCCTCAGTGTCTCACAAAATAAAATAACAAAATAATGAAAAATAATAAAGTAATTCATTAACCTAAGTAAACTTAAGTAAGTGTAAATAGTAAATACATATTTACACCAACACCCTCCCTTATGTGCAACTTAGGGGAATGTCGTTAAGCTTATGAAAACTAGGATGAAGTGCATGATGGGTCCCAACTACTAGGCCATGTTAGGTACCCATGTACATAATGAAATGTAATCTATCATAAAGTGGAGAAAGAGGGAAAACCTCATGGGAAAAACCCTTCCCCAAAAAGAGAGATGAAATGGGATGCATGGATGGATGGAGTATATAAATACCCCCCCATTACGACATACATCCAATATATAAAAAAGTGAAAGATGAGAAGAAATAGACCTCATAGGAGTAAAAAGTGCTCCCCATAAGAAAGAAGAGGAAGAGAGACAAGGTAGTTCCCCCCGAAATGAAGAATGCCTATTAGTGAAAGCTACTTCAAGGAAGAAGTTGGTCCAAGAGTGTTGTATGACATTCCTCTCCTTTGGAAGAAACAAAGGAAAAGGTACAATCTTGAAGATATATGATGGCCCTAAAACCTACTCAAGTATCCATGTACTGATGCTGATGTTCACCCCTTCCAACTATGCTAAAAAGAATGAATGCAATTCTCGAAAGGATGTTTGTTGAACCTATTCCAATGAACCATCTATCTCCTAAATTGAAAAAGTGACCTCCTGCAATTGTTGTACATAAGTATCCACAATCACGCCAACATGTGAAGATTAATCATGTAGAGAATGGATGTGAGGGTCAGAGTGAGCCCTCCTAACAATTGTAGAAGGATCACCTTCATCAATGAGAAGATGAAAGTCCTCAAGTCTGTCTCCCAAATCAACTAAAGCTAGAGCTGGAAGATGACATGTACCATGCTTTGATGGACCTTTCACTATGGAAATATAAGCATGTGGACTATACTGAAGATGTGACCTATCACTGCAACTATCGATAGAATCCCATGTATCTGAATCTATTGAAGCACTACTACTGGTGTCACTATCAGTTTCCACTATGTATGACGTGCAAAGAGGAGTAGCAGATAAGCTAGGTGAACTTTTCTCAAAGTGAACATCCATCTCCACAAAGATCTCATGAGTCTTTGGATCCATTAGTCTGTATGCCTTAGCATTGTCTTCATACCCAATGAAAGTACAAGACCTAGATGCCAGTGCCTTGCAACCCCTAGAAGATAGGTTAGCCCATGCCAGACAACCAAACACTTTGAAGTGACTCATAACCAACTTTCTTCCACACCATGCCTCAAAAGGAGTCTTCCTATTTAAGGCATTATGAGGAGACTTGTTAAGTATGTGAGTTGCACTGCTAATGACTTCAACTTCTAATGTAGGATCAAGAGACTTGGCTTTTATCATGCAACTTGCCATCATTTTGAGAGTCCTAATCCTCATAGCTACAACATCTATCTTTTTTGGACTAAATGCTGGTGAGTTTTGAAGATCAATCCCCTCAAGTTTGCACAAGTCCTTAAGTCTTCTATCTAAATATCTATTCTCATTTCCCACCCATAATACCTTGATGGCTTTCCTAGATTTGTGTTCAACATGAGTCTTAAACTCTTAAAGATTATGAACCACTTCACTCTTGTGATGAGGGAAGTAGACCCATGTGAATCTTGAAAATTCATCAATAAATATTAGTAAGTAGTTGATGCAGAGCCCTCTGTATTTATCTTCAAGGAATCTTAGTTCAACTCAAGGGATTCAAAATAGGCTGGTACACCCTCAAGGAACCAAGAACATCTCAAAGATTACAACAAAGAAACCTGACATTATACACCAATAAAGGCAAAATCTTCACTCACACAATCAGATTGCTATGTCTGATTCCATTGTTCATAACTTCTGTTCTAAACGTCTTCTTGAAAAAACTTTTGGATTAATTTTTCCAAATTAGTAATTCTAAAACATATCCAAATCTGAGACCAATCCAATGAACAGATTATGAATTATGTATTCTAAACCAAGACCCAAATTTTCTGTCATAAACCAGAATCAAAACTGGTAACCCTGCCTAGGGCATCACATAAAGTTCACAAAAAAAATTCAAATAACCTCAAATGAATTCCAAATTATCCATTTTTGAGTCTAGTTTCCAAATCTTTAAGCCATTTATTTTTCCCATTCATATATAATTTTTCAAGCACAAATCCCTGCCTTCATCTTGAATGGATATCTTTAAAAACCAGTTTCCACTAAAATGCTCATAACTTTCACAAATTTAAATGAAAATGATCCAAACCAGTTGGAAATGAAAGGTAGTTTACATATCTTTCCAATTAATATCATTAGAGATCTTGAGTCTCCAAAATCTGTCCACATCACATGCTGCAACATAACTGTATTAAGTGAATCTCAAATCTGCAAACATCCACTTTCACCAAAATACCCATAACTTTTCTATCTTCAAGGAATCTTAGTTAAACTCAAGGGATTCACAATAGGCTGGTACACCCTCAAGGAACCAAGAAAATCTCAAAGATTACAACAAAGAACCCTGACATTATACACCAATAAAGGCAAAATCTTCACTCACACAATCAGATTGCTATGTCTGATTCCATTGTTCATAACTTCTGTTCTAAACGTCTTCTTGAAAAACCTTTTAGAGGAATTTTTCCAAATTAGTAATTATAAAACATATCCAAATCTGAGACCAATCCAATGAGAATATTATGAATTATGTATTCTTAACCAAGACCCATATTTTCTTTCATAAACCAGAATCAAAACTGGTAACCCTGCCTAGGGCATCACATAAAGTTCACAAAAAAAATTCAAATAAACTCAAATGAATTCCAAATTATCCA